>JAWPHD010000018.1:240000-908105 GCA_037043455.1 Cyrtodaria siliqua | reverse complement strand
GGTTACATATCATATGGACCGAAAGAAGAGAGGTTAACTATGTGTACATATGGTCACATATTAAAGCGACCAAGAGAAGATAGGTTCACTATGTGTACATGTGGTTACATATAATAGCAAATAAGAGAAAAGGGAGGTTAACTATTTGCACATATGACCACATATAATAGTGACTCAGAGAGAACAAATGTTAACTATGTGTACTTATGGTCACATATCATAGCGACCGAAAGAAGAGAGGTTAACAAATTGCAAATGTGGTAAAATATCATAGCGACCGAATGAAGAGAAGTTAACTGTGTGCACATATGGTCACATATCATAGCGACCGAGATAAGAGAGGATAACTATGTGCAAATATGGTCACATGTCATAGCGACAGAGAGGAGAGAGTTTAACAATGTGTACATATGGTCACATGTCATAGAAACCTAGAGAAGAGAGGTTAACTATGTGTACATATGGTCACATATCATAACGACAAAGAGTAAGTTAACTATGTGGACATATGGTCACATATCATAACGACCGATAGAAGAAAAGTTTACTATGTTCACATATGTTCACATATCATAGCGACAGAAAGAAAAGAGATTAACTACGTTCACGTATGGTCACATATCATAGGGACCGAGAGAAGAGAGGTTAACTATGTGCACATATGGTCACATATCATAGCGACCGAGAGAAGAGAGGTTAACTATGTGCACATATGACCACACATAATAGTGACTAAGAGAGATGAGATGCTAACTATGTGTACATGGTCACATATACTAATGACTAAGTGAAAACAGAAGTTAACTATGTGTGCATATGGTCACATATCATAGCGACCGAGAGAAGAGAGGTTAACTATGTGCACATATGATCACATAACTAACGATCAAGAGAAGAGAGGTTAACTATGTGCACATATGGTCATATATCATAGCGACCGAAAGAAGATATGTTAAAAATGTGTACATGTGGTCACATATAATAGTAACTAAGTGAGAAGAGAGGTTAATGATGTGCACATATGGTCACATATCATAGCGACCTAGTCAAGAGAGGTTAAATATGTGTACATGTGGTCACATATCATAGCGACCGAGAGAAGAGAGGTTAACTATGTACACTTATGGTTACATATCATATGGACCGAAAGAAGAGAGGTTAACTGTTTGTACATATGGTCACATATTAAAGCGATCAAGAGAAGATAGGTTCACTATGTGTACATGTGGTTACATATAATAGCAACTAAGAGAAAAGGGAGGTTAACTATTTGCACATATGACCACATATAATAGTGACTAAGAGAGAACAGATGTTAACTATGTGTACTTATGGTCACATATCATAGCGACCGAAAGAAGAGAGGTTAACAAATTGCAAATGTGGTCAAATATCATAGCGACCGAATGAAGGGAAGTTAACTGTGTGCACATATGGTCACATATCATAGCGACCGAGATAAAATAGGATAACTATGTGCAAATATGGTCACATATCATAGCAAAAGAGAGGAGAGAGTTTAACAATGTGTACATATGGTCACATATCATAACGACCGAGAGAAAAGAGGATAACTATGTGCACATATGGTCACATACCATAGAAACCTAGAGAAGAGAGGTTAACTATGTGTACATATGGTCACATATCATAACGACAAAGAGGAAGTTAACTACGTGGACATATGGTCACATATCATAACGACCGATATAAGAAACGTTTACTGTGTTCACATATGTTCACATATCATAGCGACAGAAAGAAGAGAGGTTAACTACGTGCACGTATGGTCACATATCATAGGGACCGAGAGAAGAGAGGTTAACTATGTGCACATATGGTCACATATCATAGCCACCGAGATAAGATAGTTTAACTATGTGCACATATGGTCACATATCATAGCGACCAACTGAATAGAGGTTAACTATGTGTACATATGGTCACAAGTCATAGAGACCGAGAGAAGAGAGGTTAAATATGTGCACACCGAAAGAAGATATTTTAACAATATGTACATGTGGTCACATACAATAGTAACTAAGTGAAAAGAGAAGATGACGATGTGCACATATGATCCCATATAATAGTGATTAAGAGAGAACAGATGTTGACTATGTGCACATATGGTCACATATCAAAGCGACCGAGAGAAGAGAGGTTAACTATGTGTACATATGGTCACCTATCATAACGACCGAGAGAAGAAAGGATAACTATGTGCACCTATGTTCACATATAAAAGGAACCGAGAGAAGAGATGCTAAATATTAGCACATATGGTCACATATCATAGCGACCGAAAACAGAAAGATTAACTATGTGCACAGATGGTCACATATCATAACGACCGAGAGAAGAGAGGGTAACTATGTGTACATATGATCACATATCATAACGACACAGAGGTCGTTAACAATGTGGACATATGGTCACATATCATAACGACCGAGAGAAGAGAGGTTAACTATGTGTACATATGGTATCATATCATAACGACCGAGAGGAGAGAGGTTAACTATTTGCATATATTGTCACATATCATAGCGACCGAGAGAAGAGAGAATAACTATGTGCACATATGGTGGCATATCATATCGACCGAGAGAAGAGAGGTTAACTATTTGTACATAATTATGGTAACATATCATAACGACCGAGAGAAGAGAGGTTAACTATGTGTACATATGGTCATATATTATAACGACAGAGAACTGAGGTTAACTATTTGCACATATGGTCACATATCATAGCGACAGAAAAAAGAAAGGATAACTATGTGGACATATTGTCACATATCATAGCGACCGAGAGAGGAGAGATTAACTATGTGCACATATGGTGACATATCATAGCGACCGAGTGAAGAGAGGTTAACTATTTGTACATATGGTCAAATATCATAATGACCTAGAGAAGAGAGTTTAACTATGTGCACATATAGTCACATACCATAGGAACCGAGAGAAGAAAGGTTAACTATGTGTACATATGGTCACATATCATAACGACAGAGATGAGGTTAACTATGTGGACATATGATCACATATCATAGCGACCAAACGAAGTGATGTTAACTATGTGTACATATGACAACATATCATAGTGACTAACAGAGAAGATATGCTAAATGTGTGTACGTATGGTCACATATCATAGTGACTAATATAGAAGAAATGTTAACTATGTGTACATATAGTCCTTTCCATAGCGACTGAAAGAAGAGATGTTAAATGTGTGCACAATTAATCACATATCATAGCGACCGAGAGAACAGAGTTTAACTATGTGTACATATGGTCACATATCATAGCGACCGAAAACAAATATCATAGCGACCGAAAACAGAGAGGTTAACTATGTGCACATATGGTCACATATCATAACGACCGAGAAAAGAGAAGATAACTATGTTCACATATGGACACATATCATAGGAACCTAGAGAAGAGAAGTTAACTATGTGTACATATGATCACATATCATAACGACAGAGAGGAAGTTAACTATGTGGACATATGGTCACATATCATTGCGACCGAAAGAAGAGGTGTTAACTATTTGTACATGTGGTCACACATAATCGTAACTAAGGGAGAAGGAATGTTAACTATGTGCACATATGACCACACATAATAGTGACTAAGAGAGAAGGAATGTTAAATATGTGTACGTATGGTCACATATACTAGTGACTAAGAGAAAAGAGAAGTTAACAATGTGTACATATGGTCACATATCATAGAGACTGAGAGAAGAGAGGTTAAATATGTGTACATATGGTCACATATCATTACGACCGAGAGAAGAAAGGATAACTATGTGAACCTATGTTCACATATAATAGGAACCGAGAGAAGAGATGCTAAATATGTGCACATATGGTCACATATCATAGCGACCGAAAACAGAAAGGTTAACTATGTGCACATATGGTCACATATCAAAGCGACCGAGAGAAGAGAGGTTAACTATGTGTACATATGGTCACATATCATAACGACCGAGAGAAGAAAGGATAACTATGTGCACCTATGTTCACATATAATAGGAACCGAGAGAAGAGATGCTAAATATGTGCACATATGGTCACATATCATAGCGACCGAAATCAGAAAAGTTAACTATGTGCACATATGGTCACATATCATAACGGCCGAGAGAAGAGAGGATAACTATGTGTACATATGGTCACATATCATAACGACACAGAGGTCGTTAACTATGTGGACATATGGTCACATATCATAACGACGAGAGAAGAGAGGTTTACTATGTTCACATATGTTCACATATCATAGCGACCAAAAGAAGAGAGGTTAACTATGTGCACGTATGGTCATATATCATAGGGACCGATAGAAGAGAGGTTAATTATGTGCGCATATGGTCACATATCATTGTCACCGAGAGAAGAGAGGTTAACTATGTGCACATATGCTGACATATCATAGCGACCGAGATAATAGAGGTCAAATATGTGTACATAACGTATGTATGTGCACGTATGGTCACATATCAAAGGGACCGAAAACAGAGAGGGGTTAACTATTTGCACATGTGGTCACGAATTATAGCAACCGAAAGAAGAGAGGTAAACTATGTGTACATAGGGTCACATATATAAGCGACCGAGAGACGAGAGGTAAACCATGTGCACATATGGTCACATAACATAGCGACCAACAGAAGAGACGTTAACTATGTGCACATATGGTCACATATCATAGCGACCGAAAGAAGAGCGGTTATCTATGCACATATAATCACATATCATAGCGACATAAAGAAGAGAGGTTAACTTTGCGCACATATGGTCACATATCATAGCGACCGAGCGAAGAGAGGTTAACTATCTAACTATTTGCACATATGGGCACAGATCACAGCGTCTGAATGTAGAGTGGTTAACTATGTGTACATGTGGTCACATATCATATAGACCGAAAGAAGAGAGGTTAACTATGAGTAAATATGGTCACATATCATAGGGTCCGAGAGAAGAGAGGTTAAATAAGTGTACATATGGTCACATATCATAGCGACCTAAAGAAGAAAGGTTAACTATGTGTACATATGGTCACATATCATAACGACAGAGAGGAAGTAAACTGCGTGCACATATGGTCACATATCGTAACGACCGAGAAAACAGAGGTTTCTATGTTCACATTAGTTCACATATCATAGCGACCGAAAGAAGAGAGGTTAACTATGTGTACGTATGTTCACATAGCATAGGGACCGCGAGAAGAGAGGTTAACTATGTGCGAATATGGTCACATATCATAGTCACCGAGAGAAGAGAGGTTAACTATGTGCACATATGCTGACATATCATAGCGACCGAGATAATAGAGGTCAACTATGTGTACATAACGACCGAGATAAGAGAGAAAAATATGTGCACATATGGTCACATATAACAGGAACCTAGAGAAGAGAGGTTATCTATGTGTTCATATGCTCATATATCAAAACGACAGATAGGATGTTAACTATGTGTACATATGGTCACATAGCATAGCGACCAAAAGAAGTGATGTTAATTTGTGTACATATGACAACATATAATAGTGACTAACAGAGAAGAGATGTTAACTATGTGTACGTGTGTTCACATATCATAGTGACTAAGATAGAAGAAATGTTAATTATGTGTACATATGACAACATATAATAGTGACTAACAGAGAAGAGATGTTAACTATGTGTACGTATGGTCACATATCATAGTGACTAAGATAGAAGAGATGATGACTATGTGTACATATAATCATTTCCATAGCGACCGAGAGAAGAGATGTTAACTATGTGTACATATGACAACATATAATAGTGACTAAGATAAAAGAGATGTTAACTACGTGTACGTATGGTCACATGTCGTTGTGACTAAGATAGAGAAGATGTTTACTATGTGTACATATGACAACATATAATAGTGACTAGCAGAGAAGAGATGTTAACTATGTGTACGTATGGTCATATATCAAAGTTACTAAGATAGAATAGATGTTAACTATGTGTACATATAGTCCTTTCCATAGCGACCGAGAGAAAATATGTTAAATATGTGCACATATGGTCATATATCATAGCGACCGAGAGAAGAGAGTTTAACTATATGCACATTTGGTCACATATCATAGCGAACGAAAACACATATCATATCGATCGAAAACAGAGAGGTTAACTATGTGCACATATGGCCACATATAATATCGAACGAGAGAAGTGAGGATAACTGTATACATATGGTCACATATCATAACGACAGAGAGGTCGTTAACTATGTGGACATATGGTCATATATCATAACGACGAGAAAAGAGAGGTTTACTATGTAAACATATGTTCACATATCATAGCGACCGAAAGAAGAGAGGTTAAGTATGTGCACGTATGGTCGCATATCATAGTGACCGAATACAGAGAGGTTAACTATTTGCACATATGGTCACAAATTATAGCAACCGAAAGAAGAGAGGTTCAATTTGTGTACATATGGTCACATATATAAGCGACCGAGAGAAGAGAGGTAAACCATGTGCACATATGGTCACATATCATAGCGACCGAGAGAAGAGACGTTAACTATGTGCACATATGGTCACATATCATAGCGACCGAAAGAAGATAGGTTAACTATGTGCACATATGGTCACATATCATAGCGACAGAAAATAGAGAGGTTAACTTTGTGCACATATGGTCACATATCATAGCGACCGAGCAAAGAGAGTTTAACTATTTGCACATATGTGCACATATCACAGCTACCGATAGTAGAGAGATTAACTATGTGTACATATGGTCACATATCATAGAGACCGAAAGAATAATGGTTTACTATGTGTAAATATGGTCACATATCATATGGTCCGAGAGAAGAGAGGCTAACTATGTGTACATATGATCACATATTATAACGACCGATATAAGAGAGGTTAACTATACTCAATTATGGTTTCGTATCATAGCGACCGAGAAAAGAGATGTTAACTATGTGTACATATGGTCACATATAATAGCGACGGAGAGAAGGGAGTTTAACTATGTGTACATATAGTCACATATCATAGCGACAGAGAGAAGAGAGGTTAGCTATATGCATATACGGTCACATATCAAAGCGACCGAGAGCAGAGAGGAAAAATATGTGCACATATGGTCACATATCATAGGAACCTAGAGAAGAGAAGTTAACTATGTGCACATATGCCAACATATGGTAGCGACCGAGAGACGTGAGGTTAACTATGTGTACATATGGTCACATATCATAGCGACTAAAAGAAGAGAGGTTAACTATGTGCACATATGATCACATATCATAGCAACCGAAAGAAGAGAGGTTAACTATGTTCACATATGGTCATATATCATAATGACAGAGAGGAGGTTAACTATGTGGACATATGGTCACATATCATAGCGACCGAGAGAAGAGAGGTTAACTATGTGCACATATGGTCACATATCATACCGACCGAGAGAAGAGAGGTTAACTATGTGCACATATGGTAACATATGGTAGCGACCGAAATATGTGAGGTTAACTATGTTTACATATGGTCACATATTATAACGACCAAGAGAAGAGAGTTTAACTATATGCACATATGGTTACGTTTCATAGCGACCGAGAAAAGAGATGTTAACTATGTGTACACATGGTCACACATAACAGCGACGGAGAGAAGAAAGGTTAACTATGTGTACATATGGTCTCATATCATAGCGACCGAGAGAAGAGAGGTTAACTATGAGGATGTATAGTCATATAGCATAACGACCGAGAGAAGATATGTTAACTATGTGCACATATGGTCACATATCATAGCGACCAAAAGAAGAGTGGTTAACTATGTGCACATATTGTCAAATATTATAACGACCGAGAGAAAAGAGGTTAACTATATTCACATATGATCACATATAAAAGCGGCCGAAATAAGAGAGGTTAACTATTTGCACGTATGGTCACATATAATATGACCGAAAAAAGTGTGTTTAACAATGTGCACATATGGTCACATATAGCAACCGAGACAAGAGAGGTTAACTATTGGCACATATGGTTACATATGATAGCGACCGAGACAATAGAGGTTAACTATGTGTACACATAGTCACATATCATAGCGACCGAGAGAAGAGAGGTTAACTATGTGTACATGTGGTCACATATAATAGTAACTAAGTGAGAAGAGAGTTAACGATGTGCACATATGACCACATATAATAGTGACTAAGAGAGATACAATGTTAACTGTGTGAACATATGATCAATTATTATAGCGACCGAGAGGAAAGAGGTTAACTACGTGTACATATGGTCACATATCCTAACGACCGAGAGAAGAGAGGTTAACTACGTGTACATATGGTCACATATCCTAACGACCGAGAGAAGAGAGGTTAACTATGTGCACATATGGTCAAATATCGTAGCGACCGAGAGAAGATGGGATAACTATGTGTACATATGATCACATATAATAGCGACCGAGAGAAGAAAGGTTAACTGTGTTTACATATGGTCACATATCATAGCGAACGAGAGAAGAGAGGTTAACAATGTGTACATATGGTCACATATAATAACGACCGAGAGAAGAGAGGTTAACTATGTGTACATATGGTCACATATAATAACGACCGAGAGTGATGTTAAATATGTGCACATATGGTCACATATAATTATAAATGAGAGTGAAGTGATGTTAACTATGTGTACATATATATAGATATATTGTCGCATAGTATAGCGACTGAGAGAAAATAGATGTGTATTTACGATCACATTTATACCGACCGAGAGGAAAAATAAATATCTGTACATATGGTCAAATATACTAGCAACGGTTAGAGAAGATAATAACTATGTTTACAATCAGCCACTTATAATGACGACGGAAAGGGAAGAGATGTTAACTCTGTGTACGTATGGTCACATATAATAACGACTGAGTGAGAAGAGATATAAACTATGTGTAAATAATGTTTGCATACAATAGCGACTGAGAGAGAAGAGATGTTAACTATGTTTGCATGTGGCCACATACAATAGCGACCGAGAGGAAAGCGATGTTAACTATGTGTACATGTGGTCAAATATAACGGCGACCGAGAGGGGAATAAATGTTAAATAAGTACACATATGGCCATATATAATAGAGACTGAGAGAAAAGAGATGTTAACTATGTTTACATATGGGCACATATAAAAACGACTGAGAGTGAAGAGATGTTAACTATGTATACATGTGGCCACATATAATAACGGCCGAGAGGGAAAATGTGTTATATAATATAGACTGAGAGAGAAGAGATGTTAACTATGTTTACATATGGCCACATATTCAAACGACTTAGAGAGAAGTGATGTTAACTATGTTTACATATGGCCACATATAATAGCGACCCAGATGGAAGAGATGTTAATTATGTGTACATATGGCCGCATATAATAGAGACTGAGAGATACGAGATGTTAACTATGTTAACATGTGGCCACACATAAAACGACTGAGAGAGAAGCGATGTTAGCTATGTTTACATATGGTCATATATGATAGTGACTGAGCGAGACGAGATGTTATTATTTATACATATGGCTACATAAAATAGTGACTGAGCGAGAAAATATGTTAAATATGTTTAACCACGACCACACATATTAAAGACTGACATACTAAATGTTAACTATCTTTACACATGACCAAATATAATAGCGACTGAGAGAGAATAGACGTTAACTATCTTTACACATGACCACATATAATAGCGACCGAGAGAGAAGAGATGTTAACTATGTTTACATATGGCCACATATATTAACGACCGAGAGAGAAGAGATGTTAACTATGTGTACATATGGTCAACTATAATAGCGAATATGAATGAAAAGATGTTAACTATGTTTACATATGGCCACATATAATAGTGACCGAGAGAGGAGATACTTTTCATGTGTACTTGTGGTCACATATAGTAGTGACTGAGCGAGAAAAGATGTTAACTATGTGTTCATAGGACTACATGTAATATATACTGAAGTGAAGAGATGATAATTATAGGTACATTTGTTCACATATAATAGCGACCGTGAGAGAAAAGATGCTAACTATGTATACATATTGCCAAATATAATAGAGACTGAGAGAGAAAAGATGTTATCTATTTGTACATATTGCCACAAATAATACTGACTGAGCGGGAAGAGATGTTCACTATGTGTACATGTGGTCACATATGATAGCGACCGCGAAAGAAGAGATGTTAACTATGTATACATATTGCCACATATAATAGAGACTGAGAGAGAATAACTATGCGTACATATGGTCACATATAATAGAGACTGAGAGAGGAAAGATGTTCACTATGTAAACATATGGCCACATATAATGGAGTCTGGGAAGGGAGAGATGTTAACTATGTTTACATATAGTATATATAACAGCGACTGAGAGAGGAGAGATATTATCTATGTGTACATATGTACACATATAATAGCAAATGAGAGAGGAGAAGAGATGTTAACGCAATACAATTTGGCTTAACTATTTGCTGTCGTTATCATTTGTTTCCATTTCAAATGAAGGTTCAAGGGGCAAACGTGTTGGTATGATTATTATTCGCTAAATTCATTGTAATGTGCGTGCGATTGAAACATATCGGTTTACATGATACAGTAATTTAACTAATATTCTTTCAGTAGCTCGTCTTTGTAATGTGTCCCATTATGCGTGTACAGACTTCTGTGATGACTTGAGATAATAAAATTAGTTTTTGAGATGTTCATTGACGGAGAAGAACAATGTTTGTTTGTTTGATGTTTTACGTCATTTTCAACACATGTACGGTTATATTTGACGGTCGATTTTTGTGGTGGAGGCAGACCACCCACTTTTCATGGGTAAAACCAGTACTGTACACCTCCCGTCATCCGTAAGAATCGACACTTCCTTGCTTAAAAGTCGAGTTTCCAGTGGGATTCGAACCGGCAGCGGTGAGAGGCGAGAAAGTTTACAACGCAACGTTGTCAACCATTCGGCCACGGAGACGCTTAAGAAAAACGTAAAGCAATCATAGTAAGGTTTTAATAGTGTTTTGGTTTTGAATGTGTAATTGTGATATTGTGCTTTTGTGGTGCACATTTAATTGTGATAATGTGCTATTGTGATACACAAGTTATTGTGATATTGTGTTATTGTGATACACATGTAAGTGTGCTATTGTGCATATGTCGGTGCAAATATTATTACCAGCCGTTTTGCTATTTTACATTATTGACTTTTTACTTTAGGGAGTGCTTGCTTAAATGTCGATTTGTTTTGAACTAAAATTTAAGTTGATCTTTAATAATAGTATACACAGGTGTGCAAGATAAACTCAGGTTGATTTGTTAAAATTTCAAGATCAAGGCAAGGATGTACAGGTTGAAAATGTGGAACATGATAGAGTTAATAGGGCTACATATAGGGCTACTAGAAATACCTCTATATTTAGATGTGTTTTATGAAGTGTTCGACGTTCGAACTCTTATGATATTAAACCGGCGGTATCATAACCAAACCCAAAAATGAGGATTATTTAAACGTATCTACTCTACTACTACTACTACTACTACTACTAAACCTCCTCCTTCTACTTTTACTTTTACTGCTACAACAACTATTACTAGTACTACTACTACTACTATTACTACTACTACTACTACTACTACTACTACTGCTGCTGCTACTACTACTTCTACTACTACTCCTCCTACTGCTACTTTTACTGCTACAACAACTACTACTACTTATTAATTACTACTACTACTACTACTACTACTACCAGACGACGTTAATAATGATGGAGGTTTTGATAGTTGTGTCCGTCTATTGACTTAAAGGAAAAACAAATAAATATATTTTAATTATACATATATTAATGGATTATGCTTAACATTTGGTTAAGAATGGAAAAAGGTCAACCGTTGTGTTTGAATGGTACATATAAGAACAATAATACATGTATATTAAGAAAGGCAAGAAGGGTAGGTACGAGACAAATCTATTTCACAATTGACATGTCAATGGAAATGGCGGAACCCTTTGTCTGGCAAATAAAGAAACTAAGTCAAGATTCATCAATTTGTTGCTAGAATGACTAGATCTCGTTCAGAAAGATAAATACCATGAAACGAACACAATGACAGTATTATATATTTATATATGAACAAGTCAATTCAAAAAGATTAAAATCCGAATTGTATGTTAGTTTAAAACATTCCACTCGTGAAAATCTATCCTTTAACTTGAAATAACAAAGATATATTATCACTTCAAAACGCGCAAGTGTGTGATATAATATTAGAACAAGGAAGTCGACATTGTTTGTCAAACATTTCAATTTACCTCAGATGGTGCGCAATTTTACCCAGAGTGTATTGTATATGCTACATACAACAAACAAGTGGAATGTAAATATGTTATGGAAATGCAGACAAAAATTGTATAAAGATAATCAAGTCACCGCTTAGTGTGTCCTATACTCTTGAGACCCTTTGAAGTCCTTTATATGTCAGTCTCTTATTACTATAAATAATATATTATAATAGCAGTAGCTGTTATACGAGTACTAAATCTATATGTCACAGGGCTAGAAAAATGTGCAGCCAGACCGGGGCTCGAACCCGGGACCTTCGGACTACCGTTCCGATGCTCTACCGACTGAGCAAACTGGCCAGACAATGCAACATCAATCTACCTGTTAGATATCCATAAACCGTGACACACTCCCCCTACAGACTGAAATTCGTCCTCGAATTTCCATGGGTACAGAGAATCATTTCTAATGTTTCTCGAAGTTTACTCAGTCACGGGTTCCCCATTGGGCGCCAAATGTCACAGGGCTAGACAAATGTGCAGCCAGACCGGGGCTCGAACCCGGGACCTTCGGACTACCGTTCCGATGCTCTACCGACTGAGCTAACCGGCCAGACAATGCAACATCAATATACCTGTTAGATATCCATAAACCGTGACATATATCATTGTTAAAACTAACCCAAAATAATGCAAGACAAAACGTAAACTAACCCGCCTTATTTTCAGGGCATATAATAATGTATATGTGCCGTTTAAAAGTATAGAAATGTTCACGGGTTCTTAAAAATGCCCATGATTGAATATTTGTAACTTTTAATACAATGCTCCAGTTTTGGGGTTTGACCTGGCTGATTAAAGCCGTTTGTATTATGTCTATAGAGTTTGGATTTTCAAACTGTGTAAGTTATATTAATATATGCCTCGTCGTCAGTAGGTTTAGAAACCGTGTACATATGATGTACAATTATTAAGCCAAACATTAGATAATAAACTGCGTGGATGTCTTCCTAAAATTGCTTATATCTGGTTGCTATTTGTCACGGTGTTCAAGCTTCTAATGTGTCTGTATTCCCATAAACTAAGTCGTTCGTTGTTAAAAAAACCCAACTATTTACGGACATTCAACAAATATGTTAAGAAATACAAATTGTTCTAGCGGTAAATATGGAGGTATCGAGTTTAAATACATGTTGCCAGGAATGAATAGTAGCTTGATCGTACGACTAATAATGTTAGCATTCAAACTTTTATCAGGTTTGTTTAAACACACTTAAACGTTGGTGATTTATTTATGTTATTTTTTATTCAATTGTAACCACCAACGTTTAAGTGTGTTTAAACAAACCTGATAATAGTCTGAATGTTATTTTTTATGTTTTTATTATTATTATTATTATTATTATTATTATTAATTTTATTATTTATATAATATTGTTTATTTTTCCATTTATATAATATCCATAAGTATGTGTCTTGGGAGAATGATAATGATAACAAAGTGCAAGAGAGATAACTACGTGTATATTCAGAAAGTGACATGTTTTTTGTCAACTGAGCCTCACTGGATGCGTGCGCAGTAACGTTGCCTCCTTTGAACGTTTAATCGAAAGCATACGTTTTTTTCAACAAAACGTATCACGTGACAATATGGTGAATATTGGTGAAATAATATGCCCCAGACAATATAGATTGCAAATTCCAACAATAGAATAATATACTCTGTGAATGGTTTGCTGAAATAACATTGAAAAATAACCCCAAATCAATTATTAAACGAATAGTTAGTTAAATGGGAAGGTAATTCAGCTGTCTCTTTGGCCTGAATGTTATGTATACGGACTGTCAATTAGGAGGTCTCGAATCCCGTGTTGAGCTAACTATGTTTCAATAATGTTTGTGTGTGTGAAGTCATATGCCGTTATTTCTTTTTGACATTGCCATTCGTGTTTGTCGTTTTGCGTGTTTTTGGCTTTTCTGTGTTCTGTAAAAGCTGCATTTCCTGTCTTTTATACTTACTTTTAAAATCTTGACTTTTTTTTTCATTCGAACATTTCCCCACGTATCATTCATTTTTGAGAAGTGAGGTCTTTTTTAATTAATTTTCTCTTTGGCTGCAACAGCTCTTGTTGTTAAAAACAGTTCAGAATTAATAAGGAGATGTTTCTAATTATGTATTTTATTTTTAATATAATTACAAACTGCGAACACATGTTTACTGCATTCTGATTGCTTAGTCATTCTTAAAAGTGTCCTGTTATTTCTCAATAACACGTCAAAATAAAATAGTTCCAGTTGCACAGGCGCAGACTAAAGTGGAAGCCCAACATTTGATTTGAGCGTCGAAAGGTTACTGTTATTGTAAGCGGTTATTCAGAGTGCAACGCCACAGAGTTGAATGGGTAAAGTATCGAAGAAAGATTTGCTTGAGGCATATGCGATGTGGCGTAATGTAACTTGTAGATTTGTCTTTGTTTGACATATATTACACTAGTCCGACTATTGTACTGAGTACGTTCGACTCTAAGTCATGCAGAGAACATAGGTTCGAGCCTCACTGACGCCATTGGGTTACTTTGGTGTGATCTCGAATTTCCTTTGTTTCTTCAAAAGTTATGCTACCAAAACGTACTCAACACTTTTAAAAATAATTTGCAAACTGAATGTTGTACGCATGTTGTACGTCTCAATACGTACTCAATGATTTCAAAATAAAATAAAAGTGCATGTGCATGTGTTTATAGACGTTTATTATAACACATTTACGATCACAAACATGCTGAAATAAATGTATCTAAAGTAAACTTACTCTCCGTACAAACGCATTTAATATGTGGTCCCTAATATGAACCTGGTTTATCGGGACCGTAGCTACGCTGAGACACACTGAGGCAGTTCACACTGAGGCAAATGCCTCGGAATTGCCTCTGTCGGTGTTGCCTCGGTGATATTTTGTTTAGCAATAAGCAGAAGTGTTGATAGAATGAAATATATCTGAGACAAGATAGTGGTAAGGCTTTCTTTGCCAGATAATCGACATGCGTATGTGTGCTTTTATCAAATGTGTTTCTTGGAGATATATAAAACTCAGAAGTAACGTCAACATATTTATTGAAATTAATAATTCAGTAAAGTATGTTACAGTATTTTATATCAAACCAATGTAAAGTAATAGGTAAGTATTAGTCAAACCACTCATTTCGATAAAACGCTTCTTGCTTGTACACGTATATATAGCTACCGATCTACTTAATTTCGGATGGTTGAGTTTTCGGATACCATTTTCCGCGAGTTCTTGAATAATGCCGGATCTACAGTATGTGGATAATAAATTTAAATATAAGGTACTAGTGTTAAATGTTCGTCCGTGTTTGTGTGTATGTCGCATGCGTTACAATACAATGTTGGCTTTTTGTTTAAGTCTATGCCTTTGAATGTTGCGTATTTGAAGGTGATGTCTTACATGTATGTGTATTGGATGTTTTCATCCAAGCGATTTTACTATAACTGACCATTTTCCAATACAAAACATTTGCTTTATATGCTCGTATTTCTGGTGAAGCGACATCCACTAACTTTCGTAATTACTGAAGCGATAGCCACCTCCTTCTTTAAAAGTGCGCGTTCAAAAGCTGTATCTAAAAAAAGAAAACATATAATCCCAGCCTAGCAATATTAGCTTATGACACTCACTGTTTGTTTTCGTTAAAAATACATGTATTTATAGGGAATGTGTAGCTTTAAAGCAGTGGCCTTGCTGCTAGATATAGATGAACGCACGTGACCATGTACATAACATGTGCAAAGACACAACTGGCGCGGCACATGCTATTAAGAAATTACTCGAGTAGTGACTAACTATTTTTAATTTGCGAAATATGAGCTCTGTATTACAAAGCATGATGAAACAGTTTAGGCATTTAATGGCATCGTGCTGCTTGTGTGAATTGGTGAATGGTTGAACGTGTAAATCAGATATTAAAATGGTAACCTTTCATATTGTGAATAAATTGCTCACAAATTTGATCAATTATTGCCGCATTATAATTAATCGAATATCGATCATGCCATTACAAAGCATTTAAACCTGTGACGCTTTTCAAACGAAACAAGGGAGAACAAACCCCATCATGCATTAGCACTTACAAAAGAGCCTTGACACATGTTAATCAGACGTTTTGTTTTATGACAAAAGACATTCATCAGTTTGCTAGTTAAAGATATCTACTAAATTAGTAAATGCCTTATCATTGATTGTTTTTTTTCAAAATAAAATTTATTTCCATTGACATTGTTACATAGGTCATGCATGTCAATTAAATGTTCAATAAGTATATCAGAAATAACGTCAACTCAACAAAGCTTTTTTTTTGATACATTTGATTTTTTTTCCCGATTTGCAAATCTTGATTACTAATGGAGAAATAATTATCAAAACCTTTGCAAAGAGAGATGATTTCAATTTTGAAATCGTTAATTAAGTATCCCCTATGAGATGTTCTCCGAGAAACATCTTATTGGGATATATGTTTCTCAACTTATTTAGTTTTACTAGAGCTTGTAGTCGAGGTGAATAATTTAGCATTCGTAATCTTTATATAACTAAAATCTACTCTACCAGGGCTACCGTTAACATAAACTTTAAAACATATTTACAACATTTTCTTATCGTAACACTGATCTAATTTTAAATATAAAAGTAAATTTAAGAACTCGTCTGATCTGAAAAGGACTTAAACAATATGACTTCTGTGGTTAAGTGATCACATATTTCGATAATGCACCCCCGAACCTAGTTTAAACCCACATTGGCCTTTTTTGCCACTGGCAGTTGCTTTTATGTTTATGGTGTCGTATACTATGCTTCTCTTTTTCCCTTGTGTTTTTGGGCTAATGTTTGTTTGACTGTGTTCTGTGGAAATTACTTTCAATTAATATGCATTAAACCTATAAGAAAAGTTATCAAAGATATTATGAACCTATCATCACTTCATGTTACGTGGTTGATCCACTTACAATTCGTAACTATGCTTTTCTGTTTAATTATGCGATAACTGAAAAGGAAGGTAACGTTTAATGTTGTCTTCAGCCTTGTCTTATCGTGCTATCAACGGTTCCTTTACTTTTTGCTCTTGCTTCTGAGAAGTCATTTGAGTAATAATTTTGTGTCTTTCAAGGCATTTTATATTCATATATAAATGAGCATCTTTGTGTTTTACTAATATTTCTTATTAATGCTACTTATAGATTCCTATTTATACCGTCGTGTTTCATTGGGATGACAATGGGTAAGAGTGTGAATTGCACCCTAGAATGCACCCTACAACCTTGTTTAAACTCCCAGCAGAGTTTTTGCCAATACTGTACGCCCGTTGTCGACCATTTTATGTATGCAGTTTCGCATACGTGTTATGTTAGGTCGTTGTTTTTATTAAACCTAGATTATGGAGGACTGAGTTCTGCCACTTTTGAATTTACTTTACATATAACGCTTAAATAGCCGTTTAAAATAGTTCAGCTATTGTATAGGGCATGCCACGAATCGATCCGTGAATAAGGTGCAAACATCTGCTACCAAAACAATCTTAGTTACTGTACGGCTTCAGCCCCACCCTAACTATTAAAACAAATTACTGATGTTACTGAAACTGCTGGACATGTTTGGTGTGTTAGAGGCGTTACTCTACGGCAATTGATGCTTATTGCATTTAAATTAACTAGTATAAATTATGTAAATGTTTGTTTTATTTCCGTTTAAATTAAAATATGATTCTTATAACGCATTTTTTTTGTTTCAACCTTTTATAAGGAAGATTTATGTTTTAGTTAGTATACCTAAAGACCCGTAATACATGTGCTCAATTTTACTTGATTTGTGCAATTCTATCTATACAGCCATTTAATTTATTTAAAACAATATATACACTTGACGACATTTTTAAGTACACTGAATTTAAATGCTAATGACAAATGTACGGTTCATCACAATATGGTTCGATCGCAGATATAGTATGTTCTAAATAATTGTTTTCTCGTTTAGGACAAAGCATTTTGTTGGAAACTAGGGCCATACGCCGCTGGCAATGGAATATTATTAAAAGATTACCACATTGAAATTTCCATGTTCACCGTCATATAATTACTATCTTCGGGATGTCTAAAATGTTCTTACTATTAACATTTTAAATATTGACTGCTCTCTAGCTGGGGCTAGAGAGCTTGAACGATATAAAGCATGTTTAACTACCGTTTATGAACACTCTCAATCAAACCGATACTGCAGTATTTTTATGTTTATCGTGCGTTTCCTTTCTGGACCTTTCATACTTCTTTTATAACCAAATATTACATATCTAACATTTCGAAATTACAGATATCCATTGTTAAACTTGTCAATTAGTCTGCAAGGCCAATTTTAAAATTGTAACTTTTGAAATTTTGAGGCTCGTTTTTATTGAGTCTGTTCATGAGATGTTATGTTAGAGGCAACACCTATCACATCCGCTCGCACGGCTTAAACGGTATTCTACTTCAAAGCCACCAACATTGGGCTCGTTTGTTAAAAATAACACCACTGATTCGTATCGAGGGGAGACTTTACAGCCGCCACACTGCACGAAACGAACGTTAGTTTGAATGTTAATACATACTGATATGGGAGGTCCTTTGGAAGCAACACGCACAACCAAGAGAATAATGTAATATACTCTGTTTTAGTGAGTCTGTTCATAAAAGGTTAGAAGTAATACGTTTCACGCTTTTAGCACCGGCTTAAACGGTATTCTGACCAGTAAAATACACAACTGATTCGTAGTGCGAGGAGACATTTTACAGCCGCCACGGTGCAGTAAACGAACGCTAGCGTGAATGTTAAAGAAACTAACCCGCCAAATAACGGCAAAACCGTTAATCAAAACTATATTCAGGTGTTCCTTTCGTATACTAATGTATATGTGAGGATTAAAAGTACAGGATTTGTCAAGGGTTCTTAAAATACACGTGGTTGAACGCAAAATGAACTATGAGCTGATTCCCCTTAATTAAACGCTCCTTATTTGGGGTTTGGCCTGGCTGGTTAAAGAAATAGAAAAAGATCGGACAGGGAAAGTAGCATTCAAGGAGAACAGTCAACCACAAAACACAGAAACAAACACGCAAACAGACAAACAAGAAGGCAAAAGTAATAATAAATGCAAACGACATCACAAACACAAAAGGGTTGACCATAGGACTACCGCCTTGGAACGGTCAGTGGCAAAGTAAACCCGTTAATACTGTGTCTATATACTCTTGAGTGACGCTCTCGGGCAGATACTATGAGCTCGGGCGGATATGGGGGTAGATATGACAATTACCATTTAATAATATATAAGTATTGATCATGTAGTTTTCATTATAGCAGACATTTATTGTATAACTAGTAACTATTTCATTTTTGTTCCAAAATTGCGAGAGTAACGATGTCGCTGTTTATTTGATGTCGATCCCTTTCAGTGTTTTTCTTCGCCAAAGTATTACGAATAATTATATGACTGAAAATAGCCACTCTTAATTTAATTAAACAAAAAATTGAAATTTTATAATAAGGAATTGTATATACAGTTCAAGATCTGACAAATGCGGTCGGTCACATATTTAGACATTTTAGTTTAAAACATTTGGCGATATGTAACGTATGATCATGCGTTAGAGTTGTGCTTGATTTATATTATTAACCTGTCATTTGGGAAGATATACCTATACAAATACTGTATTAATAAAGCATAAATTGCAGGTTTCCTTTTGTGCTGTAATATACGATCTGTTTTGTCATATTCAGAACCAAAATTATTGTCGTGACAGGCTTATGGCCTGGTACGAAATTGTAAAAGATATATCTCCTGCAAAGTTCTGGCTTTTGTAAAGAGATAGTAATTTACCATATCAAGTAAGTAGCATTGATACGAAAGGTGATTCATCTTTACGTTTGGTAGTGTGTGACACTCATTTTGAATAGAAAACATTAATCATTTTAATAGCAATATACCATAATGTGTGATCTTAAAGTATACGTCTATATTGAATTATGTTTAAAATGTCTATAAAGTTTATGGTTTCAGTCAGTGATTATGAATAAACAGATTAGTTATCCTATGTAATAAAGAGCACTGCTGAGTATAATGTATTCAAATCAAGCGTAATATCTGCAGTCATTATGGGGGTCCTAATTGATACGATCTAGCTAACCATATTCCGAACTACGTACTTATGATGTGCCTTTTAGTAGATAATGTCCAATTTATTTAGAAGTCCTAGCATAGAAAAACAGTAAAAACTGTAGCCTTGTGGAAACATGACTAGAATGTAATCAAATATATCAATATCTAACTCTCAGTTGTCATAAGTAATTTAACTATGTCCTTTTAATATTTACTGCATTCACTGTATACTAGTTATCCGGCATCTGTCATTGTTATTGTGTTTATATAGCGCACTTAATGGTGATCCCAGGCGTACGACCTACACTTATATATATGTATGCGTGGTAAGTGTGTATCCAGGCGGATATGTTATTACTTAAATCGTGTGCTGTAGCCTTCTTCTATTTTAGAAGTGGTTGTTTGATTGTTTGAATGGTGTTTTACGTCATTTTCAGCACATGCAAGCTATATATGACGGTCGATTGTTTCGTGGTGGAGGCAGATCACCCATTGTTACGAACATAGAGCCAGTACTGTATACCTTCGGCGTTCTGACTTACAAGTCGAGCTCCCAATGGGATTTGAACCTAAAGCGGTGAGAGGCAAGACGTTTCAAACGCAGCGTCTTTACTATCCAGGCCACGTTTTATCGTGTGTTTTTATCATTAAAGCTAGGCGCCCTCGCCATAGTTCGTCTAAAGGTTCATTTTCCGTGGTTGTTCGTAAATATATGCATTCCAGAAAGAAACTACCCTATGTTCGAGAAATATGTTTTATATAACAGTAGATACATATTATGTACTGAAAAGTGGATCATTGGAAGCAACAAACACAAACAAGAGAGTAAAGTAGCAGACTCGGTTTAGTTAAGCCTGTTCATGAGAGGCTATATAATTTGCAATACATCTCACGTCCAAGCACCGGCTTAAGTGATATTCTACGTTAAAGCCACACCTATTGGACTTGATGATCCCAAAGGACCACTAAGTAATAACTACTGATTCGTAGTCGGGCGACATTTTACAGCTGCAACACAGCACTAAACAAACGCTAGTGTAAATGTCAATAAATCCTGAAAAAGGGATCTCTATTGTTCATCTCAGGATAACAGTAAACGCAAATATCATATGCAAAAGCGGTTCTCTACTAATTTGGTTCGGTAAAGGACAATAAGCTGATGCTGCATACAATATTTGAGAGCTCTATACATTGTTTTTTCAGTGGAGAAGATTTCTTAAATTTTCCCTTATAAATATATGTAAAACATGTCATCCCTGGGGCGGGGCAACATTTGACCCCAGGCAGGATCACCATTTGAACAAACTTGGTACAGGACCAGAAACCTATTTGTATAGTCTCATTTGTCGATGGTTTGTTTTTTAGTGTTTAAACGTGTGTCCTGTAGCTATAGTATTGCTTTCAAGAAGATATATATATTATTAGTTTTTTCAATTATGTATGTTCTTCGTTATTTGGGGAGGAGTCTGGTGGTTACATATTATAACATGCAATAGAACGATTCATAGTTTCATTTTCGGTTTTGTGCGAGTCTGTTGTTTTTGTGTGTCCCATCGCTATTATATTACTTTCAAGAGCGCTTTTTCCTAATTCTCTATGTTCTTCGTTATTGGGGGCGATTTGTATTATTACATGCTTTAGAAAGTTTCATGTTTTCATTCATTGTATGTCCGTAGTATTTTAAAACATGTGTCCCTTTGACATTGAATTAGTAATTAATTAATTAATATGTTCAAATGTTTCTTAATGATGGTTGATGAGGTTGAATGTTTAACTCTACTGATCAAAGGTCATCACGAATTTGCGTTGTGAGTCGGTGGGATATTCGACATCGGCAGTAGCAGCACGGTTTAGCAATTATTTTCTCTAAAACCCTTTGTTTTGTATTCCGTTGCTACCGTATTGCTTTCTAGACGTCATTGTAATTATTTTCAAATGTGCTTTCTTATTTGTCAGTTAGTTTGATTATTTCTTATATAGTGTATTATTGTTTAAGACAGTCAGTAATATTCACATGTTTTGTTTGTTTGTAATTGTATAAGTCGATTGCAATTTACACCGTTACAGTTTAAAAATGAAAACAATCTAGAAAAAGCGTCATGACCGTCAGTCACATAAATATGCACTTAACGAAATGCTTGAAATCATAACTGTTTAGAAGAGTTGAATGAAAACAAAACATAATAAAATATTTATCAAAAGATGTTATGACTCTATCATTTTACAACGCATGGCATGTTTATTGGTTGACCCATTTACAGTCAATAGTGGTTTAAACAAGGGTATATGGTTCACCGAACTCCAATCGTACCATACTATCCTATAAATTAAACGAAAATAAACGGAACAATGCACATAAATGAATCCCCATAAGCCATAATTGTCAGACATTGATAGTGTTGCTTTTTAGCTTAATCACTTACATGTATGTATAGCAGTAAGAAGCTGAAAAAGTAGCTGTTTCCTTTCAACTCCACTTAGAACAATAAGACTATTTAGCCACTTATAACAACCATGTTTTGATGATTCAATGATAGTGACTCGCGTGCTACGCTGCTCATTGCCCGGAATATTTGTATTCTATTTTGCGTATTATATTGTATGATACATAACAATAGACGAGAGTAGCAGAGCTGAATTTATTGAGGGTGTTTTCTTATACTTTGATTAACACATGTTTACTCTTATCCGAACAATATAAACATATAAGGAGATAATAAATGAAAAAAACACATTACTTTAAAATTTATATTAAATCTCAAATAGTATTAGGAGGCGTTTTACCTTTTAAATATTTTCTTTAGATTTGTCTGTTCCTTTAAATAGTTTGCGTGCATTGGTGTAATCATTTACATACATTTGTTAAGGCAAAAATGAGGCCAATTATCATAATGTAATACAAAGCACGTTATGTGAATGATCCTTTTCGAAAACGGCTTTCAATTCCGTTATGAAGACTGTCGTAGAACCAACAATCAAACCTCGTGATTTGAATACAAATAAGCTTTATTCAAAATAGTTTTTGCAATCGCACACTCAATAGCTATTGTAAACTTGAAGTAAAATATTCAATAACGAACTGCGGAGTGAATCGTTGCCGCAATTTCAAACCTTGTTCAACGTTATGATGTTGAAATCTAATAGTCATGTTTGTAAAACATGCACACACTGGCACACGTATAACAGCAACTATTTTAGAGAGTTGAAACAATGTAATCATTCATTTAAAATGGATACATGGTATTTGTTGTTGTTTTTTTTTCATAAAAATGTCCAGGAATTTAATACGACGTTAGGTAGGACTCTTACTGATAACCCCTAAAACAAAGTACTCGATAGGGCATGCTAATTAAAAACTATGCTGCATTTTTGTCAAGCGTCAGTGGGGACATTATAAGATGGACATGAAACGCAAACAAAATACCCGCTCATGTGTAAAACATGTGTAGCCATGGCATAGATACATAGAAGCAAAGTATGAAACATCACTAACATGAAATGGTTAAAAAATGAACGGTCAAAGGCAAAAATACCGCTGGGGGTTTAAATCCAGGTTCTAGAGTGAACCGAACCTCACTATTTTTATCCAAAATAAACGAGACTGTTTAAATATTGAAATCCCTGATAGTCTATATCCTCTAATATATTCGGCGGCACTTTAATCAACCTATGTCACTAAGTCAGTTGGGTTTATATTTCGTTGTTGTGACATTATTATAAAAAGAATGCACATTTACCGGTGAGTGTTCATTAAAAGTGGTTAGGCTATATACAATTGAAAAGAAAAAAACACCACCCACACGCTCGCCCAGCTATTACCTAAACTCTGCAGTTGTCCTGGAAATTAGAGATGGTCATTTCAGTTGAGATCCGTAGCTACCCTTTCAATGAATTTGCAATGTACCTTATACTTGATAGCCCATTAGGTGGGGTGTGGTGAAGGGAAGCGGATCACGGACCCATGTACCCATGTACCCTACTTTGATGAAACTCTGTCATTTCAATAAACGGGTAGATCTACATGTATACAACATTTGGCTTCGGTTTTACAATTTGAATGTTGTCATCTTTTCTATAGGTATAGTGTCTGTGTTAATGAATTGTAAATACATTTCCACATATGTCTCTTACTTTAATCAACTGGAACAGCCTCGTCGTTTTCCGTAAGATGTATGGTTTATATTTCACAGAATAATTTAGACGACTGGGTTGGATATTCGCAGATCGCATCCGGTAAATATGCATTAAGGAAATTAATATTTACCGAATGCGAGAATAAGTCTCAACACACGCGCGACACAATTTTTAACTGATGAAGTTACTTGAATTTACCCATGAACGAACGTATTTTAGTTTTTTAACTTCATAGGTAATTTTCGATATATTCTGAATTGCAGACGCTAACATGAACGGGAATACAAATACAGATATAAAAATCGAACAGGAAAAGTAGCATTCAAGAACGACAGTCAACCACAAACACACACATAAACAAAGAACAATCCTATATACCCGTCAAAACAAACACAATGAAAATATTAAACCAGTGAAATATAGATAGGTGTAACTGTCAACGCAACACAGCTCACATCCAAAAGGATTTACGAAGATATTTTAATCATTTGCTTTCTTACACGAGGATAAGAGTGCGGTTATGTGAAAACTAGAACCCGGCTTAAACCCCGACATGCTTTGTATGCTTCTGCCCGGCATAAGGCGCTATCACTACAGCAAATGTCAATCCTTCTATGTTTCAATCGATTTAAGCTAACCAGGAGACCATACTGTCTACTGACCGTTCCAAATCGGTAACATTGTGGTTAACTTTTATTTGCTCATTTGACATTTGGGTACTGCAGTTTCTATAGAACTAGCTTTCTGATGTCGGATGTTCCACACCTTGCGTTCTAATGTTTATAGATATATAGTTTATTTTATACAAAAGGCCTTTGGCCCATGGGTACACAGTTTCTTATTTAATACTATATATACGCCTGCGTTCTGGAAATAATACACTCCTGTTCGACTTTTGCGTCTATTTTTATTATATAAGTACACTAGTCGTCCTTGATGGGATGTGCGTGTCTTGTTTTTTAAATATATTTATTTGCAGTATTTATAGCATAACCAAGGTAAATAAAACGCAACGTATAAAGAAACTCCTCGTGCGTACCTGTTTCAGAATGACTGATGAATGAAATACGATATGCTAGTTGTCAAAAGTTTAAATGGTGACGTGATGTAAAACATTATATTAGTTTGCACATTACCTCAATTGTTACTTTTGGCAATGGATCCCAATGACGGATATCCTTATTGAAACGTGAATATGGATACATTTGAATTATAATCTTAGTGTACGTAATACTATATAACCGCTTAAAGGTATTGTGTTATTTTCTTCAATGTAGAATATTCACGAAGCTATACACAGATGTGAACAATAATACAGATTTTTAATAAATAATTATATAAACAAGGGACCTGAGAGGGCAAACAAAGGGTTTGCGACGTTACGCCATTGACACTGCTCTAGTTTATTAAGTAAACATGTTATCTCGACAACACATCTGATCTGCTAGGTCATATGTTCTTTTGAAAAAAACGGAAACAACAACAAAACACAACTAAAATGGTATTATGTTAATGTAGAAGAAATATCAAATTATGTGAATAAGGAAAATATGCTTTAAGATATCCTGTAATATCACACGCATTTACGTAGCAAAGTGTGCGTTATATCGAAGAGTGTACGAGTAAGATAAATCAAACATCTTATTTACCAGTAACAAAGTCATTTATATTTCTAGTTTACCTGTATTTAAATATATAATGATACAATTATAAACAAGTTAACAATTGTTCGTGTTTGCATTTTCTTATTTTCTCAAGACTTTAAAAGGGACACATGGCAATCGTGAGTTTTATTTCATGCATTATAAATAGTACTGCGAGTTAATAATCCCTTAATCCCGTATCATTTTGACTTTAAAACTTCTTGCATATATTTAAATAAAAAAATAAAAATCCTATTTCCTTCATTATTCTACATATTTTTTCAATATATTATTGCTGCAATATTATCAAAAGTCAATAATATATAAAAACAATTAACTTTGAACTATTCTTACAATTAATATTAATGATTGAACAAATGCAAGTTACGAAAAAAACAACGGGACGCCGTGCGTTTTTAAAAAATCAAGATTGCCGTGTGTCCCTTTAACAAGAAGAGTATAACGCATGCGTTATATGTAGACAATATTTAATAATGGGTTAGTTTGTGGAGGCTCTGTTCAAGTCACATACCTTTAGTCGTCGATATGGAGATGACAGGAAGATAAAGTGAATTGTATTAAAAGGTACTGTATGAATACAGATAAGTTTTTATTTGGTCTCAGGTATACATTTTACATGTTAAAGGGTACATATTCAAGTATTTTCAATTAAACGAATTACACTTGAGCTATTACAAAGGGAATTTCAGTGACCATGCTACACTATAATATAAAAGTCATATTTACTTAAATTTTACAAGTGATTTTACAAGTGATTATCATATGGGCCCTTTTTGTATTCATGTTATAATTGTATTCAGGCTCAAAACCGCTTCGGAGTTGCCATTAAGGCAATCAATTTTGCATTTTAAAAGAATTACAAGTGATCTTATAGAAAATATTTAATTTCTTTACTTTTTTACTTCATTATAATACTCAAATATAAATGGGTGCCGAAACGTCTAGGGTATATAGATGTCGAAATGGTTTGATGCCGAAACGTCTAGGTGCCGATTCGTCTAGGTGTCGAAATGGTTTGATGCCGAAACGTCCTGAATCGATCTTGATCACACAGACGCAAACAACTTGAGAATTGTCTGCATTTATTAATAAGCATTTTTCATGTACTGATCATTGGGACCCTGCTTTAATTAGACTAATATACTATATACACAATAGTTTTCGTCTAGAAAAACAGTGTTGGTATCCCAAAGAGTAAGAACTATGCATCGTTTGTCGAATTGATTTTGTATTGCTATGAAAGAGATTTCATGTATTCAGGCAGATGTCATTAAAGCCGTTCGGTATTTGGATGATATAGTGAGCATTGTCATCCCTTTCTGTTCTACTATTGTTAATAATATCTATCGTAAAGAACGACAACACTACAAACATGACACGTTACCGTCCTTTTGGGCTTTAGGTAGACGTCATCATATAGTCCACAGCCTGTCGGGTCATCGCACAATTAAAGAAGAAAGCATAGTGGCGAACTGTAAATGAGTCAACAACCGACAACCAATAGAAGTCAGGTTGTGATAGTCCTTGTCGCAGAAAAGTTCTTAAATAACTTTTATATTTGGAAAGAAGATCATGTTTACGATAATAACATGTTGCAAAGTTTTTACGAAGTTTATGGTAACGGTAGCCCTGATGGAGTAGCTTTTTAGTTATACAAAGAAAACTAATTCCTAAACTCGTGTATAAGCTCTAGAAAAACGAATGAGTTAAGTTGTAAACTATATATTACAATGTTTTTTTTTGTTTCTTTAGTCGTAGCCAAGATTTATTTCAATTTTAACCGTAAAAGTAATTTAGGAACTATAAGGTCAAGAAAAAAATTAGTCGTGTTTTAGGTTCCCGACCGACCTTATATTTTGTCCCGACCCTAACTTTTTTTTCCCTGTTTCAAAAAAACAAATGTGTGACGCATTTTCAGTTCTCAACTATGATTTCTTCTTTGATTGCGCGATAACCCACATAACTAGATGACGTTTACTTTAATCCGAAAATAGATGGTAGAACTTCCAGCTGTCTTTGTGCCACCATTGACCGTGCCATTGTGGTACCCATATAGTCAGTCATATTGTATATGTAGTGTCGCATACTTTGCTTCTTTTTTTCTTGTGATAGCTTTTTATTTATTTATTTATTTTTTTATTTATTTATTTATTTATTTATTTATTTATTTATTTATTTATTTATATTTATTTATTTATTTATTTATTTATTTATTTTGCGTGGTTAGTTGTGTTGTTTTCTACTTGTTCTGTTCGTTATTTTTCGTGTTTATTGATATTTATATATACATGACTCCTTTTGTATTTTACCTATATTGCCTGTTAATGCTTCCTAGTGTGTCAGAGGATATAGCCTGAATTAGATTTCGTACATCGTTTAATGGGGATGACACTAGGGTAAGAGTAAGGTTCGGTGCTCCCTAAAACGTGGAATGAAACTAACAAACGTTATATTGGTTCTTGCTACACACCACTGTTCGCTCGGGTATGCCTTTTTCTTCGCGATCTTCTCTCTTTACTATTTAAATACATAAAAAAATACGTAGCGAGGATACGTAACAATGATATTAACTGTATAGATATCAGTGTTGGACTTCATCACCCTACTGTTATTATGACTTCCTTGAAAAAGTGATTAATTTCTGGCTAGGTACATGCACAAACACTACTGACTGTTATTTTGTGTAATGAACCTGTTATGAAGGCGTACTTGGGAATACGTAAGTAGTGTTTTTTTTTCACTTAAAACAGGCCGGTCGAAAATATAGAAAAATGCGTAGACCGGTTTATTAACCAAATATATGAAGTGAGAAGAATGCTTATTAATTATACTTATAATGCAATAATATTACTTAAAGCTACACAGTCTCTATAAATGCAAGTCCTTTTAACGTAAACAAACTGTATGTATCGTAGGCTAAAGTCGCTAAGCCGGGTTTATATGTATTCGTTTTCGTTTGACAAGGATACGAGTATATAAAGTAAACGTTTTGTATAGAAAAATGGTCGGTCACAGTCAAATCGCTTTGATGAAAACATCCAATACTCATATGGCATATACTTGAGCAAAAGCCACCATTCTATTTTAATGCATGCGACATACACACAAACATACACAAACTTATAAACTAGTACCTTATATGTAAATTATAATCCCTATACATCCAAGAAACATATCTGATAAACCCATACATATGTATGTCAATTAGCTTGCGACATAAGGGCCGGGCCCGTATCCAGACTGTAAAACACAGCGAGGCAAACCTAATCGGGTGATCCGGATGACCTCCCCCTGATATTTAAAGACGTCATTTGATGTATTTTTCGAGTACTACTTGTTGAGTACTGTTATTTTCTTTTTTTTAAAACTTCAAAAAATAATATTTTTTACGGAACCACAGAGTACAAATTAAAGTAACGACGACTTAGCTATAATGGGCACCATGCAAGAATGTCGAATACTGTTTATTTAATAATTTAAGAATATACACTTTCAAAAAAATTCAATTTGAAAACGAACAAAAGCAATGTTATAATACAAAAAATGCAAGTAATAGTACGCATGCAATAACTTTAACATTAACGGCTTTATAAGTTGTTGTTTTTATATTCATCAAAGCATAAATTGAAGTGCATCATGTCACATGATTTTCTTTTAGATATGAAATTCAAGTTTTAAAGGCGACTTCCTTTCAAATAAATCTAGCGTCCTGGACTGTCATAAACAGGAGGCTTGAGATAAAATCCATCGACCCCAACAACATATAATGTGTTGGAGTAATGATGAAAGCTGAAATTCAGACATGAAAACAGGCGAGTCTAGATCTATGCGCACTTGTATATCCAGGGATCAATCAGGACTAAAGCCCAGTAACGTCACATACTGTGTAAAGCTCTGAATACGATGTCCCACATAATAAACCTATACTTCTGCATTTATACCGTGTAAGTAATGAACGGTTTGTCCGAAATGATTGACCGTCTCAGTTTATTTTTAGAACATACTATATCTAAGATCGAGCCCTAGTGAACAATACGGTCTTCTTAGAACGGAGTCAAGCTAAATACAAGAAATCAATTCATTCTTACTGTTTAAACATAGGCGTAGGAACAGGAGTGGGGAGTGGGGTGAACCAATACTCTGGCAAGATGAGAGGGTGGCAGGGAATTTGTTGGCCCCCTCCCATTCACCCCAACATTGATTTCTTTTCCAAATTACGTGTTGTGCTTATGTCTTGAAATTGTATAACATTAGCCATTTGACATTGGAAAGTAGCTACATGTATTTTGTTAATTGAAACGTGGTACACGCAAACAAATATATTCACTTGTCTACCCTATCTAAATTAATAAAGTTTAGCTTTTAAGTTTATTTCAGCCTTCGCGTTTCAAAGACAGATTTACAGATATATTATAGCAGATTTATTTCATTAATATCAACAATTCTGCTTATTTGCTAATCGAAATAACACAGATACAACTCCGAGGAAGTTGCCTCAGTGTAATCTGCCCCAGTGTGCACCAACGTAGCGACGGGCCTTATTAGCGTCATAAACGGGGCCCTATTAGGGAACACATATTAAATGTGTTTGTACGCGGAGAATACATGTTAAATCAGTTTATTTCAACTTTGTTGTGATCTTGAATGCTATATATAAACGTGTGTAAACACATGTAAATGAATTGATATTTTATTTCAAACATTACCGAGTACGTACAACATGCTTACAACAGTATGGTAGCAAATTAGTTAAAACGTGTTGAGTACGTTTGTTCATGACTTAGCTTACGTTATAAGACCAACATTAAGTATGTGTTGTGTTATAATGTTATAAACGGATACCTCAACAAAATTAACTTAACAAGCAGAAAATGAAATCAAGCTATACATGATACTTATCACCATCAGGTGCCGATCTAAAATCTGAGCTTTGGTGGCATAACTTTTGAAGAAACAAATGAAACTTCAAAGCAGAAGCACACCAAAGTAACCCAGTGGCGTCAGTGAGGCTGGATCCAATGTGATCCGGATTATTTAGAGTTTAGAGTCGAATGTACTAGACGGTAACTCAATATAATAGTGGGACTATACTAACACATGTCCAAAAAAAACAAATCTACAATTTAAATTCCGCCACATCGCATATGCCTCAAGAAAACCTTTCTTCCATACTTAACCCAGTCAACAGTTTACATGTCGAAATTATAGTTTATAGTTCGTGAAGCTCGTTTGCATTAATGTGTATTAGCCGTGTGATATGTAATGAGAAATGAAACGGTTTCATAAAATGCCTTAGGTCAGTATATTTACATCATGTCTGAGCCATTATTTCAGTTATTGTGCATGATTGTGTTTCATTAGACGAAATAATCGAACGTGTGCGTGTTTATTGATGCACGTATATACAGTACCCATGTCTTTATATCCCGCGTTGCAGTCTGTTCTTGACTTCAAATTCAACAGAGCAATAATCGAATTAGCCACTCCCAAATCGCGTCAATCAAGTCCGGTATGGACCGTACAAATGAAACCCACAAATAAACACGTTCTGCTGCAAAGCAAAGATTATTTACCTATGTGTTGCATTGGTTTCTTTAGATTATTAAATATGGATTGTGTAGCTTTAAATATTTACAAAAAAAATGACACCAGACATTTATAAAAATAAATAGATTACAGCTTTTATTTATCATGATCTTTGTTGGTTCAGACTACGATTTGTTTTGGAATTTTTTTTTAAACTGAACGTTGTTTTATTTTATATTGAGTAGACCATTGTCAAATTTAAAACTCGACATGTTATAATTGCTCTCGATAACGGTTGACCGTAATGTGAATCTGTTGTATCTTTTTCTTCTATACAGCAACACAAATAAGTAATATGATACTGATTTCATAAATATCCCCCTCAGTTTAAAGCGCCGTGATACACACCCGAAATCATAAATAGTAAAGGTTTTCCACTCAAAGGCTCTGCTAGTAAGAAATTTAATCATTGCGGTTTTCCCAAAATGTATCACTATGTATAGGAGACATCGTACAAACATTTTAATAAAACCCCAACCATGTCAACAAATAAATAAAACAACGTAATATTTTACCCCACGTCCTAAAAAAGCGCGAGGGAATACTGTCAATGATTCCGTTTATCTGTCAGTCTGTCCGTCTGTCTATTCGTCCGATCGTCCGTCCATCTGTCCGTTTGTCCGTTGCCATATCAAGGTCGCAGATGGGGTGGAGGTCATTCTTGTATTTGTCCGTTCTCAAATTTAAAGTTATGCCGATAAAATTGCACAATCTATATTTTGATCTAGGGTCACTCATGGGACACAAGTTCAAATACACGCAGTTCCCATTCGACTTGTTTTATCTACTTTTAATAACTTGATTAAATATCTTCCTTCAATTATGGCGTACTTACATGTAAATTACTGTGTACGTTTTCAAAAAGCTATAATATTTTATACCGATATTAACACATTGTACCCAACATTAAATGAATAAGTTTGGAAGACTGCATTAATAAACTATCTCTAATAATTTACATGGATATACAATCGTTTACGAGTAGAACAATATTTAAAAAAAAAAATTCTAATACTCAACAAATAACAAAAACGGACTTACATAGTACTACACAGGCGTTTTGTAAATTATATCACAAATCCTTAAGTACACCTCCGATTGGGCGAATTATTGTTCACAAACTGCCTGTAAGATCCCGGCTGTAAAATCAAATGCGGAAGTAAACGTTTGGATTAATATTTACCTTACATAAAACAAACTCAAACAGTCGTTTACAATAACCAGTATAGGCGCAGGTGTATGTTAAATTGTTATAAATTGTAAATACGTAAATATAACATGTTCTGTATAATTTATTAAGATATTAAAACACTGATAGAGGAACATACTATCCTGGATATAATAACATCATGCATCTACCTTTTAGGATGCGTTTGAATTGGACAGGTTAAAGGTTCATGTAGATACAAACGTTTTCAAAAGGTCAGAGTTATATTTGTTGGAGCTTCCCTATTGACAAAAGTGACATGGTGATTACGGGGCGTCTTCTTTTTGTGATTGATAGTTTTCTTTGTCGATTAAATGTTCGTAATCAATCAGACGACTGTCTACAAGCCTACGACAGTGACATCCCCGGCGTAACAGTTCCTTAGCTACACGAAGGCCACGAACGCTGAAGCCCTCATCTCTACCACAAGCCCCACTACATACATCCCACAAGATGTCTCATAACAAATATGTGTTCACCCCTTTGAAACCGTATCACAAATCTAGACATTACACAGTTTGTGTCAATTAATCTTTGACATTCAGAATACTAATAGTACTGTGTATTTTATTCTGATGTATAACACTTTAAATTAATAAATTATATTCAGGATATTTGTATATTTAAACTTTTGACTCCAACCAAAAGTCTCAAGTGTGACCATGGAACTAACTATAATGTGTAGTCCCATCTTCATAAAGTTTGATTTGAAAAAGACAAAGCAGCTCATTAGAGACGTAATAATAAACAAAATAACCTACCCCACCAACTCCCGCTACCATAACCTACCCCAACCTCTGAGCAGACATATCAAGAAATAAACAAGAACCGAATAACACAGTTCTTCTTTTTAAGCGCTATAATGTGTTACCGTTGTTCTCAAGGGAAATAACTGTTTAGTGAGACTTTGAACATACAATGGTATAACCACCCTGGCATGACAGATGGTGCCACCTCTGTATGACACGTGGCACAAACACATATTATAAGACACCGAGTACTCAGAACTGCCCCGTCACAATCGATATCAGTAATCCTGTATTTTTAACGGTTGTGGAAATCGACGAGACAATTATTATTGCTCTACGAGCTGAGCAGGAAAACCCCATGATGATTTGGCTTGCGTTTGCCTATTTATTACACTAGTGTGTATTGTTATAGGTTACAAACCCATGATCAAAATATATTATATCTACAACAGTTCAAAAATAGTTCAGCAAGACATTATGGCGGTGAAGATAAGACTAACTTTTGCATAAATATAAATTTTAATGCATAGACTTAGCGTGATATTCAGTTGTTAATTTTCTAAATAAACTAAATAATTAAAAAAAGTATTTTTTGGGATTCTTAGTAAATGCGTAATCTCATATTCTTCAATGATAGTTGGACATAATAAATTTACAAGATCAGTACACGGAGTTTTTGTCGGTTCCTAATTGTCCCTGATTTTGAATAGAAACTTTCATAGATGTGTGCCAATTGCATTATTTTTAATCGACGCGTAAGACTGATACATGGCGTATTAATAATTATTTTCTATTGTTACTGAATAAGTCGTGTTGGTCTTTATTTTATCAAAATCCATCATTTATTAGGAAAGTTATGATTTTACAAGTTGTGCCTTTTTTTCTAACATTGTCGATAGTCAGCAGGGCAGGCCTAACCAACTGTATACATTTACATAATATATATAGTTCAAAGCCACGTCACAGTCGAGCATTACAAGAAGTCCGAGGAACATGACACCTACAAGGATGACCTGTTCAGTTGATTGTATAAATTAGAGAGTAAGTGGCTACCCGGTGTCACAGTTACAAGAACCAATCAATCCCTGTGTTTTGATTATGACCAATACATTACGGCAGACTGGGTGAGTGTTTATGTTTTAATTTATAAGTTATTTGTTGGTAAAATATTGACGGTTATGGTGTGTGTTATATGACAGTGACCTGTGATGACTAGTGTGTGTGTTATGTGACAGTGACCTGTGATGATTATGGTGTGTGTTATGTGACAGTGACCTGTCATGACTATGATGTGTGTTATGTGATAGTGACATATAATAATTATGGTGTGTGTTATGTGACAGTGACATGTGATGATTATGAAGTGTGTTATGTGACAGTGACCTGTGATGATTATGGTGTGTGTTATGTGACAGTGACCTGTGGTGATTATGATGTTTGTTATGTGACAGTAACGTGTGGTGATTATGGTGTGTGTTATATGACAGTAGCCTGTGATGATTATGGTATGTGGTATATGACAGTGACCTGTGATGTTATGGTATGTGTATTATGTGACAGTGACCTGTGATGATTATGGTGTGTGTTATGTGACAGTGACCTATGATGATTATGGTGTGTGTTATATGAATGTGACATGTGATGGCTATGTGACAGTGACTTGTGATAATTATGGTATGTGTGTTGTGTGCAGTGACCTGTGACGATTATTGTGTGTGTTATGTGATAACCTGAGGTTATTATGGTGTGTGTTATTTGACTGTAACCTAGGATGATTATGGTATGTGTGTTATGTGACAGTGACCTGTGATGATTATGGTGTGTGTTATGAGACAGTGACCTGCGATGATTATGGTGTGTGTTTTATGTGACAGTGACCAATGATGATTATGGTGTGTGTTATGTGACCCTGACCTGTGATGATTATGTTGTGTGTTATATGACAGTGACCTGTGATGATTATTGTAAGTGTGTTGTTTGACAGTGACCTGTGATGTTTATGATGTGTGCTATGTGACAGTGACCTTTGATGATTATGGTGTGTGTTATGTGACAGTGACATGTGATGAATATGGTGGGTGTCATGTGACAGTTGATGTGTGATGATGTTTGTATGTGTTATTTGACAGTGGCCTGAGATGATTATGGTGTATGTTATGTGACAGTGACCTCTGATGATTATTGTCTGTGTTATGTGACAGTGAACTATGATGATTTTGGTACATGTATGTGTTATGTGACAGTGATTTGTGATGGTTTGGATGCGTGTTATGTGACAGTGATCTCTGATGATCATGGTGTGTGTTGTGTGATAGTGTCTTTTGATGACTGTGGTGTGTGTGTTATGTGACAGTGATCTATGATTATTATGGTGTGTTTTGTGTGTCAGAGACCTATGTTTATTATGGTATGTGTTATGTGACAGTGACCTTTGGTAATTATGGTATGTGTTATGTGACGGTGACCTCTGATGTTTATGGTGTGTTTTACGTGACTGTGACCTGTTATGGTCATGGTGTGTGTTATGTGACAGTGACCTCTGATGATTATGGTACATATATGTGTTATGTGACAGTGACCTAGGATGTTTATGGTGTATGTTATGTGACGGTGACCTGTGATTGTTATGGTGTTTTTTATGTGACAGTGACCTGTGACGATTATGGTATGTGTCATCTGACCTCTGATGATTATGGTGTGTGTTAGGTGACAGTAACCTGTGATGGTTGTGGTGCTTTTTATATGTTACAGTGACCTGTGATGATTATGGTGCGTGTTATGTGTCAGTAATCTGTGATGATTTATGGAACGCCAAACACGACTTTGATGGTCGTGTTCTATTATGATGTGGTCATTTTTATTATGATAGAGTCACTTTTCATTATGATATGGTCACTTTCCATTATGATGTGGTCACTTTCCATTGATGATGTGGTCACTTTCCATTATGATGCAGTTACTTTCAATTACGATGTGATAAGTTTCTATTATTATGTGGTCGTTTAACATTATGATGTGTTCACTTTTCCTTATGATGTGGTCACTTTCCATTATGAGGTGGTTACTTTGCATTATGATGTGGTCGCTTTTCATTATTATGTGGTTACTTTTCATTATGATGTGGTCACTTTCCATTATGATGTTGTCACCTTCCATTATGATGCGGTCACTTTTCATTATGATGTGATAAGTTTCTATTATGATGTGGTCACTTTACTTTATGATGTGGTCACTTTTCTTTATGATGTGATCACTTTCCATTATGATGTGGTTACTTTCCATTATGATGTGGTCACTTTTCATTATGATTCGGTTACTTTTCATTCTGATGTGATCGCTTTTTATTATGATATGGTCACTTTGCATTATGATGTGGTGACTTTATAGTATGACGTGGTCACTTTGCATTATGATGTAGTCACTTTGCATTATGATGTGGTCTATTTTCATTATGATGTGGTAAGTTTCTTTTATGATGTGGTCTGTGTAATCAAGTGGCTTTACTGCAGATAGCTACATGTAATTGCAGAATTCAAAATGCCGTCAATGATAGAAATTCTATTATATTTTTAAGTTAGTGTGAAGGTCTTGAAAGACTTTTAGATGAGAGGGTTACTATTTAAAATAATTAAAAACAGTCAAGATTATTAACTTGCTATTTAATGTCATAAATGCGATATTGTTGTGCGACGCGCGCGGATTTACCGACACTATTCTCTCCATATTGATGACCTACTAGCACGAATCGAGTGTACTGTTCCTATGTGACTAGGGACAGACCATTTTGATTGTGTGTGTGGGGGGGGGGGGGGGGGGGCGGGTCTGGGGTGGGGAGGGGGGAGTTTCTTTAGACCCTGGATTTTTATTTCCCCTAGAACAATGACCAGATTTTTTTTGTCAACTTGAAAGCCAGAGCTGTTTTTTTATGTTTTACTGTTCGTAGAATAGAAGAGATATTGTAGATCTACTCAACGTCTGCGTCGACAAGAAAGTTCTTTTTGACAAGTCCATGTATTTTAATAACTGAAAGTCGTACATCAACAAAACTTCAGTAAAGCTTGGTATATCAAGGACACTAGTTGACACATGTTCCATATTAACTCTGTATTGTATTTAAGCAAAGTTATGTCCCTTTTTCAACTTCAAATTTCTGGTTAAAGTTTTTAGGCAAGTCCTTGTATTTCAATAGATGATTGCAAAAGTATCAATACAACTTGATGCTAGTAGACACATGTTCCATAACTCTATATTGCATTTAAAAAAATAAAATCAAAAATATGACCCTTTTTCTGGATAAATATTTTCTGTATTGTATTTTAGAAAAGGTGTAGCCCCTTTTCGACTTAAAATTTCTTATGTGTTGCCAAGTCCGTTTATTTCTATACCCATTGGCCATATATCTCTGTCAAAGGAGCTTGACAAGTGTCATCAGAGTCATCAAGGACACTTTCAAACACATGTTTTATATGGATAACTTTTTATTTAATTTTAGTCAGATGATAACAAAATTCAACTTAGGGTTTTAGATTAAAGTTGTTTAAGCAGCATCATACATTTCAATGAAACTCACTGCATACATCAAATAACAATGACAAGCCTGTAAATGTCATTAGCCCTATAAACCATACATATTCCCATCTCCTGCACCACCACCACCATCACCCCAGATAAATAGACAAATAGTTGTTCTGCTCTTCTTGGTTTCCCTTCAGTTACCATGTCTGCATTCTTTCTGGGGTATTGAAGGACTTGCTTTGATATTTGGAATATATGTTTACTGACTACCCAAACCCGCACTCCTTGAAACATTTCCAGATGGCCTCGAGTCTCTTTAACTCTAACACTCAAGCTATGTACTTACTACACACTCGCAGTCTACCATGCATATCACAGGGATACATAGATTAAACAGTATCGAGTTTCTGTTACGACTGTAACATGAAGACAAAAGTTATACATTTACACTACTAAATAGCATGAAAACATACTTCATCGGATACTTTAACATAATTTAGGATTTGTATCATTGTCGCCATTTTGAATTTTGCAAGCAGCTACCTGTCATTAGATGGCGCTAATTGCAGTAAAACCACGTGATCACACAGGTCACATCATATTGCAAATGACCACATCCTAATAGAAACTTACCACATCTTAATGAAAACAGATCACATCATAATGAAAGTGACCATATCATAATGGAAAGTGACCACTTCAAAATAGAAAGTGACCACATCATAATGTAAAGTAACCACATCATAATGGAATGTGACCACACCATAATGACAAGCGACCATATCATAATGAAAAGTGACCACATCATAATGAAAAGCGACCATATCATAATGCAAGGCAACCACGTCATAATGAAAAGCGACCACATCATAATGAAAAGCGACCACATTATAATGAAAAGTTACCACATCATAATGAAAAGCGACCACATCATAATGAAAATTAGCCACATCATAATGGAAAGCGATCACATCATAATGAAAAGTGACCACATCATAATGAAAAGCGACCACACCGTAAGGCAAAGTAACCACATCCTAATGAAAAGTGAAAACATCACAATGAAAAGCGACCACATCATAATGAAAAGGGACCACACCATAATAGAAAGTAACCACATCATAATGTAAAGTAACCACATCATAATGGAAAGTGACCAAGTCATAATTAAGAGCGACCACATCACAATGGAAAGTGACCACATCATAATGGAAAGTGACCACATCATAATGAACGTGACCTCATCATAATGGAAATTGACTACCAAAGTCGTGTTTGGCGTTCCATAATGATTATGGTGTGTGTTATGTGACTGTAACATGTGATGATGTTGGTATGTTTTATATGACAGTCATCTCTGATGATTATGGTATGTGGTATGTGACAATGATGATTATAATATGTGTTATGTGACAGTGACCTGTGATGATTATGGTATGTGGTATGTGACAGTGACCTGTGATAATTATGGTATGTGGTATGAAAAATATTCACTTAGACAGTACACATAACTGAATTTAAATGGACTGGTTTTATAGTCGCAGCAGCAGCTAAGGTCATATGGTTACATTCCCAGTTTCCATTGGTGGAGGAAGATTGCAACTTTCAAGTGTCATCTAATAAATTATCAAGTGTCCCATTGTCTGCTCAACCGGGGGCTAGAGGGTGTGAACGGTAGCAAGCATGTTTACTACCGTTCATGAACAGTATCAATCAACCGAGACTGAAATGTTTTTTTGTATTTACCGCGTTCGGCGATTTCCAAACTTCTCCTTTCGTCTACTAAGTTTATAGATCGTGTTACGCTTAAGATGTTACAAAACAGAACGTGAAAAACCAGCATCAACAGTTTTTTTAAATATAATCAACAAATTCATTCCAATAGTACAATGAAAAATATTCACTTACATAGTATTCATAACTTAATTGAAATGGATTGTTTTTATATTGGTTTGACAATAGGGCTACCGCCCTGAAACGGTAAAAGACAAAAACGGCCTGTGTGTGTTGGTGGAGTGTGTGTGTGTGTGTGTGTTTGGGTGGGGGGGGGGGGGGGGTTACACCAGGTTCTCGGCTGCACTAAACGTCGCTCTTACCCTATTGTCATCCCAATACAACGGACCAGTTTAAATAAAGAAAAAGAAATATCCGTCAGATTGTATTGTCGAACAAACTATGCAGCATTAACATGATTAATGGGCAATATAAAAAATGATATATAGGGTCCTATAGAAACCACAGCGTCCGAACGCAATGTCGTAAGTCCGTAGAGTACTGCAAACAAGGACTTGATAATACAACGAAAGAGACAAAAAACAACAGAAAGGGTGGTGAAGACAGGGTTACCGACTTGGAACGGTCAGTAGGCAATAAGGCCTACTGGTTAGCTTGCATCGATTTTATATGAGCACAATCCTCGCTATTATCCTGTTTTCAGCGCCCACATAGACAAGACAGTTTAAACAAAACTACATCCCATCAATAGGAATTCTCTAACAATAAAGTCCGCATCCAGAGTAAGTATAACACACGGTTTCCTGTTAGGGCCATCTTACCATCGCATCTTACCATCGACATCGACCTAGGTCGATAGTCGATTGTAAGATGTGATGGTCGATGGTAAGCTGTGCATCTTACCATCGCATCTTACTATCAACCATCGCATCTTACCATCGATCATCGCATCTTACCATCGCATCTTACCATCGACAATTGCATCTTACCATCGTCCAACGCCTAGTCCTTTCAGGACTTTGATAGAAGTCATCATAGAGTCATAATGAATATTTAGAGAAATAGCCCTGGACTTCGAAACACACGGCAATCTTTGTTTGAAAACTCAAACCTTAATTTATTATATGCTATATATGATGCTGGATTAATAAATTAATTGTACTTAATACAAACATCAAGATTGCCATGCGCCCCTTTAAACAATTTTGAGCGCAATCAACAGGAAGATGTTATAAAATGAAATGGTATGATCTGATATTTCACCGACTCTACTCTTGTTGCATTCTATTTTGATCGTATACTACTTACTCCAGTATTTCATCGCGATAATTTAGGTGAGGACATTTGTTATTTGTACAGGTAATGCAACAGGATAGGTTTAATAAGAAAAACTGTAAAGATAGTATGAAAGTGATCATGACCAAGAATCTTACGAAGTTTAGAGTTTATATCAAAATATAGGGTCTTAGCTCCTGGCATACTCGGACATCTGGATCTCGAAAAAGTAAAGGTTAATATTGTTGACCGATACATTCATTTCAGTACGTGTCTGCTTTTTTGTTGCCGATCAATTAAGGCCAACTGTGCTATAATAAGCATATATGTCGACACATATCACCACGCTTTTGTATTCCCGACATTTTCAGTAACAAAAAGTAGGACACGTGCGTCAGATTTCCGTGGTCCTATAAACAGTTAACATGTCATAAACATAGGATTACCAACAAGCGTCGCACTGACACCTAGTATCGTACAATACCCCCAATTCGCAACATCTCAATCAATTTTATGGAATCGTATCTCGAATGCATCTAGACGGAATACATATTTGTCACATCATACTACCTTTGCGCCCTAGATCTCGGTTGATTCCCGCCGAAAGTCATTGGCTGGCGATTTCTTACCTGGGCATTACTTTTCAAGGGTCCACTTACTTACGGATCTGTATCAGATATTTCACTCATGGTACAGACATGTGTACATGTTGCAGAAACTACCAGGTGACATCAATGAGACCCTCTGCGAGCCGGGGACTAATGCGGCTGAGTCAAATATTGGGTATTGCTTTAAAATGAAAATATTTGGTTCAACTTGACATTTCTCATAACATAAACAGTGTCAACTATCTTTGTTTTTGCCGTTTTCCCAACTGTATGATTACCGATTATAAAGTTGAATAATATGTAAGTGCTACTCATATATTCGATTTAATTAATATTAGATGAATAGTAATGAATTTAAATACTGCAACCTAAGACCTTGGTCTACAATAACCGTACATCTATCATTTGTATCCGTATTAACATATATATGATACAAGATGTGTCCAAAGAGTGTGTCATTAAGAAAATGAGATTATGCGTATACTGTGCTAAAAATACTGATTTTCGTAGAATACCATTTAATATGACTCAACTATTTTTTGCTATGTTTTCTATGAAAGTAAATTCGGTCATGGACATTTTGACGATGGTCTACTTTATGATGTAGTTCTCTTACCCTGTATGCTCGCTTTGTCTCCACTTAGTCAACAGAGGCCTGGTCCCATATTCTGGAAACTTGCTCAGCTCCCATGCTCAAGCTCAGAACTCAAATATTTCTTTCAGCTTTAACTGTTTTCAATGAGTGTTTTCTATTGCGAAACTTTCAGGGCAGCTGTAATATGGGCTGATCCTTATTTGTGTAAAGTTTCAAGTGACTGTATAACCATTAATTAAGACTTTTTAAATTTATAGCTGAGCTTGAGCCTGAGATGTCGACTCAAAAGTTTCGAGAATACGGGACCTGGTGTTTTTTGTGTCCTTGATCATGTTTGTACCATGATGTGCACATGTCTGTACCAGGATGTACACATGTCTGTACAATTATGTACACATGACTGGGCAATGATGTACGCATGTTTGTACCATGATGTACGTATGTCTGTACCATGATGTGCGTATCTCTGTACCATGATGTACACATGTTTGTACCATTATGTACACATGACTGCACAATGATGTACGCATGTTAGTATCATGATGTGCGCATGTCTGTACCATTATGTGCGCATGTCTGTATCATTGTGCACATGTCTGTATCATGATGTGCGCATGTCTGTACCATAATGTGCGCATGTCTGTACCATAAGGTGCGCATGTCTGTACCATGATGTGCGTATGTATGTAACATTAAGTGCACATGTCGGTACCATTATGCGCACATGTTTACACCTTGATATACACGTGTTTGTACCATGACGTGCACATGTCTGTACCATGATGTTCCCTTGTTTGGACCAGGATGTACACATGTTTGTACCATGATGTGAAAAGGTCTGTAACATGATGAGCACATGTATGTACCATGATATTTACATGTTTGTAAAATGCTGTGTACATGTCTGTACCACTTTGCGCACATGCCTGCACCATGATGTACACATTTGTGTACCATGATGTGCACATGTTTGTATCATGATGTTCCCATGTTTATACTAGGATGTACACATGTTTGTACCATGATGTGAAAATATCTCTACCATGATGAGCACATGTCTGTACCATGATATTCATTAGTTTGTACCATAATGTGCACATGTCTGTACCATTATGTGCGCATGTCTATACCATAATGTGCGCATGTCTGTACAATGATGTTCGCATGTTTGTAACATGATGTGCACATGTCTGTGCCATTATGCGCACATGTTTACACCATGATGTACACATGTTTGTACCATGACCTTCACATGTTTGTACCATGATGTTCCCTTTTTTGGACCAGGATGTACACATGTTTGTATCATGATGTAAAAATGTCTATTCCATGATGTTCCCATGTTTGTACCAGGATGAACAGATGTGTGTACCATGATGTAAAAATATCTGTACCATGATGTGCACTTGTATGTACCATGATATTCATTAGTTTGTACCATGGTGTGCACATGTCTGTACCAAGATGTGCACATGTCTGTACCATGATATTCACATGGTTTTATAATGCTGTGCACATGTCTGTACCATTATGCGCACATGCCCGTACCATGATGTACATATTTGTGTTACATGATGTGCACATATCTGTACCAGGAGGTACACATGTTTGTACCATGATGTGAACATATCTGTACCATGATGTGCACATGTCTGTGCCATGATATTCATTGGTTTGTACCATGATGTGCACATGTCTGTACCATGATGTGCGGATGTCTGTACCATGATGTGCGGATGTCTGCACCATGATGTGCGGATGTCTGCACCATGATGTACGGATGTCTGCACCATGATGTGCACGTGTTTGTACCATGTTGTACACATGTACCATTGTTTGTATCATGATGAGCACATGTCTGTACCATGCTGCTCAAATGTTATTACCAGGATGATCACATGATTTATTTTATGATGTGTTCATGTCTCTACCATGATGTGCACATGCCTGTCCCATGATGTACACATTTTTGTACCATGATGTACACATATGTGCAGCACGATGTGCACATGTCTATACCATTAGGTATACATGTTTGTCTTGAATCATGGTTTGAAACGTTATCATTTATATTTTGTAAATATGCGTTTCATGAAATCCAATAATAAGTGTGTCTTTAATATAAACAGTTGGTGTAATAGCTGTTTTGAAAATCACAAACTTAATCCAGGTGTACCCAGATAAAAAAGCTTGCATGATAAAGCTGAATATAATGAACTAATTTGAAAGGTAACACGTAAAACCCACACACTTGACGGAGCATATCACCACTAAATAATTGAGAACTGATGTACCCTGTCAACTGTTAAACTGCTACTAAATTTACTGTTTTCATCGTTAATGTTTTATTTGTACCTGAAATTTAATACATATTTAAAGGGACACCGCTAGCTACATAATTATTGGGTTTGTAAAATGCGCACAAATATTTTATTTGACAAAACAGTTTGGCAACCAATGTCAATAAACGACTTTCGGGATATATAAATTGATGTCTAATTAATAACAAAACCTTTGTCCATAGGGCGTCGTTGACAACCCTAATTTAATAATTGCAGTATTGCATAGCCGATCATTTCTGTTAAAACTTTAACTTGTTGGTGGGTCCATTGTATAAGTAAGTGTTGCCCATAGGAACAGGTGCAGATAACACAATTTTTCACCATATGTACTGTATCTATTGTATAATGCATCGGCCAAAGTATAAAACACCAGGCGTACGCTATTATTTAATGACATCCACACAATAAGGAAAGTTCTCATATTTCCTAATGGCGCATTTTAATATTATTTAAAACATGTCAAGTGATCCAAGCAGTGTTTTGTTTCAAATTGCTGTCGTCGGATACGTTTATCGCGAAAATTGGTCTAGACACCACAGTATTGATATTACGAGATGTTTTATTTATTCATCATGGTCGAGAGAAAACTGCACATGCAAATGTATGTACAGATGAGTGCATATACTTATATGAGGAATGCATCTGATCAGTTATATTGCCATATACTATAAACATATTATTGAATTCTCATATGACAATCGTAAGATTCTGATTTTTATATAAAAGAAGCCACATATAATTCTCATATAAAACGTTTTATACGATACTTATATAATAGGGTTTCTTATCATTTTCATATGGGAAAAAATCATAAATGTTTCAAAACACACAATTTTTTATATAAATTGTATGAAAAAAAATGTTTGTAATATAATTATACAATTATCATTTGTTCTTGACTTGGATATTGAAGTCTTTATTAGGTGTCGGGTATCTACTTTTACTATTGCACTGAGTTCTTTATTCGATGTTCCTTTATTTGGCGTCGAGTCTTTTTTAGGTGCTAACTGTTCATTACTTGGTCATTTAGGACTTTATTAGGTGCTATATTTCTTAATTGGAAGTGCTATATTTTTTACTTGGGCTTTGAGTTATTTGTTAGGTGAAATATGTTTCTAACTTGGCTAATGACATCTTTATTAGGTGCTAGATGTTCCTTACTTGGACCTGTAGTTTTTTATTAGGTGATAGATGTTCCTTACTTTGGCGTTGAGTTTTTTATTAGGTGCAGGTGTTCATTACTTGGGCATTGAGTTCGTTATTAGATACTAGTTGTTACTTAATTTGGCGTTGAATTCTTTATTAGGAGCTACATGTTACTTACTTGGGCATTGCGTTCTTTATTAGGTGCTAGATGTTCCTTACTTGAACATTCAGTTCGTGCTAGATAACCTGTACTTGGTCATTGAGTTCTTTATTAGGTGCTACATGTAGATGTATTAGGGAAATGCTTATTTACTATCAGTTAGATGTTCTGTACTTGAACATTGTTATGAGGTAGATGTGCCCTACTCGGGCATTGAGTTCTATATTAGGTGCTAGATGTTCCTTAATTGTGCAGTGTGTTCTTTGTTAGGAGATATATGTCCTGTACTTGGATATTGAGTTATTAAATACTATGTTAGGTGATAGATGTTCCTTAATTGTGCAGTGAGTTCTTTGTTATGAGCTAGATATACCTTACTTGGGCACTGAGTGCTTTGTTAGGAGATATATGTCCTGTACTTGGATATTGAGTTATTAAATACTATGTTAGGTGATAGATGTTCCTTAATTGTGCAGTGAGTTCTTTGTTATGAGCTAGATATACCTTACTTGGACACTGAGTGCTTTGTTAGGAGATATATGTCCTGTACTTGGATATTGAGTTATTAAATACTATGTTAGGTGATAAATGTTCCTTAATTGTGCAGTGAGTTCTTTGTTATGAGCTAGATATACCTTACTTGGGCACTGAGTGCTTTGTTAGGAGATATATGGCCTGTACTTGGATATTGAGTTATTAAATAATATGTTAGGTGATAGATGTTCCTTAATTGTGCAGTGAGTTCTTTGTTATGAGCTAGATATACCTTACTTGGGCACTGAGTGCTTTGTTAGGAGATATATGTCCTGTACTTGGATATTGAGTTATTAAATACTATGTTAGGTGATAGATGTTCCTTAATTGTGCAGTGAGTTCTTTGTTATGAGCTAGATATACCTTACTTGGGCACTGAGTGCTTTGTTAGGAGATATATGTCCTGTACTTGGATATTGAGTTATTAAATACTATGTTAGGTGATAGATGTTCCTTAATTGTGCAGTGAGTTCTTTGTTATGAGCTAGTTATACCTTACTTGGGCACTGAGTGCTTTGTTAGGAGATATATGTCCTGTACTTGGATATTGAGTTATTAAATAATATGTTAGTCGATAGATGTTCCTTAATTGTGCAGTGAGTTCTTTGTTATGAGCTAGATATACCTTACTTGGGCACTGAGTGCTTTGTTAGGAGATATATGTCCTGTACTTGGATATTGAGTTATTAAATAATATGTTAGGTGATAGATGTTCCTTAATTGTGCAGTGAGTGTTTTGTTATGAGCTAGATATATCTTACTTGGGCACTGAGTGCTTTGTTAGGAGATATATGGCCTGTACTTGGATATTGAGTTATTAAATACTATGTTAGGTGATAGATGTTCCTTAATTGTGCAGTGAGTTCTTTGTTATGAGCTAGATATACCTTACTTGGGCAGTGAGTGCTTTGTTAGGAGATATATGTCCTGTACTTGGATATTGAGTTATTAAATACTATGTTAGGTGATAAATGTTCCTTAATTGTGCAGTGAGTTATTTGTTATGAGCTATATGTACCTTACTTGGGCATTGCGTGCGTTGTTAGGAGTTATATGTCCTGTACTTGGGTATTGAGTTATTGAGTACTATGTTAGGTGATAGATGTTCCTTAATTGTGCAGTAAGTTCTTTGTTTTGAGCTAGATGTTCTGTACTTGTACATTGAATTCTCTATTAGGAGCTAGATGTTCCTTCCTTGGGCATTTAGTTCTTTGTTAGGTGCTAGATGTTCCTTCCTTGGGCATTTAGTTCTTTGTTAGGTGCTAAATTTCCCTCCTTGGGCATTTAGTTCTATGTTAGGTGCTAGATGTTCCTTTCTTGATCATTTAGTTCTTTGTTAGGTGCTAGATGTTCCTTCCTTGGGCATTTAGTTCTATGTTCGGTGCTATATGTTCCTTACTAAGGCATTTAGTTATTTGTTAGGTGCTAGATGTTCCTTCCTTGGGCATTTAGTTTTTTGTTTTTGTTAGGTGCTAAATTTCCTTCCTTGGGCATTTAGTTCTTTGTTAGGTGCTAGATGTTCCTTCCTTGGGCATTTAGTTTTTTGTTAGGTGCTAGATGTTCCTTCCTTGGGCATTTAGTTCTTTGTTAGGTGCTAGATGTTCCTTTCTTGGGCATTTAGTTCTTTGTTAGGTGCTAAATGTTCTTTTCTTGGGCATTACGTTCTTTATTATGTGCTAGATGTTCTGTAATTGGACATTGCGTTCTTTATTTTGTGCTAGATGTTCTGTAATTGGGTATTGCGTCTTTTAGTATGTGCTAGATGTTCTGTAATTGGGCATTGCGTTCTTTATTTTGTGCTTAATGTCTGTAATTGGGCATTGCGTTCTTTAGTATGTGCTAGATGTCTGTAATTGGGTATTGCGTTCTTTAGTATGTGCTAGATGTTCTGTAATTGGGCATTGCGTTATTTATTATGTGCTAGATGTTCTGTAATTGGTTATTATGTTCTTTAGTATGCGCTAGATGTTCTGTAATTGGGTATTGCGTTCATTATTATGTGCTAGATATTCGATATTTGAGTTATTTGTTAAGTCATACATGGTCCTTACTTTGACATTGAGTTATTTATTATGTGATAGATGTTCTGTACTTGGATATTGAGTTATTTATTAGGTGCTATGTTGTCCTTACCTGGCCAATGATTTCCTTCCTACATGTAAATGTTCCTTACCTGAGCAATGAGTACTTTATTATGTGCTAGATCTTCTTTACTTGGGCATTGAGTTCTTGGTAGGTGCAATATGTTCCTTACCTGGGCATTTAGTTCTTTATTAGGTGCTAGTGGTACTTTACATGGGCATTGAGTTCTTTATTAGGTGCTAGTGGTACTGTACTTGGGCATTGAGTTCTTTACTAGGTGATAGTGGTACTGTACTTGTGCATTAATTCTTTATTAGCAGCTAGTTGTCCTTTCTTGGTCACTGAGTTCTTTGTTAGGTGTTTGATTTTCTTACTTGGGCATTGAGTTCGTTATTAGGTGCTAGATGTTCTTTACTGGGGCATTGAATTCTTTGTTAGGTGTTAGGTGTTCCTCACTTGGCGATGAGGTCTTTGTTAATAGCTAGATGTCCTGCACTTGGACATTGAGGTCTTTATTATGAGCTAGAAGTTCAGTATTTGGGCATTGAGTTCGTTAGTAGGTGCCAGATGTTCCTTACTTAGGTATTGAGCCTTTGCCAGGGTCTAAATTTTCTGTACTTGGGACTTGTTTTCTCTAGGATTAAGAGATATACTTCCTAACAACTCTAGATAAGCTGACTGTCAAATATATGATTTAGTAGTGTCTTTCTATCTAGAATATGATTATTTTAGCTTAATTTACGTTACACGATAGTTTCCTGGGTATTTCCTTTTTTTTCGCCAATTATATACGAATATCAAAATGCTTTATTTAAAAGAAATGTAATACTTTGGCAACTGTATCAAACAACCTCTAATATTTTGACAGAGTTTTGTTGATGCAACCTTAATTTGTTATTTTTAAATATGCATGTTATAATTGTATCCAATTCCGTATTTGATTTTTATCAGGTAATTTTATATTTTCATTCCAGGCATGGGTAATTACACGTACTCGTCTTACTTTATTTAGAGGTATAAAACAGAAAGAGCAGAACAGAATTAAAATTTGTTAATTTTACTAAATGCGCCTCTACATTTGTAGTCTAAATATGTTTTTACAGTGGTTAGCCAACTTTAGAATAAATAATGAAATACTAGTGATGTATGTTCGATTACTTCCAAAACAAAATAGTTCTTAAATATCCAATAAGCTCATATTAGCAAATTTGAATATTTCAAATGTGATTATAATCTACTTTCAAAGTATTGTATTTAAATACACTACAACCATACGTATGTCTATATTTATTCGTGCGTGATATACTATTCCATTTACCGTGGAAATAAAACAAAAGCCATTGTAGGACGCGAACAAATGTTTCCAAGGAGAATCGTTTATCAGACATGAAATATAACCTTACTTATTTACGTACTTCTATGAAATGCATTCATTTAAAGAATTATACTTCTGAGAAATACATACAGGACAATGACCTACTTCTTTTCCGGAAAATTCATGCAGACTTATTTGAGGATCTCAATTTCAACTGGGTCATACACTAAACATCCAACCACAGCGGAGACGTTCAGATATCATGCGGAATATCAGTGTCACTGTGACATTGAAAGTGGATATAAAAGTCGAACAGGAAATGCAGCATTCAAGGACCACAGTCAGTCACAAACATACACAGAAACAAAAACAAACTTCAAAAATGAACAAAGGCAAGATATGACATCAACAACATATAATGGTTGACAATAGGGCTACCGCTTGGAACGGTCAGTGGCACAAAATGTCAACAAACCAAGTTCTACGGTGCACAGACACCTCATTCTAACTATTGTCATCCCAATAAAACAATACAGATATTCCGCCAGGTTATATTCTCTAACAAACAAATTGACCCAAAAGATTACCCAATATGTGCAATTACCACGACCGTGGTATGAATTACGCATGCGTGTGATTACCCGACTATGGTATTATTTACCAAATACGTGTGATTACCACGGCCTTAGTATGAGATACCCAAGGTGGGTAATAACCATTTCCGTGGTATCAATTACTTAATACGTGCGATTACCACTGCCGTAGTATGAAATGTATGTGCTTACCAAGCCCACGGTATGAAATACTCAACGCGTGTGATTACAACGTCCGTCGTATGAATTATCCAATGCGTGTCCACAGCCGTAGTATTAATTACCCGTTGCGTGTGATTACCACGGCCGTGGTATGCATTTCCCAATGCGTGTTATTACCACGGCTGTGGTATGAATTACCGAATGTGTGTCATTTCCATTGTCGTGGTATGGATTACCCGTTGCGTGTGATTACAAAGTTCATTGTATGAATAACCCAATGCGTGTGATTACCACGGCAATGGTAGGATCTACCAAATACGTGTGATTACCACGGCCATAGTACCAGATACCCAGTATACTAGGACTAGGTGTGGTATCATGCCCGGTGTCAGAAAACTTGGACTAAGTGGAATATCAATGCATGTGACTACGTAGAGACATAGTGCATCCTCTCCCTTTACCTGGGGATTATGTTTGGCCGTAGCGTTATTCCGGTTTGTTCCGTTATTTCGTACGTACAACTTGGTTTTAAAATAAAACATGTATGGACATTTCAGCTGGCATACCTGATGTTGACATGCAGTCGGACAATTATATATTGAATGTTGCATGTCAATACCATATGTATCAACTGAATCGTACATGAACTTATATAATAGATTATAAAAGCTCATTAATGTATGTGATAAAAAAAAATCATATGTCATATTTTATAAAGACTCTAAGACTAATTGAATCTTTGCCTGTGCTTGTGTCATAGTGTCTAAACAATCAACCACTCTATACGAAAACGGTGGTCATTTTCACTTTCAAATTATATTCAGAAACATTCAGACGCGACTGATTACGTATGATCTCAACATTCATCGTCTTACTTCCTTGAGTTACGACCTTTCCATTTATGTGACAAAGGGGTGTTTTGGGGAAATGCGTCAGAAGCCGGACATTGTAAACCCTGTCCAGCCTGTCTCACAGGCTGATCTGATCCTTTAGTACAATTATAGAAATGATACTTTTCATTAATTGATGCAGACTTTGTTCAATCTAATTTAATATATAAACGTATATTTAGAAAACGAAGACAAATGAAAACCCAAGATTTCATTTAGTTATATGCAACCGGGTTTAAACAAATGAGTATAACGGGGGCGATTTAGAAATCGCCTGAAACGATCAATATTAAAAATATCCCAATCTCGGTTTAATTGAGGCTGTCCTTGAACGGTATTGAAAACCGCTTGCTATTGTTCATGCCTTCTAGCACCAGGTTGAGAGAATTCAATATTTAACAAGTTAAAATGATACCGGATAAATACATCGAAATGATATTTGTATTGTTTTAAAAAAAAACTGTAATATTGCCGTGTGTACCTTTAGTACACTGTTGACCCAATTCCAAGTAAATAGGTTGTACAATTTCGGTAGCTTACGTGTACTCGAAGCACGATATCTACAACTGTTTGTTGTTCTTTAATACTCTCTGCTTACACGCTGTCTTCAGTGCCACACCTTTTCTACCACTTTAAGGCGTTTTTGGGGGATAAATGTTCGAGCATGTCTGTCATTCTACAAGACGAGCGTTGCATACTGTGCCAGGGTTTCCGAATAATTATACTTGAAGGTAAGAGCGCCCGTCTATGATCTAAATGTCCGACTTGCGGTGATATGTGAAAGAAGAGGATTTGGGGACTTTCAAAATAAATGCGTGCACTATCAAAGTCAGCTTTTCTACGCACTAACATAGACAGTCCACTGTCTATTATAAACTATAAATGCATTTCCTTTGGTCAGCTGTAGCATGGTCGCTGACATTTGTTTGTATTTGCACAGATGTAAATAGTATAAACATGTATTACATATTTGTCTATGATTTGCATAGGAAATACTGGGAATAGAAAAGCTATATCTACTCGTTTGCTCTACTGCGAAATATCTCCCAGTGAGAGTAATTTCGCAGTACGGAACATTGCTCGGCCTTTTCCGTCAATGGATGGAACGCCAAATGACGTTCCGATTGTTTTACGGACGTCATCGTCAGATTTCGCCACTAGGAAATACCGATTACAGAAATTAACGAAGAGTTCTTGTTCCGCGTGGTTTGTTTTATGACGTAACGTCGTCTTGGCGTTCTCGTGCAAACTGGTGTAAAAAGGCAAACTGGTGTAAAAATATTGACGATTGGAAAGAAATTCATCACAGAATATATAATATAAAGTTTAATTAACATTGTTGTCATGATACGAAAACTATTTCCGTCGTGAGAAAGATTCTTACCATATAGAAACTCGTGAATATTTCTATATCTCATGAATATTTCTCAATCGGGAAATATTTCCCGTATCACAACAATAATGTTAATTAAACTCTATTGATCATCTTCGACTTTTGATTGTCATACAAACGCCTTGACCCTTTGTGCAGAAAAAAAACCGTTAACAAATTATGTTTTATAAAATATTTTTTAACATCCACAGTTGGTTCGTCGATATCATCATGAAGCCTATTTGTTTATGTATTAATATGTTTGTTTTTTTGCCGTTCTGTATTCGTCGATATAATGATGAAGTTAGCCTCCTTGTTTTTTTATTAATATATTGTTTTCTGCCGTTCTATATATCTTGGATAGAAATAATCGCGAACGCTCGGCCAATCCAGTCATTCTTCGGAATAACAGAAATGAACGTGCCAGGCTCATCCTCCATTTACATCAAGATAACATATAGAGAATAGGTCTAGAACCTTCTTACCTATAGAACTGCAAAGTTCCTGTAAATTCCAAAGTAAACACTCGATTTATGATGGAGTCACGTTTCCACGTTTGCATACGCGGTGTCGTGATAAAGACTGTGAATGAACATGATAAAAAACGACAAAATTAATATGAATTGGGTGGGGTGGGTGCGGCTCTTACCCCTCTGCATGTGTCAGTGTGGTTGGGAGATTGCAGTGGTTGTATTCTATCCCGGCAGCCACACGGGGAGATACATTAACTAATATACTGGTCCGTTCTCTACAAAGACTGACTTTGCGATAAATTGCCATTTTCAATAATGTGCACTTCAGGACTTTTAAACTGTTTATATGTGAGTCTATCATGGATACAATTTCTCCAAAAAATCACTGTAGTTTCCCCCAAACATTTGTGAACTCAGGTACATTTTTAGGATATTTCAGACATTATTTCTATTGATGAACAATGTTTGATCCTACGCAAGGTCACCACAAATTCTAAACGGCAAGGTTAACATAATGTTTGACGACATTTTAGGAGGGATTGGGGAGGCGACGTGTTTTTAATTAGATATTCTGCATTTAAAAGTAAAATACAAAGATTTGTTAACTAAAGGCCTTTAAAGCCAATACATGTTTATCTTACATAGCTGGCTTGTGTACACACTACGGAGTAAATTACGATGAGAACGTCGCATTACGATACGTTACTATACAAATCAAATTCCATGTATTAACTTAAAAAGAGCTGCAAGGTAGACACAGATTTCTTTTTGTAAGACAGTTAGACATTGGTCGAAAAGTATTTTATTTGTCAATATGAAACAAAGTATTGAACATTGTTACTGGAGTGGACTACAGCGCGAAATAGAACAAGTTATATTTGCCAGTCTAAGTATATATTTTCTTTAGAGGTTTTAGTAGGTAAATGAAAGAACATGTATTATTCTATGTATGATATTACATGACCTTACCATACTTATCGAGTCATGACTGTTTCGTCCATTGTGTTGTATTTTTCAATGAAAGCAACATTAAGTCTGCTTGTTGTACTCATATTATTGTATTGCGATATAATATGGAAGTATCAGCACTTAGTCGGATCCAAGAAATGGGAAAGGTAAAATATATCAAAGCCGTGTATTATACATGTCTCCCTTCGTAGTGTTATCGCTCGTAGTTGTACTTTGAACTTGTCTATTATTGTCTTGACTGGAAATTATATGAATATCACTTTTCTGTTCCATGTTCTCCTTGTATTGACCCTGTTTCAGATCATCTATGCTTTCAGCATGTTTGCTTGTGTCATGCATGACATAGACATGCTTTTTACACATTCTAAGTAGGATTGGTTCCAGCGAAAGAAGTAACGCGGAACAAATTAGCAGACATCCCGACACAATGAAGGCGACGTCCCAGTCTCCGGTTATCGCGGCAATCCAACCTGAATCAAGAGCATTATATTTATTGAAATGTGTGCATGAACAATTTTCATTCCTATTTTACTTACTATGTAACTTAAACGTGAGGTCATACTCAAATATAGTTTATCGTCATACATTTTAGAAAATATATTGGAATTAGTATTTAAGAAATACAAACTAGCTTGTGTAGACAACCATTTGCCCATTTACCAATTTCTTGTTTACAACATATGCATTAATAGAGTGTGTATATATAATACAAAGATTAAAGTTAAACCAATAACAAACAAATAACGCAGAGTTATTTGTGATACTAATGCATTTTCTTATTCTCACCTAAGATGGGTTGGCTCATTAGAGCAGGTACTGCGAACCAGAAGTAAAGAAGACCCATCGCGGCTGCAAAGTTCACCATGCCAAATGCCTCTATAAGTATTCCTGGCATCAAACTAAATGATCCGCTGACAAAAATACCAACTACCCCAGAATATAGTCGCATAAAAACATTATTCCTAAAAAATGGCGAAATCACAGCAGCAATTCCACCAATTATCAAATTGGCTATGAAAAGAGTTTTGTGTTTGACTATTTTCTTGTCAGAAAACCAACCAAAAGCTATTCTGGAAACTGTCTCACACCCACCAGCTATGGAAATACAGACGGCTTCCTCTATTTTATCATAGCCTAAAGACTTTACACGAGCCGCAATTAATATAAAACTTCCGTAAAGATTTATAATTAATAATGAAAAACAAGCCGCGTACAAAACAAATTGTGTGTTTTTCAGAAGTGAAAACTGTATGTCTAATCCTCCGCAATATTTTTTCTTCTTATTTTCAAAAGTGTCCTCAGAACGTAGGTCAACTACTGGAGTTTCGTTTTGAACATGTTTCTCGTACAACTTCGGTTGTATAAATATACAAGCCATAGCACAAGTATTAAACAGCACACCGCCAATAATCAAAAGGGACCCTCTTTACCCATACTCATTAAACAGATACCTGAGGAAGACAAATATAAATAATAATTAGACATTTTAAAAAGCAATTTGGCACTGATAACTGTCTTTGGTAATCATCAAATTGAAAATCATAAAGTTATATTCAGTTGAGTGAATTTGGACAATATTGTACTGCATTTAAACAATGAAAACGAGCTGCAATCGCTAATGGTGAGACAACAAAACACGTATATGATGACGCTTTTTACACCACATGCAGAACTCGTTCGATTTCTATTCCGTGCTGAAAAAAGCAATTCCATTTTGGTTTTTCAAATGTAACAATAGAGTGCATACACACTTTATAGTTTACATTTTATATCACGAACAATACACCTAAATACTAAGCAACATTACCATAACAGTTAATAACGTATCAACATTTTGACTGATAATCACTTGTTGGATATACTAGTTTAATACATATAATTATTATACTACATGCAGATGAGAATCGGTAATTAGCGTACAAAACCAATACGTTAATTTATGGACATATCTATTAAAACAAACGTTATCAATTCGACTGCTCTGTATGTACTGAAACGAAAAAGAAACGCAACCCGGGAATTTTAGCTATATATTGTATGTACAATGTGCTGCTGTTAATCAAATGGTACATGGCTACGCAAGACATTTCCTTTCGGAAAAAAAGACAAAAACAACATATAACATAGCAAATAGTATTCCTTCAAAGTTTCATTATTGACTGAGTACGCGTTTGGCTTAAGCATGTGAGCAAACTTAGGATGCAAACTAAATACAGTACTACACTGGCTCAATGTTTCAAAGAGGAACTTCAACATTTATGAATTTCTTGTTAAAAAGTATACCGTGATTAAAACGTCTAGAACATCCCAGTTGTTACCTTTCTCTAATTGTGGAATTAAGTGTGCAGTATATGCAATATATAATGGAAATTCCCGAGTTGCGTTTCCTTTTCGCTTCAGTATAGTATAAACACACATAAACGTTATTATACATACGTGTACATATATGGTAGAACGATCTGTCCTATTCCACTGCCAGACATGGTTATACCGTTGGCAAGAGACTGATGTTTAATAAAGAAGTAGTGAATAACGGTAAACGTTGTTACTCCTTCGAGTCCGCGACCAACACCTAATAATACAAGTTGACAGTTAAAGCTACAGACCCTCTATATAAATCGATTTCTTCTTTGTGGGCGTGTCTTTATTTGTAACTTCATGTTCACGAGTCCATGTCGAAATCGGGTATTTAAGCGAGCAAATATAACCTAGGACATCATTTATTGTATAGACATCGACCAGTGCACATCGTACCTGTACACAGGTAACATTATGATTTACAGAAGAAAAAAAGATTTGCCTCTTTCGGGACTCGAACAACGACCTTCTGATTTCAAGTCAGGTGCTCTATCACTGAGCTATAACGCTGCTTGGGAAAATGGAATACAAACTACAAATTATTATGTGGCAAAATAACTTAACATATATTTGAACGCAAATCAAGATGAATCATAAATATATAGACCATCTTGTCGGGCGTGTAAATTAGCATTGCCTGGTGTAATACAATATGTTATCAATATGAAACCAATGTTACGCCTCAAAACAACCATATATAGCGCATGATGAGTTTGTTTGTGTGCTAGTTATTACGTAATGTCTATTTAGTGTTAATAATGCTAGAACAAACCAATAAATAGCCTTGGTCTAGTGGTTAAATGTACGGCCTTCAAAACTTAAAAGCGCAACGGCTGTGGTTCAAATCCCGTTACGGTCAAGCGCTTTTTTTATCACATATATTCTGTAGACGTATATTTATCGATGTTACCTGTACGAAGACTAAATAAAAATGTGATATTTTACGCATCGATTTCTGCCTTATATACCGACTTTTGGGGTGTTCATCGATTTGAAACTATTTCACACGTGACTCATTCATATTCATGAGTTATTAGCAGTTAATATAGAGGGTCTGCAGCTTTAAAGAAATAAAACAAACTAGTTATATTGAAAACAATGGAGAAATATGAGAAATATTAACCGAATATACAAGTGTGTAAATATTATGTTTTGCTTCTTTCCAAGTCAACATAAATACATACATACCTTTATAAGCTAAACTGTATTTACTTTGCCTGAAACAATTAGGTTAGATTGACGATATATGATAAAACATACTATCACGACTTTAACGCAAATAAGGTAGAGATACAAACAGAAGTTTAAATGTTAATATGTGTGTTTTTAAATTGTGGATATGAAACTAACAAAGTTCAACTTACCAGTAATAAACCCAAACGTAAGATACATATATTCTATCGCAGGAACAAATGCCGACGCCACGTACCCAAGAGCAAACAGAAGGCCGCCTATGAAAATGATTCTTCTAAAACCGTACTTTAAACAGAAGGCGTTTGCGAATGGGGCTGTAGAAGAGAAAAAGGTAAGACATGTGTATAGTCGAACAGGAAATGTAGCATTCACAGAACACAGTCAACCAAAACACACGTATACAAAACACACGCATACACAACCAGTGAAGTAAGAAGAGAGTGAATGGTGACCCGTAATGGAGATATAGCGCAGCTGACTGAAATCTCGTATGGCTTCGAGAAGTGGAAGGAACCTCGTTTTAGCGGTAAACTTTTCTGAATATCCGCCATTTTAATTCCATCGGTGAAGTGCTCTGCTTTGTGAAATTGTAAAATATTTGACTGTTTTGCATTATTAGGTCATCTTACTTCACAGAACTTGTTTGTTGTTATATTACTAATAGTTGATATTGACATTTTGGGTATTTTTACGTTACTTTACAGTGAATTGATTTGATATAAAATAAAATGCACAAACTGTTGGTCGGCCGTGTTCGTTAAAGTATTGTTTATCAGAGATGTCGAGATGGCGCAAATCCGCTATACATTTGTTTGTTTTAATTAATTCCTCAAAAATAAACAGTTCGCCGTCGAAAACTGTGATTGTAAAATGTAGTGGTCCACTTTTTTTATGCAAAACTCCTTTATTTATCTAATAATTTGTGTTAAAGGCTGCATAGATATCGACCAGCATGACCGATTCTAGCCAATGCCAATTAAATGCACCCTTTTGTACTTCTCTATTAATATGTTTGTTTTATTTAATTCCTAGAAAGAAACCAGCTCGCTGTCGAGAAATATGATTGAAGAATGTAGTGGTACACTTTTTGTTATGCAAACACCTTAATTTTGTCTAATAATTTGTCTTAACAACTGCATAGATATCGCACAAAACGACCATCCAATGATTATGAAATGCCATCTTGTTTGACTTCGCTATACATTTTTTTTTTTTAGTTAATTCCTAGGAAATAGACAGCTCGGTGTCAAGAAATATGATTGACGGATGTAGTGGTACACTTTTTGTTATGTAAAAACCTTAATTTTGTCTTAAAGACGACATAGAGTGTCGACCAAAACGGCCATACATAGCCGATTCTAGCCAACTACGATGCTGTAGGAATCCGCTTTAGGTTTTTTAATTTTAGTTAATTCCTCCAATAAAAACACCTCGCTGTCGAGAAATATGATTAAAGAATGTAGTGGTACACTTTTTGTTTATGTAAACGCTTTAATTATGTTTTAAAAACTCTTATTCAACCCATCTGTGTTGGTGCTCTTTTGGTTAATTAAATGTCCTTTCCAGCAGTTGAACAACGAACAACAACTTTTAATGTCTGTATCAATTGAGCGCTTTCCAATGCATTTCACCATAAATTATGCGTCCTGGAGATAGTATTTTTTTTACTATAAGTTCTCAAACCCATATGACCTACATAGATCTATAATCACGCAAAAAACAGTTAAATGAAGCGGCGCTAACGCAGGGTTTTATGGCAGTTGTTTATTGCGATCAAAAGATATAAAGGATTTCTCCAATCATAATTATACGGTGCCCCGTGGCTAATTGGCCGTCCTAAGCAGGATGTTTGTTTAGATCAAAGAGGTCATAAATCACTGGCAAACACTGGCCACCCGTGGTGTGTTGACATCGAATATATACCATGATTGTGTAATATTATTATTTTTCAATTTTATTTATATTATATGCATCTATGAAACTAAACACATAAGAAATAGATTATGTTCATTCGGATTTGTCAAAAAACACACGCATAAGTGTGTTAACGTTTCATTGTTATTTAACAAATTATCATAGTAACAAATTGATTTGTTATGCCGTTTTAATATGACAATATTAGGAAAATATAACTAATGCTAAACTGATGTATCTGCACTGTTAAAACCCACTTACGTGTTTAATTACAAGTTTTTCATGTGATATTATTTTTTTATATTAAATTATCTCATTCGGTGTTGCGAGTTACTGTGTCATGTTACAAGATATTTAAAAGTTCCACTTAGACGGATGTTAGTATTTTTAAAAAGCGTTATTATGTAATATATAAAAAACAATTCAATCAAAAAAAATGAGTGTGAATTGAGAACCTTAATAATTGAAAACGTTAAAAAAAAAAAGAAGAAGTTAGATAAACCACAGACCAGTTGCACTTACTAATAATTAGGTTAGGTCTGCGGTTACACCAGAGTTTTGTAATTATATTATATTTCTATAAATGAATACACATTTAGAAAACAACAACAATCAACACCCCCCACTCCCCCACCCCCTCAAAATATCGAAATTGTGTGCATGTATAATGTATTTTATATATATTCACTTTTATTAATGACATCTTTTAAATATGTTTCGAAATAAATACAAAAAGAAATCACTCGTGACTCTAGTACGCTTAACTTAATGCTAACGCCCCTGTTTACAAACACTCAAAATAAAAATCGTCATCTACCGCTAACCAGCATTTGCCAATAAATAAACGTTGATTTTAATAAACCTTGAAAGAATATGTGTATGTATAGAAGCGTCAAAATAGCAACGAAGGTGTAACAAGTTTATCTTTATTACAGCTAGATTAACGCGAATCTGATTACCGGTACAATGAACCCATTCCGCTATATTCATAACAATTGACTGATAGCGTTAACCGCGCACCTGCCGCAGTTATAAGCATTTTTAAAGAGCGCCCAGCGATCACGATGAAATTTCTGATCATGTACAGAGACGCTTATCTTTCTCGTTTTAGCCATACGAGATCTTGCGAGATTCGATTATGTGCCCATTCACTCTCTTCTTACTTCACTGACAAAACACACTACAGTTTCTTTAAGAGGAATCAGCGAAGTATACGACACCACATAAATAAAAGGGTTGGCATTAATAATTGGAACGGTCAGTGGCTAAAACCCACAGCGGGTTCTAGGGAGCACCATATATCACTCTTACCCTACTGCAATCACAATAATACATCACAATAATACCAGGCAATATTAATATTGCAATCCCCACCAGGCTATATATTCTAACAAACTAGGCAGCAGTAATTGGCAATATAATTATACCACATCAAGCATATTATAGTTGGGGGAGGAGAACATTTGAAAAGGTAACTGTAAATAACTGTTGCATAGAGTTATAAAGTAAACATTGCGTGAGGAAATTGTGGTATTCAATGTTTTTTCAATCGATGCCATCGCAATACAGCTTTTGTATGAAACCAGCATATTAAAACATACAAGCAGGTGTTTTATCAGTTGTATTGCGGTGTGTTTTTATTCTAAAAACAATGAATTATCAACACACTTTTGTATTTAGTACAATTTACTTCTTTCTTCTTCATAAAAGCAAAGTTTGAAGTACATACTGTTATACCCCAAATACTGTTCAGTATGTCAATGCGTTTAATAGAGAAAACTTCACTCGGGCTTTAGTTTATAAACTCATCGATCATGTAGCACGTTAATTAGCAGTCAATAAGAAAGCTTTGCATGCCTTTCAATGATCATTTAGTGTTGGGGAAAAAGGTCCTAAATCCCGCTTTATTTGTTGTTTACTCTACTTTAATAAATGCGCCAGTCGTCATTTGCAAGCAACTCATTAAGTGTTTACTGAGTGTCAATCTTTCTTTACCTTAGCCTATATGTTCTGCTTTCTGGTTTGTGAAAACCGTTTGCAAATTTGACAACGTGTAATTATAAATTCAACGATGGCTAATTGGATAATATATGTGTGTGTGTGTTATTTCATTTTACAAGTAAACTTTGTCATTAAATATTTTCCTGTATGGAAAATGATAAAGGTTCTATTTAGTATTTATTTAAAGTTACATTTTACCTATTAGTATCTCTGACAGAAGTTGGAAACCGCCAATCCAACTTGTATTTCCCTTTCCAGCGTTGTAATAATCAAGCATTTCGGTATATATAACACCATACGCCTTCATCGAGCCAGCTACTAGCACATAACTCGTAAATGTTCCTGTAATAACCATAACAAATATATAGGTACATATTGGTAATAGTAAGACCCCCAACAAGCATGTACAGACCTAACTCAAGGTAGCACATGCATGCCTAAAAGTGGGTACCGCCTTCGATTTGTTAGCTGGTGAGCAATAATTGTGAATGTGTGCACACGGACGATCTAGTATTCAACACAACTAGATAGATATTTTATTCCATCCCTATAATACTTGTTTATACAACAGAATACAGAAAATATATGTTTATACAACGGAATATAAACTGAACATTAAACATCAGGCACGAAATATATAAAATAATAATAAACAGTAATCACAGAACAAAGTTATTTGTAAATGAGGTACTTGGCCACATATTTACTTTCTTTAACATGTTTAAAGGACAACATTATACCCCTATATACGTTTAAGATATGGTAAATTAATTTAGTGCATTAACGTCATTTTCTTTTACTTTTACCGTTTACCAACCACCAGTATGAATACCTGTCAACATATATCTAAATATCTGTTTCATCTAAAAAAACAGCAATAGTCGAGGACTTTGACTCAATAAGGTATAACTTCATGACTAATATTATTATTTGTTCACAATTGTATGCATTTGATGGACGGCCGTTACACTTATCTTAAGACACTCTGTCCAATCATCTTCACTAGTGAGAACATACATTAAAGAATTGAGAAAGGAAAATATTTAATCTCTAGGGCTCCGAGTTATAAAGCATGTAAATACATTTAGACCAAATCTCACACATAGTGTTCTTCATAGCTTTTGTCTGATGCCTTCAGTAGTAGGACATTCAAGTAATATATGTTCTTCTACATTACTCAAAATGGTATTTGTACATTTTGGACACATCGTCGTGAAGTTATCATAAAATAACTTATTTAGTACAGTCTTTGTGCTTTGGCACTGGTTGAAACATCTTGAACATGACTTACTTAGCAAGCGGATAGGCGAAACGTTGTTATGGCTAGGTGTAACGACGGTAAACTATCTAAGCCGTTCAGCTCTTTCAATAATTGCTACCCAGTGCGTATCTTGATATTTATTTAATGTTACATAAACGATATGTTTCCGTACACCTTTGTTCGGAAAGCAACCTGTATTAAGAAAACCCTCAATGGCAGCATTTAATGTGTATTTTAACAGAACACTATTAATTTCAGGAAACACACCTTTTGTTCCATAAGGATTATCAAAAGAGTGATCAATTCTCGAAAAGAACATATATCTAGAAAAATAATCCGCGGATAACCGACATAATTGACCAAAGAATGCCTATTTTCTCCTATTAATTTCACATGTAAGGGGTCTAGCGCCAATTGAGCTTATTATAAGCTGATGTCGGTTCTACACCGATTTGGATTATAAACGCATTTGAGAGGACGTCAGTGTTCCAGCTCATTCTTATAAACAAAGTATGTACACCCAGCGGTCTTCATGCATACACATGTAGTTCGTAATGGTCAATGTGTAAGTAAACATCAAATGTGGATGTCACTTGTAAGCGTTTATGTTACAAACACTTCAACTTGATTTAAAACCGCATACTATTTATACTTTTGCAGAAATACTGATTATTGTTACAGTAATGAAACTGATCACTTGCACAGGAAAAATAGCATTCATTGACGATAGTCAACCACAAACACATACAGAAACAAAGAACAACTTTAAATATGAATAAAAGGCAAAAAGGGCATCACAAACACAAACACCAAAGGGTTGATAATAGAGCTACCGCCTTGGAACGGTCAGTGGCAAAAAAAAAGCCGCTGCGAGTATTATAATGTTGGCTTTTAATAGAGTTGGCTTTTAATAGATTGCACGCAACAATGAATTAAAAATAAATAGGGTTGACTTAAAATGCCGTGCTGGACACACAACATATTGAAATAGGCTATTGCTGATACAAAATGGAACAGTTTAGATTACAACGGTGAAATTACATGGACACATGGCTAGAAATCTCAAATCAGCATACAGCATTGCGATCTCTTACTGAACTACTGACAATTTAACACCTGTACGGATAAACGAATCATTGCAATTTAGGATTATGTCAAAAAAACTATTTTAGTATCGACCTATATCATAATTACCTATATCATAAGGTATCGACCTAGGTCAAGGATATTTAAAGAGCAATACTGGTGTCTATGTCCGTATGTTTATCATACTTACCGCCTAATATATATACAGAAAAGAATAAGAAACGCATAATGGGTATTTACGCCATATATTGTATCTTTAATATGCTACTGCTAATCAAAAGGAACAGGGCGACATGAGGCCTGTCCATTCGGAAACAAGGTTTAAACAGCACCGAATACACCAATGGTTACCCCTTTAACGTTTCATTATCGACAGAGTGCGCATTTGGCTCAAGCAGATGAGCAAACTTAGGCTTAAAACGAAAGTGAAACTTCAACATTTATGAATTTCGTGTAACCCAGTTTACTTTGATAAACAGGTATACTACACGACAGAGTTGTCCTTTCTTTAATTACCTGTAGTCCCTTTTTGTACAAACACGCTGAGATATTGGAATTAGGTGTATATGTTTATAATAGTGTAGTATAGGCAATATTTTGAGTCCTTTCAGTATTAATATGTATTTCTTTTTATAGTGTATGGGTAACCCAAATAACTAAAGCTTAACTATGGCTCATGGTCTACTGGTTATGACTGAATGTAACATTGACGACTATATATGCACACACAACGACATAACGATACACACACTGGTTTAAAGGGACACACATCAATCTTGAGATTTATATCAATCATTATAATTAGCGCCTCGATTTTTTAATCCTCAATCATTTCAACTTTAAAACTGCTTAACATATATTTAAATTAAAATTTGAGATTTCAATTGTGTTTGTTATTCTACCAAATGCTTGAAAATGATATAGTATAGGTGCAAAACAATACGTAGTCAGTAATATGTAGAAAAACAGTTTGCTACGAACAGTTCTAATAATTAATATTAATGATTAAACAAATAAAAGGTATGTAGGAAAACTAACGGGACGCCGTAAGTTTAAAATAAAACAAGATTGCCGTGTGACACTTTAAGAAGAAACAACGCATTATAAGCAAACGTTAGTTCATAAAGCATGATGTTTCATCGTCTTATTAATTTACATCCCCGCTTGTTTTGTAGTAATATGTAAAGTTGAGAAATCATTTGTACATGTACGCGTCATGTGACATAGATTTACCTGTGGTAGTAAAAATAAGTATAAATGTCAAACTGGAAATGCAGCTTTCACAGAACACAGTTAACCCAAAACCACGCAAACAGACAAACATAAATGGCAATGTTAGTAAAGTATAAAGGCATGTGACGTCACAAACACATAAGAAGGGTTGATAATAGGGCTACCGCCATGGAACGGCCAGTGGAAAAATAGGCCGCTGAGGGTTTAAACCAGGCTCTACGGTGCACCAAACCTCACACTTACCTTACTGTCATCCCAATATAACGGGACAGTGTAAATAAAGAAATCCTCGATAACTGTACTCTAACAAACAAGGCAGTATTAATAGGTAATATACGTCAAACACAAAGATGCTCGTGTATATATAATTACAAAAAACAATAACCTAGAAAGCCACAAAGAAGGTACTCAGTGACTTGGCAGAAGCCAGAGCAACAAGAGAATAAACCATTGAGAGCACGACAATACAAGATTGCAGACAAACATCAAACGCCACCTTCCAGTTGGACTTTAGGTAGACGTCATCATAGGGTCCACAGCCTGTGCGGTCGTCGCACAATTAAAGAGGAAAGCATAGTAGCGAAATGTAAATAGGTCCACCACCAAGCATGCAGTGCGTTGCAAAATGATAGGGTCAAAACCTCTTTTGATAAACCTTTTAACAAGTTTAACACAGATAGTATGAAAGTGATCATGACCAAGGATCTTACAAAGTTTTTTTAAATCACGTCACCATAGAAGTGAGGTTGTGATAGTCCTTGTCGCTTGTCGCAGAAGAGTTCTTAAAGTACTTTTATATTTTTTAAAGGATCAGAGTTACTATAAAATAAAAGGTTTTACGAAATTTATGGCAACGGTAGTCATGACGGAGTAGCCATTAAATTATACAAAGATTACAAATATTAAAGACTTCAACTCGAGTACAAGTTCTAGAAGTTGAGACGCATAGATCCCATAAGAAGTTGCTCGGAGAACATCCCCATCAGAATATGGATAATTAACAATATCAAAATTAAATTCATCTCTCTTCTCATAGATTTTGCTTATTATTTCACCATTCAATAGAGAGATGTAAATCGAGAAAAGAAGCGTTAATGTCAGATTATTTTTTTTCTAAGTTGAAGCTCTTTAAGATATATATTATTAACCATAGTAGAAAAGAAAGAGTTGTCAATGTTCACTATATCATCCAGATACCGTGATGTGTCATTAAAGGCTTCACTAACATCTGCCTGTGTATTTGGTGAAAGACTTAATATTGACTCTTTATCATAGCAATATAAAAACAAATCTGCGACAAGGGGTGCACAGTTTGTACCCATCGTCCCACCAACAATTTGTCTATAAACCATAGTTCAATACTTGTCAAAAATTACCTAATAGAAAAATAAGTGTTTCACAAACTTCTCATCAACTATATTGCTTGGTCCTTACTAGTAACAAATATATAAAATTGGGATCAAACATGTTTAATATGATTATAAGTTGACGAATGCGTTGATAAATAAGTAAGATAAATACGTAAGATAGTAACCTGCTAAAACAAACCAAGCGTATCCACCGTCTATATCAGGGTCCTTCCGATTGTCTTTCTTCTCTGCCATTTTGTTATCTCCTTTGTCAAATATAGGAAGTACGATATAAATAAACACTACTGAGATGATACTTGAGTTTTTAGACAACTTATTCAAGACAGGTTCGCAGCTTTTATGATGTAAAATTAAAATAGTTCGCTTAACAGTGTGCGGTTAACCGAAACTAGTGTGACTATATATGTCCCTAGAATACCACACATTTAATAAAGAACGCATTTCTATGTGTGTCAGTGAATACATAACAGAAAACAGCCTTTACTTCAATTGCAAATGTAAAGGATGTGTGTATATATCGAGGGTTCTTTGCCAAACTATTGTATCTTCTTCTATATGCATATGTAGTTACAATAGCTTTGCGCTGACCCCTCGATATACTGAAGCGAAACAGAAACGCAACTCGGGGATTTACGCTATATAGTGTGTGTACAATATGCTGCAGTTAAGCGAATGGTACATGACTGTTACATAAGACCATTCATTTCGGAAAAAAAGACTAAAACTACACATAACCCAGCAAATAGTATTGCATTAACATTTTGCAAACTTCCCATAAACTGGAAACGGATACATATCTCACATATCAAACGTACAATATATATTTGTAATATAAATATATAATGAGAATTATACCCACAAATTACTTCTCTATACATTTAAAATAAGTAACGCACGAGTTTTTCAAAATGCATGTTGAAACAATTGCACAAATGTTTAGGGAATCTCAATCTACCAGCGGCTTTTGGTCTGAAAAAAAGCAATACTGTACCTCTAATATTGACTTTCCAAACGATCTCCTTTGGTATTATTCATTCATTTTAAACTGTGTTTTTTCAATAAGTGCAAAGTTTTTTAATTCTTAAGAATATGTATGCAAAACCAATCTCTAGTTTTACATCTTTCATGTCATAAAATTATATAAAATATTGAACATACAGAACGTGTTATTGCCATTCTAAGGACAAACTGGAACACAATTTAACCAAATGGGAAATATCAATTTTAAATACCGAAAATTGATAGACAGTATTCTATAAAAAATGTTCTATTGTCTTGTCATATTGGTTTCCTCGTTCGTTTTTCAATTGTTTATATGTATCACCCTTTTAATAAAACTTATTTCTTGGAGTGCATACATGTTAAACGATACGTGATTACAAGTATTTAAAGACACAATTTATCACATTGATGTATAAGTATGTTACTTATGCAATGTAAGAGAAAGTATATGAAAGGAGAAATTTGGAAATCGCCGAACACGATAATCATAAAAATTCAAAACCTAGTGCAGTTTCGGTTTGATTGAGACTGTTCATGAACGGTGGTGAACAATGCTAGCTACTGTTCACGCACGCTAGTCGCGGGTTGAGCAGAACTCACTATGTAAAATGTTACGATGAACACAATTTGGAAACGCACGTTTTAAACTGTTCAAATAGGTTTACTGCAATCGGAAAGTGGCTATATATATATGAGCCGCAACACGCGAAAACGCCCGACCCATCAGACGAAATTTTCACATTTTATGTTTTTTGATGTTTATGAAACACGATGATTTTCTCTTTAAAAATCTCTTTATTTTATGTTGATATCTTAATTAAAAATGATTTTATCTCAATTTGAAAATTAAAGATCGTACTCACCATTAACTTTTGACGTTGACGTCGGCGTCTTGTACGACGTCGTTGATTAAATAACAACAACAAACATAAACAATTACTATTTTCTATAGCATCAACTATTTATATTAAGAAACATATTCCCTATGATATAATAATTAGGTATAACACAGAATTGACGAGAAACTTGATTAGTAATTAATTGATTACCGGCCGACGTCATAAATTGTTATCTTATGACGTTGTCGTCTAAACGTCCGAAGGGACGTTTTCGTGTGTTGCGGCTCATATGTTACGCGCAAAATGAGAATATGGACAATTCCGAAATTGCTCTGCACAAAGTAAGAATTTTTAAAATGCATTATCGGAATTCTTAATTTCCGGAATAGTCCGTGCGCAAAGAAGGAATTGGAACAAAGTAGGAATATTTTCGTTAATCATATTTGCGATTATACAATTCCATTTTTGTTTACTTCATTCAAATAGTCAATATATCAGCAGTATATTAGTATAATAAATTATAAAGTAAAACAGCTATTTAATCCAGAAAATATGATGCATACGTCAGTAGGTAAAGCTAAAGAATCTAAAACAAGTTTATTTTGAATCATGCGTGCGTATAGTTAAAATCACTAACATACTGTGGTGTAGTTTGCTAATTGCGTTTGACAAAATAGCATAAATATACTTAAATGTGTGTGTTTTTTTCAAGCCGACAACCGTGGGTGTTCTTACATACCGATTACGATATCTTTATATGCTATACTTGTTGTTTCAATGTATTTTAAACACATAAAGGAAGTCCTCAAATTATTTTAAAACAAAAGTAGGTATGCTTCATCATGATTTTCACTTACAACATTGAAATGTGGGATAAAAATCGTACCCCACCCACTTATACAAAACAGAACATTGGTTGAGAGAGCTTATTTTAGACAGTCTGATTAAACTGAAGTTACATAGTAGATTGGCATTATATAGCGTTGACTTATACTGGTGTTAACATGTTATAGTTGCTTCCCTTTATTTATATTATTAGTAATCAGGCAAAACTGTACAACGTGACACCGATTCTAACGTTTGACCAACCTTTTTGGTGGAAAGCCTTAGAAATACAAATGAATGAACGGTCAGATAGAGATATTCAGGATATAGTACTACGACTGAGCGGTCTTCACATCGAAATGAGCTTCCTAGGCACTAAAGGCCACATGATGGGAGGTTCAGGGCTTCATGATGTATTTGAGACCATCTATGCAGAAACAGCTGTAACTCACATGATCAGTGGAAAAGCTCTCTCTAGAGCTATAAGAGGACACATCCTCATAGAGGCGGTCTTAAACAGTATCATGCTGTGTGAAGTTTATGATAGAAATCTACCATACAAAGTAGAAGAAAACCCAGATGATACAACCAACCGACAGTACAAACAATGGAATATGCATTGACTGAAGAGTTAACAATGCAGGTGGAAGAAGTTGATGTTGGACAAATGAGATCTGAAGACAGTGGTATGGATAAAGCAATAGGCACTGATAGAATAGCAGAGTATGCCCTAGAAGAACAGGTAGAAGTTACCGAAGAATACCAAAGAAGTCCAGACGACACAAAATATGATTTGAATGAAGCTGAAGAAATGTTTAGCATGTTATTAAATAATGAAATAGTCTTGCACAGTCTTTGTTCGGAGGATGTATTCAGCAGGATTCATACCAGTTTGGAAGAATACAAGATTGGCCAAGCCAGTAAAAGAACAGCTAAACTGTGGTTACAATATATTGAGATGGTAGAAATTCTTAGGCGGTTTATTAAAGCTGAGCGCACAGGAAACTGGAAATGCATTTACATACTTTGTTAGAAATGTTACCATACTTCGCAGCATCGTGACACAATCTGTACACCAAATCAGTGTATATATATTTAAGAAATATGTCACAGCTGAATCTGAACCATCCTAACGTTTTGAAATATTTCGAAGATGGGTATCATGTGGTACGAAGGAGTGAGCGATACTCGGCTGGCCTCCCGACAGATCTGGTTATTAAACACATGCTAATGCGAAGTATGAAAACGTCAGGCGGACTCACAGAGGGAGAGGTATGTCGGAGCTTCAGCGAACAGTTTGGTTATTGGCTACATCAGCCTGTGCCGAATTAAATCAAGCGATGCAAGAGATGACTGGAGTAACTCACGTGACTAGTGAGCAACACAAAAATAAAGGTACAGCAAGTTAAACAAGAGATCTGCAAGACATGACACACATTGCAAAATATCTTGAATCACGTAATCCATTCAGTGATGATCTATCCCTTAGCAGTATTGCCAGTTGATTGATTGCAGATGACAATGTTAATGCAGACAATGCAAAGTCTGTTGACTGTGTTAATCTAGAATCAATGTTGGACAAGAACGTCAGTGAATTTTCCTTCACGAAGAAAGCCCAGGCAGTGACAATGAATTCAAAAGTAACCTTGAAAATAAACAATGAAACAGTTCATGTTGATCCCCAGCTACTATTTTAGAGATTAGTTTCAGCCGGTCGGGGATTTTTAATTCCTGAAGAGTTAGCTACGCTATTCACGCACGAATTGTGTACTCACCCTCCTGCATTGTTCGATTCAGATGTCTTGCTTAGTGTAGCAAACAAGCCCCAGTTGGCAGATGCGATCTGGACCAATATTAAAGCTGAACCCGCTGCTATTCCTGACGACGTTAAGTATGTACTTGATGGGGGGTCCTTACTTCAGCGCATTCCGTGGAATCGAGAACTGACATATGAAGCAATCTGTGACACATATTCACAGTATGTAATAAAGAAGTATTCCAGTACTTCTATAGTTGTATTCGATGGATACTCGGAAGTACCATCAACAAAAGATACTACTCATATGAGACGTAATGTAGGACTGGTTGGGAAAACAATCAATTTGCAAGTGATATGACAATGAACACAAAAAAGGAAATGTTTCTATCGAACCCGTCCAACAAACAGCGTTCCATACATCTATTAAGTAAAACCTTATATGCAAAAGTTACTGGAACAAGAAACGCCAACAGTGAAACTGATGTACTGATAGTACAAACCACTTTTGAATTTGCCGAATATGAACCCGTAGTTGTCGTGGGAGATGACACAGATCTGTTAATACTGCTTTGTTATTATGCGAATACAACCACAGCGCACAACATTTATCTGAAACCAGAAGCAAAGAAGACTCAAAAATCTAGGGTCAAGATATGGTATATTTAGGACACAAAATCAAAGCTTGGAGATGATGTATTTCAAAAAATACTATTCATACATGCCATTCTTGGCTGTGATACCACATCTCGGCTTTTTGGATTAGGAAAGGGACAGTCGCTAAAGAAGTTTCAAACAAGTGAAGTATTTCGCGATTGCGCACATGTGTTTGACAACAAAAATGAGCCAAATGAAGAAATTGTACAGTCTAGAGAAAAGGCTTTAGTACTTTTGTATAATGGAAAACCGGGCGATCATCTTGATTCACTCCGAATGAGTAAGTTCTTTCAGAAAATGGCTACCAGTAATACGTTAGTGACACCCGAGTCTTTACCGCCAACGTCTGCAGCAGCAGTACATCATAGTCAAAGAGTGTATTATCAAGTTCAGGACTGGAAAGGAAATAAAGACATAATCACAGAGGAGTGGGGGTGGGAAGTATCGAAAGGAAAGTTGATAGGTCTACAAAGAAGGATAAAAATATCGGACAGGGAAAGCAGCATTCAAGGACGACAGTCAACCACAAAACACAAAACCAAACATGCAAGCAGACAAACGAAAAGACAAAAGCAATAAAAAATACAAACGACATCACAAACACAAAAGGGTTGACAATAGGGCTACCGCCTTGGAACAGTTAGTGGCAAAGTAGGCCAATGGGGGTTTAAACCGGTTCTAGGGTTCACCAAACTTCACACTTACACTACCCTGTCATCCCATTAAAACAGGACAGTGTAAATAAAGAAATCCCCGCCATGATCTAAACTCTAACCAACAAGGCAGAATCAATAGGCAATATAAGTAAAACACAAATATGCTCGTGTAAATATAATACAAAAAAAACAATAGCATAAAAGCCACAATGAAGGTACTCAATGACTTGGCAGAAGCCAGAGCAGTAAGAGAATACACCATTAAGGGCACGACAAGAAAGAACATGGACAAACATCAAACGCCACCGTCTAAATGGGCTTTAGGTAGGCGTCATCATAGGGTCCACAGCCTGTCCCGTCATCGTACAATTAAAGAGGAAAGCATAGTAGCGAACTGTAAAAGGGTCCACCACCAAGCATGCAGTACGTTGCAAAATGATAGGGTCATAACCTCTTTTGATAAACTTTTAAACAAGTTTAACAAAGATAGTATGAAAGTGATCATGACCAAGAATCTTACGTGGGTTTATAAATCACAATACCATAGAAGTTAGGTTGTGATAGTCCTTGTAGCAGAAGAGTACTTAAATTACATTTATATTTGGAAAGAAGATCAGGGTTACAATAATACAATTGTGCAAAGGTTTTACGAAGTTTATGGTAACGGTAACCCTGATTGAGTAACTTTTTAGTTATACAAAGATTACGAATATTAAAGTCCTCAACTCGAGTACAAGCTCTAGAAAAACGAATAAGTTGAGACAGATACACCCCAAAAGAAGTTGCTCGGGGAACATCCCCATCCAAGTGGGAATAATTAACAATGTCAAAATTAAAATCATCTCTCTTGTCTTAGAGTTTGCTAATTATTTTACCATTTTCAGTCGAGAGATCTAAATCAAGAAAAGAAGCGTTATTATCGGATATATTTTCTTTATTAAGCCGAAGTTCTTTAGGATAAATATTATGAACCATAGTTGGAAAGAAAGGGTTGTCAATGTTCAGTATGTCATCCAGATACCGAGAGGTGTCATTAAAAGCTTCAATAACATCTGCCTGGGTATCTGGTGAAAGACTCAACATGAAATCCCTTTCATAGCAAAATAAAAACAAATCTGCGACAAGTGGTGCACAGTTCGTACAAACTTCCAAAGCACCAGCACCTGAACATCTGTTAAAAGTAGTAAGATGTAAATGTAAGGCTGACTGTCGAACGGCACGATTTACCTGCAGAAAACATGGATTGAAATGCTCCCAGATGTGTGAAGAGTGCAGAGGAATGAGTTGTTTGAACTCTGCTAGACAAGACGAAACTGATGACGACATAGATCAAAAATTAACATTCTGAACATAGATGGAGAGGAAACACGGACATATCAATATTACAGTTTTAATTGATGTAGAGTGAATTTACATTCTGGAGAAAAGGCTGTAGTAATTTTGTATAACGGAAACCCGTTTTTTATGTAGAGTGAAAACATAAAGACAAAATATTATTTGATATTATCGTTGCTTGTAATACGCAAATATGTTCATAATGAGACATGTCACCTGGTCACTTGACCCATGCGCAACTATTGAAATATAACACTGTTATACTTATGTTCTTAACTTTATAAATCATGTTTCATCATGTTATATGTGTAGTATATACGATATGCATTTGTCAACTGTAATGCTTTCTTATCAAATTTGTTCAGCTTATTTCACTATAGTCTCAGTATTATTAACAGTAAATGTACATGCATGTTAATTATAGATGTTGCTTGATTTTCTAGGATTATCTTGACAGATATATGCCAAGAGCCTTTTATAAGTGCCTTTAATATATACTGTAAGAAAAATAACCAAGAACGAAAAACATACATTGTTTCAAAAAAATACATTGTAACGCAAGTGGGTGGGGTATTTTTTCATTCATGGCTCTTTTTATTAAGTTTTGTTCGATTATATGGTCACAAAATCATGTAGCTATGTTTATTATAGTGTATGATATATTCAAGTATTATCTGACCTCATGCAATAAAGACAGAATTTTGACCTTCAATGATTTAACACCCGAGTTTCTTCTACAAAATAAACATTTTTTCACTATTTTGACATTGTCCAATTGTTGGTATGCTATATAGGCTATAGTTATAAATTTCAAAACTAATACAAAACAAAATGTTGCAATTTGTTTTGGGTTCCTTTCATATATTCGTAATTGTACTGGTGTATTAAGGCGAACCAACACATGAACGGTTATATGGCGCCTAACAGGATTACGATTCCAGACTTATCCTCCACTAACATCAAGATAAATTATGTAGAATTGGCCTATAACCTTCTTACCTACAGAAATGCAGAGTTGCTGCAAATTATATAGTACATTTCCGATGGAGCCACATTTCCACGTTTGCGTACGCGGTGTCATGACCTTGAATGAGCATGGTAAAGATATATATAAATTCATGTGTTATTGCTAGTAATATTACTGTTTTGTAAGGTGTGGTGGAGGGGCTCTGTATTTAAACAACATAATGACGTTGCGCACGGTGTTGGTATAAACTAAAACGAACTGCGTTGCTTGGTTTAGGATTCAATTGAAGTCACATGGATTTATCTCTTTAATCGTAAAGGCAAATATAAATAAAAATAAATATACGTTTCCATTAACATACATCTAAGTGGTTGGTTTATCTTATTTAGTTATTTACCAAATATGTTGTCATAGAAAACGTCAAAAATGTCCAACGTTACAGAAGTTTGCAATGCTTTATGTTCAAATCGCAGCTATTCACAACGTTTTCAACGGAAGCAAACGAAATTTCACGCGGATAATGCCGTGGTCAGTATCAAAATCGACGTTATAAAATGTGTAAATTAAGTCAGTAGTCCCAGTTTCATAACCTCGGCCATACTTAATCATCAGGAAAATGCCCATCGAGACAGTTTGTGAACAATTTTGACAGCTCCGTTGGAAATTAGATTGTTTATGTAAATATGGTGATGACAGGTATTTCACGAAGGTGAATTGGGCTAAAGGAAAATATGTTTTATAGTGTATCCTGCAGTATCGATTTTATGTCTTAGGTTTTGAGGTCGTTTTTTTCATATCTTCGCTCTCTCTTCAAAACTAGTCATAGATGTCAGCGTACAATTTTACTGTATACAATTTTCTCCATTTATTTTCCTTTCGTTTTAATTAGCTTTGGAGTTGCTTTATACTGTATTCTGCAGTATCGATTTAATGTCTTAGGTTTTGAGGTAGTTTTCTTTCGCATATTCACTCTCTCTTCAGAACTAATTATAAACGCAGCGTACCGTTTTATCCTCAGAACCTTAGAAATGTTCTATTATTAGTATCAAATTGTATTCAAAGTGGTCAGTCCCTGCAACTCTGCCTAACGATACGCTGCTTTTTTAAACAGCCTTGTATTTTAGTGTTTTTTTGTTTCGTATTTGCGATGAAGGCGTAATCCGAAAGTGCTTGGGTTTAGCACTGTAGAAATGCTTTTTCCCCATATAGTAATTCATTCTAAAATGTTCTTATCCCCTCGGGGATCCAGTGCTTTTTGAAAGGTATTTTGTAGATGTATATATTTTCTCCTTCTTATATATATTATATATAAATCAAATAAAAATCAAGAAATTATTTTAAAGTGACTTTTATATTCTATTCCGCTAGTACTTTTACTACTTATCTAAATAAATTTTCAGGCGGTAGCATAATGTATATGTTATTTATGCTACCGTCTGAGGAAATGAGTTCGGGCCCGCAAGTTGTCTACGACACCATTTTTATACTAAAATCCTCAATGGATTGGGCGATCTGAGCACGACATTCATTAAGATCAAAAATTGATATCTTCGGACCTTCAGAAAACAGATGCCGAATACGGTTATTTAACGTGCTCGGAGGACAGACCCCAGACACAAGACCGCGGTGTTTGTGTCCCAATCGGACGGACGAGGCTAAATAAAATAATCTTGCTCAAAACCACATTGACAAAACTTCTAGGTGAAACTTGAACCTGGTCCACTACGCTATCTCGTTACTTTCTTTTTCCAAAAAAAAAAGTAATATATAGTTACATTAAATTGTTTAACTAGTTATACCTATTTACACCATTCTATGTGATTTAAAAATAATGTCATATATACCGAGTCAAAACTTCTTATAAACAAAAAACTGTTTTGACCCGTTCCAAACAAAACTCATATTTATTTTAATTTTGACAAACTACGATATTCATAACCATTTTGTATGTTGAACGTATTGATTTGTGAATCGTTTTGACATAGCGACCAGTAAACTTTTTCACTGAGCGGTACAAGTATAATCATTAGCTGTTTTGAAACTTTTTATAATAAAACACACTTATTTCTTCAAACCAAATTGATAACATTTCATGATTAGTCCATATATGTTTTTGTGTAATTAGATGTTATTGAAGTTTAAAGCGTTTTATCGTATTTCTGCAACGATGTTTACGCTTTCAGCGTTCAGATCTGTGTGTGCGGTACGTAGTTTGGTGCACGTTTTCGATGGGTACAAGTATTTGTCGCACGGTATTTGATGGACGCTTTTAACGTCAAATTGCATAACGTTTATAGAGCGCTCTAACACGCACGATGTTTTCTTCCGCATACCTTGTTGGTAGCCTGGAGCGTAGCTGGGTCCATTTCCAAGTTACACAATGGGGAAGTTGTAGAATATTGAAAATATCGTGCTTTGTTGGTGATTTTTTAAAGGGACACGGCAATGTTTTTTTGTTTTTTCAAACCGTTAGTTTTTCCACACAACTGGCACTGGCTAAGTCAATTTTATTATTTATTACAATAACAAACTGTTTTTAATTAACATATTACTAGCTATGTATTATATTGCACCAATATTATATTTAAACAAACGTAGACTAACGAAGACAGTTGAAATCTCAATTTTTTATTTAATTATATGCAAGCTGTTTTAAGGTCAAAATGATACAGGATTAATAAATCAAGGTGCTTATTTGAGTGCGTTATATTAAAACTCAGGATGTCAGTGTGTCCCTTTAAGCAAAGACACGCGATGACATATCTTCAGTAAAATCGTGAAACAACAGTTCAATCCTTCCGGTCCAGAGTAATTTTAGTTTTCCCTCAAATTGACATAGTCAAATCCACATCTTTCAAAATTGTGATACTACCCTCTGACGTATGGAAGTATGCCGAACTTATCCACTATACACGTGACAAGCATTACGTACATTTTATTCCAGGACTCCACTAGCAGAACACTGATTTTTGAAATTCATTTTTTCTGTCTAATTTATTTACCACGTCATAGCTACTTGAATTTAATTAATAATTACTTAAATAATATAATGAAATGTAATTCATATTGTGCTTCAGTTTCATATGAAATATTCATTTGTGTTACATTAAACCGCACGTTATCTTCCGGTTATTTATTGTAAAAGGAAATGATTGATCTGAAATGTCGACGACTTGCCAGTGTTTTGGTTGCTAATACCAATAAAAGCTTGGACTAGTTCGAAAATCAGCTAAATTGGGTCAGTAATACCGGAGTTATGGCCCTTGTTTTTTTCTGAAAAATGTTATTTTATGCCTTGTGAACATTCTAGCACCTTTATTTATTATTTGATTTTTACCAAACTGGCAAAGATTGTTAATATAAATCAAAGCTCGGACTGGCTGAAAACCAGCTAAATTGGGTCAGTAACACTAGAGGTATGGCCCTCTTTTGTTAAAATAATGCCATATTATGCCTTGTGAACACTCTAGTACCTTCATGTATTATTTGATCTTACCAAACTTGCACAGAGTGTTAATATCAATGAAATCTCGAAAAAATCGTAAAAAAGCTAAATTGGGTCAGTTACACTGGAATTATGGCCCTTGTTTTTCTGAAAAATGCCATATTAAGCCTTTTGAACATTCTTAAACATTCATTTATTATTTGATATTTACCAAACTGGCAAAGATTGTTAATATAAATGAAAGCTCGGACAAGCTGAACACCAGCTAAATTGGGTCAGTAACACTAGAGTTATGGCCCTTTTTTGCTAAAATAATGCCATATTCTGCCTTGTGAACACTCTAGCACCTTTATGTATTTATTAATCTTTACCAAACTTGCGCAGATTGTAAATATCAATGAAAGCTCAGACAAGTTCGAAAACCAGCTAAATTGGGTCAGTAACACTAGAGTCATAGCCCCTGTTTTTTTCTGAAAAATTCCATTTTCTGCCTTGTGAACACTCTAGAACCTTCATTTATTATTTGATCTTTACCAAACTTGCACAGATTGTTAATACAAATGAAAGCTCAGACAAGTTCGTGATCCAGCTAGATCAAATCAGTAACAGCGGAGTTATGGCCCTTGATTTAGTTAAAAATGCTATATTTTGCCTAGTTACATGTACGACGATAGGGCCTTCAATTTTCATCCGATCTTTACAAAACTTTACCAGATTGTTAATATTAATAAAAGCTCGAGCTCCAGCCAGATCGGACAAGTAACAGTTGAGTTATGGCCATTGCTTTAGTTAAAAATGCTAAATCTTGCCTAGTAAATTTGATAGGGCCTTCAACTTTTATCCGATCTTTACGAAATTTTACCAGATTGTTAATGTTGGTGAAAGCTCGGTTGAGTTCGAAAACCGTCGAGATTGGACAATTTACATCGTAGTCCTGGTCCTTGATTTTCTGAAATATGCTATATCTTGGCCTCATTAAGACGAAAGGGCCTTCATTTTGACGGATTTTATTGAAACTTTGCAGGGATGATCAGTACCTAGCCTAGTTGTACATGTTCCAGTTGAATGATTTTGGCGGAGTTATAGCCCTTTAAAGATTTTGATACACAAACGTTGTTTTGACTAGTTCTCCTGACACCGTGGACGGATTAAACGAAACTTTATGGGGATGATCAATTCCAGGTCTAATTGTGAAAATCATCACCATGTTCCGGTTGAATGATTTGAAAGACTTGTGGCCCCTTATACATAAACGTAGGACTCTTGTTTTATAAGAGAACCGGATTTACATTTGTTAAGCTGTGTAAACATAAATGAGAGAAAAACATATACTAAACATTATTGTTCACTGTACACTGTTCCGTGAACTGTCATATTTATGTAAAATATTGACACAGTTAATTAAAACATCAAATAATGTTCCTTGCGCATAATAGGGAATACGGAACAAGAAACATACGTTAGCGTTAAGCGAAAAGTAGATACAAATCCAAACGCTACAACAATAAAAAAATAGATATGTCAAGAGGTTATACATGTTAAGGTTGGCTGAATGGTGTTTTAATCATTTTCATCACAAATTATACTATATATGACAATCTATATTTTCTTGGCAGAGGCAGATCATCCACTTTTAGAAACAGTACTCCATACATTCCGTTATATGTAATAATAATCGACACTTTCTCATTTACAGCTCGATTTCCAAGTGGGAGTGGATCTCGAAACGGTGAGAAGCAAGAATGTTTCAAACGCAACGTTTGACCAAGGAGGCACATACAAATGTCAATAGGCAATTATATACTAGTGTAGGTTACAGAAAGTGTCTTATCTTTCTAACTGTTTATTTATTAAGATACCTTCAACTGAACATAGTATATATATAACATAAAAAAGCAAACAAAATAAATAGTTACTTAATGTTCGGGTTCATGTGCTCAAATGAGCTTCTTTTATTCACAATGCAGCACAAACAATCCAAGTTGATTTGACTAAAAATGTTCTCAATATTTCTCACACAAAAATACTAGATTTGTACACAAACGTCCTCATTCGTTGCCAAATCACTTTGAAGTGTCTTCTTCCCTTTAAACACTTGGTATATTTTCAATTTCTAGAGATGTTAAAGTTAAATATGTTTAACTGAAAATAGTAGAGCACTGATCTGATCAACATATCGCCATATCTTTGGAACAAATATACTTGTGTACTAACACGAAATTAATGCTGATTTAAGGAGGTTGGCTGGGAAAGAACGTAGTGATGGGATTTTTTTTGAAATTGATATTTAAAGCTTTTTTGATATCTGTTAGAAAATAAATTATAAAAAGATTGTAGGTCATCGCAGTTTTTCTTTGCACATGACGTCTTTGATACCATATGTGACCATATTAACACAGTATCATAGTTAACAATATTTTGTCTAAGTCAATATCATATGTGACCATATGTACACCTTAACATAGTTAACAATATTATCATATGTGAGCATATTTAATCATTATCATAGTTAACATCTCTTCTCTCGGTCAATACCATATGTGACCACATGTACACATAAAAAATATAGTTAACAATCTTTTCTCTCAGTCGCTATCATATGTGACCATATGTAAACATTATCATACGTGACATCTAATCTCTCGGTCTATAACATATGTAACCATATGTACACATGAGCATATTTAGCTATATTTTCTCTCAGTCAATATGTTATGTGACTATATGCACACATAAAAATAGTTAACACTATTTTCTCTCGGTCAATATGATATGTGACCATATGTACACATCATCTTAGCTACCAATATTTTGTCTAGGTCAATATCATATGTGACCATATGTACACATTAACATAGTTAACAATCGTTTCTCTCAGACTATCATATGTGACCATATGTACACATGAAGATAATTAACAATGTTTTCACTCAGCCAATACGATACGTGACAAAATGTGCATTTTATCATAGTTAACAATCTTTTCAATCGGTCAATATCATATGTGACCATATGTACACAGTATTAAAGTCAACAATTTTTCTCTTAGACAATATGATATGTGATCATATGTACACATTATCTTACGTGATCATTGTTAACAATCTTTAATCTCGGTCAATACCATATGTGACCATATGTACACATGATCATAGTAACCAATGTTTACTCTGGAACAACAACATAAGTGACCATATGTATACATTATCAAAATTTACTTTTTTTTCTTTCATGCAGTATGATATGTGATCATATGTACACATGTTCAAGGTTAACAATCTTTTCGCTCAGTCAATATGATATGCGACCAGACCATATGTACACATCATCTTAGTTACCAATATTTTGTCTAGGTCAATATGATATGTGACCATATGTACACATGAACATAGTTGACAATCTTTTCTCTCGGTCAATATGATATGTGTCCATATATACACATTGAATTACATGATCATAGATAACAATATGTTCTGTCCGCCAATAGGATGTGTGACCATATGTACACATCATCATAGTTGCCAATCTATTATCTCGGTCGATATTATATATCGCGTCGGAATTGTAACCGGAGGCCCGGCTTCAATCCCTGTGGTGCCACTGAGTTTCATCGGTGTGTTATTTGGCAAGACACTTTCCTTTAGACTCGTCCGTCGGATGGGGACGTAAACCGGGCGGTCCCGTGTATCGGTCTATCCTCGAGCATATAAAAGAACCATTGGAATATATTCGATAATAAGAGTAGGGCACTGTTCCCGTATTCCTATGTATCGTTCCCCTTTCCCTGGGGCTGCTCTAAATAACCTATACTGTGTTGATGAGCCGTTAGACAACATTCAATTCAATATCATATATGACCATGTGTACACATTGTTATATATGATCATAGATAACAATATTTTCTCTCGGTCAATATGATAAGCGATCGTATGCGCACACGATCATAGTTAACAATTCTTTCTCTCGGTCAATATAATAATTGACCATATGTACACATTAACATTGTTAAGAATACTTTCTCTCGTTCAGTATGATTTGAGACCATATGCACACATGATCATAGTTACCAATATTTTCTGTCATTTGATATCATATGTGACCATATGTACACGTCATCATAGTTACCAATATTTTCTCTCATGCAATATAATATGTGATCATATGTACACATCATCCTAGTAACCTAAGTATTAGTCCTAACAAGTTATATTATGTTATTAGTCCCATTGCTTTTTATAACTGTTAACTATAATTTCGATACTCAATAAAAGTTCACTAGCGGATACAGGGGTGGGGGTGGGGTCGCACCCGGCGCGCACCCCACCTAAGAATTCCGGATCATACATGTATGTCCATGTTACTGTAGATAAAATATCAAAAATATTCGATGCACGCCCTCAGTATAAAAAAATGTCTCGCTCGCTTCGCTCGCTCCACGCATAATGGCTAATGAGTGGTTTAATTAACACATTGTTAAATCCTTTTATTTGAAAACGGACTTTTTTACCCTATCAATGCACTACCGCAACCGTTTTATGAGGCTAGGAACGGACCCGAAAATTGACCAAAATCTTACGCCCCCCATCAAGCAATTTCGATGCACGCCCTCAGTATAAACAATTTTCTCGCTAGCTTTGCTCGCTCCACGCATAATGGCTAATGAGTGGTTTAATTAACACATTGTTAAATCCTTTTATTTGAAAACGGACATTTTTACCCTATCAATGAAGGTTTACTACCACCAATTAACATAAAAATCTCCGAGGTGTAGTCGAATGTAGTCCCTATTACTAAAAGTAGTTCCCCTTTTTTGTTGATAAAAAACACTTTATGTGGAAAAAGGTTGGCAAATTGTTGCTGTATTTTGTTGCTATATATATTAGAAGCTTATTTATGACTTCTGATGGGTTATTTTTTAAAAATGTTGCAGAATTCGAATGCAGGGCCACATGATACAAACATTGAGAGCAGCTCTGCAAGAAACAGCTGTGACCTTGACTTGCGGTTGTCAACATGATGGGGTTCTCTTACATGTCTTGTGACCCCATGGTTTCTGGTGATTTTTCAAAAGGACAGAGGTAGGACTTCATGAAAATAACAGTGCTACATTATCCATACTTTATTTGAAGTTGCAAGAAGTCAGCAGAAGTTCTCATTTTTACATTGTGGCCTATGGAAAAATAATTAGCGCTTTCACACCTATAAGCATTTCCGGGTCAAAAGTCAATTTCAATATTTATCGTCTGCTACTCAAATTTCTTTACAAAAATGCAAACTGAAGAGTTTTTAACAACATTAAGACACCGTTTAGAGGCCAGATCAGTGCCTTTGGGGAACACAGGTTGTGTTATATGGACTGGCACTATGTCAGATGGCCATACTGTATATGGGAAGCTGAAAGTAAAGCTTCCAACTGATAATGCATCAAAATACATGTATGTGCACAGGGTTTCATGGATGCTACATCATAACAACTTTGTCCTGGACCCCCTGTTACATGTGTCACATCTTTGCAAGCATTCCCTGTGTTTAAAAGTTATGCATTTGAGCCTTGAACCACAGTCGGTTAATAATGATCGACAAAAATGCACAAGGGAGAAATGCTTTGGGCACAGACATGGGGACCGTGTGTACCCTGACTGTCTGGTAGCCGCTCCGCTACGTAATATATTGTATATCTAAAAGGTACGTTCTACATTATATTTACACTATTTACATTTTATATACATGTACAATACGCAACATGCATTTAGTAGCGCAGTACCGACACTCATACGGTTCGGTTTCGCCATAAAATAGACATGGTCGTCTTGAGAAGTCACTATCGGTAAGTACATTGCTTTAGATACACAGCTCTAAGCATATGCATGGTCAACAAGATGCTTGATCTTGGAAATATCTAGTTTGGGGTCAGTGAGGCCTTTGGCATAGTGTTCCCGAGAATGTACTTGTGCATGAATCTGATAATTTCTCATTCGAGATGCATGGCGTGAGGCTTTTGATTTTAGCTGTCTCAGCTTGCTTTTACGTCTAAGATGACTCGCATGAGTGCATTTTACATGCTGGATAACAGACGAGCCTTTTACCAGACTGGCACCCATGGTTTCATTTTTCAGTACAGTGGAGTCTGCGTACCCAAGATTCAATTTAAGGACCTGCGAATGAATACGGCCAGTACATGTTCGAGGGAAAGTCACTGCCTTGGGAAGGCATGCCTGGTAAGCTCTATTAACAGCCTCACTTTTTTGAGTGTTTGTTAAGAACTTAGTCTTTTCTACATTGCCAGGTCCTAAAAGGATCTTAATGCAGTTTTCAAGGAGGATTTCATCTGTATTACTCATTTGAACTTTACCATTCTGCGGTAAGTAGCATTTTGCCTTTCTGTAGTCGCCGCAGCAAACAAGACTGTGTTTACTACACGAGTCCCCGCAGTAACCCTTGAAGCACATCACAATAGTAGGTATTATTGTTTTCATTGCTGTCTCAATGCATGGAACATTGTTGTTAAATTTTTTGTGTGCTGCTGTCAGTTCACGCATGCACCTGTTTTTAACCGCTAGAGCAAATCTGTTTTTTAGGTTAGATTTTGTCAGACCCGGGCCTTTTAACATGTTTTTACTAAAAGGGGCCTTGTACAACTCTCTTTTAAGAGAATTTGCCAAGTGTCTGGTGTCTTTTAGATGTGTTACTCCCTTTCCCTGGCTCAAATCCACCCCAGAATGACCCTTGGAATCCCCATCCCCAGTGTAATAGGTAACCTTGAGATCTTGCGATATTTCATCAGCTACTATTTTATTCCATTTTTTTTCATTTCCTATCGCCTCGGTTTTGGCAACATTAGAAGTGCAGTTTCCTGGGTGGTTTGGACATTCTACTATCTGGCCAGAATTTAAAAGTCTGGTAGCCACAGTGCATAGTTTGTTGCCAACATGAACTCCAATAATTAATTTTTCTTTTGTGTTATTTTCACACATTGTCGTAGCGACTATCGTACCAGCCTGAAAAGGCGTAGTCTCCGAATTAAATAGAGGATTATTATAACACGAGTCTCCCTCGGCCCGAATACAGTGTTTTTCTTTATTAACACATTTGTCATTTTCTCGAATTAGATTTTGCCTTAACTCTTGCATGTTTGACTTATTCAGTTTGACCATTGATTCACTAACCTTAATGGCAGCTTTGTGCATGCTGTTTGTAGATGGAGGTATAATGTCAGTATGGACCAAGATTCTACAAGCAGCCGTGTTGCTAATTGAGCTTGTATGCAGACCTAACTGCAGACCAATGTTGGCCTTGGCAGCCTTTCTACCTGCTTTTTTTATGTTAATCTCTTCATACAGCTTGTAGTATTCACCAACATAGAAACATTTAGTGCACTTCAGACGTTCGGACCAACAGAGACCCCATTTTTTGGAGTGTTCGGCATCAAACACCAAATCACCACCACAGTCTGAGTTCTTAACCATGTGATTTCTTATTTCAGAATTGAACATTTGCTGAACATCAAAAGGGCGGTACAGCTTGTGTGTCAGCAAGTCTGGATGAAACTTGGTGTCCCCAGAGTTGACGTATTTATCAATCAACTTTTGGCGCCCAGATAGAGGTCGCAACGGTACAGTTTTGGTACTAGTACCATCGACATCATTGAAGGTAAAAACACCAGAAGATTCATTAACTCTAGCCCTAAAACTCTCAAATGGGAGCCTTGCATAAGTTTTCTTTGCATCTGCAGTATTAGACTTCACAAAATTGAATTTCATACCTTTGCTAAAAGAATTCCCTTTCTGAAATCCCACTTTTTTTGCGATTTTTTTTCTCTTAGTCGCAGGCATTGTGGTGTTTAAAAAAAAAACACGTGCTAATACAAGATCCTCAACTGAATGAAATGCATTTTTATTTTAGCCACACTGAAGTAGAATAGAGAAAACTATTATTGTTTTGAGTAGTAACCTGTTAATTGCCACCTTGTGTCAAACGTGTCAAAGTTTGACATGGCTGTTATGATGGCCACCTGTGGTCCAATTACTGGCTACTGATTGAATACTGTTGTTTTGATTTTATAATTGGCAGTTTAAAAAGATCAAACAATGTTTGCAAAAACTCATTAAGGGTAATTTCTAGCTTATTGACAACATCAGAGTCCAAATACTAGCTTTAAGTTTGTTATTTTCATGAACAAAGGGAAAAATCTAATTAAAATTGCAGATGTCCGATTATATTAAACTAGTGTAATAACACATTGAGCTTATGAAAAATGTTTTAAAGCGATGCTATACATCTAACAATGACATTGGTGTATAAGGTTCATAGCTGTGTAACGCGTTTTATGAAAAAAAAATTAAAACAGCAGTTACATGACTTTCAGACAAATTGACTGTCCGAACAGCTCACCAACCTGTTTTTATATGGTGCAGCAAAAGAGTCATATTTTTTTTTCCATGCAAGATTTTGAACCAAAACTTGCTTTAATTGTTTAGTTTTACATTTGACAACATAACTAGCAATGTACCATCATTAAATACTTATTTTTTACCCTCTTATAGGTTTACTACCACCAATTAACATAAAAATCTCCGAGGTGTAGTCGAATGTAGTCCCTATTACTAAAAGTAGTTCCCCTTTTTTGTTGATAAAAAACACTTTATGTGGAAAAAGGTTGGCAAATTGTTGCTGTATTTTGTTGCTATATATATTAGAAGCTTATTTATGACTTCTGATGGGTTATTTTTTAAAAATGTTGCAGAATTCGAATGCAGGGCCACATGATACAAACATTGAGAGCAGCTCTGCAAGAAACAGCTGTGACCTTGACTTGCGGTTGTCAACATGATGGGGTTCTCTTACATGTCTTGTGACCCCATGGTTTCTGGTGATTTTTCAAAAGGACAGATGTAGGACTTCATGAAAATAACAGTGCTACATTATCCATACTTTATTTGAAGTTGCAAGAAGTCAGCAGAAGTTCTCATTTTTACATTGTGGCCTATGGAAAAATAATTAGCGCTTTCACACCTGAACTACCGCAACCGTTTTATGAGGCTAGAAACGGACCCGAAAACTGACCAACATCTTACGTCCCCCACCCGAAGCTGAAATCCTGGATCCGCCCCTGAAGTTGACTTAAATATTTGCTGCGTTATCATTTTTTCTGTCATCGGATTTTCGTTATGTTGCGGGGAGTACATTTCTTTGTCAATTTCAATGTCAGGTTCAAAGGACAAACGTGTTGGTATTTTCATTATTGGTTAAATTCATTGTAACGTGCGTGCGATTGAAACATATCGGTTTACTTGATACATTAATCTAACTACTAATCTTTCAGTAGGTCGTCTTTGGAATGTGTCCCATTATTAGGATTCCGTCTTTTGCGATAAATGCAGATATTAATTGTAGTTCTTGAGTTGTTCATTGACGAAGAGAAACAATGTAAAACAATCAAAATATGACAGTTTGAATTGTTATTTGTAATTGTGATACTGAGCTAGTGTGATATAATTGTGGTATTGTGCATAAGTCAGTCAAAATATTGTTATCTGCCTTTTTGCTATTTTATAGTATTGCCTTTTTTTCTTTAGGGTGTGCTTGCATAAGTGTCAATTAGTTTTTAACTAAACTTTAAATCGATCTTTATTAATAGTTACCAGTGTGCAATATAAACTCAGTTTGATTTGCTACAAGTTTGAGATCAAAGCAAGGGTTTAAATGTTGAAAATGTGGAATATAGAGTAAATATGGCTGCCCATACGGCTAAAAGAAACACCTCTCCATGTAGATCGGGTTTACGTCTATGTTGTGAGTTTTATGAAGTGTTCGACGGTCGAACTCTCATCGTATACAACTGGCGATATAATACAAAACACACAAACATGAGAACCATTAAAACGTCTTCTACCACCACCACCACCACCACTATCACCATCACCACCACCACCTCCATCGCCACCACCACCACCACCACCACCGCCACTACCACTACCACTACCACCACTATTACTACTGCAACTACTAGTACTATCACTACCATTACAACAACTACTAGTAGTAATAATGAAAGAGAAAAAAAATAGTCTGGAGGCCACTTTAGCCTATATGCTCTAGTTAAAGCTCGAGAATGAATGAATGAATGAAATAATGAAATAATGAAATAATGAAATGAAATAATGAAATGAAATAATGAAATGAAATGAAATGAAATGGAATGGAATGGAATGGAATGAATGAATGAATGAATGCATGAATGAATGAATGAACGAATGAATGAATGAATGAATGAATGAATGAATGAATGAATGAATGAATGAATAAATGAATGAATGAATGAAACAAAAATCAGTTTCTGAGAGGAAGCCGTTTAAAGTTAAAAAAAAAGGTATACCTCGCCTTGCAATACAAATGGCGGAGAGGCGGCAGATGAGCGGACGGACAAACGGACGCCCAACTAGGAGTGATCACTGTATACTAGTTAATCTCTGAGCCTTTCTCCAAGCCTTTGGCTCATGTGTGATAATACGCGAAAGGTGATTTTTAAATAAACAAGACATTTTTTTTTTTAAATTTACATGCATTTGGCTTAATTTAATTTTTGTGAAACAGGGAAACCGTCGAACCAAATTACTCCTGTCACATCCAAAATCCGAACTGAACATGGGTACCACGATAGATGAATAAATACTCAAAATTCGTCGAGTGGTCAACATATTCCGTATGGACAAATGGCGATTTGACGGACGAGACGGCGGATGGGCGGATGAATGGACGGACGAGTAACACGTTAACATTATGTATTACCTCACCTGTGAACCTTTGGCTTATGGCTCATGGATGCTTATTACCGAAAGCAGTTTCATACACAAACACAGTAATTATACTTTTTAAAAAGTACATGTCTTTTGTTTTTATTAATTATTGTGAAAACGGGTCATGACCATTGACCTCAATTTACCCCGATTACACCCAAAATCATGGATAACCACGGGTACCAGGACAACGGTGTGAGGACGGACGGCGGATTGGCGGACGGAAAGACGACGAACGAATAATTATTATTACCGTACATCAGCTTACCTGATTCTTTTACTAATGTTAACTTATGACATAATAATGGTTTTCAAACATGTAAATATTCTGGAAAAAGGGTCTTGACCTTTGACTTCAATTTACCCCCGTCACATATAAACTCAGAGCAGAACACGGGTACCACGACAAAGGTAAGATATTAACAGGACGACGGACGGACGAAAACTTATCACAGTATATCAGCTCACCTCTGAGCCTTTTACTTATGTTAGCTTATGACAGAAATATGCTTCTTGTATAAACAAAATAATAATGGCTTATTATTACTGACTATTACTCTTTCGATTGTTACCTGTCTCTGTGCTACTCGCAAAATGTTGAACTCGACTCACAATTCATTGTGTGGCTACTAGACGTTCTTTAGGACAGATAGAAGATGGGTGAATGGACGGAGGATGGGCAGACGGACGGACGAAGACTTATCACCGTATATCAGCTCACCTCTAAGTTTTTTACTAATGTTAGCTTATGACCGAAATAAGTTTCATGTATAAGCAAAATAATAATGGCTGTCAAAAATGTACGTTCAATTTTTCAATAAAATATTCTGAAAAAGGGTCATGACCTTTGAACTCATTTTATCACTGTCACATACACATTCAGGGTTGAACACGGGTACCACGAGAAAGGTAAGATATTACTCTTTCGAGTGATATCTATAACTATGCTCCTCGCAAAATGTTGAACTCGACTCAAAAATCGTCGAGTGGCCTCTAGACTCAGACAGAAGAAGAAAAGAATAGAAGAAAACATCAGAAACAAAATAACACGATTCTAGAGGGCGTACATAATGATGGAGGTTTTGATAGTTGTGTCCTTATAGTGACTTAAAGGACAAACAAATCAGAACATAATTAATTATATATAGATCAATAGATTATACATTACATTTAGTGAAGTATGGAAAAGGGTCAATCGTTGTGTCTGAAGGATCATAGAAAAATAATACAACATTTAAATTAAGAACGACAAATGGATATTTACGGAATAAAAATCTATTTTAAAATGACATGTCAATGCAAATGGCGGAACGCTTTGTCTGGCTATTAAAGAAACTAATTCCAGATTCATCAGTTTGTTCCGAGAAGGACTGGATTTCGTTACGGAAGATAAATACTATGAAACGAAAGCATCTACAGTCTTATATATTTAAAATGAGAAGGTAAATTGAATACAGATTAAACTAAGAAATTCCCACTCGTTAAAATCTATCATTTAACTCGAAATTATCACTTCAAAAAGCGCACGTTAGTAATATAACATTCGAATAAGGAAATCGAACATTTCAGTTTACCTCAAAGAGTTTGCAATCTTATCCAGAGTGTATTGTACATGCTATCTACAATAAACAAGTGGATTATAAAAATATTGTGGAAATGCTGATGCAGACTACTTGATTCAGTTCAAACAGATTTATCCTTGTCTGTCTAATGTGGTTGAGTAAGGGAAGACACTATTTACATACCTGGCACAGCCTTATCCTTGTCTGTCTAATGTGGTAGAGTAAGGAAAGACACTTACATACCAGCCGCAGCTTTATCCTTGTCTGTCTAATGTGGTAGAGTAAGGATAGACACTGCTTACATACCAGGCACAGTTTTATCATTGTCTGTCTAATGTGGTAGGGTAAGTGAAGACACTTACATACCTGGCACAGCTTTACCACTGTCTGTTTAATGTGGTAGGGTAAAGGAAGACACTGCTTACATATCTGGCACAGCTTTATCATTGTCTGTCTAATGTGGTAGGGTAAGCGAAGCCACTTACATACCTGGCACAGCTTAATCATTGTCTGTCTAATGTGGTAGGGTAAGCGAAGACACTTACATATCTGGCACAGCTTTATCATTGTCTGTCTAATGTGGTAGAGTAGGGGAAGACACTTACATACCCGCACAATGGGATATATAAAACCAGAATGCAAGCGAAATATGGCAAAGGAAACAGTTGGATTATCAGCAATCAAATATCGGTACCAATGTTTGTGAAAAAAGTGTGTTTATCTGTGGAATTTCAGTTTAGGTCGTTATATTTCTCATAGGATTTTTGGTCTTGGAAAACTATCTTTCAAAAAGTATGAGAACGATTAATATTACGTCTTACTGTCTTATTGTTGGAGCACTAATTTGACGAAAGGTCAGTGGGTCAATGATTATGAAGACAATGTCGTAAGGTTTGCGAGACAGCTGCAACAATCATAATAAACGATATTCTAAGACCTATGTAGATCCCTTCAGTTTGACGGATCATTCTCAAAATAATGTCAGACTGAGTCAGACCCGTATACTCTTATGTTTTATTGTTGCTTCATGTGTGATTAAGATTCAAATAATCTACAACCATGTCTCACTATAAGTCTGTTAGGTTGGATTCTCCATACAAAAAAGGCCCCCAGTTCAGAGCAAAGTACCATAAATACAAAATTTCAACCCAAACGCTGTATGTGAATATGAATAAACATCAAATGTGTTATGTCCCAAAAAGTTATAAAAAGTCAGTCCCACGCAGGTCCCAACCACATCCAACATAGGTAAGCCAAAGCAGGATACGCGACAGTCCACATATAACTGTAATACATGCATATATGTTCTACCTGCATGTTATACAAATGTACCTGCTGTAGAAATCAATGCTAAATTTGTATATGTTCCCGAAATTCATATTAATCAATTTCCAGGGTATTAGCTTAGGGGAAATATTGGATGGAACATACTGTAGTTTACATTACTTATCTGTTCTTTGCACAAGCCATAGTGTTTCATGGGAGTTTTACCATAAACATGAGAAAAATGTTCCTAAAGAAATCGCAGCACTCAAACGCAATGGCGCCATAGTTCCGCACTGTAACACAAACAAAGAGTAAATGAACTACACAATGAACAGGACAATACACATCACAACGAGTGGTGAATAAATAATGCATATCTGGCAGCAACAAACACAAACAAAAGTTAAAAGTAGCAGACTCGATTCTCGATTTCATTGAGTCAGCTTATGAGAGGTACTTTAAAGTGCAACAACTCTCACGCCTCTTAGCACCGGCTTAAGCGATATTCTACTTTAAAGCCAAAACTATTGGGCTTAATGATCCCAAAGGACAAGTACATGTAAGTAATAACACTTCTGATATGTAGGGTGGGTTACCGACCTGGAACGGTCAGTTGGCAATGTGGCCAACTGGTTAGCTTAAATTGATTATAAGTGTTAACTACGTCGCCTTTATCCTGTCTTCAGCGCTCAAATTGGCGAGATGCTTTCCTACAGTCTCAGACAAAATAATTACAATTATGTGTGAGTCAATGATTGCCTCTCTTCTTTAAGAAAACAGCTGCAGCTGCAGTGATCACACAGTGTATGCCTATAGAGAAACAATCTACAGAATACTTCAATCTACGCATTTGCTAAATGTGTTTAAATGCAGTGGCCAGAAGCCTACGATATGGACACATATGTGTTGTTGGGAACAAATATTTTGAAGGCTCAAAATATAAATACCAATTATTATTTTTTTCTTCGTGTGTGTGGGAGGTTGGGCTGGGTGGGGGTGGGTGGGGAGGTGTTTGAAGTTGGATGGGAGGGCGGGCGCGGGTGATGGGGGTAATAACGTTACATTAAATTCACTACCGTGTTAAAAACTACATACACGCCGATTCTCAATTAAGGAATTTTTCAGGTAGACCAGTAATGCAATCGCTTCACTTATAAATATTCAGTTTTTTTTCAGTTAAAAACGTGTGATTTCACTCACTAAAGGTTTTCTATGAGGTTAATCTGACAAGATTATGTATATTTATATATGATACTACAACGTGGCATTCATTAAAGTTTGTACAACCGATCAGCATCATTATTATGATTTATTTACATTTATAAAATTCATGATACGCGATTGTAATAATGTTTTTTGACACAAAGTTTACAGCAATTGTTGGGGTTGTAACAACGATTAAGGTAACAATTCCTCTCAAGGTAACAACTGCTGCTAAAGAAATCAAATTCAACGCTAAATGTAACAACCTCCACTAAGGGTAACACTTACCGCTACCGCTAAAAGTAACAGCGCTTACGCCACAGGTGCCACAGTAACTAAAACGAACCGTTAACTCAATTTTCATTGAAACTGTAGATGTTCAAAAAGTTGTTACCTTTAGCGATAGCTTTGTTACCTGTAGCGGTAGATGTGATTGTTACCTTTAGCGGAGGTTGTTACCTTTAGCGGAATTGTTACCTTTAGCATTGTTCCAGAGGTATCATTCTATCACAATTGCAATGTTGGAGTAGTATAATACAGCCATGACTTAAATATCATTATACAGTCGGGTTTAATAAACATGAAAAATAAATGATTAAATCATCACTTCGTCTTTTCCGTTCTGCTAGGTGTGGAGTATGTTTCCGAAACTGGTAATTTCAGTAAGAAATCAGTAAGACAGGTCTGATTGTTATTTAGTGGTACGCAGCTAAATGTATAATGTGTACGTTGTGTGGAATGTTTGATGTTATAAAAAGAATCTCACGTCCGTTAGTTTTTTTAAACTTATTGGATAATTGATAACATGTTATCTATCTTGTTTAATAACTTCAATATTAGACTGGCACTCATGTAAGATCCTCCTTTTATATATACCGGTAGCTTTGGACGTTTTCATATTCATGGCATCATACTTACTGCTTGTGGTATAATGTCATGACTTGTCAATAAGAACGTATCAATTCGGTATACATTACTGGTTCTACCCACGAAAAATGAGGTGGTCTACATATACTACAAAAGAAAATCGTCCATCGTATATGATCTAGCATGTGCTTATATTGATGAAAAACACCTTTAAACAAACAAACAAACAAACAAACAAACAAACAAACAAACGAACAAACAAACAAACAAACAAACAAGCAAACAAATAGTTAAGAAAAACAAGTTTTCGTAATGCATAAGTAGAACTTATCGTCGACAGTAGCGCATCTTTATTTAAATTGTCGATTCTTCATTTTATAAAAACAAATAGTTTTTCATTCAAAAATATTTGCATTACGTGCACATGTTTTTGGCATTCTTATGTCCCCAACCCTCCAACACACATCCCGCCCACCATAATTTTAAATCTGATTGAAACGGAAGTGCCTATTAAGGTATAAATTAAATTATGAGCAAACGAAGTCCCTTTTATGTGCCATCTATACTATGCAGTCTCCGTGAATCTCTGGTTAACCTATTACTAGTAATACAGTTACTTTCCCTGACAATGTTGTATATATGCCGAATTGAAATAACATTTACCTGGACTTACAAGTTTTATGAAAACTGTCAACAAATGTCGGTTTCGTAGATATGCAGCTGCTGTGTTCTACAAGCGTTTAAATAAAACGGTTCGTGTAGTAAAGGTCAAAGGTTAACTTCATTATAAGTGATAACTAGAAGGGGGATATTGTTTTCAACTAATACATATTCAAGACATTGACGTGTACAACAATAAACAACTCTGTATTTATTTATAGGTAGGGCCATACAGTACTCTTTGTTGACGTCTTGGAAAACTGCTGTCGCGGGGACAATATTTTTGTTTCAGTTTTACTTATTAAATTCACATACTGTTCTTTTAGAGTTCACACAAAGTCAAATACATCATACTCACAGATTTCTGAACAATTATCAAATTGAAACACTAGTAACAGAAAAAAAGCATAACATTACATACCGTGTTTTTTCCCTTTTACTCTTCGGACAATACCATTCATGTTCCGAAAGGAAGGTGCATTAAAATCTAAATTCATGAACAATTAATTATGTCTTTCAAAAACAAAGAAATGAAAATGGAAATTACATGATTGTTTGCAAATTAAAGACAGTCAGAACTGAATTTTTTCAAGTATTTACCAACAAATGAGGGTTCAAACTGTTGCTTCGAACATGGTGTTTAAAAGCTTCAAATTAGCGCTGACGGACTGGGCTAGGTAAAATCGGTTCAAATATTACCAAGTGGAAACAGACATTTTTTCAGAACCATTTAAGATCGAGAATATTAACATAAAAAAACCCATATATAAACATAAAGATTAAATGGTAAATGTTATGCGCGTGAAATAGGTGTTTATAACAGCACAAAAACCACAAGAACATGCTACATTTGTGAAAAAAAATGCATAGTGTTTTTAAAAATGCATTGAGTTTTTAAACATTGTGTTTCTTAAATTTGCATTGCATTTGGATTTTTAAAACGGCAGTTTTTAACTTATTGTGTTATCATCTTGAACGCGGTTGAGACGATAATTATCACAATACACTCGCTTTTAATTCCAAAATTACAATTTCAAGCAGAATGAACGCAGAATGAACGCGGAACAAACACAAAACGAACGCAGAATGAACGATGCACCATCTAAACAGTTAGTGTAAAAGGCTGAATGCATTTTTATGAATGCAAAATGAACGATGAAGCATTTTTTAAAACGTTAAGCACTGAAAGCGAACGCAACCACTAACATGCATTTTTTAAAAATACTTTTTCGGTTTTAAAAATACATTGCATTTGCATTTTTAAAACATTATTTCTTTTCCGGACAAAAATATTTTGTTAGACCCGCTACCGATATAGTAATGCCTTCCGTCCGTGCATACGTCAATATGTTCGTCCATCCACCCGTCCCATTTAGACGTCCCATTTAGAGTCCGCTTTATAACTCAAAAACTACTAGACTGCAATGCAATTTCTTACAATCATACAGGGCAATAGGAGGAATCGCAGAGCACAAGAATCATAACTTCAATTAAATTATTGCTCTTTGTAAATATATACTTATAATTCGTGTCCACTCTATTACTCAAAAACTACTAGATGGACTGCAATGACATTTCAAACTGTGATAGAGGGTAATGAGAGAATGTACAGAGCGCAAGAACCACAACTCTATCTTCAATTAAATTAGTTATAAATAATGGCCCTTTTTATGTTTATACTTTTAATTCGTGTCCGCTCTACACCTCAAAACCTACTATAGTGACCGCAATGACAGTTCACACATTGATAGATGGCAATGACAGGAAGTGCAGAACATCATATACTGCTCATTTTATATTTTCAGTATCATATAATAGGTACTAGTATCATATGAGAATCGTATACAATTGATAGTATTCTTATATGTGGCAAAATTGGTAGTGTATATAAATCAAACATGCTCACACCGCACCAACAACATATCTAAGTCAAGGCCATACATACAATAAAAATAATGCGGCGGGGATATGGCTGTCTCTCAGACTGCTTATTGTTACCATTTTGAACGCGGTTGAATCATAATTACCACAATCCACTCGCTTTTAATTACACGATTACATTTTTAGCAGAGGCGGTAAGTCTCTTACCGTCTTTCCCTGCAATTTTACTAAAGAGCTGCATAAACTTTAAGAATTATGCAATTTGGGCTAATATAATATTTGTATTAATTGTGAGAGATGTTGCGATTTAAAACGAAGTAAATGCATCGTCTCCGTGTGTGCATTTCGACGCACGCATTATTTTGCGTTTAGGAATGCAGTTGGGTTCATTTAAGTGAACACAGAGTTTCGTTTATAAACGCTGAATGAATTCAAGAGCGTAAATGTATGCATTCAAAGGAAATGAACGTATTAAAATGAGATACAAACGGAATGTAAACGGAGCGCGAACCGTTCGAAAATCGGAGTGCAAACGAAATGCAAGCGGAGAGCAAACGGAACAGAAACGGAATGCAAACGGAATGTATTTTGGGTTACTTGAACGCAACTGGGTCTGTAATACCGGTTCCAACTTTAGTACCGATGAAGGCTGAAGATGTCTCAATGGCCTTCCATAACCACACACCTGACATGGATACTGGGAAACATACTGCTTCATGAAGATAAACATGTCTGCTATTAAAACTCAACAAGAAACACTGGGACACATGCCAAGAGTTGTTCAGCCCCTCACTCATTCATATCCAGTCTACTTTCACATTGGACATTCATATATAAAACTTTCAAAAGCACGATAAGATGCATTCAATAGTTTAGTTACATGTCAAGAATAGTTACAGCACAAAATATCAGGAAAATGCACAAAAAAAATTAAGAAAAAAATAGAGCCTTGTTACTACTGTTATGCTCTAAAGTATTTGTTCAGTTCAAAACTGAACAAGATAAAAAGGGAGTTGAATTTATTTTTCTATAATTTTGTGCTACTCTGAATGTTTGATATTTAAACGTGTCAGTTAATATATCACAGCTCACTGTTTAATAGTATAAGTGTGTTTAACATTATATTCAATGATTTGCTCTTTTGATTTATTTTGGGATCACATAAGTTTCTATTAGGCTTAATTTTGCAGATGGCTTCCTGTTTTGATAATTTATCATTTTAACAAAACAAGTGCCATCAAAATAAGATCACAGGAATGGAATATGTAATTTCTAGTTGTAGACACTTGTCTAATTCCGCATCATTACGTGGTCCGAGTATTAACCTTCATCCAACACCTTCTCCAAGAACCCTAATTTCGGCTTAAAATGTTTGCATATTGTAAAACGGAAACATTTAATAGGTAATTTTAAACAGGTTATCGCATTTTTTGAGGTAAAATATGTGTTTAAATATGTTTTTTGTCGCAGTATCTGTTATAAAGTCCTGCTAATATAAAATTTCCCCTCGCTTAATCCAATTAGGGCGGGACAACGTAATGTGAATTTAATATTGTGCATGAGCAAAAAAGCTGTTTACACTATTCCCAGGGAAGAAATATTATTGTTTTACTTTTAAATGACAAAGGAAGTCCTCGTACATATAGATATTCTTTTGAAAATGATTATATAAGTTTAAGTTTGGTGATTCCAACAATCTGATATGTGTTAAAGTGATTTATGTGTTCCAATATATTTTCATGAAATACGTGGCAATTGAATATAAATGTAAGTTATATTCGTGATTCAAATATTGTGACCACATGTTAAAGTGATATTTTTGTTTTTTACATTGAATGAGTGGACAATGCATTTGTTATCGTTGGCAATACATGTATATATTATACTTGTGAGAACATAAAAAAAAGAAAATAAACCTAAAGAATCAACACAACAGAAACAGTGCATCAGAAATAAATACCTTGTAAAGTAGCGGATACTGCCAAACCTACAAAACAACATCAGCTGATTCAAGCAAGAACACACAAAATTTCACTCCAAAAGAGATGATGACCATTCGGAAGCAGGCTGAACCACGGAGAGAAAATAAACATAGAGAATCAACACACTGGAAATATTAGTTGCAGGAGACCCACAATTGTTCAACAAAGAACTCAGAAAAGTTCACTTAAAATGAAACAAACAACATTCGGAAACAGGCTGAACCAAAGAAAGAAAAAAACGTAACTAATCAACACTACACGAACAGTATAAAGGGAAATCGGTACTATTGCCATTTCCATACAGTTTTGTGCTTTTGGTCCTGAACTGACAGTTGCAACATTGCTGTGAATTAAAGCTTCAGGTCCAGCATGGTCAATCACTTCCAACTTGAACTGTCATTATAGGAGTCCGAACATCAGTAAAACCAATCGTTGGAGATCACAATTGTTTTTGTGTTTTCTGATACATTGCTTATTTATCTCCGGACAGTTTTATACTTTCAAAAACGGTACATCAAATGCTACAGAGCAAACAGTACTTGAGGAACGTGTTGGAAAACTATACAGTTGAACGCCAGTACCCCACATAATGATGATACTTCAGCACTGATAGAAATAAATGCAAATGAAAAGGATGGCCAAGAAAGAAAGACAACAGATCGGTCAGAAAGACAGACAGGAGATCACTCGGAACACGTTACAGCCGCGTAATGTAGCTGCCGTCTTGAAAACAGCAACATGACGTTACGTTATGAGTTCGTTTACAAATTGCCGCTGTATTCAAGACAAATTGACAACATTAAAGTGAAACTACCGCGTCGTTGGTGTGTTATGTGATACATAGAAACTTACATCCGCGTCTGTGTATGATTGACTTTAATAAACTCGTTGGATAAAAAGATAAGATACTCGACAGAGCCTCGTTGGATAAAAAAGATAAGATACTCGGCAGAGCCTCGCATCCTATCATTTTATCCAACTCGTTTATTAAAATCAATAATACACAATCACGAATGTAAGATCCTTTATATAACTTGTTTAAGCAGTCATTTGAAACGGAACCTTACTGTAAGCTTATTTTAACAAGAACTGACAGATTTCTTTCAGCCAAATTTAGACGTGGAGTTGCACCAATAAGATTTGAAACTGGAACATTTTAGCGTCTAGCAATGGAGGAAAGAAAATGACCGTTCTGTAAACATGATATTGAATCAGACATCTCATGTTATCTTTAATTGTCCTAATAGTGTGAATAACGACGTAATGAAATCTATGCACAAATGCAAGAATTGCTGATGTTAACCGTTTGTACCTCTCGGAAGAGTTGAGAATGTCTTTGTTATTGTTGCGAAAATGTCCTTCTTAATTCCTGAAAGAAGATTTTAGTTAATTATTTCGATACTTAGGGATAAACTCTCAAATTGCATTTTACCGTATATTTTACTTAATGGTAGTGTTGTTAATCCAATGGACTACTACAAGTATGCCAGTTCCTATGTTTGTTTAAATATAATTTAGAGATATATGTCATTTTAAATGAAGATCTGTGAATATACTTAAATCAATGTCACTTATAAATCTGAAAAAAATGATGTTTGCCTTTTAGCAATGTGTGTAGACTAATACGTATAAAGTGCGGTGGGATTTTTTATATCTGCCTCATAGTACTAATATAACGCTAGCGTGAAAGTCAATGAAAAATAGATCCCTGGGAAGCAACGAACGCAAACAAGTGAGAAAAGTAAACAGTAACATGTATGTATTGAGTCTGTTGACGAATCAGTATTAATATACTATATATTTATACAAGTAGGTACACCATTCCAATAGGTAATGCAGCAGTCACCGAAACAAACAACGATAACAAGGATAAATGGAAGAAAATGAATACTGAAAAGGAGATCCCTTGGAAACAACAAACACAAACATGAGAGAAAGGTAACAGACTCGCGTCATTTTACTTTAAAGACATAACTTTTGGGATAGATGACCCCACAGGATCAGTAAGTAATAAGTAAGTAATAACAATTATAATGTGTAGTCATGGCGACTATTTACTGCCGCCACAGAGCACTAAACAAATGCTAGTATGAAGGCCAATTAATAATGAAAAGGAGATCCCTTTTGAGCAACAAAAAGAGAAAAAAGGAACAGACACTGATTCATTGAGTCTGTTGACGAACCAATATTACTATACTGTTATAATTATAGAAGTAGGAACATGTACACCAATACAACAGGTAATGTAGCATTCACTGAATACTGTCAACCAAAATAAAACAACGATAACAAGGGTAGTATAAATAAAAACTGAAACAGTGGATTCAATGAATACAAACAAGAGAGAAATGCAGCAGACGCGTTTTTTTTTAAAGTATGTCCATGAGAAGTAATATAACGTGCAACACCTCCTCTCTCACTTACTAACACCGACTTAACGGTTTTCTACTTTAAATGCATATCGAATGGGCTTGATGATCCCAAAGGATCAGTAAGTAATGAAGTCCGGCGAACTTTTACGGCCAGCAAACTGCTAGACTAAGTGCAAATGTCAGTACAAACTGAAAGGAGGTCCCTTGGAAGAAATAAACACAAACAAGTGAGTAAAGCAGTAGACTTGGTTTTATTGAGTCTGTTCATGAGAGGAAATAAATGCAATACCTATCACGCCCCCACCCAGCACTGGATTAGCGATATTATACTTTAAAAAGCGACACCACAGACACAAAATGGCTGTCAAAGGGGTGCGACCTTGGAACGGTCACTCTTACCCTATGTTCACCTAATTTAACAGGACGGTGTAGATATATATCCTCTAACAAACTATGCAGTATTAAGAAGCAATATCAGTAAAATATATAGATGATCTTGTATATACCAATATAACAACCAATGTCCCAGATAGCCACACATCATGTACTCATTGATTTCGTAGAATCCAGAGCAACAAGAGAATAAACCGTTAAAGACACGAATAGACACGATTGAAGAGAAACATTAAACGTTATCATTCCTATTAGGATTTAGGTAGACGTCATCATAGGGTACACCAGCTGTCGGGTCTTCTCACCATGAACTAGGAAAGTCTAGTTGCAAACTGAATCACTGAACACGCAGTTCTTTGCAAAATGGTAGGTTCATATTCTCTATTGATAGATTTTCTAAGAATTGAATAAAGATTTACGAAAGTGATCCTGACAAGATTACTTACAAAAATAAGGAAACTTGTTTTACAGAAAACCACACAGCCAATACGAAATGGCACCGTATGTAAATACTGTACCAACAAGTAAGAGCAAACTGAATATTCAATAGACAGGCCATTACACCTCACAACGTGTGGTGAAGACAGGGTTATCTACTTGGAACGGTCAGTGAGCAACACGGTATACAGGTTAGCTTAAATCGAGTACACAGCCTTGCTATTATCCTGTCTTCAGCACCAAAATTAACAATTCTGTGTACATAAATATAGATCCCATCAAATGGAAATATCTAGCAATAAAATCAACATCTAGGTAATTAGCCAACGGTACACTCTGTTGCTACTTTTTTCGCAGATATAGTTCAAAATATACTTGTTTATTATGTTAATTATATTGTTAATGGCCTTGAATCTGGGATTTACCATATTAATTATGTGCTGAACATTTCTTTCAGTATATTTACATGCAAGTATCTGTGAACAAGCTGATAATTGGTTCAATTTGTCATTGTTTGCAGTCAGTTTTGTAAAAAATGCACGCTTTATAAAAGGATTAAACGGTGATGTGTGTAACATAACCGGTATACACGTCATGAAATACCGCTTTGGTTATGTTATTGGCATTCACAATAGCGTTTGTTTAGTGCTGTGAACGTGAAAAATTGCCCCGACAACAAATCAGTAGTGTTATTACTTACTGGTCAATTGGGATCATCAAGCCCAATCTGTGTGGCTTTTGAAGTAGAATATCGCTTAATACGGTGTTAGGAGATTTGTATTAAATAAAGTCATGTAACACATATACACGCCTTTTCCAAATTATAACCATACCAATCGTAATATGTAATCTTCTTAATGTGTATTTAAGTATTTATGTCAATACAGTTGGAAGTGTACATCACACACACGTCCACTGTATGGTTACAGGCTTTTAATTTTACGTTTCTACAACTATTATAAAATACTACCGTTCCGATGCTCTACCGACGGAGCTAACCGGCCGGACAATGAAACATCAATCTACCTGTCAGATATCTATGAACCGTGGCATACTCCCCCTACAGAGTGAAATTCATTCTCGAATTGCCATGGGTTCACAGAATCATTTGCATGTTTTTCGGAGTTTACTCAGTCGCTGCCTTGTCGTAGTTCGTTCGAAGGTTGTCTATCCTTGGTAGTTCGCAAACATTTCTCCCTATACATAATTCTGCTTTGTGAACGTGAATCTCTTACGAGATCCCAAATTTCGAAAATTGCCGTAGTGAGTTCAAATTATCTCCCTTTAATATATTTACTAGATTCACAGTATCCACAATATCCGGACCTTTCATTGTCACTGTCTCAATATAGCTGTGTTTGACTGAATTATTAAATTTGATCAAATAAATATGAGCTATAAGTGTATGTATGTATGGTTAAATATGTTAATTGTGCCTCCAGACGAGTGTGTTATGATGATTTTTCACACTAAAAAGAAGAGTATTATGAAGAAGAAGGTTAAACTTTATTAAATAACTATTCTGGGTTTCTAGAGATAAAAAACGCAAAAACAACTGACATTAACCTTGTCATTATAATGAAATTACAAACCAAATTTTTAAATTTTAAAATTATCTCCCTTTATATTGAAATAAGAACGAAATCATATTTTCTGTAAAGCAGGTAAATTTAAACCTGTTGCTACTTTTTTCGCAGATGTAGTTCAAAATCAATGTCTTGCATATACTTGTTTATTATGTTAATTATATTGTTAATGGCGGCTGAAGCACTTCTGCCTTGAATCTGGGATTTACCATATTAATTATGTGCTAAACATTTCTTTCAGTATATTTACATACACGTATCTGTGAACAAGTTGATAATTGGTTCAATTTGTCATTGTTTGCAGTCAGCTTTGCAAAAAATGTACGCTTTATAAAAGGATGAAACGGTGATGTGTGTAACAAAAAAGGTATACACGTCATGAAGTACTGCTTTGGTTATGTTATTGGCATTCACAATAGCGTTTGTTTAGTGCTGTGAACGTGAAAAGTTGCCCCGACAACAAATCAGTAGTGTTATTACTTACTGGTCAAGTGGGATCATCAAGCCCAATCTGTGTGGCTTTTAAAGTAGAATATCGCTTAATACGGTGTTAGGAGATTTGTATTAAATAAAGTCATGTAACACATATACACGCCTTTTCCAAATTATAACCATACCAGTCGTAATATGTAATCGTGTTAATGTGTATTTAAGTATTTATGTCAATACAGTTGGAAGTGTACATCACACACACGTCCACTGTATGGTTACAGGCTTTTAATTTTACGTTTCTACAACTATTATAAAATAATAAAAATTTCAAATATAATTTCAATAGTGATTAACATTACTTTCTCTTTAAACACACTTTCAGTTAACAAATGGTCATTGTAAAAGTATTCAGCATAGTTGTATCATTATTATGCTGTTTTACTTGTGAAGTATATCTTCTCTGTGTTTACTGTGTTACTTTGTTCAAAACTGCTCGCAAAAGTACTACCTATAATTCTGGCGGCCATCTTGAACGCCATTTGAACGCCATCTTCAAGGGATATCTGTGTTGTACCACATATTTCCATCTGTGCAACAAGCAGATTCATAATTAAATAGACCCTAACGGTCATTTTGATATATGAAATGCTTTAGTAGACTACTACCCAGTCAGATTTATCCAGGTATTTTCAGCACTATTAGTTGATCCCAATAAGCGATGGAAAAACGTATATTACCAGGATAGCATAACGGATATTTCGGCAATAAAACACGTTTAAACGTTTTTACTGAAAAAAAACCCTGCGATAAGCTGTCTAAAATTATCTATTATATGTTTTAGTTTTACAATATGTAACGTTTTCAAGCCGATATTAAGGTATTATTTCATATCCCAGTCAAACGCGTTTTCACTTCTTGGAGAAGCAGTTGGATGGGGTATGAAAGTTAATAATCGGACCACGCAATGCTATTTGTCACTATCACATATTTATGTTTGTGGTTAGTTTGAGATAGGCCAATAGGCATTTGAAAATGTATTTGTTGTTTTTACAGTCTAAACTCCTTCTTATGGCGCTTCGGTTGTCGGGATGGTAAATACGCTGTTTGAAACGTTCTCGCTTCTCATCGTTGTGGGTTCAACTCAAACATGTATCTCGACTTGTAAGTGAGAAATTGTGGTTATTACGTATGATAAGGTATACAGTACTGGTTCTATCTAGGAAACAGTGGGTGGTCTGCCCCATCACTAAAAATCGACCGTCATATTATAGCCTACAATGTGCTGCAAATGACGTAAACGTCTATCCAATCAAGAAACCAGTCGTCCTATGGCGAAACGTAGCCATTCAGCTAATTAGACTGTTACAATGCTTTATAACCGTATCAGACACGCTTATATCGATTTAAAGTTATTGTGAAGTGCATCGCGCACTTCTTTCACTGTCAGTCTATACAAGATAGGGTTGATCACTGAGTTTATGGATACACTGTGGGTATCAAGCAAAATGTAATTCTCGTAATTGAACTGTAACACTTCTCCCGCCATAAACATAGATACAATCTAATAGAACCAGTTGGTGATGTTGGAAACAAACAGAACTATGAAAAGTTGTTTAAAAGCACGTTTCTGGCGACAGAAATTGCGCGTGGCTGCGGAACCATTGACATTGATGCTAACGGATGCGTCACGTTAATGGCTAGGTTTGGAATTTCATTAGAAGGGATGATCGGACGAAATTGTCTCTGACGTCTTCTGAATATTAAAATAGAAAAAAACATATAATGCATTGAGTAAAGTAACTATAACAAGAGTGAAAAAAATGTATAGTAAGAAGGCAATGGTGTAACTATCTAAATCTTTAAACAATCTTGATGAAATGCACCCATTAACCGTCGGTTCTGTCGTAACAGTAACACAAATGGTTAAGCTTGATTCATCATCATAACAAATAACCAGCAATTACATGAATGCACTGGGATTATAAAACAAACATGTTCATGTAACGTACATGATTTACCGGTACTCAACATTAAAGACACACAGCAATCATGGCAGTTACTGTCAAATCAAGTGACTTGTTTTGTTAAGTACCGGTAAGGTTAACAACATGTTTTTATTTCATAATTGTTTTAAATTTACGAACTTGCTTACGTACCATGGACGATGAATCCTGGTGAGTTAATCCACCAGTGCTGGTTGTGATGAAGCACGGTCTTTATCTAATACCAGTGATCCAGAGATCTGTTATGTTTGATAAAAACTTATATATTTTTCAAAACCTAATCTACAGAGTTGATGATAAATCATGAACACTATAATATGGATGTGAAATGTATTATCTTTAATATAAGGCCATATAGGGCATAACAGTTACTAATTTATATATACAAGTTCTAAGAAAGTATGTGAGCTACTACTGATTGATTCACTGAATAACTTTGAATATCTGCTTAAAAAAAATATTTGAGGAAATATGTGCGGATGGGATCTGCGCTTCTGTAATAGAGTCATGTAAAGAACATGTGGAACTGGTAATGCACCTCATAATCTTGAATATTGATTTACAAACACATGTGAATGGTAAGCAACTGTGATGTTTTAGGTAACAAAAGTATATTGACTGTTGAGCAATCTTGATTAATTCCAAATTTTGGCATTGTTTGATGGAGTCGGGTCAATTTGTTTTCTCTTTTTCTGGAACCGGCTGTTTGTTTTGGGGGAATATACTAAAAATAAAAATGTATCAACATTTACCTAAAGTATACTTGTGGTAGTCTGCAGCTAGTTTTACAGTTTCAGGCATCACAATAAACGTATAAACAAGAAATGTCACTGTAACTGACAAATGCACAGTATTTGTCTGCATTTCCACAAAACCTGAGTTTTGCACGTGACACGTCATTTCTAATGGTGAACATTTCTGCCAGGTTATATAAAAATCCGTCAACGGATGACAAATTTATAGACCGGACGCGAATTACATGACTTCTGTCAAATACTGGGACATATATCTTCTAACCTGCTAGTCCGACCTTGACCTTGAAGCTACTGACCTGGATTGTGCTTGCGACACACTCTTGTTGTGGTGAACACTTGTGCCAAGTTATTTGAAAATCTGTTCGTGAATATCAGTTATTTATTGGACACGATGGTACGGACAAACTGACGGACGGACGGTGCGACTATTATATCTCTCTCTTCGGGAACATACAAAAGTATTCCTTTCTTCGTCATATCCCCTGTAATAATGAATGGCATAAGATACATTTTCCAACAATGCTATATAAAAATAACCATCTAATATTATAGAAGCATTCACATGACTTCTGGTTTATTATTAAACATGTTAAATGTATTGAACAAGTTTTCAAACTGATGTCAGACGTTACATGTTGGCGGAAACTCTCATATTTTTGCTAACGACTGATGACTGATGGGCAATTAGATTTTCATGTATACTGTATGAACAGGTGCCTTATATGATAAATACTCGCTAATTAATGTCCATTTTGTCATGTTTATTAACACTCTTTATCGTGATCCCTGTATTGCTTTAGTGGCTGCTTAAGTGGTAGCAGAAAACAATGATCAACACACAAGCGAAAAAGAGTATTTAACAGAGAATTTGCAGCCACTCTGCAGTTCCACGTGTGATAAGGTTCTGGGCCCATTCTGCATATTTCTATCTAGATGTAAATGGATAGTGAACTATATAACCTTTTTGTATTGGTAAAACACTCGTAAAACCTCGATTCAAGTCATATATTTGTATTATATCATGTGTTATATCAAGGATGATCCCCATATCAGATCAAAGCAACTGTACGGTGCCCTCCATTCCGCATTTCTTAAAACACAGGGGAATTATATGCTAACGAGCCACAATTTAACTAAACTCTCCCTTAAAACATCACAAACCCCAACCCCTGCTCCGAACAATGAGTATTTCAAACTGTCAAAGTGAAAACTTCTAGTAGTTTTGTAAAATAGATTTTTCATGCAATAGACTGTTCAGTTGTGGTAAGACCCTAAAATACTATACTTACCCTAGGAAAAGTACGGTGTTCTTATTCCAGAAGATGTAAGATGTCCGGGTAAGGCCAGTTCAGGCAATAACACCTTCATATAGAAGAATTCCAACTTTGGCAACATAATGTCATGCCGTAATTAAGTTCTCTATGAATCCTCTGAATAAACATTTCATGTGGTTCTGTGCGTCGCACTACAAAATCACACCACTCATACTGTAGACTATTTATTTGCCCTTGATCTTGGTAATAATATGGATGCCTGGTTTTCAGTGGTATTTGCCCCCTTTACTTTCTAGACAGAAGTTGAGAAGTTTAAAAGCTGCATCTTTTAATGACATTTTGCTCGACTGTAAAATGTTCTTAATTTCAAATCAGCCTTTCTCCCCCGCTCTTTTCTGTTACCACTCCGTCTGTTGATGATGCAAGAAAGTTGTGGTCTTTACATATGATTAAACCGTTTGCTTCAACCTCACTGCCAGTGTTTCTGTTCTTACATTTTATTATAGTATTCTGCTCTTGAGTAATACCTCGAATTGTAGGAATATTTCCTTGAAAAGTTGGATATATCATGGTAGCTATCACCTTTCTGACATTGGAGTTGGTTAAGCGAATTTTTCATTCAGACCTCCATACTGTTGTTGACGACTGCCCTTTTGAGGTCTGATCAATAGTTTCAATTCTTCATCATTTTTTTAACTGAGTTTGTCAACCTATTTATTTTCTTTTTAATAATGCCCATCACTAAGTCAACACACGTCAACACATGTTTACCGAATGTATTCACCTTACATATATTCCATAAGTGCTTATTGTTTTTGTTAACTCCCTATAACTATGTTTTGTCAATTTATTCATTACGTTTAATCACTACCAATGGAACTATGGATGCGAAAATTTAATTTTCCCCGAAATTGACTAAACTTTGACAGTTTAAATGCATGCACTAAAACAGTTTTGAAAAAAACTATGATAAATGTTCAAGACCAATACTTGAATATGTTTCTGTTATTTGAGACGGCTACACACAGTACGAAAAAGACACTTTAGAAAAGAATCAACATGAAGCAGCTCGCATCGTCACCGGATTAACGCGACCAACGACTATTTGTACTTTATTTACCGAAATTGGGTGGTTACCATTAGAAGACAGAAGAAAATACCTAAAATTAATAATTACTTATAATGTTAAAGCTGGTTATTTGCCTGATTATTTTGCAAATGTATTCCCTGTTGGCAGAGTTGTTCCTTACAACTTAAGAAATTTAAATGATTACATATCTATTCATACGAGAACGCAGCTATATAGAAATTCCCGCGAGGGAGAGGAGCTACCCCTTTGGTTTCAAGTAAACATATCTAAGAAAGTATGAATTGAATTAACATTTCAACCATCTAAAGCGATTATCGATTATTTATTTACCTATCTGAACCAAAATATGTGTTATATTAATATTAATAAAGCTGTAACGGTCAAACTTTTCAGATGTTAACAAATATTAAATTTCCAACATTTTTTATTTATTCAGGACAACTTTTCCTTTTGGCATTCGCATTTCTCTGAACAACATCCAATTGTTTATCTTTAAAGTTTAGACCCTAATTATGCTCCGAGAAGAGTTCGTTCCATTCCAAAAATCCCTCGATGTTGTCAGTTGATAGTGGACTTATTTGATGAGGGAATATGAATGCCTTCACCTCACGCGAGAATATCACTTAAATAAATGCAAAATGACAATATTGCGGATATAGATAAATGTTAATTCAAAACATAAATGTTTTACTGTGTCACTACAATCGATAAATGTTTAGTTTTATAATTGCAGCTTGGTATAATAAACATTTATTGATCGATCTGTTAAGCTAAATTGTCATAAACAGTCGACCCGACGTAGCAAACATCGTTGAAAGTGCATGACTTTGTTGTTTTAGTAATCCCGCGGTTTTCACTATAGGAGTTCCTCTGACCCTGAAAAGCAAAAAAGAAGAGAAGGCTTTTAAGAAGGCTCGGGTTACCTCACTTGTCTTGGTATGAAGTCTAAATTAAAATATTGTTTGAACAGTTAGTTTGTGTTTTATGCCCCCGAATGAATGTATGGATCTTGGTAAGTTTCGCGTCCATTTACGACGACTTTGAATGAATGAATGGTGTTTTACGGCACGTCGACACATACATAGGTTATATTGTGCGCAAAAACTGATGAAAGATGACGAAATGAAGTAGTAATTAAAATTAAATGTAAATATATAAAGCTAAAACCATTTACAAATAAGGGATGATATGCTAGTAATATAAACTATATATGCCAAAGTCAAGTTATCACTGTGCAAAACGCGACATATTTAAGACATACTTTTAGAGATGTTCAAAGTATGAATGCCAGTGCAGGCGATGGGTGTGGGGTGAGGCATTGGTTGGTGACCCTTGTATGTGTGTGCGGGGGGGGGGGGAACAATGTTTCTACTATTCGAATTGATAATTAAATCATTGATCAAAACAAATAGATGTTTTTTTTAATTTTTGGATAAAAAGTTTTAGGGTCGACCCCTTAAAAATAAGGTGGCTTGACGTTGGAGCTACGGACCTGGATTATGCACGTGAAAATCCCTCCACAAATGTCAACGTTATTGTGTATGGGACGGACGGACTGTGCGATTGTCATATGCCCACCATTCGGGGGCATGAAACACACGACAACTGTTCAAAACATATTTGAATTTAGTATTCATATCTTGCCTTTACTATTTACTACAATACATATATGTCCAATATGTCAAAAGGTACCATATTGTTTACTAAATGAGTGCACTGAAAACATTTATAGGTCATTACACATAAATTTAAATCCAAAATGTACAGTGGTTACCCTAATAATCGTCAAAAACGAATTACTTAAAGCTATCTGACCTTCCCGTTCGTATCTGAAATGTTCACTCTGACTTAACCGTTCGCACATGTAAAACACATCTGACATTCCAGTTCGCTATTTGTTTTTACCCTGTCGACTTTAACATGCTATAACTCGGAAAGTTTTCGTTATTTCTGTGAGATACTTGGTACAGTATTACAGAATGGATTGACAATATTGACAAGCGTTTAGAATTGTTTAAAAATTGCGAATATCAGTTCGTTATTTGTGTTTATTCTAAAAATGTCATCGCTTTTACAAATTACTTATACAGAGTGCTATACGTACTAACGTCGTTTTATTACCGGCTTCCTCTGTTATTCCTTTTCAAACCTACATAATCATTTTTCAAACATTTTAGCAAAATACGCAACAGAAAGTAAAAATACTAACCCCATCATTCACTTCTTATAATTTCGCCAATCTGACTTCTCTGCAACCATCTGATTTCGCTGCAGGCGGTTGATCAATGAGATCATGTTGAACTATACATTAAAGATACTAAACGATTTGATAACGACTAGACATTTTATACACTGTTATGACGACCTCCGGGGCAGGACCGTACAACCACAGCATCCTCATTCATTCCTTGTTTTATCTTTCCTAGAACTTTATTCTAATTACTCCTCTCCGTTTTTTTCATCTTTTGTTCATTGAAAAATGTATTCGAATATTTTATGTTAATTATATTATATATTATCTTGTTAACTGTTAATTACAAGATTGTTGTGACGGGCATTTATATATGTTTGAAGAACCCAACCATTTTGCTTGTATATAGAAGAAAAGCAATCAAATATGTTTAAAGTAAGTCACCACTATGCTTCATTTGTCAGCTGTGCGATGATGGGACAACTTCTTGGGACTATATGCTTGCACCCACTGAAACAACGACCAAGGGAGGTAGGTACATGAGATTTTGTCCCTCGGATTTTCTGGTCATGCATAGATTGGTTTTCTCTTTGGCTGCAACTGCTGTGGTTGTTCAGTATAATTCTCGATACATCATGAGATGTTTCGTGTTTTGTATTTTATATAGCTTTACAGCAAAATCTTAGTGTTTTTTGTTAGTTTCTCTGGATGCAGACTTTATTGTTAGAGAATACCTTTTGATGGTATATAGTTTTGTTTACACTGTCTTGTCTATTAAGGCGAGGAAGACAGAATAAGAGCGAGGATTGTGTAGACATAAACTCGATGCAAACTAACCAGTACGCCTTATTGCCTACTGACCGTTACAAGTCGGTAAAACTGTCTTTACCACCCTTTCTGTTGTATTTTGTCTTTTTCATTGTATAATTAATTAAATATTACTCTTTGTTTGCAGTACAGTGAGGACCTACGATGCCACTGCGTTTGGACGATGTGGTTTCGATAGGACACTGTATCTCATTTGTTGCAGACTGTTGCGCAATATAAATACCTACAACTGATCAGAATGTTCCAATTTAATGTGTAGGAGAAATATGTTGTTCTTTAAGGATAGCAGGTTTGTTCCCGCTCACCAAGATCCGGCCCATTCAATATCCCAGATATTTAACCAAATGCAAACCTGTCACAATGACCTCCAGACAACGTCATTAACCTCTAATCCTGGTTTCGGCCAAACAAATAAGAAATGTTGCAATTGTATATGTATATTAATTCTTTAATAAAAGAAACGAAACTATGTTCATGCTAATAAATGATTATAATGTGTTGAATTATATTATTCATTCTCAAAACTATACGTTTTCTCCTGAACACGTATATTTTTCATTAGAAAATGGCGTTACACAGCATAAGTGACGCAACAAAATGTTATCGTTAATATACGCCGATGTTTTCATTTTGAGACATAATTGACAGCCAAATCTTTGTCGGCACACTACTAACAGGAGGTGCAACAACACGTGACATAAACCCTCTCCAAATTCCAACCCTAGGCCAGATTCGGGCCGATAAAATCATTATGTTTCATCCGTCAACATCCATATCGGTATCGATCGATCCCGGAGATATTATTCGACGAATACGCAATGGTAAAATACGTTAACAAAATGTATTTTCGTTAATTTAAGAGAAGCATCTGTATTATCGGCACATTTCGCTTCAATCAGCAGGTTTTCATATCGGTGTTTGTGTCGCGGACTTTGACTGAGTAAAGATATGATCTAAAATGACACAAACAGTCCGTTTAATCCAATAAAACAGTGTGATACACTAAAAACATTTATGAATCTACATGTGCCAACATATCGAATTGTCTCGTTCCTTATGATAACCTTTGTTATACCTGAATGTTGCCTTGATCGATCGATCGAAACGGGCCTAGGGTTGGAATTTGTGTCTTACCTGCACTAATTGTATCCTAAACAACAGGGATATTGTTTTTCAAATGCTTTCTAGTGTAAATTAAGTACTCACATTAAAGTTACGGAATCAAAATATCAGTACAAAATAATGTGCAAAATCTAATGAATAATCTTCTCAGTTTTTAGTAAAAACTATTTATATCTATCTAAAACCATTCATTGGGCGGGCACCTGTCGTTAATTTTCGATTTATTCAACGGTTTACTGTCGTTCATGTAACATACTATGACATAACTGCAGATTGAAACCGTAAACGTATTTGGCAACCTTTCAAAAATCTAAATTTCTTCATAATCTAAGTACTATGAATAAATTAAAACATCGAATAAAGAGGATGAAGATAGACTGAACAACATTTTTCTTTAACATTTGAGTCACCAAATTGTACCCTTTTTAATGTGTTGTCAGATAGGACTCTCCCCAGTTAAAATCACCACATATATTCACAAATAAAACCTATGTGTGATGTATCACAATTGGCGTCATTCATTTTCAGAACATGGTCTGTATGGAACAGCCATAGACCTGCACAGTGCTCGTTGGCATCTTGTATAGAAGGTTCGCCAGGATGCCACAACTCCGCTGGAATCTTGTCACGTGACGTCAGCCAATTGAAAGTACCATCATGATCCGGGTCGTCGGCGCCAATCCAGTATTTCGCTTTAACAAATATGAATATTTCTATTTATAAATAACATGTATTACGTCAAATTGGTTTAAAACTTTTAACAAAGATAGGCTCAAGAATACGAATGCATTTATAACCTTTAGTTGCTTAACCCTATATGTGTAATGTTTATGATATACGGTAATGGGAATGCTACTTAAAACAAAACGTGAAAATGGTGTTGACATAAACTGCTGGCATTGCCACGCAACAAAACAAACTATTGGATAATATACACATATTCAAAGGACAACTACCTAACATCGTTAACGGTGGGAGGCCTTTCCATCATAATTAGACATAGACAATTATGCCATATATAATGAAAGTTTCGTTTTTAAAACACATACATTAATATTATTCATGAACAAATATTTGTCAACCTTTTTGTGACTCTCATATAATATTTATGATTCTTATATAACAATCATTCACAGCTCCTTTTATGTAAGTATAAAATAAGAATCATATCAGACTCATACATGTATGAAACGTATAGTTGTCAAGATTGGTAGAGTACGATAGAGGAATATCTAAATAAATATTAACACGATTGGACTGGGAAAGTAGCATTCAAGGAGGACAGTCAACCACAAAATACAGAAACAAACACGCAAACAGACAAACAAGAATGCAAGAATGCTTGGAACGGTCAGTGGCAAAGTAGGCCACTGGGTGTTTAAACTGGTTCTAGGGTGCACCAAACCTCATGACTTACCCTACTTTCATCCCATTAAAACAGGACAGTGTAAATAAAGAAATCCCCGCCATGATCTATTCTCTAACCAACAAGGCAGAATCAATAGGCAATATAATTAAAACACAAATATGCTCGTGTAAATATAATACAAAAAACAATAGCCTAGAAAGCCACAATGAAGGTACTCAATGACTTGAGAAAGCAACAAGATAATAAACCATTAAAGAGCACGACAATAAATATCATAGACACACATCAAACGCCACCGTCCCAATGGGCTTTAGGTAGGCGTCATTATAGGGTCCACAGCCTGTCCGGTCATCGTACAATTAAAGAGGAAAGCATAGTGGCGAACTGTAAATGGGTCCACCACCAAGCATGCAGTACGTTGCAAAATGATAGGGTCATAACCGATTTTGATAAACATCACCATAGAAGTCAGGTTGTGATAGTCCTTGTCGCAGAAGAGTCCTTAACTTACTTTTATATTTGGAAAGAAGATCAGGGTTACGATAATTAAATTTTGCAAAGGTGTTACGAAGTTTATGGTAAGGGTAACCCTGATTGAGTAACTTTTTAGTTATACAAAGATTACGAATATTAAAGTCCTCAACTCGAGTACAAGCTCTTGAAAAACGAATAAGTTGAGACACATACACCCCATAAGAAGTTGCTCGGGGAACATCCCCATCCAAGTGGGGGTAATTAACAATGTCAAAATTCAAATCATCTCTCTTGTCATTGATTTTGCTAATCGTTTCACCATTTTCAATCGAGAGATCTAAATCAAGAAAAGAAGCGAAGTTCTTTAGGATAAATATTATTAAGCATAGGTGGAAAAAAAGGGTTGTCAATGTTCAATATGATATGTCATCCAGATACCGAGAGGTGTCATTAAAAGCTTCAATAAAATCTACCTGTGTATCTGGTGAAAGACTCAACATAACATCTTTTTCATAGCAAAAAAACAACAAATCTACGACAAGTTGTGCACATTTCGTACCCATAGGGATATCAACAATTTGTCTATAAACGGTGGTTCCATACCTGACGAAAATATTATCTAATAGGTAGATGAGTGCTTCACAAACTTCATAGCAAGTCCACATAGTATAATTGTTTAAACTGCTGTTAGTATAAAACGCTTTAATAATATTACATGCCAAAAATGTTATATTTTCTCTAGATAAATTAGCTTGTCTTTAATAAAATGATGTGGTAAGGTTGTATATAGTGTAGAGAAGTCATAAGTGCTTATTGATGAAACTTGACCTTTATTGAAAATGTTATCAAGAACGTCTCCTGAATTTGTTATAGAACTAAATAAATTAATCACACACTTTTGATAAGTTTTATAACAATATAGGTTAACGTGATCTTTAACGGCAGTAAGACATAAAGTTAAAAGTGAGGAGTTGTTTGTTGTGGTCCAGGCACTAGAATTCGAAATAAAGCGAGCCTTATACGGATTTGTATGTAATTTAGAAATCCAGTATATAGTAGGCAGTTTATTGTGCTTATCGTTTTCACCAGCCTTGAAAGTATTGCACTGAGTGATATACGAGGGAGGACTTTCCAACATCATTAAACGAGAGAGGAAATTTTAACATCGCTTTACGAGAAAGGACTTTCTAATGTCACCAAACGAGGGAGGAATCTAAGTGAACGTCTTTGATATAGAGTTTAATGAACTGTTGTTTGATCTAAGTTATTTATTTTTCGAAGGAGTAGAAATTCGGATAAATACGTTTGCGGAACTTACATACTGATTTATATAATTTGAAATCTTCCTTTATTAATGTTTGTGGTTTAGCTTCTAAGATAAGAAATTCCAGATGACTGTTACACGTTCTGTTGAGAAATATATATGTACGTCATAGCTGAAGCCAAACTTGATGAGTATTACAGTATTTAAAAAGAGTATAATAATTGACCTTTGGAAACGGCCGAGCACGACACATACGACATATTGCAGTCTCGGTTTGATAGATAGGTAGTGAAATATGCTAGCTACCGCTCACGCCCTCTAGCCCCGGGTTGAGCAGAACTCAATATTCATAAAATCAATAGTACACAGTTTTAACCATCTCGAAGATGGCATGCATACGGCGGTGGACATGGAGTTATTTGCTTCCCCATGTCGTACGGCGTATGGTCCCAGTATCTAATAAAATTAAATGCCCCGAAGAGCGAAATAAACATAATGGAATTTAGTTGGGAACAGCGGTTATGAAGCCTGCGTATCACAAGTAACAGCCAAAAGACTAAATTAAAAAGCAGTCAACATATCCTATAAGTGGTCAAACAATACCCAGAGCCTTTTATCGGCAGGAGTAGTGGAACCACCGAATCAAAAATTAAGTAAGAAAACAAAAGAAATTGAAAATGTAACACCGATAACTAAATATAAGTATCGGGCTCAGCGATCTCCAAAGATCGAATGAATAACAGTACTGATTGCAAGCGTGGGGAGACACACTAGGTTGGTACAAATAGAGACATATGTCAACATAAATCATGTGGAACTGGAGTCTTTTTAAAAATAGCCTGACAGTTTTTGATAATGGTGTTTTTATTGATTGTAGTAATATATAAATAGTGGATCCCAGTGAGTGCGACAATGTCATACATAAATTTTTCAATGATAAAATATTTTGAAATTGTGGATTATCATCCTATATTGTGAATTGTCAGTATGATATAACATTGTTTTACATGTCTATACCATGATGCTAGATAAAATGGTTTTGCTATCAACTAGATACAATAGTTACTTGACTTATTGGTTACCCAAATATTCTTATCGTTATAAACAAAAATAATCTTCTAAACATGTTAAATCCAAATTGTGCAAATCAAGGTCTGATGACGTTAGGAACAAATATTTAAACAAAAATGATATATTTAGAGAAAAATAAATCTAAAACGAATCACTATGTATATCAGGTAATCGACAGAAGGCAATATAATTAAAATATTTTTATTTATTTCATAATCAAGCAAAAAGCTTATCAAATTGAAGCATTCAGATACTAAATCGTATTGGAAGCTATTAATCAATAAGATGAAAGAAACACTATTGGAAACAAGATGACATGTATGTACAAAATCCCACATTCGTGCTAATGTATAGTTAAATTAAACTCATTGGCAAAATGTATATGAGTCTCGTTAAGCCGTCTCAGAATCTCAGTTTCACCAACTCGTTTATTGCTTGCTCCCTCCATCAATTTAGCCGTCTATCCTTTACAAAATACATACGGAAATGATTTCACTTATCATTGCTGTTGTAATTATTAAGCGGAATAAATAAGATTAAAAGCATGACATACAAACTATTATACGTACTTTTGAAAGCACACAATGCCATTGTTTAAGATAACTCCCCCCCCCCACCCCACCCCCACAACACACACACACCGAGCATCCCCCGTGGACGTTTACCCTTTTTAACATTGAAGCTGTTTCTTTGTTATAGTGCATCGCCCAAAATCGAAATAGGCCACCAAATAAAAAAACGTACACATTACATACCTGTTTATTTTATAACAGTTAAAGTAATAATAAACAGAGCAGAGACACTTTTCATTTACCTTTGTTCCACTTTGTTCTGTTATCTTACAATGTAATGTTTAAAGATTTAAACAGCAACAAAAACAACAGCATCAACAAAAGCGACGACAACGACACCAACGGTTAACATCATATGAATTGTTTCTTCCAGTTTCTTTTAATAAACCACATTTTAAATTGTATTATATAATGACTTTACCTGCATGTGTTGTGCTATTCATATATGCTTGAACGGCCGCTAATTCTTCATGGCTGTTTATTTCCAACAGGTCTGTATTTTCTGACCTACAACGCTGTCGGGCTTGGGACCATGTCACGTTGGCTTCGTACTTCTTGAAGCAAAGACCAAAGGCAGGGACATAGTGGTAACTATTATCTGGACACTTTTCTATAATGTAGACATTAATGTTATTGTCACATTATTATAAGACTGACGGTCTATGAAAACGCACAATTAACTCTATCTGTTTATTTTGTCGGATTATTCGAAAATTATTTGGCATAAAACTGCATTTAGTTTTATTGTTAAGTATTTAATCTTGATACCTAGCTTATCTTACATGTTTTTTTGGTAGGCTTCTCTGGCAAGAAGTTATTTACCGTGTCATTTCGTGGAGACGGTCCCCGTACCTGCGCAGCCAGGTTTTACTAACGACAGCCCCCGGGACACAAGGTGGGCCCGTTACCAATCCTCACTGGAGGAATATCACTCACAATCTCAGTGGAGGTTAACTATCATTGCATCGCGTCATCAACCCTTACAGAAGGCATTTGATGACAATCATGCATTGAACTCGCGCATCATCATCTTCATGAGCTCTCGCGCATCACAGTTATCGCGCTAGATCAACATTGTTATAGATTTAACAACACTTTAGTGTCTTAGACATTCAGTATTTATAATAATACTAAGAACGTCTTAAACGTTCATGAGAACATTCTTTTCATAGTTCATTTGTGTATTTGCTTGTTTTTTTAGATAATTGTATATATATTAAACATATTTTAAAAGTTGCATTAAACTTATGTAAATGCATTCACCGTCATTGATTCTTTCCTGAGTTAGCCCAACCACTAAGGTCATCCTGTGACAAGCCAGAGTTAAGTTTTGTCTATTAACAGCATTGACATATTGAACAATATTTAGGGTATAACAGTATCTAGTACTCAAACTTTACCTTTATGAAGACGAAAGAAAAGCAAACTAACAAGTAAGCTGTATTAAATACAAAACTTCGTTGATGATTTCTTGTTTTTTAGAATAAAAACACACCAAAACACAACTTATGAAACATCTGCTTTTAGGTTTTAATTTGTTGGCTTATATTTTATAATACAGGAATGTAAGCATATGGAAGTATGCAGTTCACTGAAACATACTGAAGAACACAGTTCATTCGATGAAACATAACGAACCCCGCAGTAAAATCAAAGAAACATAGATAGTACGGCGCTGCCTAAACTTTCATTTTTTAATGGTGACGATTTCTCTTCATAGCCTCTATCCCATACGAAGCGTCTCCGTGGCCGAAGTGTTAACGACGTTGAGTTGTAAACCTTCGCCTCTCATCGCTGCGGGTTCGAATCCCACTGTGAGCTCGACTTGTACGTGAGGAAGTGTCGATTGTTATGGATGGCGGGAGGTGTACAGTACAGGTTCTACCCAGGTACCAACGTTTTTATCATTCCATTGGCAATATCATGTTATCATTTGTTTTTTTCAGTAGGTCAAATCATTAAGGGACTGTCGCTTGATAAAGAGGATAGGGTGTAAAGTAAACTTTTCAAAGTGTCCAGTTTCCTTTGCAGTTGATTAAATATATATAACGCGTCGCCGGAAGGTTTAGAAACAATATACATATATTGTAAGTATTTGCCTGTTGATGGCGGGATGGGGACATTAAAACATCAGATTGTTAATGCTTTTAAATAGTGATAATACATCTAAATTATTCGTCACATGCTAACTTGTCCTAACATGTCCTTTGTGAAATAATTATTCAGGCTCATGTTTCAGATCAAGTGTTTTAAGCATTTAAAGTATTGACAATACTACTTACGCTGCTTGTATTACTGTAAATGACAGTTTTACTGGTAAATAACAATACCTTAGTTATCCAGAAAGAAATATAAAAAGATCGGACAGGGAAAGTAGCATTCAATGAGGACAGTCAACCACAAAACACAGAAACAAACACGCAAACAGACAAACAATAAGGCAAAAGTAATAATACATTCAAACGATATCACAAACATAAAAGGGTCGCCTTGGAACGGTCAGTGGCAAGGTAGGCCACTGGGGGTTCTATGGTGCACCAAACCTCACACTTTCCCTACTGTCATCCCATTAAGCCAGGACAGTGTAAATAAAGAAATCCCCGCCATGATCTAATCTCTAACCAACAAAGCACCATCAATAGGCAATATAAGTAAAACACACATATAGATTTTTTTCATTGGTTGAGAAATAACTATAGTACAGCCATAGTACAGGTACAGGTTTTGATTGGGCTTTTCATTTGGTTTATTGGACAGCAAGACAATTAGAAATCTCAAATAAGTTGTAAGAGTTAGGTTTTAATTTCTTGCGATATTTTAGTTGTTTTTTGCGACAATGAGTGCTAATATAGATTTATCGAACAAATGAATAAATTCTGCAAAACGGATCTATTAGAAGTAACAAACACAAAAAAGAGAAAACAAGTAGACTCGGTTTTATTGAGTCTGTTCATGAGAGTTAGTATACGTTGCAACACCTCTCACGCCCATTTTGGTTAGAAATAAAATAAAAATCCTTAGTTTTGGTAACGCAAACATTTGCAATTAAATTGCAATATCCAACACAACTTTCTCGTGTGAACATCTTATTTCTCAACCGGTTTCGAAAAGCAAAATACATTTGTATATGCCACTTAAATACGTTTTACTGATGTTTAACTTTTTAGTTACTAGTTAAATTGAGTCTGAAAGGTAAAAACTAACAAAAGATAGCTAGCGGCATGAGAAACATTACATTAAGTGGTCCGAGTATTAACTTGCATACCCATCCAACCCCTTTTCCAAGACGTGAAAACGGGGTTGACTGGGGTATGAAATAAAACGTTAATTTCGGTTTAAAAAGTTTGCATGTTGTAAAATTAAAACACTTAATAGGTAATTTTAAACAGGTTGTCGCATTTTATCAATAAAAACAATTTTTTAAACGTGTTTTATTGTCGAAATATCCGTTATAACATCCTGCTAATATAAGCTGTACCATCGCTTAATGAAAATAAGTTGATAATACGTTATGACCGTATGAATAGACTTAAAACCAAATAAGTCATATGTCGCAAAACAGGAATGAACAATCCAGTTTCATTCACCATTAAGACAGAACTAAAATATGCTAAAAGAAGGAGCTTAAAACAACTGCAGAGTTACTGAATACTCTGTTGTATGTATTCTCGATTAACGCTTGACTCACGTGTATTTGCCATTTAAAGATAATTTTGTAGTTGCTGTTTTTGGAAAACAAAAATATTGCGAAATATAAAGGCTACTAAAGCTCGTTCAAATATTTTTATTAAAACTTGCTTTTGTTGTCGACGTTTTGAAAATAATCTACCTACCAACGCACATCATATTTATTTGCTCATCCAGTCAGTACAGTTGTGACCGTAACATAATTCTAACGTTATAACTACATTTACTCTAATTAGACCTCTCTGCCCTGCTATTATATCAAAGCAAACATTTCAGGGATATTATTATGTAAAGCCTTTATCAGTTCTAGTATTTTATGATAATATCGATTAACGTGACTGTGTAATGTATTATTCTGCTTCCCAGATTGTACTTCTTACCTCCCTATGTATGGTTCATGGAATATACAGCATGCATTCCTTCGTTTCCATGATTACACTTCATAGTTTCTTGTCTCACTGATTAGACTGGAACAGTCCTTTGTTTTTATTGATTTGAAGGCGTACCTGATTGAATTGAAAGCCTACTTCCCTATGTTCCATTTTTAAAATTAGCTATCATATTATACTGCTACAACTTTTCCTGTCCGATCTATTTATATTATTTTATTTTACTGATACAAGTATCAAGCAACGTCATGCAGTATTTACTACGACGGCCGTACTCTGTATCTCATCCTGGTCTCTCAGAGTATCTATAAGGTACATTTACTCCATTCCATATAGTCTGCCTCGACCGTATCATGCATATTTCGTATTTGTAGATATCGGTCTGGGCAGAATAGGCCAAATAAAGCGCCCAAAAGTGATTAGCCGATTTTAATTTCGCATTTTTTTCACGCGCATAAAGTCGTCTTTTTCATGACGTCATGTTGTAAATCAACGTGCTGCACAAGTTACACGTTTTAACGTCAATTGCTGGGTTTCACAAGTTAAACGTAAGAAATTAACATTTAATTAACTTGAAAATACGTTTGACGAAAGTCTCATAGACTCTTGTAAAGTCTCGTCAAAATAGACACCAACATGGTGGGCGATTTCAAACTTCCGTTTTGCCCCAGGCATTGGTTTTGAAGATCATAGATCATAAATCAGAAGCAAGCCAGTGACTTAGGCTACATTTCATATGCAGTGGGCTATCTAAGTTATGAGCATGCCCATCTACAATAATTTCTTGCGTACCTGATAAGGTTATCCGCGTTGTACATGGGTGATGAAAAGCCTGATCTTTAACATGGGAGAAGATAAAAGTCGCGTGATGATATCAACAATTACAGTTCCATGACGGTAATAGTACTTGGCGACGTCAATGTGCAGAATGTAAACGATATGCAAGAGCAAGTATCAATCACGGGTATTCGGTTCAGATAATTGCTTGAATTGGAACAGCAGTGTCTCGGTTCCTATACAAACAGTTATACCTCCTGTTGGAATTCCCCTATCTTCACATAATACCCATGTAATATTCTTATAATCTAACCTTCACAGATAATGTAGTTCGGCGTGGAGCAAGTTTCGTCGTTGAGGCCGAACGTGTTGTAGTTGTAATAGAACGACATGCAATTCTCGTGTCCGTCGTAGTTATTTGGCTCATGTGGGGTCCATTGCAAATTTGTGTCCAGTATCTGGCCATTCCGCCACATGAATAAATCGTTACCCACTCTGTCACCACCTAACCAATACCTATGGTTAATACCGTTATCTAAAAAGAAAATAACGAACGAACGAACTTATTTATTAATGATACGTATTGTTTCATAGCATGTCGTTTCTATACATAATAACTAATACGTATACAAAATTAATTCAACAATTATAGCTAATCTTTCTGTTAAATATGATTGAAACTATTTACAAACTAAAAACAGGAAAAACAGTTAGCAATATAAATATAAATACAACATAAGTATATGTACTACGATCAATCAAAGAAAGACCGCCATGGCCTATGTAAACAACGTAAATATAAATAATTAAACATAAAACAGGTAATTATATTTTCACTACTTAATACTGTTTGAGAGAGAGAGAGAGAGAGAGAGAGAGAGAGTTTCAGCGACGTCAATAATGCGGTATGCTGATATTTTAAAATTATTGACCGATTTCATTAAACTACGACTCCTTATATTATTAAGTGATTTCCAGTCCAATAATATAACTTTCATACCAACTTTTTGAAGAAAAAAAATGAAAAAAAGTTGAACCGGCAAACTGAAATCTGTAAATGTCGATTATTCCTAAAGAACTGAATAGATTTTCCAAAACTACTACTCACTTTCTTAGTTGGAACCATTTTCAAGCTAATGATATAAATGTACTATTTGTTTTAAAGAAATGCTGTTTTGACATTTATAAATGTAGCCGGGCAGTGAAAAATTGCAGTGGAAATATAAACTGATATGGCCAACTGTCATGTAAAATATAAACAATGCAAATTTAGGATTTTATTTTGAACATAAAATCCAAAATTTTCCTGGAAAGTATATAACGAAAAGTGCTGTGAAATGTCAAAATAAACGATGTTTTGCTTATAACACGAAATGAATGAATATTTATGTCGGTACATGGTTAAGGGTGTTTAAATATTGTTACAGTACATATCGGATCTCAAGAACATTTCTGAACAAAAACATTTCACTTGTTCAACTTGGACAAATATATTATTTATATCATGTGGAAATGTGGTGAACAATATGTCAAATAATACATGGACAGGATTCGAAAACATGCTTTCTATGAAAATTAATATAAATTCATCTCCTTGATATGAATATTTATATCGATATTATGATTAATTAACAGTCAGAAGTTTTGTCGAAATTTGCTGAAGTAAATGTGTTTTAACGGGAAGGAGTGTTGTTTAAATTTGCCTCGTATTAAATAATATTGACTAGCTTAAATTAGATTTTGAAAATATTATTTTGTTATTCCATGTGACGTCATCAGTTAAAAGATAAATTTAAATTGATAGGGTTAAAAATGTGTTAAATTATGGTCTTTTTTTTAAAATTTGATCAGATAAAACCTTTTTTTTTTGCAACAACGAAGAAACAACTTACAAACTTCTTGACAAAAAAGTGAAGTAGTAGCTCCTAAAATAGATACACAACTTGAAAAAGTTAAACTTCTTTAAACACGTGGCAGACCTTTTAATTGCAAAGAGGGTAAGTACATGAGTTTGTTAAGGATAAGTTCAAAGGTTGAGTTATATAATGGGACCTATTCTTCCTTTTTTGTAGCAGTCATTGGAGGTCAATTGGTCGAATAGAGTTGATAGTTTTAAATATTGAATATTGAAACCCTTCAAATTAAACAACAACAACAGACCCTCCTAAATAAAACAAAACGACCGCAGACCCCGCACCCCCACCCACTCAACCCCTCCCTTCAAAAAACAATGAAATAACGTTATATGAATCTCGGCGAAGCTTTTGTAATTTTTGTTTAACCTACCTAATCATAAATATAACTTTACCTATAATTTCTAATACAGGGCTGAGGTGACGAAATCGCCTCCCGCAAGCACAACTTAACTTATCCGATTGAACTCATACAAATGCCAGTTTATTTTAAATAGAAGATGAATTTAGTGACAACGAATTGCTTAACCAGCTACATGCATACATGATATGGCATCGTAGGTCCGCACTGTACTGCAAACAAGGTCTAGAAACTACAATGAAAGAGACAAAATACAACAGAAAGGGTGGTAAAGACAGGGTTACCGACTTGGAACGGTCAGTAGGCAATGAGGCCTACTGGTTAGCTTGAATCGATTTTATATGCGCACAATCCTCGCTATTATTCTGTCTTTAGCGCCCAAATAGACAAGACAGTGTAAACAAAACTACATCCCATCAAAAGGAACTCTCTAACAATAGAGTCCACATCCAGAGAAACTAACTAAAGATACACATACAAAATAATAAACATCTCAGGATGTATCCAGAATCGTACTGAACAACCATAGTAGTTGCAGCTAAAGAGAAAACCAATCTATGGTACGACCAGAAAACCCGAGGGACGAAAGCTCATGCACCCACCTCCCTTAGTTGGGGTTTCAGTAGGTACAATCATAGAGTCTCAAGAGGTAGTCCAGTCATCGCACAAGTAAAAAGTGAAGCGTAATGACTGACTGTAGAGGGGTCAATCACTTAACATGCAGTGCGCTGTAAAACCAAAGGGTTATATCCTTTTCTGACGAACTGCCTGATTAAATTTGTAAAGCGGTCAGGAAACCCGTCAGACCCCTTTAACTTACGAAGTTTATAGACACATCTCCATAAAATGAGGGTTGTGATATGCCTAGTCGCAAAAGTGTTTTAAGGTTGGTGTTGTACTTTTCCAGCAGGCCCTTGTTGCGGCGGTAGAATTTAGAGAAGGATCTACGTAGTTTGTGAACCCTGCTGATGAAGTTTACTTGTAATAACTTGATTACGATCATTGAAGTCTATAACAATCATTACACGCTTTAGCAAATAGAATGAGCTGGGAGATATACACCCCATATGAGGTAGCACGAGGTACATATCCATCCAGGTGAAATCTATCTTATCATAGATTTTAGTATGAATACAATCATTTGAAATCGAGAAATGAAGATCAAGAAATGCTGCTACTGTATCCGAACTGTTGGGTTTATTCAACGTGAGCTCTGGTGGATATATGTTAGTAACCATATGAGCAAAGAACGAATTAACAATATTGAGTATGTCCTCAAGATACCGAGAAGTATTTAACCTTTAGATTGATGATAAACCTCAGCAATAAACTAGGTACATAAGTCGGTCAGGAAATGGAAAATTCATATAAAGCAGGAAATGCATAGACACAAACATCAATTTTAAACATAACTAAAAGGCAAGATACGATATCACAAACATAAAAGGGTTGACAATAGAGCTACCGCCTTGCAACGGTCAATGGAAAAATGGACGAGCATCACTTACGGGACATCAAAACATAAAAGTGTTGACAATATGTATATCGTATTGGAAAGTCAGTGACGAAAGGCCGATGATGCGGTAGTCTCCAAAACACCCTTTGTCACATAAATGGAATGGTCTCAGTTCAAAGAAAGAACAGTTCATTATATAAATGTAGCGGGTTAAGGGTTAAACATTACCTTCCTTTACATGATCCAAGCTTATCTCGCATATAAAATGGGATGGATTTTCGCAGTTGTCGTCGTTTAAGACGACTCTGTTGTCCGTCCAATACCACGTCATTGCTCCACAGTCTTCACCGCTGAAAGCATTATTTGGTTCCGTGGGATGAAAGTACTTCCGGTCCACCGGTGTGCCATCCAGCCATATCCAGTTAGTTTCAGATTGGATATCTGAAGCACCGACCCAATACCTTATATTCATCAAATCTGTCACTGCAAACGACGAATATAAGAGGTAAGCATGGTTTCACATATTACAACGAAGCATGTATATCTGATATCTGAATATCTGAGATGTATCCGATGTACTATGTATATATAATGCGCATGTGCTATTTTAAGACACTCATGTCCAATGAATACAATACCAAAGTGAAATTATTTTTGAATTGGTATTATTTGGGTAATTTAGATATAACGATTCTGTTTTGCAACAAATACAACAGAAATGCACACTCAGTAGTTTCGGATCATATTCTAAATATAGTATATGACAATACAATCTGCTACAAATAATGACTATGTAACACTTTTGAATGCAAATACTAAAATGTTATTAAATGGCAATGGTGTGACCAAACTGGATATTGGCGTACCTAGTGAGAAATTCGCACAAGGACTTTAGGGTTCTCTACACAGTTAGCTCCCTTGAAAGCCACGGCAGGATAAAACTTGCGCCATAAAAAGTAGTAGTGTGTTGTTCGGTTTTAAATATTTTTAATAATTGCTGACATATATATGTATTCCTGTTGCAGGTGAAGTTGGATGTGCAGCTATTAGACAACACTGGCACAAAAATATGACAGTTTTATGCGTGTTGAAGAAGTGTAGAAATTCTGGTACAAACTCTTGAGTAAAAGCCCAAAGTAGTGCAATGGATGCCACCACTCAAATTAAAAAAAAAAAGCAAACTGGTCAACGTACCATATTTTGTACATTTGTGTGTGGGCAAATGACTGTGTTTCATAAAAAAAGTGATTTTTAGCATGGAAACTGGAGGTTCGAAATGACCGGGTAAACTTTAGGTTTTTAGGCCAACATGGTAAAATTGCACAGTGTAGTGAGGCCTTTAGCTATATTAAAGCCCTCGTGCCAATATCTCTCTACGTGCGTTTTTCGTGCATACATTTTACGATAAAACAAAACGACAATAGGATTAGCTTTTAATGATTTCTTTTACAGTGTTTTTTTTTTTTAAAGATTATAGTTTTAAGAGTGTGCCTTATTCAATCTACAATATAACAGGAGCGGAGTTAGATCATTTTTCGTCATACGCAGTATATACGTAATACTAACAAACCGTTAAAATTGCTGTGAAATGCACTATTACTGTTTTCTTGTCAAAACGTTCGTACACAGCTGCGTATAGGCAGCTAGGCGCCTGTACAATAATAGCATTTCTAAACGTCACAAGATATTGTTAGGTGAATGTAATTTAACAGCAGCATTTCAAATGTACATTTTGATAATAGATATTCAGTGTGTATTCTGTTCCCATTCACTTTTAATGATCCGTCAGGCCTTTGAATAATTGAAAGTTCACTCTCAACTCCCGTTCATCGTCTTGGCTTTCAGTAAATATAGCATAACATATTTCTTCAGATGTCGTCATTGAGTAGCTCTAGATCCTTTGCCATAGTTCCCACCACTCCCATAGTATGGTTTGGTGTTCTTGTCTACTACGCAGACTAAAATAGATGGTATCAACCGTTCAGCCGCATCGCGTTTATAAGAGCCCCCGCGTTTTGTAAAATAAAAAATAAAGCAGTAGATTTAAAAAGAAATCACTCATATTCATTTATTCAGAAATAAATAAAACAAGTATTGGTTCCCAGGGCTATCACCACCCTCCCCCACACCTCCCAACCACTTGAATCCGCCACTGATTTATATTGAATTACGTTAACTCGTGACGCAACATAAAATCGTCATAACTAAAGCAAGTGACGTTGTTTGTCCTTGACTTTTGTTCTTTACCTTTGTGCTAGTAAAGTAGACTATACAAATGGAACTTTATTTCTCAGGGAATAAACTATCAATATCATAGTAAATGTAGATATTATTACGATATACAAGAAGAGATTTATTCTAAGCTTGTTTAGTTCTTTGTCTGTAAATGAGCTCTATTTATGTTAGCCCGTTCCTCTTGTTTAATATTTTACGTTTTACTGAAGAAAACATCTCTTGCCTGCTTAAATAATACGTCTATTATAAAGGCTGTGGCTTGAGGGTGTCTGGACGATAAAGTCTTGAACGGACGACATTTTGAATTGCTGTATGGGGATCGCTCTCGGCATCAGTTGCCACGAAGTTTGACTGGGCGGTGTTTTTTGATAACTCAAAGGTTTCCATTTTAGTGAAATAAAGGCATACACATTCGAGGGCCGAAAACGAGGGTTATTAGCTTAGTGCCAGTTTATCTCATTGGCGCATTTGCATGGAAATGGGCGCATTTGCATGGAAATGCTATGATATTGGCCAGGAGAAGAAAGTACAGGATATTTTCCTTTTCTAATTTGTAATTATTCATAGTAAGTTATGTAAGTTATCCATTCGTGGTCCCGTTACATTAAGCGATTTGAAAGCTTATACAGGCACGTTTTATAACAGATATTTCAACTATAAAACACTTAAAAAACATTTTTTACTGAAAAAAATGCAATAACCTGAGCGTAATACTCGGACCAATGAAAACACATTACATGGACTATTTCCTCACATCGTAATTCGCGATTGTAATGCATTAACAGTTGATATAAGAGACAACGCCGGTCTACATATTTTAAAATGACGTTTATATGCAATTATATAGCTTTCGTCAACTTGTCTTATTGGAAACATCCACAAGGAAGCCTTACATACTGATAGACGTATGCTCAAATGCAGTTCTCAAAATCATTTTCACCTTATTAAGAGACCATCTATGTTTTTTGTATGTTCGGATGTACAGATGTACAGTTAGTATAATTATCCGGATATACAAAAACAAACATCATTATTTCGAGGGTTGAACGTGAAACTAAGCTAAGTTTTCTTTTTTTAATCAGTGATCAATAGATATCCATAATGTTGATAATGATTATATACAAATGTCAACAATATAATTAGTATGCCCTTTATATGAATGAATTTTATATGAAAAATGTTAATACAGATAAAGGAAAATTGTCTCACTGAATAGTTTGGCACTGAAATTCATAACATTTGTTAAATGTAAAACTTTTTTCTGATTTTGAAATAAGCTATAAATGTGATTACGCTTAAAAATTCAGGGTGTATTTGTATTTAATTGAGGATTGAAACATTATTTTCAGTAATGACCTAGGATTTTGGTACTAAAACTATAAATGAATTCGCTCAAAATTCGGGTTTCCTACTTTAATGAGATATTGCCACTTATTAGCGCTTTTAATTAAAATTTTTATTTTTGAAAAATTTACATTTATTAAATTAGTGAATATACATTAGGTAAGGTACACATGTTTCTGAAATTATAAATACAATACTAAATACAATGAAATACTATCATGTATTGCAGGAAAACAACTCTTGGTAAAAATGTGATTTAGAATAGTTTCACGACAAACCCATCACTTGTTAATTAGTCACAGATACACAGATAAATTAGCCAACTGAATCAGCAAGCTTTATGTTTGAATATCATGTCTCCGACCACACAAAGGCAATGACCCACCGTCCAATTTCACACTCATTACATCTTTGGAAGTATAAAAGTGGAACAGAAAAAAAAGTAAACCCATAACAAAGTCACAAAAAATAAGAAAACAAAACAAGGAACAACTAGATGTAGTCGATGGTGAGCCATCGCAGATCACCACCCTTTTGAAGTGTAAGCCAGAGATGCATGGATTATCTCCCCTAGTTCCGTTTTCCGACATTGCATCAAAATTACTCAAAAGTATCATGCACATCCCTGGCAATATGCCAATCAATCTCCAAAGTATGTATCAGCCATACATTATGATAAGCAATACCATAGCTCCCTAGCAACAGCAGTCGGAAAAGACGTGTTCAAAGATTTTACCTTTCACTTCATATACTGATTCCGAATAGATCACTATTTCAAAAGTGCAGGGGAATAAAAGTTACAACGAATCACTAAGAATATAGTTTATGTATCATTTAATATATCGTACATGGTGACCATTAGTAAATAAACAAGTACAAACCAGCGTTATCTGTAGCGTTTATTTTTTAGAAGTTTATTTTTATATCAACACAGGTAATTCAAATAGCGGAATATTGTCGAAGGGCTCCGAATGAAACTCCGTCAATATCAAAATACTGTCAAAAAAATAAACCTAATACGCTGACTTTGAAGTCAAATTAAACAATAAGTACAACCCGTAATAACTTGAACTTGGTATCAATACGTAAAAAAATAGTTTTTTGAGTGAATGCAGACTAATACTGGAAATGGTTTCTTTGCACGTTCGCACTATTTGGGTGCGCACATAAAGTGTCGCGTTTGTTAATGGGAAGTCTACGTTGGCCAGCAGGAGGGAGGTTATAGAGTAGCAGCAATTGTTGACTTCCTCCTGTACGCAAGAATATGGAAACCGAAGAAATCATGATCTGCAATACCATAGTTTCCTGCCAACAGTAGCATCATGATAAACAAGTATTTGACCTTTCGACCCCTGGGGCGGGCCCCATTTGGGGCGGAGTCAAAAATAATGTTGCTCTTGCACGTCGTCATAATGTGGTGAAGTACTACACAACATTTGGTTGAATTTATAAGACATAATAAAAAAAGAAGATTTGACCACCCCTCACCGTCACCGTTGACATTCGCCCAAACCCCGGTCGCACATCGGAGGCTGGAAAAACAAACGTTTGATTTGTTGTGTATCTTATATAGATGGGTATAAATACCAATTTGTATGTAAACATAATAAAAAACAATAGCGTATTTGACCTTTTGACCCCTGGGGCGGGCACCTTGGAACGGAGTCAAAACTAATGTTGCTCTTGCACTTTGTCATGATGTGGGGAATTCATACACTAAATTTGGTTGAATTCCGTCTAGTTGTTTAGGAGGAGTTACGCAACACGGACGTTCGGACGTACGGAACGACGGACAGGTATACATGATCCCCACTTTTTCTTGAAAAAAGGTGGGAATAATTACTAGGAGATATGGACGCAAAATAAGCGACACAACACACAAAGAGGTAACAATAGGGCAATCACACTGCAATGGGCATTGGTAAAAAGGCTCTGTGGGTACAATTAGGGTTATAGTATGCACCAAACCTCACCATAACCCTATTGTCATCCCAATAAAACCGGAATGCATGTTCTACAACTATTTGTGATTAATATATTAATTAAATCTTATGTCCATTCATTCATTGTATTTATCTGTTATTCATTATGTACATATGCCGTTAAATTATATTTAGAGACACAACGGAACCTGTTGTTGTATTTACATTATCCACTAAATAATGAATCGACAATAGTGATCCCGAAAGGCTGTACGGCGGAACAAGAAAACCTGGTTTAAAACAGCGGCAACAGTTATACTTACGAGACAACATTTTGGCTAAAACATCAAAACTAGCCTCCTCTGCAATGCTATGGAAAACTATCAGATCGCCACCATCGTTTTTGCAATATTCACGTGACTTTTGCCATGACAACATTGTGTTACTGTAAACTCTGTAGCACACGTGGAAAGCACTGAGAAAAACATAGCCCATCGATTCGCATCGCATTTCTGGATAATATGAAAAAAGAGTAATGTCAGTTATATAGATTCTTTAAAGATTACATGAGGTCGCATTCCCTACCTGGAAATTATAGTTCATTCGATGAGGAAGAACACGTCTTTCAGGCAGGAAATGTCCCTCTCCCAATAATCCAAATAGCAAATTAATGTTATATTATTTACTAAACTCTTACGGGATACTATCAGTTTCTATCTTACTATCAATTACATTCCTTGCTTGCATTATTGATCAATTATCAGCCGAAATATCCGAAATCATTGACCGTTTTAGTTTATATTTAGAACATACTATGATAGAGACAGAGTTTTATTGGAAATGCAGCCTTCACAGAACACCGTCATCCATAACCACGAATACAAAGTGAACAAGAATTACACAGAAAATAGAAGCTTACATGCTACATTACCGATTAGCTCAGGTATAAATTTGAGGCCCGATTATGTAGTTTGCCTTAGTATAGCAAATGGTATAACGAATATAGTCTAAAGGTATAAATGTGCACATCCTTTTGTTTTACCTTTATGAAGGAAAAACAACAACAAGTAGTTGTAATAAATACAAAAATGTTCTGGTACGTCTTTTTTGTTTGAGAATTATTGTTTAAAACACAAAACACAATTGTCTTAGTATACTGACTTCATACAAAAGCTATATTCGGTTCTTATCATCTGATACAACATTAATTAATGCACAGTGATTTACAGTTGTCTATTCAACTTTGCTTCCTCACCCTGTCCCCAAATACCTAAAATCTGACCGTCTTGCGCATTGAGCATTGAAAAAAAACAACATATAATCAAATGCTTTCGTTATATGCGAATATCGTGTTATATAGCGATAGTGTGTGCTCTTCCTTTTTACCACTGACGTTTAACTAAAATGTGGACCATCAGTGCCTTTTCTTTCTCTAAACAACTTGGTCCAACCATTTTGTTCACTTATATGTTTGTACCATTAAAATCTCGCTTCCTCTTAAAATGTTTTAAAGGGCGCACGTAATTTTGAAATCTGTATCGAGAATTAAAACTAGCATCTCTATTTAATAATTCAGTATCGTTTTAACACAAATCTGCCAGCATATAATTAAATAAAGTGTTCAGTAATTTTTTAATAAGAAACTTATATTAAACTACTTTGAACATATGTGTTTTGAAAGTCTCGTAACTTCTCTCAAACTCTCGTCACAATCGCCAAACTTGAAGGGGGATTTCAAACGTCCTATTTCCCCCAGGCCCTGGTTCTGAATCCATGTAGCATTGCTTACCGAAGAAATCAGAAGCCGGCCGAGTGATCGAGGCTTATTCTATTCAATGATCAATTCAGACGTACTGTTTAATACTTCTGGAGCCAGAGTAGTTGTTGACTGCGTCACCACATACGTCGTTGATGGCGTCGTCGTTGGCGCATTTGACTGCGTCGTCACATGCGCCGTTGATGGCTTCGTCGTATGCGCATTTGACTCGGTCGTCACATGCGCCGTTGATGGCTTCGTCGTATGCGAATTTGCCTCCGTCGTCACATGCGCCGTAGACTGCGTCGTCGTATGCGCATTTGACGGAGTCGTCACATACGTCGTTGATGGCGTCATCGCATGCGTCGGTAATGGGATGGATGAGGTCGTTTCTGGTTGAGTGGGGTGTATGTTTGTGTCAACAGTACAATTCCTACAATAAAATGGCAAGTGTATTTACTAGAAACAGCAAAACAGTGTGACTACATCGAAAGAATCAATGTAACAAATAATTGTGTTCTTTCTCATATATTTGCGTTTGCATATTGTTCGTATCCTAATGGGTGCAAGATGTGCAACTTTTATCAAAGATTTGTTTTCATATTGCTATGAAAGACATTTTATGTTGGGTCCTTCGATAGATAATTAGACAGATGTAAGTGAGGACGTTATAAAGGCATACTAACGTATCGTTTAAATATAAAATATATTTTACGAAGTTCAGACCGTTACAACTTTCCGCGATGGTTGTCTATCCCTAAGGAAGGCATGTTAGTGGTGTGCGTGTGGGCGGGGAGCAACTCTACACAGCTAATAGTTCTGATGCTATCGCGTCTTTACTAATAAAATATATCTATTGAAATCGGAGTAATAATAGGGAACGGCTATGAGAAGATAAATGATTTCAAATATGATAATGTATGCCCCCTGAACAACGTTTTATGAGGTATATCTTTTTCAATTTATTCGTCTTTCCTAGAGCATGTGCCGAGTTCAGGACTTCAACATTCGTAACATACTCTTTAAATATAAAAGAAATTTAAGAAATATTCTGCGACAAAGGCCATCAAAACCGACGTCTATATGACGTGATTTACAAACTTCGTTAGATCCTTGAACATGATAACGTTCATATAATCTATTTTAATAATGTTTATTGTGTGAACTATTTCTATTTCGACACTTTTCTTTTCTCTGACCCGATATAATGTTGACTTTAGCTATGATAACGTCTATAAAAATCAAGCTAAAAAGGATTGGTAAGGTATACTGTTCTTGTACAATCTTGTCATTTAAACAGTTTATTCGCGTGTTGCTACGGATTCTGCCAAGTCACTGAGTACTTGCTTATAGCTTTCTAGACGTTTCTTTTATATTTATATATATATATATATATATATATATATATATATATCAATGCGCATATTTTGTTTTACTTCTATCGCCTATTAATGCTGCCTCGTTTGTTAAAAGATATAGCCTGGTGGGGAATTTTCTGATTATTTCATCTAACTGGGATGACAATAGTGTATCCCTGAGACTCTGTTATTCATTCGATCTTTGGAGATCGCTGAGCCCGATACTTATATTTAGTTATCGGTTGTACATTTTCAATTTCTTTTGTTTTCTTACTTAATTTTGATTCGGTGGTTCCACTACTCCGGCCGATAAATGGCTCTGGGTATTGTTTAACCACTTATAGGATATGTTGTCTGCTTTTTAATTTAGTCTTTTGGCTGTTACTTGTGATACGCAGGCTTCATAACCGCTGCTCCCAACTAAATTCCATTATGTTTATTTCTCTCTTCGGGGCATTTAATTTTATTATATACTGGGACCATACACCGTACGACATGGGGAAGCAATTATCTCCATGTCCACCGCCGTATGCATGCCATCTTCGGGATGGTTAAAATTGTGTATTATTGATTTTATGAATATTGAATATTGAGTTCTCCTCAACCCGGGGCTAGAGAGCCTGAGCGGTAGCTAGCATATTTCACTACCGCTCATGAACAGACTCAATTAAACCGAGACTGCAATATTTCGTATGTGTCGTGCTCGGCCGTTTCCAAAGGTACATTATTATACTCTTTTTTGTGCACCCTAGAACCTGGCTAAAACCCACACTTTGCCTATTGCCCTACTGACCGTTCCAAGGCGGTAGCCCTGTTGCCAATCATTTTGTTTGGGATGTCACATACATTGGCAATGTCTATGCTCTCTTGCAATAATTGTTTTGTTTTTAATGTGTGTTTATTTGCTTAAAGCTGCTGCAATCCTGTTCGAAATGTATACTAAACATTTAGACAATCATCGAAAACAGAGTATGAAATGAGAAATTTGGAAATCGCCGAACACGATAAATACAAAAAAATAGTGCACTCTCGGTTTGATTGACACTGTTCATGAACGGCAGTGAAAATACATGTTACCGTGCACTCCCTCTAGCCCAGGGTTGATCAGAACTCAATATAGTTGTGTGCTCGTAATGTCTCATACAGTTGTTCTATGTTTCCTAGTAATTATAGTGTTTTTGTCATGCTACATTTCCTGTTTGATGTTATACCTAATTCTAGACAATCATCATCGAATCAGTTGACTTTCGTTTATATGAAAATATCGGTTATACTGGGCCCGTATTAGTCCCGTCATCCATAAGTTCGTAATCTGCGTCACTTAGGAGTGAGTTTATCAGTAAAAAGTGTTTATCAAGGACTTTTCCAGACGCTCAATCCGTTCGCTCAGAAGATATGTGCATACGGCTGTGTGATCGAGGCTTTGCCTGTAAACGATACCTATTGCAATGGTCGGTATTACAGCAACCCATACACAGACCAGTCACACTCCGTCGTCCTACGATTGCTGGCTGAACAACCTCCTGCAAGGCTGTGCAGATCTGCAAGACACAAAATATGCACATGTAAACACAGGGTCCTATTTGACCTTTATACATATCGCAGTCATAGATATTACAAGAGCTGATACAACACCCATTCGTTCATCCAACGCATTTTGATTGGACACCCTATTACTCTGGGTATAACTGCAAAACACAAACACTGAACTGCAAATTAATATAATGATAGGAGGAATTTGGGAATGATTGATACTGTCTTAGGCCTGACCATAAAATGCCTTCTTAAATGATTTACTGACAGTGTATCGCTTTTAATCAATCGCTCAAATAAACACGAGCTAAATATACTGTATCGCTTTGAATAAGACGTCCAAATAAACAAGAGCTAAATATACGGTATCGCTTTTAATCGGACGTCAAAATAAGAGCTTAATATATCGAATCGCTTTTAAACAAACGTCCAAATAAATAAGCGCTAAATATACGGTATCGCTGTTAATCCAACTTTGCAAATAAACAAGAGCTAAATATAATATATCGCTTTCAATCAAGTCTCCCCGTGCTACGAATCAGTAGTGTTATATTTTACTGGTCCTTTGGGACCAACGAGCCCAATATAGGCGGCTTTAAAGTATAATACCGCTTTAAGCCGGTGCTAGGGGGCGTGAGAAGTGTTGCTTATTTTATTACTTCTCATGAACAGACTCAATAAAACCGAGTATGCTACTTTATTTTCTGAATTGTGTTTGTTGCTCTCAAAGGATCACCTTTATCAGTATTTATTTCCACATAACCAGTACCTACATCTACTGTATTGCCTTTTAATAAACTTCCCATTATCAAGAACTAAATTTTCTACGTTGCTTTTTTAATCAAACTTCCAAAATCCTGTTCTATTAATATATCTATGCCTTACACATGTCTGGTTTATTTCATTCATTTTCCTTATCCGTTAAAAGAACTACTGAAACAATATCAAAATATAATTTACTTGAGACGCCCCCTTAATTTGTGGCTGACATATTTTCTCTTTGCGACACATACACGACACTTGTGTGCTGTCCAATATGTCCGCGGACACATTGGCACGTTGCGGAAATATTAACACCCTACACACGTGCATTATAATGTAATCACAAGACTTTCTGTGTTTTTGACATGTTGGCATCTCAATAGAAATAATAGAAATAATTTCAAAATAAGAAAAATATGTTTGAAATAACAGGCACACGATTTGATACTATATACATCTAACATCATCGACTGATATAAACACATTCCCTTCACAGAAACCATACCTCCCGACTGGTTATTTGATAGTTCAGAATAGTTTTACTGAAGAAAGTATGGCAAGAAAAATTCTCATAATAATGAGTACATGAATCTTAACCGCTGTCAACCCTATAACCTCTTGACGACGAATGGGTGATGAGTGGTGATTGAGGGGCGGCATGCGCCATAGTATCTGGGAGAGAATGAAGAAGGGCTTAAAACGCTAAAGGACATACACTAGTACATGAAAATGCAGTAAAAAGCAAAACACACATACCGATTTATATTTGCAAGACGATGTGTATAAAATATCATCAGTGCTGGAATGGTATCTCAGGAGACTGCACACCTGGAAATGAATATCACAGTGTATGCCAGTTTAATTGTTTAAACTGGTCAGTACACATGTTTTGTGCTGAATCTAAACAATATAAAAGAAGCGTTTGTGGTGAAACTGAGTTTCGTCGGTGTGTTCTTGGGCAAGACACTTTCCCTTAGCCTCGTCCGTCGGATGGGGACGTAAATCGGGCGGTCCCGTGTATCGGTCTATCCTCCGAGCACGTTAAATAACCATAGGAATCTATTCGATAATAAGAGAAGGGCACGGTTCTCGGATTCCTATGTATCCTTCCCCTCTCTCTGGGGCTGCTCTAAATAACGTATACTGTGTTGATAAGCCGTTAAGCAACATTCTTTCATTCAATAATGCGTCGTTTGGTTGACAGAACAGAGCCAGTGAAAACGGCTGACATAAGTACAGGTTAGACAATTACTTGTCCAACACTTCAAACACAGAAATGAAAACATATAAGTCGAGCATGCGTATGAATGTTTAAACATTGAACATTGATTATTTCGACAATTTGTATCGACTACTATGGCAGATATTCGAATTTGAACTTCAGATTTTGAATTATGAAAATAAACAAAATTACACTATAAACGTATGTGAAAGCTTCTGCATAGTACTGCACGATTCCGGTCTCTTTAAAGCCTAGAATTCGCCATTCTTTAGAAGATTCTTAGAATTAAGCCCATGTATGCATACTTCAGTCACAACTTTTTAGGTTTAAAGGATAAACGTTCCTAACAAGATAGAATGTATACAGATGATGAATATTATATAATACATAGCAACTTTATGGTGAATTCAAGGCCAGATCTGTCAATCAAGCTTATATCCAACTGTCAGTGAAGCTAAGTGAAAACTATAGTACTAGGTAGTTATTTATGTAGTGAAAGTACATGCAGTCCCACAAACAAATCAATCATGTTATGAATCATACAGCCAATGTATGTGGGTACTTCTAATGGAACACACGGCCAATGTCTGTGGGTACTTCTTACGGATCACACAGCCAATGTCTGTGGGTGAATTGTTATGGATCACATGAACAATGTCTGTGGACACTTGTTATGAATCACACGGCCAATGTCTTACGGATCACACGGCCAATGTCTGTGGACAATTGTTATGAATCACACGGCCAATGTCTTACGGATCACACGGCCAATGTATGTGGACACTTGTTATGAATCACACGGCCAATGTCTGGGGGTATTTCTTACGGACCACACGGCCAATATCTGTGGGTACTTGTTACGGATCACACAGCCAATGAATGTGGGTACATGTTATGGATCACAGGGTCAATGACTGTGGGTACTTCTTATGGATCACATGGCCAATGTCTGTGGGTACTTGTTATGGATCACACGGCCAATGTATGTGGGTACTTGTTATGGATCACACGGTCAATGTATGTGGGTACATGTTATGGATCACGCGACCAATGTATGTGGGTACTTCTTATGGTTCACTCGTCATCTTAATTTGTCATATTAACACACACACATTGTTTCTGTTCACGATTACTCACCGAATGAAGTTGGGAACAGTTTATTTTGTTTGAGTACTTTGCTTTTGTAACGCATTGTTATAATAGAACATGGAACTAGTTAACACATGTTTAAAACGCACTCTCAGGATGCAGAAGTGAAGGTGTATTCTAGAGACTCTCTAAAGCATTCCTTGAAAATCAAGTGCTTACGGTAAACCCTTTCCATCCCATCTGCCCGGATGGTTCATTAGATTGTTGCTCTGGCGTCTGCCAAGCCATTGCCTACTTGCAATGTGGCTGTCTATGCTTTTGTTATGGTATATATACATGATCATTTGTCTTGTCGTGCCATCAATGGTTTATTCTCTTGTTGCTGTGGCTTCTTCCAAGTCATTGAATACCTTCTTTCTAGATTTCTAGGCTACTTTCTTTTTTTACATTGATACATATACACGAGCATCTTGGTGTTATGTTGCCTATTAATGATGCCTTGTTGGTTAGAGAACAGGTCACGGTGCATGGTGAGGATTTCGTTTTTTACAGTGTCCCGTTTTACAGCCTTATTTGCCACTGACCGTTCCAAGGCAGTAACCCTATTTGCAACACTTTTCGTGTTTGTGACGTCATATCCATCAATTCCTTGTTAACCTTGCCATTCATGTTTATCGTTTTGCATGTTTTTGGGTTTACTGTGTTCTGTGAAAGCTACATTTCCTGTTCGACTATTATACTTACGTGTATGCTTATATTGCATACTAATGCTGCCTATTTAGAAGATATAGACTGGTGGGGATTCCTTTAGTTACAGAACACTTTTTGTTGGAAATATAATAGTCAGTGTAAGAGTGAAGTTTGGTGCATCCTAGAATCTGGTTTAAACCACAAGCGACCGTTCTTCCACCGGACGTTCCAATGTATTACCCATATTGTCAACCCTTTTGTGTTTGTAGTATAGCATAATATGTGACTTCTATTTTTCATTGTAATTGTGATTAGTTTTGTATGCGTGTTTTTGGTCGACTGTGACTTTTTGAATGCTATATTTCTTGTTCAGCTTCTATACATACTACGGTTGACTGTGATCTGTAAATGCTACATTTTCTGTTGGACTTCTATACCTACTACGGTTGACTGTGTTCTGTAAATGCTACATTTCCTGTTGGACTTGTATACCTACTTTTTCTGATACCGTCAGTCAGCTTACTGACGATCACGTGTGCATGAAAAATGCACGTGGTAATTAATGTTACGTATTTAGTAGACGCACACACGATACTTATTTGTTGGGCTGTTTGGTATACAGTTATAATGAAACTCGTGGAAACTCGTGGAATTAACCAGAACATATATTTTTTAATATATTCATCATTCGACATTCAATGGTGTTTTTTCGATATTTAGTTTGAATTGGCTATTTTTTATAAACACGTTTTGTTTCAATTTAAAGTAAAGTTCCTTCCGTAACTGTGCTACTGTCTATAACATAATATGGCTTAAGGGTTACTTTAATAATACTTTCCGAATCGATGATATGAACTTAAAGCCCATGAGCGCAAAAAATAAAACATGATTCTACCTACCTCACCATGACTACATACTGTAACCATTTCGCACGAGTCGGGGGATTGTTGTTGATTGCAGTTGAAGCAAATAGGACCACGTGCTGATAATTCCGGTAATGCTGAAAAAGACAATCGCGACTAACCCATATACAAATGCGTGAACACATTTTCAAAACTATTGAACAGCATCAAATGCGCTATAAAGGGTTTTACATGTCTTAAAATAAATATTGAAGAAATCACATGTATTTGCAGTATTCATCTCAATCTCTTGGTGTGGTATTAACCCTTAAACATCGTGACTGTTTCTACTTTTGAAGAAAGTGGTTAATTTAATGCGCAATGTAAAAGTAGATAATAAAATCGAACAGGAAAAATAGCATTCAAGGACGACAGTCAACCACAAAAACAGAAGGAAACAAACAACTATATATAAAGATGAATATAAGGCAAGATAAGACATTACAAACACACAAGGGTTGACAATAGGGTTACCGCCCTGGAACGGTCGCTGGCAATAAGGGCCGCAGGGTGTGGGGGTTAAATCAGGTTGTATGGTGCACTAAACTTCACACTTACCCTTTTGCCATCAAAAGAAACAGGACAGTGTAAATAAAGATATCCCCGCCAGGTTGTAATTTCTAACAAACAAGGCAGCATTAATAAGCAGTATAAGTAAAACACATAAATTATCAGGTATATATAATATAAAAACCAAAAGCCTAGAAAGACACAAAGTCAGTATTCTTTTACTTGGCAGAAGCCAGAGCAACACAAGAACAAACTGTTAAGGGTACGAAAAGACAACATTAAAGACAAACATCAAACGCTACCGTCCTACATGTATAAGGATTTATGTAGACGTCATCATAGTGTCCACAGTCTGTCTGGTCATCGCACAATCAAAGAGGAAAGCATAGTGGCGAACTGTAAATTGGTCAACCACTTAACATGTAGTGCGTTGCAAAATGATAGGGTCATAACCTCATTTGATAAACTTTTTATTAAGTTTAATAACGATTGTATGAAATTGATTTTGACCAAGGATCTTACGAAGTTTGTAAATCACATCACCCATTGTAATAAGGATGTGGTAGTCCTTGTCACAGAAGAGTTCTTAAATCACTTTTATAAAAATAAATATAAGTAACTCAGGGTTACGATAATAACATTTTGCAAATGTTTTTCGGGTTTATGGTGACGGTTGCCCTGCTGGAGTAGCTTTTCAGTTATACTAATGCTACGAAAATTAAAGTCTTCAACACGACTGCAACCTCTAAAAATAAGTTGAGACACATAGACTAAAAGGTAGCTATATGTCATCCAAATACCGAAAATTGTCATTAAATGCTTCAATTACATCTGCCTGAGTATCGGATAAAAGACTCAACATGAAATCCCTTACATAGCAATACAAGAACAAATCTGCAACAAAAGGTGCACAGGTCGTACCCATAGCAATACCAACAATTTGTCTATATTCGGTAGTTCCATACCTGACGGAAATATTATCTAATAGGAAATTGAGTTTTGGAAAGTCCAAATAGTGTAATTGTCTATACTGCTGTTAGTAAAAGCCGCTTCAACATTGTTACAGGCCAAAGATGTAGTTTTTTCTCTATCGAAAGTGGTTTGAATAAGAGCAATAACTTGTCTTTGAAACGATGATATGGTAAGGTTGTATATAGTGTTGAGAAGTCATAAGTTCTTTTAGATGAAACGTGACGTTTATCGGAAATTGTATCAATAACCAGATAACGTCTCCTGAATTTGTAATAGACTAAATAAAATAATCCCCAAGTTTTCATAAGTTTTAGCACAATAGTGTGTAACATGATCTTTAACGGCAGTAAGACAAGCAATTAAACGCTTGGAGTTGTTTGTGGTGGTGCAGGCGCTAGAATTCGAAATAAAGCGAGCTTTATACGGATTGTATCTAATTTAGGAATCCAGCACATAGTTGGCAGTTTGTTTTGACTTTCGTCTACCCCAGTCTTAAACATGAGCACCAAACGATATGTGTGGATACACCATCATCCTCAGTAGATTGAAATGGAGTAGACGAATTCGTGCTACTGAGTTCCAGAGATAAACATTGACGTAATGTAGGCGTCAGACAATTATTACAGTATTAGCTGCTTTATCAGGGGAAATAAAATATATTTATTATGAAATTATTGAATTCCTGATTTTAAATTAATAATAAGTAAACTTTAATACGTCTATTTTTTGCATCGATTTATCTTGCAAATCCACCATTAGATCAACTGGTAATGGTAGAACTTTTAATATATGTCCAGCTTCAAATGTTGATAGACGTACTTCTCGTGTCATTTATGTTTTGACTTGAAATGCACCACGTTGTGGTATACAATATGTTGGACAAACAGGTCGTTCCTTAAAAGTTCGTGAGCATAAATATAATGCAATCCCAAAAAGTTAAAGAATTACCTGTACAAACACTTTCATCAGTTAGGTCATAGTTTTAGTAACGTCACTGTTCAACATGTTGAATATATAAGTTATGATAATGATGCAACCAACAACTTTAAAATAAAAGCTAGACATATAGCAGAACTAAAGTGGATAAAAAACTTGCAGACACCATTTCCAGTGGGTCTTAATGATAATATTTATCAACAAGGAAATATTTCAATAGAGCTAATATTGAAATTTTTGCTATATTTTCTATTCGAAAGGGTAAATCTAGGTCTCATGATTGTAGACGTAATGGTAACATCAAACGGAAATCACGTATTACTATGTCAGTCGCTGATTAGCATACTGTTTGCAAACAGTCTGGAAAGCACTCGATGCTTTCTTGTCTCATATCTCTATATATTTCTACACTTAAGCTGATTGACGAGGAAGCAGAAACAATTTTTATTCGAACAGATCCTTATTAAAACACTGCTTCCATAATTCAAAGATATACGCAGCATGTTCTCTGACCTCATATTGACAAAGAATCTGATCACGTCAGATATATTTTAATAAATCTTTATCTTAATACGGGCATGGATGTATTGATATATCAAGTATGTTTCGAGATAATCGTGTTGTTGATTCTATTCCTAAATATTTAAAAAAATCCGAAAATCCTATAATTTGTTTTAGGTACAATAAAACGATTAGAAATATGATTTTCAACTACAACAAAATAGTGTCTGACCTTGATATAGTAAATAACACTCCTAAGGAATGCGAGTGTAGAACATCAAAATTTTGCTATGCTCCGGCTGGGCATGTCATTACTGGCAAATTTGGTATTATAGATAAACGTATTCGGCATTTGTTTTCTAAAGGTCCCAAGTGTAGATTGCCTTTAATGCACGTCGTGGTCAGATCGCCCAATCCAGTGAGGATTTTAGTACTAAATGGTTTCGTAGAGAACATGCTGACCGTAACTCTCGTTCTACTTGGAAAAATACTATTTTTAACATCGAAGATACCCATATTAACTTCTCTACGGCTAACCCTTCCATACTTTCGCCTAGACCTAGGTTCTCATTTTGTAATTTAAATTCATTATAAGTTTGTTTTAGTTCCTGCTGATAAAGCAGCTAATAATATAATTATTGTTTGCCGACTCCGTTACGTCAATGTTTTATCTCAGGTTGTTTCAACGCATACCACTCGGTGCAAGATATTTAGGCTGGAATAAACGAAAAGCAAAGCAAACCTCCATCGATATACTGGATTCCCAAAGTACACGAACAACCATATAAATTCCGTTTTATTTCCAATTACAGTTATTGCACCACTACAAAAATCTTCAAACTTTTAACATCTTTAACTACAATTAAAGATCACGTTAAACATAATCTACTGAAGCTTATGAAAACTTTGGGAATAATTTATTTTGATCTATTAAAAATTCAGGCGACGTTCTTGATAAAATGTGCAGTAAATGTCAAGCTTCATCGATATGATTTTTCTACATTATATGCAACTTTAACACACTACCTTATCAAAGACAAGCTTATTTCTCTCTTTCAAAAAAACTTTTTTTAGGGAAAATACTACATTTTTGGCCTTTGACAATATTAAAGCGTTTTTGACTAACGGCAGTTTGGACAATTACACTATGTGGACTTGTCATGGAGTATGTGAATCACTTATGTTTCTATTAGTATTTTCGTCAGGTACCGTTTATTGACAAATTGTTGGTATTCCTATGGGTACGAACGGTGCACCCCTTGTCGCAGATTTGTTTTTATTTTGCTATGGAAGAGATTTCATGTTGAGACTTTCACCGATTCCCAGGCAGATGTTGTTGAAGCCTTTAATTACACCTCTCGGTATCTGGATGACATATTGAACGTTTACAACCTTTTATTTTCTACAATGGCTAATAATATATATCCTAAAGAACTTCAACACAACAAAACTATTATTTCTGATATTAAGAGATATGATTTTAATATTGATATTGTTAATTATCCTCATTTAGATTGGGATGTTCCCCGAGCAACTTCTTATCGGGTCTATGTGTCTCAAATTATTCGTTTTTCTAGAGCTTGTACTTGAGTTGAGGATATATTCGTAATAAAACACTACTTCATCATGTACATCAGGGCTACCGTTACCATAACATCCGTAAAACCTTTGCAAACCTGTATTATCGTAACCCTTATTTTCTTTCCAAATATAAAAGTAATTTAATATCTCTTCTGCAACAAAAACTATCACAACCTGTTTTCTATGGTGATGTGATTTACACATTTCGTAAGATCCTTTGGCATGATTACGTTAATACTATCTTTGTTAAACTTGTTAAACGATTTATCAAAAGAGGTTATGACCCTATCATTGTGCAACGTACTGTATGCCTAGTGGTGGACCCATTTACACTTCGTTACTTATGCTTTCCTCTTTAAATGTGCGATGACCGGACAGGATGTGAATCCTATGATGACGTCTACCTAAAGCCCAAAAGGACGGTGGCGTTTGATGTTTGTCTGCAATCTTGTCTTGTCGTGCCCTCAATGGTTTATACTACAGTTGCTCTGGCTTCCGGCAAGTCATTGAGTACATTCTTTGTGCCTTTCTATGCTATGTTTCTTTTTGTAATGATATATACACGAGCATCTTTGTGTTTTACTTATATTGCCTATTAATGCTGCCTTGTTTGTTAGAGAATGGATCATGGCGGGGATTTCTTTATTTACACTGTCCCGTTTTATTGGGATGACAGTAGGGTAAGTGTGACGTTTGGTGCTGCCTAGAACCTGGTTTAAACCCTCAGCGACCTTTTTTGCCAGTGTCTGTTTCAGTGCGGTAACCCTATTGTCAACCCTTGTTGTGTTTGAGACGTCATATGCCTTTATTCGTTATTAACATTGCCATTCGTGTTTGTCTTTTTGCGTGTTTTTGGATTTCCAGTTTGACTTTTATACTTATTTCTATAATTTTAAAAATAGAATTTTTCCAAGTAGAAAGAGAGTTTTGGTCCGCATGTTCTCTACGACAAAATGTTATGCTAAAATCCTCAATGGAATGGTCGATCTGAGTACGACATTCCTTAAAATAAATATTTGAAGGTAATCTATACTTAGGACCTTTAGAAAACAGATGCAGTATACGTTTATATACAATATCGACCTGCTGGAGTGTATAAATATTTGTATGTATAACACTCACATTCGTTAGGAGTTTTATATACTATATCAAGGTCAGAAACTATTCAGTTGAAAATAATATTTCTAACTTATTTTTGAAATATCTAGAAATATAATCTCTCGACAAATATTTGGCCTGTCAGTGAAATCAATACCCTTATTAATATATAATAAGATAATGCCTGACATGATCAGACTCCTTGTCAATATGGGGTCGGATAATATGTTGTGTGTAGCTTTGAATTATGGAAGCAGTGTTATACAAAGTATCTGTAGGAATGAAAATTGTGTCAACTTCCTCCTCGATCAACTTATTATAAACGAAGAAATGGACAAAGAGGTAAGACATAAAAGTATAGAGTTCTTTCTATACTGTTTAAAAATAGTATGTACATCAACGACTGACATAGTTATACGCGATTTACGTTTGATGTTACCATTACGCCATTACGCCTACGACCATGAGACCGAGAGCGACGCTTTCGAATAGAAAATATAGAAACAATGTCAATATTAGGATCTTTTGAAATATTTTCATGTTGATAACTATTGTTATTAGGTCCTAGTGTACATGGTGTCTTCAAGTTTTTCATCCACTTAAGTTCTGCAATGTGTCTAGCTTTTATTTTATATCTTTTAGTAGCATCATTATCATAACTTATATATTCAACAGGTTGAAAGTAACGTTACTAAAAGTATGACCTGATTGACGAAAGTGTTGGTACAAGTATGTTTTTAACCTTTTTGGATTACCTGCATTATATTTATGTTCACAAAATCGACCTGTTTGTCCAACATATTGTATTCAACATAAATGATGTAAGATGTACGTCAATCAACATTTGAAGCTATACATACCTTAAACATTCTACTATTAATAGCTGATTTATTGGTGGACTTGCAAGATAAGTAATTTCAACAAATGCACCTAAATTACTATTAATATGGCAAAATCACGAATCAGTGACTACAAATCAGAAGTGTTATTACTTACTGGTCCTTTGGCATCATCAAGCCCAATATTCGTATCTTTAAAGTACGTGTATAATATCGCTTAAGCCGGTGCTAGGAGGCGTGAGAGGTGTTGCGCTCGAAATTACCTCTCATGAACAACCTGAGTAAACAGAGTTACTTTTATCTCTTGTTTGTATTTGTTGCTTCCAAGGGATCCCCTTTTTAGTATATATTTCAATCAAATTAGAAAGCTTTCCCTAAAATGACCTATTTGCATGTCTGTTGAAATATTTTTTATAATTTTATTTTACTATAAAACAATGCATTAGACTAAGTATTAATTGCGCATTAAAGAATAAGTGCACAAATAAAGACGTGCGCTAAATTGTTCATTTAAAAATGTTATTTGTGCGCATTAATCTTACATTTTCAAAGTCGCGGGATTTTGAGTTCAGTCGTTCTGGCAGACCTGCAATTGTCGTTCACATATACTCAAGACCAACCTGTTAGTCACATGTCTAGATGAAAACATTTATGTTTATTTTCAATTTTTGTTCTAACACAAAAACGCACGATTTGTCTCGATTAATGAATAAATTCAAATAAATTACGTTGAGAGCCATACCCATGCGTGTTACAGAAATCCTCATGGCAGCATTCTTTACACACGGTTAAGTCACCCTTTTCGTCATCAATTTCGTCATAGGTAACTGCAGAAACGTCACGTGTTGACAGACATCTCTGTAACGTACAGGGTTGATCAACATAAAACTTATTAATATATATCGTAGGCAAATGTATATTACCAGAAGTTTAACATTGTTTATGAAATGTATTTATACACGTTTATTACGATTTCTTAGGATAGCTTAAAATGTAGTATACACCTATACTCTCCTTGATCGTTGTTTAAGAACACAGTCGACAACTATTGATTACAATTTAACAAATTAACATTTATTACTGTTTCATGATTATGCTTACACAAAGCAATACTTATAGCACGTTTATATACTTTTAAAAAAGATATAAAAGTTGAAAAGAAATTAAAACTTGAATTCAAGGACCGCAATTAACCAAAAACTAGCATCGAAACAAACAACACTTGAAAGGATACATAAAAGAAAGGTATGCGATATCTCAAACATAAGATTTCTTTATTTACACTGTCCTGTTTTAATGGGATGACAGTAGGGTAAGTGTGAGGTTTGGTGCACCCTAGAACCGGTTTAAACCCCAGTGGCCTACTTTGCCACTGACCGTTCCAAGGCGGTAGCCCTATTGTCAACCCTTTTGTGTTTGTGATGTCGTTTGTAATTTTTATTACTTTTGCCTTTTCGTTTGTCTGTTTGCGTGTTTGTTTTTGTGTTTTGTGGTTGACTGTCGTCCTTGAATGCTGCTTTCCTTGTCCGATATTTTTATCCTTATTGATAATACGGCACATCTCAAACATATGAGGGTTGATAATACGGCACATCTCAAACATTAGGGTTGATAATACGGCACATCTCAAACATTAGGGTTGATAATACAGCACATCTCAAACATATAAGGATTGATAGATAATACGGCACATCTCAAGCATATAATGGTTGATAATACGGCACATCTCAAACATATAAGGGTTGATAATACAGCACATCTCAAACATATAAGGGTTGATAATACAGCACATCTCAAACATATAAGGGTTGATAATACAGCACATCTCAAACATATAAGGGTTGATAATACGGCACATCTCAAACATATAAGGATTGATAATACAGCACATCTCAAACATATAAGGGTTGATAATACAGCACATCACAAACATATAAGGGTTGATAATACAGCACATCTCAAACATATAAGGGTTGGTAATACGGCACATCTCAAACATATAAGGGTTGATAATACGGCACATCTTAATTACATAAAATGGTTGATAATAGGGATAACGCCTTGGAACGATCATTAGCAATAAGGCCGCTGGGTGTTTATGGCCGGTGATATAGTGTGTGTGTGTGTGTGTGTGTGTGTGAGAGAGTGTGTGTGTGTGCGAGCGCGCATGTGTGCGTGCGTGCGTGCGTGCGTGTGTGCGTGCGTGCGTGCGTGCGTGCGTGTGTGTGTGGATTCGAGAGAGTGAGTGCACATGGCGACCCCTCTGAAATCTGAAATGTTATGAAAATGATTTTGTCTATAATAAATGGACATACGGTTATAATAATAATAACAGCCTTTAACATGCTATTCTTATATGATTTATTTTTCTTTATTTGATTTCCTTTTCTTTATTTGCAAAATATGTTATTTAAGTGACCAGTTATACATATATGTAGTAAGCTCGGAAACATACGTCTTTCGATTGACATCCAGTATCAAAATATCGGTGACCACTGTCTGATACGAATAATCGTGTTTCACACATCTGAAAACAATGAAAATACAAAATGAAGAATATACACCGAATATATAACAGTCAAATACAATACATGGATGACAATACAATACAAGCCATATATACAAGTCAAACACAAGAAATGAATGACAATATAACAAGAATTCTGTTGAAATACAGCATGACAAATTGTACAAACACTACATGAATAATTAATGCACGAATACTGTATACAAATGATACCAATACATCACAAAGTAACTAAAATATAACAACACGAAATGATGGGTAGCGTATGACATGAACGCAAAAGGTAATATAACATGATAAATGGAACAACACGAAATAGATTGATTACTTCATGTAATACAAAAGCAATGCTATATGTAATCTTAATGAGTTAGATTATGACACGGTTTCTTTTTTCCTTGATAGAACGCATATATAAAAGAAGAAATACATCACTTGAAGAACTATACAAAACTGTGAATGTATACAGAACAAGAGATTCGCTGGAAGCAGAAAATACAGACAAGAAAAGAAAGTAGCAGATTTGATTAAGTCTGTTCTTGAGATACAAATGTAATACGAAACTCTCCTACGTCTGCTAGCATCGGCTTAAATGGTGTTCTGCATAGACGCAACAACAATTATCGTCTATGGTCCTAAACGACCTGGGCCCAGTTGTTCCAAGATCGGTTAGCTTAATCCTTGGTTAGTGTAAACGTTAAAATTACATTTTCTGATAAAAAATATTTTGTATTTCTAAACGTTTTTAATTTGCATTTCTTCTTAACATAATGCTTTCACATGCTCAGCTTCTGGTAGAAATGTTCATTGATCGGAAATTCAGAGAGATTTGAAATTTGGACTTAACGCACGGTTAAGTTAACCGATCTTTGAACAACTGGGCCCAGGAATTTGTAAATACTGATTACAAGCACTGGTCGACGTTTTACGGCAACTCATGTAACTACACAGACACCAGTGTGAATGCTTGTACATACTGAAATATGAATCATTTGACAGCAACAAACACAAACAAGAGAGTAGCAGGTTTTATTGAGAGGCAAAGATGCGACAATTCTCACGCTCTATAGTACCAGCCACAAAGACTGATTCAACAACCTGAACAGAATAACATAAGTTAATCTGGAAGTAAATCTTACAAAACGGGTTGAAGTGAAATGATGTTTTGTATTTAGTTCTGCCATGAATACTAGTACCTATACTGTTTGATGGAATGGCATAACTGACGAAATATGACGTATGTCTTACATCCACCGAAGACGAACCGGATGTCTTGTTCATTTGTATTTTCAGGTACTAAACTTTGGGCAGAAAAGGGTTTTGTTTACATATGGCATTACATGTACCCTAACTCTAGATTTTTAAATGCTTCTTTCATCATGTTAATTGTGTAACGTGCCATTTGTCTTCGTTACAATATGACGAGGTCGCTCTACTATAACATATAGTGAGATTAATGGATTATACATGTAACTTGGATGTTTTACTCGTTTATGTATACCACTATATTTAATTTCCGCAGATTGCCTTGGCAGCTGTTTAATCTAAATAACAACAATACAAAATTGTCATATTATAAACTGATATACACTGAACATTTTTATCACTATTGAATGTGCACATTTTATGTACATACAGTTTAAAACTACATTGTGTGAAGATATACTTTCCGCAGATTGCCTTGACCGCTGTTTAATCTAAATAACCACAATCAAAGATTGCCATATCATACACCAATTATTATTTTATCAATATTGAACTGTGCACAGGTACTGTACATACAGTTAAAAACTGAGGTGTGTGTGTGTGTGTGTGTGTGTGTGTGTGTGTGTGTGTGGACCTATACTGAAAGTACAACTCTGACATATACGCTATCCATGCTGTTATATGTTCGAAAGTATATACCATTGGCATACAAATGAACCTTTGTCATTTATCTATCTAAGTTAAGGCTATGGAGATCACGGATTCATTTTTATCTTCTCTCTGAGTGCGACTTAAATTCTTTTAGTTAACTAAACAATGTGTTGCTGACCCTTAACACGAAACAATTCAATTCATAAGGGAAGCATTACACTTACCTCTCCATCGCCACACTGCCGCACGTGACCACAGTCCCGTGGGTAAGGAATTCTTGTACAGTCGTAACACATAGGTCCTGCATCTACAATTACAATAATTACAACACTTGAGTACATTATTACTAAGGGTAAACTAGCTTCACCCTGTGGACGACAAGCCACTATTGAAGTATTGCTCAGTTGAGCAGATACTGAACCCTAAGTCGTAGGATTGTACAGATGACATTCACATCCATATCAGTGAAATATATAACTATAATATGGAAATAAATCCTTGTATTGTTTGTTTTCTGTATTGTACACATTTACTGCAATAAGTCGTAGGCCTGTACAGATGACACTCACATCCATACCAGTGAAATATATAACTATAATATGGAAATACATCCTTGTATGGTTTGTTCACTGTATTGTACACATTTACTGCTGAACAATATTTTTCTCGAGTTTATTATATACTTTGAATCTATTAAGTACACGTAATAATGGTCACCACAGAGGGACATGGTAATATAACAGAAACGTGGAGAACAAATAGAGGACATTTGTTGGTCTGGAGTGAATACAGGATAATATAGGATATAGAACATGTAGAAGTGAGTAGTAGTCACCATGGTAATATAACATAAACATGGAGAACAAATACAGGATATTTGTTGGTTTGGAGTGGATATAGGATAATATAGGATATAGAACAAGTAGAAGTGAGTAGTAGTCACCATGGTAATATAACATAAACGTGGAGAACAAATAGAGGATATGTGTTGGTTTGGAGTGAATATAGGATACTATAGGATATAGAAGTGAGAAAACAACTTTTCACGAGTGCTTCAAGTTAGTACTAGTGAAAATATTTGAGTTTTCTCACTTCGATATGAATTTTTTTTTTCTATTCACGACAAACTAACAAATATTATATATAGTATATACTCACAACGTTAAAACTTATGCAGAAAAAACATAATGCGCCAAAATAATGACGTGAATAACGTCAACAAGGTCAGCAGCGGTATTACGTCATTTTCGGTATTTCACATGTGAAATATAAACAGTGAAAATATAAGGTTTTATTTTAATCATAAAATCCACAATTTTACTGGAAGGTATATACTAATTACTGCGACTGCGGCGAACAGTATACGGACATTCAGTTTGAAGCACTGTATGCGACTACATTGTATATACTAAACAGACGTCTTAACGCCCACAGGTTATATTTTAAATATAGTTTTTCTTCTAGAATTGAAAATCCGCATGCATATATTTGAACCGTATTCTAACATAACAATTTCTTTCGATATTTTTTCGGATTGCTATTTTTAGACTTGGTACACGTACACGCGATTTTTTGTTATACTACGGGGAGATAGGACTTTTTTGTTATACTACGGTAAGTTAGGACTTCATATTAATATTGAGTTCTGCTCAGCCCGGGGATAGAGGGCGTAGACGGTAGCAAACACGTTTCACTACCGTTCATGAACAATCAAACCGAGACTGCAATAATTTTATCTTTTGTATTTAACGTGTTCGACGATTTCCAAATTTTTCCTTTCATACATTTTCATATCAATATATAATTTAAACAGCCATGATAAATGTGAACGCATACGTCAGACAATGTGACTATATGCATGTTATACGACAATTAAAAACGTTGTTGAGACCACGGGATTAAGGAAGGTTACATGCCAAGATAAGTACACATGTACTCATATACACAAAGTAACACTTATTTGTTTTAATCACACCAGGCAGGTTGATTACAGAAGAGAAAATGCCAAGATAAAGTTATGCCTGCATACTAACTTGCAGTTAAAGGTAATTAATACAATTTCACTTTAGAATTCAAAACGAAAAGATCGGTAGGAATACGCAAACATATATGCAAGAAAAGCTTAAACAAGTTCATACTACATGACAATAGAAGTCTATAAGCCACGACTAAAACAGATGCAATATGCCTAGCATCACTGGGAGGTACTTCAGTAAATTGACAAAAAAAATCAATTAAACACAATTGTGATTGCATACCTACTTGCAGTTCGACAATTTTAGATATTACCGCTGTAGCTAAGATAAAACTGTGTCAGCATTTTACAAAATGTAATATGAAACACTAAACACTATGCGACTATTGAATAAATACGCCGATGTGGAGATGTTTCTGTTTACTCATATGTGGTTAAGGAAATCTCTGATATTGCCGGTGTTAAAGTCAATATGCCAAAACAAAACTTTTTGAAGGACGACTTCAACAAGCTACACTAGAAAATACGCCAATGTTTAAGTGTGTCGGTATACTAACATGTAGTTAATAAAATATCAGATATTGCAACTGTAGAAGATAATACACCAATATAATAAATACTGATAAAGGTGATCCTTTGGGAGCAGCAAACATAATACAAGAATAAAGCAGCAGACTCGGTTGTATTGAGTCTGTACATGATAAGTAATGAAAAAAATCTGTCCTCAACTTACATGTAGTTAACAGTACATCAGATAAGGCCAATATAATGTAATAAGCCAACCTAAAACTGTGGCTGCATATTCATTACTACATGTAATTTAAAACACTACCGGCAATGCGTCTATAGAAGTAAAAGGTACATGGTGGAACTGTTTCTGTATGTTTATTATTTATTATGTAAGTAATATAATATCAAATGATTCAACTGTAGAAGTCAATATACCAAGACAAACCTGCCCGAAAAGTACTTGTAGTTTAAAGTACAGGATATATTGCGAGTATGATACAGTAAGTTAATACGCCAAGATAAAACTGTCCGAAACGTACATGTAGTTAGGAGTACTGCAGACATTACCACCAAAGAAGTCCAAACGCTTATAGAAGGTTCTGTAGCCATGTTATAATGGAACCTACAACAAAAGTAGGGATTAACACTATTCGAATTAATTTTAAAATGACATGTATAATAAACGAGTGTATAATGAGTGTATGCTTGTGAACTAATACCAGATAATAAATTGATGAAATATGATATAGAGAGACCAGCATCCGCCCTGGGTTGAACACACTACCTTCCGCATGTGGGTCCATTGCTCCTATTAAATAGGTAAAATTTAACGTTTACTATTATTAGTAATCTTTTAAATAAATGCAATTTAACTTGTACCGTTAAATAGATATTTACAATTCACACATTGCAATATCTGTGAAAAGAGAGAATACGATTTTATTTGATGACGTAGAAAACTTGAACAGGTAAATTAATCCACAGGTAAATGTATTTATCAATTATCTTGCAACAGTTGTGCACCTATACAATTAAGAGTTACCTCATTTCCCCGTGCAGTCACGCAGTGGGAAAAGTAGTATCTACGTCATGCAAATAATACTTATTTTTATATACATCTTAGTAGCGGATTTAAATATATGTTTCTCTCCGGGACTATCAAGAAATGTGTATATGACTTTTGTTAACTGATAATACTATAAAAAAGGGTGACCATTCATCTTTAAATGTGCGATGACCGGACAGGCTGTGGACCCTATAATGGCGTCTACCTAAATCCCATAAGGATTGATTAGTTCGTCTTACAACGTACAAACACACATCTAAACAAGTTCTGCTTCGTAAACCCTCGCCACTATTCTTTGACATTGACAAGAAATGTCCGCTTCAATACAATCGAGAACGTCACACATACACGTATATGACATATTCTAACTATAAAATGGGGGTAATCTTATTGAATTCTCACGTTAAGAAGGTTTTTTAGGAACACATGTACTAACTATTGCATGTATAACGAATTATGAATGAAAAAATATCATTTAATTTGTTTAATATGTTAAAAACACTATTTGTCAGATCGACATCAATCTGTCACCAGCCATCATTCATATTCACTCATATTGTGAAGTACTAACCTAAGGGTTAATAATTATGCGAAATAAAAAAAAAAAAAAACACATTACATTAAACACTCACAATTCAGTTAAATTACAAATACTTACTACGATATCCATACGTATAAACGCTGAGGAATATAGGTTAAGCCATTTATCAAACACGGTTCCAATCTTATCGCGTTGTAATCGAGGCTATTATTACATACATGTACACATTATCAGCTTACTTTAAGACATAGGAGTTCATTTAAGACTATATACAATTTTCCGACTGGTCTGATTGATTCAGTGGCACTGACAAGACCAGCGATAGAACGCGATTCGGACTAATGCTGGGTCTGTATAAGTAGTATATGTTTTTGTTCCTATTTTAGAATGACATCTACACGAACGTGAAAAGTAATACGTTGACAGCAATTGAGAATTGTTTTTTCACACATCCATTACGTAGTCCCGCCTTAATTCCATTAAGCGATGGGAAAGCTTATATTAGCAGGAATTTATAGCGGATATTTCGACAATAAAACATGTTTAAAACGTTTTTTACTGAACAAATCTGATAACCTGTTTCAAATTACCTAATAAATGTTTTAATGTTACAATATGCAAAGTTGTTAAGCTGAAAATAAGGTTTGATTTCATACCACAGCCAACCCCGCTTTCGCTTCTTGGAGAAGGGGTTGGATGGGGTATGAAAGTTATTACTCTGACGACGTAAAGGTCAGCACAGTGGTTTTGCTATTTCGAGCCGCCCGAGAGAAAGGGTATTTATAGGAGAAGCCGGGTACTCAGTACTTGCTTACGATAAAACAGACTCCTATGGTTCTTTAATGTGCACGGATATTTCTCATGAACAGTGAGTTATTTTTAGAATGAAACTAATGCGAATATAGGGTAGATGTCTCAATTATGATTTATACTTAATGTACAGGAAGTTGGATGAAAAATGGGAAATATGGATTGTCAGTACTCAATCTCTATGGGAATGGCGTCCTTTTTCATATTTGTCAACAAGAAAGGGAAACATCAGAAGCACTGTTAAATAAAACATTTTGGGGGGATTATTCTCCATCAATTATTTCAGTTATTTAACTGCATTTGAAAAAACAGTAAATCTGACCTTTAGTTTTTAAAATACAGCATGCTCGCACTCTCGTCTCTTGATCAGACCGCCCAGTCCATTAAAGATTGATCTATAAAAGGGTGTCGTAGAGAGCAACCGTTTTATTTCTAATCACAGTGCCCACACCACTACAAAAATGGTTCGATTGAGATTGTTATGAACTTCGGTGAAACATGCTTACCAGGCGCCGCTGGCAATGGAATGGTGTGAAAATACAGCATGTTCGCCGTCGTATGCATACCATCTTTGGTATGGCTCAAATGTATGTACTATTACCATTTTAAATATTGAGTTCTTCTCAACCCAGGGCTAGAGACTGCAATATTTGTTTGTATTTATCGTGTTCGACGATTACCAAATGTCTTCTTTCATTCTTTCGTTCACGCCCCGGGTTGAGCAGAACTCAGTATTTATAATGTCAAGAGTACAAACAGTGTAGCAATCCCGAAGATGATATACATATGAAGGTGAACATGGAACTTTCAATGTGTTTTTTTTATAACCATCAAATGACCAGCGAGGTATGTATCTCAACTAATATATATTAAAAAGCAGACAACCTATCCAAAGAGTGATTAAACCACACCTAGAGCTGTAGTTATGGGCTTTCAAACGCTTAGCTTCTTGTTTTTCTGTCGTTAAAGATTAAGTTTAACGGAATTGGGCTAAAGCCGACTTTGGAATAAATGTATGTGGTCTATTAAAAATTCAAGAGATCTTCCTGGTATAGTTTTCAACAACTTCAAGTTTCATCTATATTTACGTATGACCTATCTACACTATATACGAGTTATATATAATATGTATCGATGCGTGTTAACACTCTTATGTTTATGTTGATAGACTTCGTAAGATGCTTGGTCATAATCACTTTCAAACAATCTTTATAAACATTGTTAAAAAGTGTATCAAAAGAGATTATGAAACTATCTGTTTGCAAGGCATTGCATGTTTAGTGGTTGACCAAATTACAGTTCACCGCTATGCTCAAGATGTTTACCTCTTTAATTGTCGATGACCGAACAGATTGTGGACACTATGATGACGTCTACCTATATCCTCAAAGGGCGGTATCATTCAATGCTTGTCTTAAATCGTGTCTTGTCGTAATTTTAATGGTTTGTTCTCTTGTTGCTCACCTTAAATACTTGAAGGTCAAGTGCCTTAAAGCTGTTAATTTACTTAATTTACTTAAAGTTGTTGCAAACACTAACTGGGGAGCGGATCTTAAAGTCCTCTTGCGACAGCCAACAAGAAATCCAATCTAAGGGACGACCAGAAAACCCGAGAGACGAAAGTTCATGCAACAACCTCCCGTATCATGGTTTCAGAATGTGCAATCATGGAGTCCCTAGAGGTTGTCTGGTCATCGCTCAAGAGAAAATGAAGCGTAGTGACTGACAGTAGAGGGTCAATCTCAAAGCATGAAGTGCGTCATAATACTAATTGGTCTTATCCTTTTCTGACGAATTTCTTGATTAATTTTATAAAGTGTTCAGCAAGTCTAAAACACATTCATTTGCCCACACAATACTGTACAAAATCTGGTACGTTGACCAAGTATTATTTTTTATTTTGATTAGTGCCCTCCATTGCACTATTTTGGGCTTTAACTCCAGAGTTTGGACCAGAATTCCTACTCTTCCTCAACACCCATAAAACTTTCATATTATGGTTTCAGTGTCGTCTAATAGCTTCACATCCAATTTTAGACTCTGTTGACTTCACCTGCAACAACAATAAACATACCTGTCAGCAATTATTAAAAATAACGAAGAACCACTCTGTTTTTACGGAGCAAGAATTATCCTACCGTGTGTTTCAAGGGAGCTGACTGTGTAGTGAGACCTATAGTAGCATTTTACAAAGAAAGGTTGAAAGGAGGTTCAAAAATCATTTCCTAGAAAAACTCAAAGCGCTTTGATGTTCATGAAGACAGAACTTTTTGAGTGCAACTCGTGCTTTTAAACAGACTTCTCAGGAGTTCCAATCGAGTTCTATTGTCGGTCATATGATTGCAAATGAACCAATAAGATCAGTCGAAGATCTAGAATTTTGCTATTTATTTGTATACTGTCTGAATGAACTCGTATGTACTCAAGATATTTCCGTGGAACAGGTCTTTAAGGGACACACGGTACTCTTGATGTGTATATCTCGTCTCGATGTATTCATCCAGACTCAGTGCCACTTTCACTTTAAACCGGCTTGAATAAAATTAAACAATATTTTGAGCTGTGTTTTCTCTTGTTTTTCTTCCATAGGTTTAAATATATAGTTGGTGCATTATAATCAGCAGTTACTAAATTAAATACGCAAAAACAATTTGCTTTAAACTTCTCTGATAATTAATATTTATGGCGGAGCAAATGCAAGTTATGTAGAAAAAACTAACGGGACGCCGTGGGATTTTAAAATATCAAATTGTGCCCTGTGTCCCTTTAAGCAAACTGATAATTTGCACAGGTAAGTACATGTATTAATGTCCTTGATTCCGACTTGATAAGGTTGGAACAGTGTTCAAATGATTAAGTAGAGTGTCGTAAGTATTTACAATTTAATAGTAGTGTGGGGTTTTACAAGTATATTTATTTTTAATTTAGCATATTCAAACGAGTGATGGTGAGCGACAGCCGGTGACAGAGTTTCATCGATATAAACAATGTAATGCCAGATTCACGTTAGCATTCATAATTCGTTATTCAGGTAATAGTTCGTACATGTATGCTTAATATCATCTTAACGTGAGACTTCATTAAGATAAATGCCGATTTAAAAAGTTAAAGTATCGTCACATAGGTGTGACGATCTCGATTGTAGTGTCACGGATGTTTCTTGACAGTGTCACATATTAGTGTTGAGAGTTCATGCAAAATAAATTGTTTAGATATGTATTTGTATGTTTTAAATTTCAAACTACACGTTGTAGGAGTTCAGATAATATTTTGTTTATACCATGATATTGAATCAAAATCTCAGGTTACAATGTGTGTGTGTTTGGCTAACTGCGTTCTCTGTGACTGTATTTGTTGTCAATGCGTGTGTTTGGCTGACCTGAATACTATAGTTTCTATTGGACGTTTGTATCTACTTGTGTAGTAATGCTTAACACTCCAACACGACTTTTGTGTGGGTAAATGTTACAATTTTATTTATTTAAAAACACCCACTCAGTATAGTAGAAGCTAGAAGTGTATTATATAAACATTAAGTATGGACTCTTTGGTCTTTATGACATTTTTTAAATCTAAGTTAAATACTGTTGATCCCTACTTGCGTTATAGATTCCAGTATAGCATGGCCACACTACTCAGTATCAGCGTATGGACCTCTTTAGTCGTAACAGCTGGGGTACTCCAACTTACATGTTAGTTGCGGACTTTTTATCTTGTATGGAATTATTGTAGTATGGCTTCTGTATCTGGAGTGCTTCAAATAACAAGTAAGTTGAGATCGGTGCTTTAAAATACATGTACTAGTAATTATACGGAAACAGTTTTATATTGGCGCATTGACATCTTTAGTCGCATAGTTTGGATGTATAATGTGTATTTAATGTCTATTATTAGAGTATATATTTGCATTACATTGATAATTAATTAATTAAAATACAAGGTTTTATTTCCATGTGATTATAAGAATCGTTCATGTGTATCAGATGAAGACAGTGAATTCCAACCCGAGGTATACGTGTTTTTATTGGAATCGTACCGAGGGTTAGAATTCCCTATTCTTGATATATTATGTTGCTTGCATATCAGAGACATGTTGTGCGTTGACGCCGCCAGCTACTAACGTTTTGCATATTTTCCTGCATACCGGATGTTGATGCGCGCGTGACTTTTATCTTTACCCGTAAATAAAAGACTTTCCAACCCCCATGTAAAACGTGGATAGCCTTATCCGGTATAAAATAAACTAATACGAGTGTATGTGTCATCTACGACTTAGGAGTATAGTATCTGCTCAACTGAGCAATAATTCAATAATGTATTGTTGTCCATAGAGTGGCCCTTAGAAATAATGTACAGTAAACACAAACGTTGCAATTATTGTAATTGCAGATGCAGGACCTATTTGTTACGACTGTACAAGAATATCTTACCCACATGACTGTGTTCACGTGAGACAGTGTGACGATGGAGAGATAAATATGATGCGACCATTATGGCAATTTAATTGAACATATATATACTCATACCCTGACACGATAAGCCATTGCTTATACTGCAGTAAGTAGGAGCAGTATGTATATAAGATGATTGAACACACATCTATGTATGGGAATTGGAGTTGAATGTTCAAATATATTTTTTTATGTCAATAGGCCTATTACTTTCTAATCGTTTGGTATCATCGTTGCTATCGCCTTTGCTTTAAAAGTTAACACTGCTACTCAAGCCGGTATATGCGGGTTGTAGAGTTTTTTCATATTACATTGCGTTTTAAGAACAGACTCAATATTCTTTTCTTGTTGGTGATATAGTACTTTCCATCAGGACTACTTGTTTTGTATATATTCACCATTTTCCTGTCATCGTTGCTACTCGTGTTTGCTTCACATGGTAATCCTGAAAGTAAAAGTAACGTTTAATGTTCGTCTTCAATCTTGTCTTGTCGTGCCCTTAATGGCTACTTCTCTTGTTTCACTGCTGGCTGTCAAGTAATTTAATACTTGCTACGTGGCTGTACGAGAATATGCGTTTTTATGTGCTCTTTGAATACTAAATTTTCTGTTCGTCTTTTATACCTAGTTTATTATTTATTTTCCCTTTCAGGTTATAATGCAACCCATTTGGTGTTGAATTACTATATATTTTATGTAATAGTTTTTGTTCATGATCTATTGATATCATTTGTATACAGTATCTTTTTGTAGTTTTTGATAGAACCAGTTGTTTCAATTATTTTGCTGTTTTCATGTGATATATAAGTGTTTGACTTTTATACATTTATTGCATTTACTTCGTTTTGTATTTCCATTATTTTCAGATATGCGAAACACGATTATTCGTATCAGACAGTGGTCAACAATATTTTGATACCGGATGTCAATTAAAAGCCGTATGTTCCTGATTTTAATACATACAAAAATTATATAAATATATAGAAATGTTATAATTTTAATATCAAATAAATGTAATGTCATTTGATGACGCCATGTCACTTGTTTATAAGTATCTGAAATACACGTTTACATATAATCCAAACGTTTAAAAATTCCGTTGTCACCACACCATGTTTATACACGATTGCTTATTTGTTTAATTATAGAGTCATTTAAATAAAATGTTTAGCAAATGCAGAAAAGGAAATAATATAACGCTGACATGTTGAACATGTTGAAGTGGTTCCATGCTATCAGAGGTTATTCTCAATTGTCTTCTTTATCATTACTAGGATTACAGCACGTATACGTGTATGTCTTTCATTCTTCGTTCTCTTCAGATCGAAGATCTACAGTTGGCATTGCACTACGTGACCCCGTAAACGTTAGCTCGCTCCAATGATAAGAAGCGAATTCTTCCAAATTCATGGTAAACGGCAATTGGAACACCTCGCTCAGTCTTGGTAACGGCAATCATAACATCTCGCCGATATACTATCTCCGAAGCTTGCCGGAAATCGGCGAGTAATTACGATTGGGGGGAAACTGACCTTTGACATGAATATAGCGATTCTATTTCTCTAATGTGGAGCATAAATCATGTAATACAAGGCACTGCGGTGGTGTCTTTATTTAATACGACGTACACTGGCATATTGGGTTCCTTTACTTGACTTGCTTTTGACAATGTTTACAATTTACAAGCAGATTGCATATTCACGGATATATTGTTCCGCCTACATTATGGGTCAACTCATTATGAAAGTAGGTCTTCCGTATTGGTATATTTTACTTAAGCTAGTAGGCTTTGATGTATTACTACGCACCAAAGTGTAGTTCTTACTTATAGACAATGTCAGGGATATAGTAAGACGTTTTGTTTTAAGTTAACATGCTAATATCATATTAATAATCAAAAATAACATAGTGTTAGTAAACATTTCGGCAAAGATGTTTTAACTACTGCTTTGTTGCTCGAGTGTTTCCGGATTTTCCGGAAAGTCGCGAACGATTGCATAGATAATTTTGCACTAAATGCAAAATCCAATAATGCATGCAATGTTTTACTGTTTGCATCCAGTATTTAATTGTGTTCTGTAGATGCACAGACAATTATATCTTAAATTGAGATTTCGATATTGCAATGTTCATGTCAAGACAGGTGGCGGGAAATTGGACAAATGCATCAATCTGCTCCCCATATGTGCGGAAATATGCGCATACAGCTATTATAAAATACAAAACATCCCACAATATACACCTCCTAGTCTTCAACTATTGGCTTTTTATTACTTAAAATTTAAATAAAAAAGCTCCAGAACGAAGCTTTTTGGAAAACTAAAACCTGTCCTGGTCATGCTCTCATTTAAAAAGTGATATTCGTTTGTGCGTGCATAAGTGATGCTTTAATGACCCTGTCTTCACCACTCTTTGCATTGTGTATTGTCCTTTTCCTTGTTTGGTTAATTTGCCCTTTGTGTGTGGTACATCGCGGATCTACGGTGCCATTGCGTTTGGGTGCTGTAAATATAATGAATATGATGTATATAATCTCAACAATATGTGTATACATCTAGTAATATACATTGCCCATGATATATGTTGATATTAGATATCTATATGTTGGTCAACCCAGCTTTGTAGATTTGTGTTCGTTAGCTCTGTATATGTGTGCTCGTTACAGAGATGTCTGTCAAAACGTGACGTTTCTGTAGTCACCTATGGCGAAATGGATGACCAAATGGGTGATATAAGCGTGTGTAAAGAATGTTGCTATGGTGATGTTTGTAACACGCATGGGTGTGGCATGCAACGTAAGTTACTTGCATTTTTTATTGATTGAACAAGGCAAACCATCTGTATTCGTGTTTCAGCGCAAAGTGGTAATAACTATACATGTTTGCATTTGTTTCATCATTCTATACTATACATCTAACAGTTTGGTCTCTAATATATACGAACGGCAGTTGCAGGGCTGACTCAACGTTCGAACACATATTCCTGAGATTTCCTAAACTTCAGATTTAAAGCGCGCACAATATACCATTAAAATGGAAACCTATAAAGCGCGACTGGATTTGCGCAATTCTTTTTTTACTCAATTAATACTAATACATTGTTGTGTAGCCAAAGAAAATAGTAGATTACCATACTTCAATATGCATACAAATAGGTGTTTTAGGGGAACTTTTCCAATTTGATTTGACAGACTAGGTCTGTTATTATAATTAAATCGATGCATACCTGACTTGCAAATTATGCCAAATTAATAGTACTGCAGTGTATCTCTTATCTATACTCAACTTATATGTTTATATTACTAAATGAGTGAATACGAGGATTGTATTATATTGTTAAAGACACATTTCGAGCCTGTTGTATTGGTGGGTGGGTGGGGGGGGGGGGGGGGGGGGGGGGGGGGGGGAGAGAATTTCTATAGGTAACTGTAAATCACTGTTAGCCATACAATTTCATGTGCAAAGTGTGATATTCACTTTTTCTTCAGATTATGAGGCCCACCCAATAAAGCATTTGCGACCAGTACACATAATAACACATTAAAGAATGTTGTATATTTATTGTGTTGTGCTCTGATGTTTGGTCTAAAAACAATTAAGAAATACCAGATAAGTTTTGTATTCAAAAGATAAATTATGAACATATATTTCTTCATTAATGTAAATTACAAAGTCTTGTTAAGCTATTCTTATCCCAATATAGCAATGCTATACATATAGAAAACTAAGAGCGGGTCTCAATTTATATACCGGAGTTGGTCAGCCATGAAGCTTACTGGCTGTAAATATTCAAGCTTCCCATGCTTTTGCAATGACCAAGTAGCGTTGGGAAATGTGTCTTTAAATCAAATTAACCACTTTTTAAAAAGAAGATACATTCATGATAGTTTAAGGATTTATACCAAGGAAAGAGATAAGGACAATACAGTTTAAAATGTCATGTGACTGTGTTTCTTTTACTATTGTTATTAAAAACGTTTAGAAACCTTTATAGTGCATTTGATTTGTCATACTACTTACTAGTTTTGAAAATAATTATTTAAATTACCTTGAACTATCAGCAAATGTTGAGACTAAAATCCCTAAGGCAAAAATACATAAGTATATTATTTGAACACCTGGATAGCATTTTGATAAACGTGTGTGCTGTGTTATTGTGTCGTTATTTGGTTTCATCTGTTAAAATAATTGTTAACATCTATTTCAAATATATCTTTTATTATTATGTTAACTTGTGATTAAGATTAAGTTCCAGCCGAATTCTACATTTCATTTATTCTATAGACAGATTGGTTGATTATTTTGTTTTTAAGATTTAGTTTTAATTCCAGAGTTACTGTTATTCATTCCAATCTTTGAAGAGAGCCCGATATTTACAGATATCGGTGATACATTCTCAAATACTTTTAGTTTCTTACTTGAATTTCAAATAAGTGGTTCCACTACTCCAGCCTTTAAATGTTCTGAGTATTGTTTAATCACCCTTAGGATATGTTGCCTGCTTTTTAATTCAGTATTTTAACTGCTACCTGTGATACCCAGTTTTCATAACCTCTGAACCCAGCTAAATTCTATTTTGTTTATTTTTCCCATTGTTTTCTCGTTTAGGGCAACGCGTTTTGTTAGAAACTGAGACCATACGCCGCTGGCTATGGTATGGTGTGAAAATACCTCATTGAAGGTTCCATGTTCACCGTCATATGCATACCGTCTTCAGGATGGCACATATTTATGTACTATCGGCATTTTAAATACTAAATTCTGCTCAACCCGGGACTAGAGGGCAAGCACCTTTCGCTACCGTTCATGAACAACCTCAGTCAAACCGAGACTGCAATATTGTTTGTTTTTATTGTGCTGGACGATTTACAAATTTCTCCTTTCATACTGTTTTAGTGAACACATATGTTATGCAGTATGATTATAAAGTTTCATGCTATCAAAAATCATATATTTTCACCAATAAAAACGTAAGTATTACGAATATTGAGGTTATTTCCGAATGTCTTTTTCAGCATTACCAGAATTATCAGCACGTGGTCCTATCTGCTTCAGTTGCAATCAACAACAGTCCCCCGACTCGAGTGAAATGGTTACCACGTGTCGTCATGGTGAGGTAGGTAGATTACCTAAAAGTAGGTATACAAGTCGAACAGCATTCGCAGAACAAATCAACCAAAAACACGGAATTAAAACAATTTCAAGGATACATAGAAGCAACGTGTCATACACACATAGCACGGATACATAGAAGCAACGTGTCATACACACATAGCACGGTTGACAACGGGAGTACCGCCTAAGAAGGGGTTATTAACAAACGGTCCGCTGGTGAGCACCAAAACCTCACTCAAACCATACTGTCACCACAATAAATCGGGCCAGTTTAAATACAGGAGTCCCCACTTGGTTATATATGCGTATATCATCGAGATGATACAAAAATAAATACAATGAATGAATGGAAATAACTTTTAAATGGATAATATCACAAATGGGGAGTTGTAAAGAACATGCATTCTGAAATAAAAGCGATAAATTGATCACAATCTTTGAATATGTTCATTCACTACAATGGAATGCCTTTCTCGGAAACATAACTCGTAACACATTCTTGAGAATGGTAATTAACACAATGATGAATGTTTGTTACATATATAAACATATAACTTATTAATCACTAACAAATAAGGTGGTCAACTGAGCGCACACTTTCCCAGCCGGTTATTTTTATTGAATTTAATCATCAGTGAATTTAAATGTGTTTTTCTAACATACATACGTACCGTTAGGTCAAAGAAAATTGTAAAATTTAAATACCCTGATATACTTTTACAATATAAAAGTAAATTTAAGAACGCGTCTGATGCAAGGATTATCACAAACGGATTAATACATGTTATATGGTGACAAACTTCGTATCTCCGTGTCATGATCACATATTTATTAAACGCTTTAACACGTTTATCAGAGAGTTATGACCCTTTTATTTTCAAACGTACTGCATGTTTAGTGGTTGACCCATTTACACTTCTCCCCTTTGCTTTCATTTTTAATTTCGCGATGACCAGGCAGATCCCTAAAGAAAAGTAACGTTTGCTGTCTGTCTTTAATCTAGTCATGTCTTTCCTTTAATGGTGTATTCTCTTGTTGCTCTGGTTTCTGTCAAGTCACTGAATATTTGCTTTGTTACTTTCTATGTTTGTTTTGTATTTATATAGACATTGTCATGTTTGTGTTATACTTAAGCTGCCTATCAATGCTGCCTACATGTTTGGAGGATATAGCCTGTCGGCTGTCGGAATTCGAGCATAAATACATTTAACAGTACATTAAGTAAAGAATTGAAACGAAGAAAACTTATAAAGTTCCTCATCTTGGAAAACGTGTTTGCAATTCAAGTATGTATTAACAACTACGGAACTAATACTGAGCAAAGATAAACAGTATCCCCTTTTCTTACCCTTATTATATAGACAGCAAAACAGGAAATAATAAATGATGTATATATAATAACCAATAATCCAAACAATTTTTTTTGAAAAGTTCAGTACAGAAGGGAGTTATCCCCTTTTTCCTTGAACCATGCATTTTTGGTAAAAACACATACAATTTACAAAATTACCTCAATTTGTCCAAAACAATATTCTCTAAGTATTGCTTTCGAAAAAAAGCACAGAAAAACTTAACACCGATTGTGTAGGTAACAGATTTTGCTTATCAAAAATCATCAAATTACCTCCATTTAGGTTTCCATAGCATCCATAAAAGAGTATTGCTTGGCAAAATTTTAAACTGTTTAAAGTTATATTTAGTACTCAGTGAAGTGTTCGTAAAAACAGAAAACATTGTTTAATAAAAGCGCTGTTCAAGCTGTCCTACGCCCTCAAACATTGGCATATGGGAATACCAGCAAAAGAGGGGGTACATGTTTCTGTTGGTGAGTATACTTAGATATGAACAATTAGGTAGAATTATTATAATTATTCAGTGTCACATTGGCCTCAGTTAATATTTGCTTAAACAAATTAAAACGAAACAAAAACACATTCAAAAATGGAATTAAAGAAATTTGATGATGGTGAAGGAAAACAAAAACAAAAAGTAATACGAACAAGATAAATATCCATTAAAAAATAAATCAAGTATATACATGTATATAATTAAAAAAAGAAACAAGAAAAAAGAAATACAAAAGGATATTTCATTATTTATATTTTCCATTTGTATTAGGATGATAAAAATATAATATTGAGATTCGGTGCACTCTAGAACCTGAATTGAACACCCGGCGATATTTGTGCTACTGTCAGTTCCAATGTGTATCATTTCACCACATTTATGTATTTGGTGTCGCTTACTTTGCTTCTACTTGTTTATTGTTTTGTATGCGTGATTTTGGCTAACTTCGTTCTCTGATTGCTATAGTTCCTGTTAGATTTTTATACTTAGTTTCAAGAATGAAATTAGTGTGAAAAAGGCTGGTGAGTGATAGCCCTTCATTACGTGGTCCAAGTATTAACTTTCATACCCCATCCAACCCCTTCTCCAAGAAACGGAAACGGGCTTGGCTGGTGTATGAAATAAAACCTTAATTTAGTCTAAAAAAGTTTGCACATTGTAAAATTAAAACATTTAATAGGTAATTTTGAACATGTAATCGCATTTATTTAGTGAAATATGTTTTTAAACATGTTTTATTGTGGAAATAACCGTTGTAAAAACCTGCTTATATAAGCTTTTCCATCGCTTAATGCAATTAAAGCGGGATCACGTAATGTGTTTTGTCAGACATACAGATATTATATTTAAATATCCTTCAGTTGAGTAATTTATCTGTGTATGTAACAAATGATGTTTTTTTGTGCATGTCCGGATATACTAATTGTACTTCCGGACATACAGAAACCATACTGTGTCTTCTAAAATGGTGATGATGATTTAGGGAACTTCATTTGAGTCTATGTCTAGGATGTAACGCGTCTTAAGTTCGTGGATGTTGCCAGTAAGAACTTGGTTTTAAAATATTTCGGCTGGGGCTGCTTCTTATGTCAATTGTTAATGCACTCCAATGGCAAATTTCACGAACATTACCAAATTTTAAACAAATTATACTTTGGTAAACTGGCGAATGTACATTATATATGCATAATACATAGTACATCAGATACATCCATGATATGACTCCATATGCTTCTATGTAATATGTGACACTATGCTTATCTCTTGTATTCATCATTTGCAGATTTGATACACATACAGTATTGGGTCGGAGCTTCAGATATCCAGTCTGAATCCATATGGATATGGCTGGATGGCACCCCGGTGGATCAGAAGTACTTTCATCCTACGGAACCATCCAATGCTTTCATCGGGAAGACTGTGGAGCAATGATGTGGTACTGGACGGACAACAGAGTCGTCCTAAAGGACGACGCCTGTGACAATCCATACCATTTTATATGCGAGATAAAAATAAATCCTACAAAGGAAGGTAACATTTAATGTGTGTACTGACTTTTGTTGCCCCCTCAACGCTGCATTATTGTGTAGCTCCGGCTTTAACCAGTTCATTGAGTAATTTTGTGTTTAATATTAATATATGTATGGTCTTATCTGTTGTCAAACGCTTTGTCAACCTACACATGTTGTCACACTGTTTATGTTTCAGTGTTACTTCTGTATTTATTTATATATATCCTTGTAATAGTCTATTTTGAATACGTGTTTGGTTGACTATGTTTTATGAAATCTAACTTTCCTGGTCGATTTTTGCATCTAAGTTATCTGTCATAGTAAATTGTTTTATAATCCAGCCAGTGGTTTAATGGTGTTTGATCGTGTTAAAACGTTCGGTTACGGATATAACTTAATACCGCTCATGTTTAAATGAACTGCCAATTTTAACAGTAAAAGTTATATCGGATCAGTTAGATTGTAGCAACAGCTTGCGGGGAGGGGTTCATGCACTGATAAATTAGCTTTCCTCACGTGAACCGTGTATGTGAAATGATATGAAAAAGTTATATTTAGTATTTGGTAGGTTAAACCAAGATTATAAAAGCTTCGCCAAGATTCATAAAAAGTATTTTTTGCCACTGACCGTTCAATGCGGTAGCCCTATTGTAAACCCCTTAGAATTTGTGATGTTTTATTTGGCGTTGTATTCATTTTTAAATGTATTCTTTGTTTCTCTGTGTGTTTGTGGTTGACTGTCGTCCTTGAATGCTGCTTTTCCTGTTCGATTTTATATCTATTTTTACATTTGAGATTGATTTTTCCAGAAAAAACAACGTATGGCCGCAACGACGATTACACATACAGTTCGGAGACTGGGCTATGCTACAATATGTACAATAACATAGTGAAGACACGAGGCGATGCACGTCGGATCTGTCAAAGTCAGAATGCCGAGCTGTTAATACTTAGAAATCTAATTGTAGAAAAATACTTCCAAGAAGGCAAAGGTAATAATAAATACAAACGACATCACAAACACAAACGGGTTGACAATAGGGCTACCGCTTTGAAACGGTCAGTGGCAGTGGCAAAGTAGGCCACTGGGGTTTTAAACCGGTTCTAGGGTGCACTAAACCTCACACTTACCCTACTGTCATCCCATTAAAACAGGACAGTGTAAATAAAGAAATACCCGCTATGATCTAATCTCTAACCAACAAGGCAGCATCAGTAGGCAATATAATTAAAACACAAATATGCTCGTGTCAATATAATTCAAAAAAACGATAGCGTAGAAATCCACAATGAATGTACTCAATGACTTGGCAGAAGCCAGAGCAACAAGAAAATAAACCATTAAGGGCACGACAAGAAAGACAAATCAAAGACAAATATTAAACGCCACCGTCCCAGTGGGCTTTAAGTAGGCGTCATCATAGGGTCCACAGACTGTCAGGTCATCGTACAATTTCACTCTGTGCGTCTGTTAGTCTGTCTGTCTGTAGACGCAACATTGTCCGCTCCATAACAACTCTCCCCCTGAAGCAAAAATATATATTGCTGTATCAAATACATAATACCGCTACACCGGTATATTGTCGATACACCTGTATTTTTTTCATATGCATTAATTTAAAAAAGGTACCGGTGCAACGGATTAATTTATCGGTGATCAATAACATTGATGCATCTGATTTATATTATTGGTGACCAATTCTCCTCTGATGCAGCTCTGAAGAACTTATAATGTTAAACATGTGATTCAATAAAATACTGACTCTGGAGTAATATTATTGGTAAAAGTATTTAACTTTTATATTTTATATGTGCCTATGTAAAGGGTAGTGCTAGGTGTCTTTGTAGTCTGATACAGACGTAGTATTCCAGTGACATCACTGTAAAGATGAGCATTAAGCTCACTGTTACAAGTAGACACCGTCATTACAATGTCTGAACTGCATTAACCATATACCTTATTGGTGCGTACCGGTACTTTCGACCAGTTCCAATACTAAGTTTGTTAAACAGTAGTACATAAATGGAGACGAACATGCAACTGATTTTTCTGTCATTTTAGTTTTAAATCCTGCAAGAAAAACTACAAACAGAATCAATCAATTTAATTTGAACAGGTGGTGTGATAAGAATCAATTGATTTAGTTTGAACAGAGGTCGTGTGTGATATTCCGTCTCTGATTTAAACAAACATAATTCATTCATCCTTGTTCATAACATCAAGTAGAATGTAGACGAACCCTCTTGCAACTCGGTAATATCACGGAGAACAAATTTGAGATATCCTTGTTGATATTCAAATTAGCAAAATATTGACGGTCACTTGTAATAAAGCATGTAATTCAAACCAGTACTTTATCAATATAAAGTCTATTGTCCCCGTTCAAACACTAAATCGATTTATTACTATTTTATTTAAAAAATGATAAGGTAAATAAAGAGTTTAAATAATCATAATAAATCGATCATTAATCGTGACGCACAACACAGACCTCATGCAGTAAAACATTAGAGAATACGTGCAAAAACGCCCGAAAAAGAATTCGCAAATGGCGTCTCGGTAATTCGAAATTATCGAGTATTAGTAATCGGCGTGCTACAGGTACAACAAACTCTTTTTTCTAGAGGAATCTAACATTTTAAAAATAAAAACAAGTTCATATCAATCAAAATACGGTGTTGGAGCCCTGTTGTTCAGGTGTTTAGCTTGAATTCAACATGTTTGTTTTAATGGGATCGGGTAATTCATGCTTTAATTAACTTGGTGCGTAACCTAGGTTACAACCAGTATAACTATATAGACAGAATTGCATGGTAACATGTAGCAAGAGGTCCTTTAGAAAAGTTATCAATTATAGGTCGGAAGCATAGACATCAATAAAAAAGCTTCATGTATCCCTTTAAATACATATACATAAGTGTTAACAAATATACTTAGCTATTAATTGGCAACCCATTCACCCTACCACCTCCCATCCGTTATTCATTGCAGCAGCATTTAAGAAACAGAAAACTGAAGTGACAAATGCCCTCGAAGTGGTTTTAACATTTGGCCTCTAAGTGTGACCTTGACTTTGGAGCCACTGACCTGAATATTGCGCGCAACACGTCGTCTTTTTGTGATGAGCCCTTGTGCCAAGTTATTTGATAATCCGTCCAGGAATGTCAGAGTTATTGACCAGACACGATTGGACGGACGAACGGACTGACTGTATGACTGACGGACGCAGGTGCGACTACTATATGCCGCCCTTCGGGGGCTTACAAATGAATAAGGCGATGCTTGCCGTAAAGTCATTTTAACGTGAGTGAGTCTAATTTGAAGAATAAACGACCGAATGTTTTTGTTTTATTTCTCCACTAATATTCAGTCAGTTTATCTACTTATCCACAAATAATAACTTCGGTTATCCAATATTAATAATGTTATTTCATAAATTATATTATAGAAACGGTAATCCAATACGATAATAAAGCAATGATAATTGCAACGGTCTTGGAAATCCAAGTGTGTTTCTGAGGTCCGTCCACATTCAAAGTCAAAACAAATCTCATTATTAAACAAACAGTAATCATTGTAGAAAACATATTATACATAAATCAACCTATGAACAACAATAACATAATTGCATATAACAGGTGCAAGTGCAGCAGATCTTAAGAATATCGGAAAGCATGTTTAACAATTGCTCACAGTTGACATGTTTGTACAAACTATTATTTTATTGCGTCGTAACAATAATAAGAAACAAAGCATTGCGAGAATTATATAATGGTTTGACACTTGTGCTTCGATGTGCTAATGATGTCATAATAAGAAATAAGGTAAATTGTACAAATATATAAATCATTTGATAAAACATACCTTAACTAGTTACTAGAATATTACAATATATACAACACATAGTTTATCTAAAGACTATATAAATCATTCATATTTTCTAAAAGGTTTAAAAATATATCAAAAATAATTTAGCAAAGTATTATATCTTCAACACGTATAATGTCATACTTTCGAATGACGGACATCGACCAGAGACTCTTATCAGATAAGCTACTGTCAGGAGGCGAACGAAAGATATAAACAAGAGTATGAGAGTGGACCTCTTTGGAAACGGCCTAACACGACACATACAAAATGTTGCAGTCTCGGTTTGATTGAGACTGTTCATGAACGGTAGTGAAATATGTTAGCTACCGCTCACACCCTCTAGCCCCGGGTTGAGCAGATCTCAATATTCATAAAATCAATAGTAGATAATTTTAACCATCCAGAAGATGGCATGCATACGGCGGTGGACATAAAAGTCGAAAATGAAATATAGCAGTCAATTACAAGGAAAACTAGAAGCAAAGTATGCGACACCACACCATAATGGGGTTGACAATAGGGTGTAACAGTCAGTAGCAAAAGGCTGCTGAGGGTTTAACAAAGGTTCTAGAGTGTCACAAACCTCAAACCTCAAACTCACACAAATCGGAGGTATAAAAGTCTAAAAGGGAAGTTGCATATATATTGACTTCATCATGAAATATGTATGTCTCTTAATAAACCGCATGAACGGATCGTAAAAGAAAACGTAACGTATTTTCTAGTGTCTCATATACGATGTCAACACCCTTTTCAGTCGATTTAAGACGTTTTCTTAATAATGTTAATAAGGTTATGTAAAAAAAACTACAGCTAAATATTTTCTTAAAATAGTGGTTTGTTGTGTCCCTGTGAGATTAAACTGGATATTTACAAATAATTACAAATCTTAATGTTTTACTTAATATTTTCCATTTAAGTTGCTTTATGAAGACGGCCTTAGGAGAATGATATAAATTGATAATCAATATTCTAAAACAGAACCGACTTCTACTAGCATTTCCATTCTTAGAAACATCAATACACTAAAGTGTTTGGCTTATAGGATATGTTGTCTGCTTTTTAATTTAGTCTTTGGACTGTTACTTGTGATATGCAGGCTTCATAACCGCTGCTCCCAACTAAATTCTATTCTGTTTATTTCGATCTTCGGGGCATTTAATTTTATTAGATACTGGTACCATACGCCGTACGACATGTGGAAGAAAGATACTCCATGTCCACCGCCATATGCATGCCATCTTCGGGATGGTTAACATTTTGTACAATTGATTTTATTAATATTGAGTTCTGCTCAACCCGGGGCTAGAGGGCGTGAGCGGTAGCTAGCTTATTTCATTACCGCTCATGAACAGTCTCAATCAAACCGAGACTGCAATATTTCGTATGTGTCGTTTTCTGCCGTTTCCAAAGGTTCATTATCAAACTCTTTTTTTAGTTTAAACTTATTTATTTTTCATCGATTGTAACGAAAGCTCTATGAACTCATTTGAATCACTCTCGATGTCTTCCTGGGTAGAACCAGTACTAAGCAAATGCAGATAAAGTGTCTTGCCCTGGAACACAATGCATATGGCAATGGCGGGGATCGAACCCACGACTTTTCGATCATGGGTCCAATACTCTACCACTAGACCACAGCGCTCCACCTGTTTGGCTTTGACGACAAAGTAGACAGTGAAACAGTATCCTCCAAACTTGGGGCAGAGTTCTTGTGTTATACTGATCCGCACTAGTGGAATCTTTGTTTTGTTAGATATAATCTGGGCAAACTAAGTCAAACTAGTGGGTTCTGTTCTGTTAACAAACTGTATTGAAAATTTGAACTTTGCGACGGTATATCATTCTTCTAATGGTCGCAAAAATGTTAAATGGGCACGCGTTATCGGATTCTTAAAGCAAATTTGCGACCATCAAACGACTGATATAACATCGCAAAGTCAAAATTTCAATACTGGTTAACTCTTTTCTAACGCATTTCATTCAAATTGCATAAATTAACACTTTTTCTCCAAACCGCATTGGAATAAAAAGTTATGACGTCACGTCTTGCTGGATTTGCCACAGGTTATGCATGTTTAATATTCGCAAATGTTTGAACGTCAACCAATCGGAATGGAGCTTTTTTGCAAGTGCATTATAATTACTGTTTAATACACTAAATGTTCTACAACTGACACCTGTTTCGACAATTACGGCTTTGATGTTATATACTATTGAGGACAAACAACAGTTTTTTTTCTCCGTATCAGATGAGCGGATTGCCCCGGATTCAACTATCTCCCTCTGTACAAGTTAGTCACACACCTGAAAAATAAATAGCACACCAGTAAATCTACAACACCTACTGCTTTACAAATTAGATATAAGAAACATTCAACCACAGCTCTTACAACATACTGACACACTCAATCTGTCTAACAAAGTGCCGAAAACTGTTGCTGTTCCGAGTCGAGGTGGACATTTGTCAAAACACACATACAGGTTAGGCGCAAATAATATCACAAAGTCCTGCATTTATTCCTGCTGTCAACATGAAGTGCAACCTACAAATCAATACCAATATACCCACCACCCATTGATAAGTTCCAGTAGTTCAAGCTATTTGTTGACATTTTAAAAGAAACACAAAATTCACAGATTTTCCACAAAGCCTCAGTTTCGCATTTCAACCACATATACTTCTATGAGAATCTGTCAGGGTGTCAGGGAAGCTTGTCAAAGTGTTTCTCCAACTCAATTCTCACCAGTCATAACAGAAATAATATACAGAAAACTTTCAAGAAAAGATAGGCATTCAATATTCGCATTTACCCCTTATTTCAGAATTTCACCGGGGCCAATTCGAAACTGCCAAAAATGTTGTCTGCTAGTAACCTTAAGCGAAGCAGACAGTTTTTTTCTGAATCAGAATACTGTATTTGTTCTGAATGTTTTTTCATAATCTAATAAATCTATTCAAATTAGTTTGCTCCTCTATAATGTTTTTTTGTGTTTTCTAAGCATTTGAAATATGGGTCCATTATAATCAATTTGAGGCAATCTAAGGCCCCAAAATGATAATTGATATATTGCACGTATTAACTTAGTTTCCACCAACTGACCAGTGACAGAGAATAAACAGCAAGACAAAATCCCATAAAGTCCAAATTTACTCTAGAAATTAACCGAATAAATCCACATGCATACAGATAAAGCATCATTCGATGCAAAAATGAAAGCCCGAGTTCCATTTTACTGCACCTTTTTTCCAAAATGTCAACATCATTTGAGATTTTACAGACCTGAAAACATTCCAAGCAATCAAATAATCAATCAATCAATAAATCAATCAATCAATCAATCAATCAATCAATCAATCAATCAATCAATCAATCAATTAACCAATTAACCAATCAATCAATAACTAATCAATCAATTAATTAATCAATCAATCAATCAATCAATCGATCAATGCAAAAAGAAAAGTAAGCGCAAATTACAAACAATCTCATTACCTCAAAGTAAAAGAAGGTCATATCGTGCGCTAAACCGAGATTATAAACCTATATGATTCACTGCCGTCAACCTCTGCCTTATCTGTGGACTCAGGGTCTAATCAACAACAATTCGAAACTGATGCTAAAAAATGTTGTCTGCTACCATTGTCTATCGAGGCGACCATAATTTACAGTTTACAGCAATAAGGAAGTATTAGTGCACCGAACAATAATATTTATCTGGGTTATTGTATTTCGATCATTGTTCGTTCTTATCACTATTGTAGCAGTGTGTTATCGCTTTACCACTCAGATATTATCAGTGATAGTACTGAAAGACTATTACTATATCCTGCATATTCCGCTGACAGTTACATAATTGTTTACGATAACATAAAAGTTAAGAGTGCTTATGTTATGTTAACTTACTAGCCTACTTCCCTTATTGAATGGCATGGCGTGTGTTATTATAGGTCCAGTTTGTTAAACGTGCATTCATATTTGCACCTCTTGCAGTTAATGAGAGCTGTCCTGTAGGTCCATGAAGAAATGAGCTCATTGTAATAACCATTAATAATTATAAAATGGTTGTTGGTTAGTTAAATGGAGTTTTACTTCATTTAAGTACATTTTAGGCTATATATGACCGTCGATCTTTTTGTGGTGGAGGCAGACCACCCACCGTTTCGTGTATACCTCCCGCAACCCAATTACAAATTGAATTATTATTACAGGAGAGAGAGAGAGAGAGAGAGAGAGAGAGAGAGAGAGAGAGAGATTTGATGGGGGAATTGTGGTTAATTCAGGACTTTGGCAATATATGTCGGATTCGTGGAAAACAGTCAAATGGGACATATCCATGTCAGAAATAGCAGAAATGTCAATGCGACCCAAGTATCGTCGTGTTGCCTGTGCAATATGTAGATCAATCACTGCGCCGTGTGTACGCAATCGCCTTATGTCAAGACCTACGTTTTGATAAGTTCAGACAAGATAAGCGCTCGAAGGTTTCATAGTCACAATCGTCGTGACATTTATCCCAGCAAGGAATACACACCATGTTGTCCACGTTTGTTACCATGGTTGTTTTAGTATCGGGATTCGCAAGTATGTACACACTGTTATATATTTTAGCTGCTTGAAAATGTGCATGTTGTTCGAATTACTGCTATGTAAACAGGTATTTTACTTTTTGCTCAATTTGGTTTGGGCAACATGTGCTTTTATATCAGACACTTTTAAGTAACAAGAGTTTTAAATGAGAAGTCGAGATGCAGCATTCTAACATCCCAGTGTTATGACTCAATCTCTACACTTAGTTGTCGTTCCTTGTATCAATATACAGCCTCTGTCAACGTCTAAACAAATACCAAGATACTTGGAAACGAGGAAAATGAACAAGTCCTTGGTGACTCGGTTTAATATGAAAAGTTAAGGGTTAAAACAAAATATATATTAACTTAATAATGCTCAGAATTATATTGTGGTATAATAACTTTATACTTTGGCATATCTCTCCGCCGTTAAAACATTCAATATGCACATTACCATTACGTTACCCATAGAGTTACAGTATAGCGTCTGTGCCTACCAGCACTTTCCGAAATTTCATACCTCTAAACAGCCTACCTACAATTAAAGTACTCACCTAAATACATCAAAAATGTGCAAAGCAAGCGGTGTTGTCGCGCCCTCAATATTGCTTTGGCTTCTGCCAAGTTAATGAGTACCTTCTTTGTGGCTTTCTAGGCTATTATTTTAGGTATTTATATATACACGAGCATCTTTGTGTTTTACTTATATTGCCTATTAATGCTGCCTTGTTGGTTAGATAATAGTTTATGGCGGGGATTTCTTTATTTACACTATCCCGTTTTGTTGGGATGAGAGTAGGGTAAGTGTGAGGTTTGGTGCACCCTAGAATCTGGTTTAAACCCCCAGCGGCCTTTTTGGCCACTGACCGTTCCAAAGCGGTAGCCAATTATATTTACCCTGACTATATTGCTATTTAAACTCTACTTGGTACGAAACTACTATTATGACGAATTAATATTTACAACATTTTAGTAATAATGAAATTGTCTCTCTCACATGATTATTGATCTCTTGTATCTAAGAAAAAGCACCGAACATAGAAAACCCTCCCTTTTTATAAGGTCATTCCAAATCAGGGGTTAGAATGCTCTTAACTATTGGCATGCTAACTCACCAATCTTATATAGCATCTACAAATAAGGAATGCTAACACATAACTTATGATCATTAGCATCAGCCTGAGTTAGCCTTGTAAAGAGGTACACATCTAGATTTATAGTGCTAACCGAAGACAGACATATTGTCCTCAGTAACCAGGCTTGAATACTGGTACCTGTACACAATTACAACCATTTATTACTTATTAACATTGCCATACATGTTTGTCGTTTTGTGTGTTTTTGGGTTTAGTGTGTTCTGTGAAAGCTGTATTTCGTGTTCGACTTTTATACTTATTTTGTCGTTCGACGTTTTAGCACACCGTATCATTATCGTTGTGAGGTCACGGTGCAGATTTTTATTCGCCATTTTGATATGTGTGTTCATTTGACACATTATCATGTGATCGCAGATTACTTTCTGCGACGTTGACAGTGTCACATGCGACATTTTTTAGTACATTGTAGGCAATGTATGGTCGAGTTTTAGTGGTGGAGGCAGACCAACAAAATTCCTGGTTAGAACCAGTACTGAATACATCCTGTCATCCGTAAGAGCCGACACTTTCTCACTTACAGGTCAAGTTCCCTCTTGGTTTCAAGCCCGCAGCGGTGAGAGGCGAGCACAGTCCTTTATTGTTGCGTTGAACAACTGTAATTTTAGACGCATCCGTGGTCGTTGGGTTAACGACTTTGCGTTGTAAACTCTCTCGCCTCTCAATGTTGTGTGTTCGGATCCTACTGGAAGCTCGACTTGTACAAGAGGAAGTGTCGATTCTTACGGATTGCAGAAGGTGTACTAGTTCTACCCATGAGAAGTGGGTGGTCTGCCTCCACCAAGACAAAACAGAACAAAAACAACAATAACTACAAAAACACACCTGTAAACACGTGTACTGATGTAAAACACCATACAAACAAACAAACAAACTAAAAACAGCAAACAAACAAAAACAAAGAAAGAAAGAAACAAACAAACTGCTTTACACATAAAACTATCATTATGATTAAAGGCATCATTAGCAAGTGATCGTAGACTGTGGTATTAATTGACGTTTAATGTAAATATTTCAAAATTGTAAAATTCGTGGAAGCTGGATTTGAAATTGAATGGGCCTATGCAGATGCATGATAAAACTTCTTTGCTATGTACATTATAATACAATCTGAAAGTCATATTGCCAATTTGGAAAATAATTTTAATAGAAATCTATATGTATTTATAGTGGAGTTCGTGGTTCAGTTGTAGAGCGTCGGACTTAAGATCAAGAGGTAGTGGGTTCGATCCTCATCGTCGAGCAAGCTTATTGAGCAAGATAATTAATCCACATTGCTTAGTGCTGGTTCTACCCAGAAACTCAATGGGAGTGATTAATATACGTTTCAAGAACTTGCTTCGCAATGAATATAAAACTCCATAATGTTTGATTTTTCTTAAGAATGAGTATTATCTAGATGTTAAAATAACACACAATCGACTGCTTGAACGAACAGTTAGTTGCAAATCCTTTCAAAATAGAAAGATATAACTTGCATTTTGATTAACCATAGACACATCAAATTGTCTTAAGCTTATACAGCTTATACTAAATGTTCGTTATATATGTTTTAATATAGTTAAAAATGTAGTTTTATGTTTTACCGGCCCAAAATCTCATATATATATTAATATGTTGTACGGAACGTTGTGTATGTCATATGATGATTTGTGACACTTTAATAAACATTTCTTCTTCTTCTTCTATAAAATAAATATGTTTAAATGTTTTTTTTATTTTTAAAGGCGGTTTGGCCGAGGGCCAAAAGAGGCAGTTTCACAGCGTGGAGGAATGGATTTCACACTGCTGGGACCATGGGTCGGGTCACATAATGGACCCCTTTTGTCCACATGGACCGGGTGTGTATACAAACGTATTATTCTTCGCCACTCTTTGTGTTGTGTATTCACTATTGTAGAATCTCCGTGGCCGAATGGTTAACGACGTTGTGTTGTAAACCTTCGCCTCCCACCGCCTGCGGGTTCGAATCCAACTGGGAGCTCGACTTGTAAGTGAGGAAGTGTCGATTCTTACGGATGGCGAGAGGTGTACAGTACTGGTTCTACCCAGAAAAAGTGGGTGGTCTGCCTCCACCACAAAAAGTCGACTGTCATATATAACCTTACGAGTGTTGAAAATGACGTAAAACACCATACAAACAAAAACAAAACAAAGTATTCACTATTGTACTTTTCAATGTAAATTTAATTTGCTCTTTGTTTGTGCTAGTGTGCGGTCCTACAGTGTCATTGCGTTTGGGTAATATGATTTCTATAGGACATTTTTTCTCTATGGTTTTATTATAAATTTGCTATGTGCTAACCTACTTGAAAGGGGACACGTTTCTTACGGTCGAAAGACCGCACCTTCCTCTCATATGTCACTCAAAGTATATTTATTAGACCAATTATAACGAGTTATAAATAAGTATTTATATATGCACATGTAGGTCTCTGAACGTGGTTGGGTTCCACAGCACTGACAGATCCCACACAAGTGAAATAACGTCGAATGACGTCATAATTCGCACTCGATAATACAAAAGAATGCACTGAATAAGTATATGCGTAATGATCCTTTTCACTTAAGGGCAAAACAATGTGTCGACCATAAAAGCAAAAACAAAAATCACCAATCATAAATTGTGCATACGTTTAGCACCACATACAATATAGTTTTAATGCTCGCCTATACAGCTGACCACAAACATACACACTGAATGTGAAAACACATTTTATACGCACAATTTTTTTCAGGCGGATGCTGTGGGAATTAAAAACCGAACAATCACAATAAATAGAGAAAAGTAACACACTCAGTTTTATTGAGTCTGTTCATGAGAGATAATATAAGATGCCACACCCATCGCCACCTCTCACCGTGTTAAGCGATATTCTACTTTAAAACTACAAAGACTGGGCTTGTTGATCCAAATTGACCAGTAAGTAATAACACTATGATTTGTAGTCGGGGCGACCAAACAGCACTAAGCAAACGCTAGTGCGAAGGCCAATACATGCTGACAAGGGGATCCCTTGGAACAAACAAAAACGACAAGAGACAAGTAGCAGATTCAGTTGTATTGAGTCTGTTCATGAAAGTAATATAAGTTGCAACACTACCACCACCCCCACCCATACACACACCCAGACCCACTATCAGCAATGGCATAGCTGAGACATATGTAATAATCAATTCAGTACGTTCAGACTTCCACAAATGCTTTCATTGAGAGCTGTGAAGTCTACACTTGTCATACCCAACATGCGAACCTCCAGCCAGTCCGTATTTACAAGATACGCACACGTTTCGACCAATTCACTCGCAATATGCGAAAAGTCACGCAGTCTTCACATGATATGGAAAAAAGTCAACCGATCATCAGAAGATATTATTGCAAAAATGCAACCAATACAGACATAGTATATAAAGTGCAACAAATCCGCACACACATGTTGCAAATATTCTAACAATCCACGATATGCGAACATTCAGCCAATATACCCATACAAATTCGAAAATTCAACCAATCCACACGTAATATGCAAAAAATCAATCAAGTTACGCATAGTTTGAAAAATGCAACCAATCCCCAGATCATATGCGAAAATGCGACAATCAACAAATATTTTGCAAAATTCTACCAATCCACGTATTCTTAACGAATGAGCAACTAATACACTATCACTCCCATAATATGCGAAAATTCAACCAAATCCATACATAATACGTGAACATTCAACCAAATTCATATGTAATACGCGAAAATTCTACCAAATTCATATATAATACGCAAAAATTCAACCATCATCCATGCATAATACGTGAAAAAACAACCAAATCCCATACATAATATGCCACAATTCTATAAACATGCACCACACCTGCTATTCGAAAATGCAACCATTCCACACATACGTTTTATGCAAAACTTCAACCAATTTGTACGCACATGAGTAAATTCAACCAAACCGCGAAAACCATACTATGCGAAAAGTCAACGTATCCACACATAATATGCCTAATATTCAACCAATCCGAGCATCTTATTTTAAGTATTTTTGATATATTTTCATCAAATATCAGTATGCGGGCCACCTCCTACAATTGCGAACGGAGTGGGAAGTGCACCAGAGCCGTCGACGACAGCGGTGGACTCAGTCGTTACCTACAGGTGCAATGACGGGTATCGATTGAGAGGAGATGCACATATCACATGCGAAGAATCATCAGGACCGGTTGGAAAATGGTCTCAAGCCCCGTCTTGCATTCAAAGTAAGTGTATTTTGTTTTTTACGTGTACAACATATCAAATGGAGATGCAGATATCAAATGCGAAGAATCATCAGGACCTGTTGGAAAATGGTCTCAAGCCCCGTCTCGCATTCTAAGTATGTGCATTTTGTTTGACGTGTACAACAAATCAAATGGAGATGCAGATATCAAATGTAAACAATATAATCGGCGCTGAAAGACAACAAAATAACAATTAGTTTAGCAAAGCAAGAGATGGACTATCTGGTGTAAGGTTGAATTTTGTTGAACGTGTATAATAGAACTGATAATATTAACTGTTTGGAGATACATATATCAAATGAGATGCAGTATCTGGTGCTAAAGGACACGTCTTGGATCAAGGAAATGTGTGTTTTGCTTGGATATATACACATATCCCTCACCCATAACACCTCCTACGCAACACAAAAAAGACAAACATGTTTTATGAATGCGCTTAAGTACGTTGAAATTAATTATCTAAATCAATACAATTCTAACTGAGTCAGAAATAGGTAGTAGGGCATTATTTTTGTTTAAGAATATGTATATTATTTGTGTGTGTGTAGAATGGTTTGTAAATATATCCAAAGTGTGACACAATGGCTTATTAGCAAGATGAACCGTGCTTCCTTACTGTACTGCAACACAGAACTGAATTGTTGTTTAACGTCTCATCAACACGTTGCTTTGGCTACTCCGAGTCGCCCTAGAGATAGGGGAAAACACATAGGTTTCCGGGAACCCTGCGATACTCTGTCTATCGAACGTATATATATGGCCCTTAACATGCTAGGATAGACTCCGTTACACGGGACCGCCATGTCAGCGGATGGTTATACCGCGGTAGTCCAGTGGAGCCAACGATGCTAGAACCGCTGTTCGTAGTCGAGGTCGAACCCATGCTTTCCACAGGACCATTACCTAAGGTTATACCGAGGTAGCCCTGTGGCGTCATTGACGTGGTTTTCGGATTCAGAGTCGAACACCTGCTTTCAATGTGAATACGTCCATTGTTTTCAGAATGCTCACCTGTTCCTGACATAAACAATGGATACCTGGTCGGTCCAAACTCCACAGCTATTGGTGTAATTGTAAAGTATAACTGTAGCAGTGGATACACTTTCCTTGACAAGGACACAACAGAATGCGTGGATGGTTACTGGACCATTTTACCAGTGTGTGAACCAATAGGTAAATAAATATAATAACATTAATATTACTACGTTTGAACAGGAATATATGTGTAAAATGTACTCATCAAGCCTTTTAAATACAAAAAAGATCGGGGTCTCGACCTGACATTATTTTATCTTGTTCTCCATTAAAGTATTGATTTGTTCGATGTTGCAACTGGGTGTAGGACATAAGAATTCAATTCTTTATTTACATTTCATTTAACTATACTACGGGCATTGTAAACCGATCAAAAAATATTCACTGATATATCCATAGGCCAGTTGTTGAGTGAGCATAAAAGCTTACACTGAGTTTTAATAAAAAACTTTTGATGTGTGTAAACATACTTAATTGAGTACAAACCATTAAATAGCAATAAATAGTTTCAAAATTTGCCATATTATGATATAAAAACTTCAAAGGGCGGTAATTTGATAAGTGTTGCTTTAAAACAAAAGCTACAAAACTGCCATCTACAAAAGCCGTGTGTTACAGTTTGGGGCATTATATTTTTGCGTAAGGAACCTACATAAGATATTGTTTCGAACAAAACCTATTTTATAGAGTTTATATTTGTTTAGGCCAAAATAATATTTTAAGATAAAAATGGATCTAATTATTCCATGAATTATTTTCTGTTTTTGTTGTCCAGAAAATAAGAGGAAGGAAAAGTGGGTACGTTTTATTTTTGCTCAGTATGTATTTGTTCATGTTGTTTAGACAAAAATGAAGCCAAAGCACAATTAATGAACAAAACAACAACAGCTTCTATGTTTTAATATGGTTTCTTTATTCAACAGGTTTATTGGGCGGATCTCATTATCTTATACAAAATTGAATAACACCATTTTATCATGCAATTTCACGTCTTACAGTGATTTACGTAATATATGGAGTATGGTCTCATCGAGTTGATTTCGCGTTGTTTAAATCAACCAATGAGATGAGAACATACACTGTTTACTTTGTAGCATGTACATTTCAGCTGTCTGCCATAATCTAACTTCCAATTAGTGGTAGTTAAAGTACATCATTTATTCTGACATGTGTCATTTTCAATTAAACAATTTACACCTGTGCAAATACAAAGGATATTTTAGTGACCATGCTAACAAAGTTACCTATACAAATTATCTCCCCGACCACACCCCCGCCGGCCCCCCGCCCCCCATCCCCCCCCCCACCCACACACATACACACACACACAATAGGTTGAACAATGTCGCCATGCAACTGTCACTGTTGAGGACCATATGTCAGACTGGTTATAAGCCAGACATATGTTCTCCTCGATAAATAAAGATATTATTTTTATTTTTTTATTTGTTTTTAAATTATTATTTTATTACTATTATTATTATTTTTATTATTATTATTATTATTGTTGATTTCAGCGTGTTACTTGTATATTCTCCCATGTGTAAGATCCGGCTTTCCATCACCCATGTAAAACGTGGATAACCTCTTCCGGTATGCAAGAAGTATTTATATTCAATATTGCCTCTATGTGCAGTGTGTCCTGCTGTTCCGGATCTTGCTAATGGTTACTTGGTCGGTCCTAACGATACACACGTTGGTGTGGTCGTCCAGTACAACTGTACCGATGGATACAGTTTCCGTGACAACGATATCGGTACAATAGAGTGTCTTAGGTTTGGACCTAATACTACTTCCGCTGTCTGGAGTGAACTACCGGTGTGTCTACCAGGTACGGTTTCACTCAATTTCCGGGGGTAGGTCAATGTGTGTTTAATTTAATTATTATAACCTACACACACTATACTGTAGTGTTTCTTTGTCAATACCCTACAGATAACAATTGCCATTTCCACCATGAATTGTTCAAATAAATACAAAGATACTGCATTTTAACTGTGCAGTTTATACATATGTCTAGGTAATGTAACCAGAAAGGAGAGTGAATGGTATAATCTTAAAGGCACTTTAGTGAGGAAGTCTCCGATGCTTTTGTCGAGCTCTTTGCTATTACAAGGCTAAAGTTGTACTTCATTTCGATTTTAATTAAATAATTGCTATTGTCTGTGTTATCATAGTTACTGTTAAAACACCTGTTTGAAGCAGTGATAGCAGCTATCACCTGGCTATCACCCACTTTTCACCTGGCGATACAAATTAGAATGCTCGCTCTGGATATGTTTATGCCCAGCTACGAAAGTGTAGAGGGCATATAGAGTTACCAATGTCCGTTCGCCCATTTCTCAGACACCAGAAGACTGAGAGCTTTCAAACGTCTCAAATGTTGTCACCTACAAGACAGCAGTATGTGTCTACCAAGAATAAATGACTTCATCTATATGTTGCACTTAATTTACATTAACTGCAAATTATGCTTATTGATGTGTAAAAGGAAACAGCCGACACAGTTCTCGAAGTGTTGTTCTCAAGTTTTCATGTTTATTTAAACAATGTCGTCATGCAACTGTCATTGTTGAGGACCATATGTCAGAATGGCGTTAATTTTTACTATTAATATTAGTATTATTATTACCGAGCAGAGCTCGGCCGGCGCAGCCGGCCGACGATGATCGGCTAATGGTAACACATGTGCAAATGTTGAAATCGTACCTGGCTGGGCAAAACAACTGTGTCGCACCGGAAGCGCCGCCATTGATGAAATTGTGTTCGGCAATTTCGGATTTTTTCCTCAAATCATCAGGGGATCAGTCTGTTTCACTAGGACGATTGTCTCTTTTCGTAGTTTGGAGTATTCGTACTAGTTCGGATAATCCCGTCACAAGTAGTTACGAATGAAGCGATATTCATTAAAAGAATGCTTATCATTAGAAGTCGTTTTATTATTTGTTATTGGTTGTCAAAATTAAACTAATTCAAAAATTCAAAATTTCAAAATTTCAAAATTCAAATTTTCAAAAATTCAAAATTTCAAAAAATTTAAATTTCAAAATTTCAAAATTTCAAAATTCAAAATTTCAAAATTTCAAAAATTCAAAAATTCAAAATTTAGAAATTTCATAAATTCAAAATTTCGAAAAATTTAAATTTCATAAATTTTAAAATTCAAAATTTCAAAAATTTCAAAAATTTAAAAAATTTAAAAATTTAAAAATTCCATGAATAATTTGATTTAATAATAAAATAATTGTTGCCTTTTAGGTTCGGTCGATATATGTTGCATTTACCGACCTGAGCAAAGTGGTATCGACAGAGGCGATATCAGCTCGATAAATAGAGTTTAATAACCAGTGTTTTTGAGATATTTTCAGTATCTCAAAAACACTGGTTATTAAACTATACTCGGTAAAAAAAAGTTTTGGACCATGGTATATAAAGTCATATAAAAATAAAACTAGTGGACAAAATTTAAGTATCTTTTTTTAGTAACCAAGGTCTACCCTACCCGGTTAATTTGGTACCAGAAACATTTTTTACAAAAATATCGCGAACACACAAAGGGTCTGTAAACAATTATGCAAAGTCCATACAAAGTAACAGTTAGGGACACATTCGAGTAACCAATAAAAAGTTTATTATTTTTTCGCAAACTTTCATTGTAAACGATAATTATTGTTGATTGTTGATCTATTGTGAATTATCAACTGAGATAATAAGGGTTATGGTCGAATGTCGTGGTTCAGCAATCATTGTACGGGTTCGAACACTGCCATGGTCCAACACTTCTTTTACAGAGTCTATATATTACATAAATTAAAATTTCTTATGATTAATGCCTTTTTACACCAGAACGCCAAGACGACGTTACGTCATCCAAGACGACGTTACGTCATACAAACAAAACAAGTGGAACCGGAACTCTTCGTTAATTTCCGTAATCGTTATTTCCTAGTGGCGGAATCTGACGATGACGTCCGTAAAACAATCGGAACGTCATTTGGCATTCCCGCCGCTGACGCAAAAGGCCGAACAATGTTCCGTACTTGGAAATATCTCCCACTGGGCAAACGAGTAACGTTAGATATAGCTTTTCTATTCCCAGTATTTCCTATACAAATCACAGACAAATATGTAATATATACACATATCGACCTCACTAAAAGGCAATAATTTTATAATATTGCTGATAACAGGGTTGGCATGGAGGAGTTAGTGCAAATTTACCACAGTCCTGACATGACCAAACTTTAAGACGAGAGGGAAATGATAAATGGTCAAGGGTGGGCCACAGCTTGTGAGATTGAAACTGTGTCTACCATTTTCGGCTACAACATCAATGTAACATGAGTTTGGTGCAGAGCAATATCACATGTATTCTTTTTCAACCAATGAAGGAGAATTGGCATGTACAACCGAAAACACGCACGGCAACAAGAGCAAACATAATTCAGAAAATTATATTAGTACACCATATACTGAACCAAATAAGGACTCAAATTCCAACTCTAATATAAACAATGACATCCAATCTTTATGTAGGAAACTAGGAATCAAAACCTCTTGAAAACGAAACACAGTCAGAATCAAAGAAAAGGCATATGAGAAATAAACGGGAAAAAAGGTATATTATCAAAACATATCAAATAAATGACATAGTCTAACAGAAGCTGCACCATTACAGAAAGATGAAAAATTCAACCTTGCTATGGGTGCTATATTTGCCTTTGAAATAGAACAGATGTCGTACGTTTTTTCTAAATGCGAAATTTGTCTAGAAAGAAGAACTGAATTGAAAATGTTCAATGACACTGTTTGTAGTAGCTGCCAAAAAGGTATGTCTGATACAAAATAATTCTCTCTGGAAAACAATATAAACCCTGGAAAGGTGCCTCTTGAGTTGAAAGAGTAAAAATAAGATAATTTTCAAAAATTGGTTTTAAAAAAAATCACACCGTAAATAGCTTAACTTTTACAATAAACTTGGTTGAACATCTATGATAAAGACGAATGGTTAACGACGTTGCATTCTAAACATTCACCTCTCCTAGCTGCGGGTTCGAATTACACTGGGAGCTCGATTTGTAAGTGAGGAAGTGTCGATTCTTACGGATGACGGGAGGTTTACAGTACTGGTTCTACCCAGGAAAAGTGGGTGGATGCCTCCACCACAAAAAAAATCGACCGTCATACTGGTATATTACCTTACATGTGTTGAAAATGACGTAAAACAACATACAAACAAACAAACTATGATAAAGATCGAGTTTGAGTTTACCACCTGCCACAATGTAGAGGTGTGTCAAATGCCTAGGCCATTGCTTGGTCAGCTGACTTTGATGATCGAAATTATGAATAGTCAATTAATTTACTCATATGTTGATTGACAAGAAACATAAGATAGGTTAGTATTTTATCACAACAATATAGAATAATTATTAAAGGGGTTGATGCACTATTTTCAAACACAGTTTATCTTAAAGGGCTCTGAAAAACTTGAAAAAAGCTGAAGGAATTATCAAAATGTCATGAAAAATAAAGGAGATATGACCTATTGAAATTTGCAAAGAACATAAATGGAGTCGGCCATCTTTGAATGATGACGTCATCGCGCCGTTTTACCATATATGGCATATAGATAAAATGTATTTTAAAGCAAAAAAAATCACTGCAAATGAAAAATAATACTAAAATGTATACATTTTACATCTTTATATTTATTTTTAATCAATTTGCAGTGGTTTTCTTTGCTTTAAAATACATTTTATCAATATGCCATATATGGTAAAACGGCGCGATGACGTCATCATTCAAAGATGGCCGCCTCAATTTATGTTCTTTGCAAATTTTCAATAGGTCATATCTCCTTTATTTTTCATGGCATTTTGATAATTCTTTCAGATTTTTTCGAGTTTTTCAGAGCCCGTTGAAATAAACATTGTTTGAAAATAGTGCATCAACCCCTTTAAGAGTAAAATATTTGGTTTACAAGTTAAATTTTACATGCGATCCGATATATCATGTGGGTATTAATTTTAAGAGCTCTGCTCGGTCTTAGGCAGTGCCTAAAATTCATATTATTATTATTATTATTATTGTCGTTGATATCATCGTGTAACTTTATCTTCTATAATGTGTAAGATCCGTTTTTTCATCACCTATGTTAAACGCGGATAACCTCTTCCGGTATGCAAGCAGTCTGTATATTCAATATTGCCTCTAGTTCCAGTGTGTCCTGCTGTTCCGGATCTTGCTAATGGTTACCTGGTCGGTCCTAACGATACATCCGTGGGTGTGGTCGTCCAGTACAACTGTACCGATGGAAACAGTTTCCGTGACAACGATAACGGTACAATAGAGTGTCTTAGTTCTGGACCTAATACTACTTCCGCTGTATGGAGTGAACTACCGGTGTGTCGACCAGGTACGGCTTCATTCAATTTCCGGGGGTTGATCAATGTGTGTTTAATTTAATTATAATAACCTACATACACTATACTGTAGTGTTTCTTTGTCAATACCCTACAGATAACATTTGCCATTAACACCATGAATTGTTCAAATAAATACATAGATACTGCATTTTAGCTGTGCAGTTTATACATATGTCTAGGTAATGTAACCAGAAAAGGGAGTGAATGATATAATCTTAAGAGCACTTAAGTGAGAAAGTCTCCGTTGCTTTTGTCGAGCTCTTTGCTATTACTAGGCTAAAGTTGTACTTCATGTTCGGTTTTAATTAAATAATTTTATTGTCTGTGTTATCATGGTTACTGTTAAAACACCTGTTTGAAGCAGTGATAGGAGCTATCACCTGGCTATCACCCACTATTCACCTGGCGATACAAATTAGAGTGCTCGTTCTGGATATGTTTATGCCTAGCTACGAAAGTATGGAGGGCATATAGCGTTACCAATGTCCGTCCGCCCATTTCTCAGACACCAGAAGACTGAGAGCTTTCAAACGTATTTAAACGTATATATCTATTACATTAAATGCAGACTATTCTTATTAATGTGTAAAATGAAACAGCCGGCACAGTTTTCGAAGTGTTGCATCTCAGGGAACTTACGAATTAAGCAGTCAAATCAATAAAATAGAATAACACTTTGTAAACTATGCCAAATAAATAAATTCAAATACAATTTCGCGATTAGTCATGTACACTTATGTACAATTACGTTGTTTCTCATGTACACTGCGCTTTTACATAGACAGAATAGTTTGCAGGGAAAAGTTCTTAATTTATAATATAGTAAGTGTGTATTAACAATCAAATGTAAACATTACATACAGTCATAACTTTTTACCGGAGTTATATTTAAGAGTGTAGTGTAATATCAAAACTTAAAGTGAAGTATTATGTCATATTTAAGAGTACACAGTGATATATCATATTTAAGAGTACACAATGTTATATCATATTTAAGAGTACACATTGTTGTGTCACATTTAAGAGTGTAGTGTAATATTAAAACTAAATGTGAAGTCTTATATCATATTTAAGAGTACTCAAGTTGTATCATACTTATGAACACACAGTGTTATATCATATTTAAGAGTACACATCGTTGTGTCATATTTAAGAGTGTAGTGTAATATCAAAACTAAATGTGAAGTCTTATATCATATTTAACAGTACACAGTGTTGTTTCATATTTAAGAGTACACAGTGTTATATCATATTCAAGAGTACACATTGTTGTGTCATATTTAAGAGTGTAGTGTAATATTACAACTTAATGTGAAATATTATACCATATTTAAGAGTACACAGTGTTGTATCATATTTAAGAGTACACATTGTTGTGTCATATTCAAGTGTGTAGTGTAATATTAAAACTAAATGTGAAGTCTTATATCATATTTAAGAGTACACAGTGTTGTATCATATTTAAGAGTGTAGTGTAATATCAAAACTAAATATGAAGACTTATATCAAATTTAAAAGTGTAGTGTAATATCAAAACTAAATGTGAAGTCATATTTAAGAGTACACAGTGTTGTATCATATTTAAGAGTGTAGTGTAATATCAAAACTAAATGTGAAGACCTATATCATATTTAAGAGTACACAGTGTTGTTCCGTATTTAAGAGTGTTGTGTAATATCAAAACGAAATCTTATACCATATTTAAGAGTACACAGTGTTGTATCACATTTAAGAGTGTAGTGAAACATCAAAACAAAATGCGAAGTCTTATATCACATTGAAGAGTGTTGTGTAATATCAAAACTAAATGTGAAGACATATCAAATTTAAGAGTACACAGTGTTGTTCCGTATTTAAGAGTGTTGTGTAATATCAAAACTAAGTGTGTAGTCTTATTTAAGAGTACACAGTGCTGTATCATATTTAAGAGTGAAGTGTTATATCAAAACTAAATGTGAAGTCTTATATCATATTTAAGAGTACTCAGCGTTGTATTATATTGAAGAGTGTAGTGTAATATCAAAACTAAATGTGCTGTCTTATATATTATTTAATAGTACACAGTGCTGTATCATATTTAATAGTGTATTCCAATATCAAAACTAAATGTGAAGTCTTATATCATATTTAAGAGTACACAGTGTTGTATCATATTTGATAGTGTAGTATAATATCAAAACTAAATGTGACGTCTTATAACATATTTTAGACTACACAGTGTTGTATCATATTTAAGAGTGTAGTGTAATATCAAAACTAAATATTAAGTATTATATAATATTTAAGAGTACACAGTGTTGTATCACATTTAGGAGTGTAGTGAAACATCAAAACAAAATGCGAAGTCTTATATCACATTTAAGAGTGTTGTGTAATATCAAAACTAAATGTGAAGACATATCAAATTTAAGAGTAAACATTGTTGTATAATATTTCAGTGTGTTGTATAATATCAAAACTAAGTGTGTAGTCTTATATAAGAGTACACAGTGCTGTATCATATTTAAGAGTGAAGTGTTATATCAAAACTAAATGTGAAGTCTTATATCATATTTAAGAGTACTCAGCGTTGTATCATATTGAAGAGTGTAGTGTAATATCAAAACTAAATGTGCTGTCTTATATATTATTTAATAGTACACAGTGCTGTATCATATTTAAGAGTGTAGTCCAATATCAAAACTAAATGTGAAGTCTTATATCATATTTAAGAGTACACAGTGTTGTATCATATTTGATAGTGTAGTGTAATGTCAAAACTAAATGTGACGTCTTATAACATATTTTAGACTACACAGTGCTGTATCATATTTAAGAGTGAAATGTTATATCAAAACTAAATGTGAAGTCTTATATCATATTTAAGAGTACTCAGCGTTGTATCATATTGAAGAGTGTAGTGTAATATCAAAACTAAATGTGCTGTCTTATATATTATTTAATAGTACACAGTGCTGTATCAAATTTAAGAGTGTAGTCCAATATCAAAACTAAATGTAAAGTCTTATATCATATTTAAGAGTACACAGTGTTGTATCATATTTGATAGTGTAGTGTAATATCAAAACTAAATGTGACGTATTATAACATATTTTAGACTCATATTTAAGAGTGTAGTGTAATATCAAAACTAAATATTAAGTAGTATATAATATTTAAGAGTACACAGTGTTGTATCATATTTAAGAGTGAAGTGTAATATCAAAACTAAATGTGAAGTATTATATCATATTTAAGATTACACAGTGTTGTTTCTTATTTATTAGTGTAGTGTAATATCTAAACTAAATGTAAAGTCTTGTACCATATTTAAGAGAACACAGAGTTGTATCATATTTAAGAGTGTAGTGTAATATCAAAACTAAATGTAAAGTATTGTATCATATTTAAGAGTACACAGTGTTGTATCACATTTAAGAGTGCAGTGTAATATCAAAACTATATGTGAAGTCTTATATCATATTTAAGAGTACACAGTAATGTATCATATTTAAAAGTGGTGTGTAATATCAAAACTAATGTGAAGACTTATATCAAATTTAAGAGTACACATTATTGTATCATATTTAAAAATGTAGTGTAATATCAAAACTAAATGTGCAGTCTTATATCATATTTAAGAGTACACATTGTTGCATCATATTTTAGTGCGTAGTGTAATATCAAAACTAAATGTGAAGTCTTATAACATATTTAAGAGTACACAGTGTTGCATCATATTTAAGTGTGTAGTATAATATCAAAACTAAATTTGAAGTCTTATAACATATTTAAGAGTACACAGAGATGTATCATATTTAAGAGTTTAGTGTAATACAAAACTAAATGTGAAGTATTATGTCGTATTTAAGAGTACCCAGTGTTGTATCATATTTAAGAGTGTAGTGTAATTATATCAAAACTAAATTTGAAGTCTTATAATATATTTAAGATTACACAGAAATGTATCATATTTAAAAGTGTAGTGTAATATCAAAACTAATTGTGAAGTCTTATATCATATTTAAGAGTACACAGAGATGTATCATTTAAGAGTGTAGTGTAATATCAAAACTAAATGTGAAGTATGATAACATATTTAAGAGTACACAGTGTTGCATCATATTTAAGAGCGTAGTGTAATATCAAAACTAAATGTGAAGTCTTATAACATATTTAAGAGTACACAGTGTTGCATCACATTTAAGGGTGTAGTATAATATCAAAACTAAATTTGAAGTCTTATAATATATTTAAGACTACACAAAAATGTATAATATTTAAGAGTGTAGTGTAATATCAAAACTAATTTTGAAGTCTTATATCATATTTAAGAGTACACAGAGATGTATCATTTAAGAGTGTAGTGTAATATCAAAACTAAATGTGAAGCCTGATAACATATTTAAGAGTACAGAGTGTTGCATCATATTTAAGAGCGTAGTGTAATATCAAAACTAAATGTGAAGTCTTATAACATATTTAAGAGTACACAGTGTTGCATCATATTTAAGAGTGTAGTATAATATCGAAACTAAATTTGAAGTCTTATAACATATTTAAGAGTACACAGATATGTATCATATTTAAAAGTGTAGTGTAATATCAAAACTAAATGTGAAGTCTTATATCATATTTAAGACTACCGGTACACAGTGTTGTATCATATTTAAGTGTGTAGTGTAATATCAAAACTAATTGTGAAGTCTTATAACATATTTAAGAGTACACAGAGATGTATCATATTTATGAGTGTAGTATAATAGTTAAACTAAATGTGAAGTCTGATATCATATTTAAGAGTACTCATTGTTGTATCATATTGAAGAATGTAGTGAAATATCAAAACTAAATCTGAAGTCTTTATTTCATTTTTAAAAGTACACAGTGTTGTTCCATATTTAAGAGTGTTGTGTAATATCAAAACTAAATGTGAATTCTTATATCATATTTAAGAGTACACAGTGTTGTATCATATTTAAGAATGTAGTGTAATATCAAAACTAAATGTGAAATCTCATATCATATTTAAGAGTACACATTGTTGTATCATATTTAAGGATGTAGTGTAATATCAAAACTCAATATGAAGTCTGATATCATATTTAAGAGTGCACAGTGTTGTATCATATTTAAGGATGTAGTGTAATATAAAAACTAAATTTGAAGTCTTATATCATATTTAAGAGTACACAGTGTTGGATCATATTTAAGAGTGTAGTATAATATCAAAACTGAATGTGAAGTCTTGTGTCATATTTAAGAGTGTATCAAAACTAAATGCGAAGTCGTATATAATAAGAGTGTAGTGTAATATCAAAACTAAATGTGAATTATTATATCATATTTAGGAGTGCACAGTGTTGTATCATATTTAAGAGTTTAGTGTAATATCAAAACTAAATGTGAAATCTTATATCATATTTAAGAGTACTCAGTGTAGCATCATATTTAAGAGTGTAGTGTAATATCAAAATATATGCGAAGTCATATATTTAACATACGAGTACACAGTGTGATATCATATTTAAGATTGCATTGTTATATAATGTATACCCAATCAGAAACATATATGAAGAAAGCACGTATTCGCTAATACAACAAGCATTCTCTGTTTATCTGTTATTAACATTGCCGAATAAAGTAACGATTAATATCTGATACCATATAAAGTTGACAACCTGATTTAATTTACAGACTGTCAGCCAATTCCAGAAATCCCTTACGCTTACCAGATTGGCCGATATGAAACAACTGAAGGCGTTATGGTCGTATATAACTGTACTGATACGTTTTTTTTCAATGACACTGACAGAACATGGTGTCTACCCGGTGGTGTGTGGAGTACGCTACCGGTATGTACTAGAGGACGTAAGTATTTTGTCTTACTTCCTGACTGTAAAACATAAATTGTTACACTTTGCCGAATTGTATACTTAAAGCTACACAATCTCTATTTAATAATGTAAAGACATCGATAAAACACATAAGCATTGCATCTTTGCTTTAGAGTATAGGGTGTCCTCTCGTGGTTTCATTTGTACTTTGATTGAGTGGAGTGCGTGATCCAGTGGTAGAGCGCCGAACTCCAGACCGAGAGGTCGTGGGTTCGATCCTCGCCGCGGCCACGTTATTTATCCTTGAGCAAGATAATTAATCCACATTTCTTAGTATTGGTTCTACCCAGGAAGCCATCGACAGTGATTTATCTAAGTTGCAATAACTTGTTTGGCAATCTTTGTAAAATAAATATGTTTCAAACTAAACTTGATTGACAGGATTTCGGAGTGGCTAATTCGGTTATCGCTCTGTTGATTTTGAAGTCCAGATCTCACTGCAGCGAGATATAAAAGCAGCTCGCTACTGTATAATTGTATCCCGCCTGCTATCTTCACCGTGTTCACGTCACTGTGTGGGCACTGATGACACTCATGTTGTTTGTGTAGGGGTCGCCTTGCCAGCCCTACACGCCATTACCGGCGTCGACTGTTAGTCTTGCATGAGAACGGTACTACTGGACCTGCATTAATTTACGGTTTAGTAGCATGAGTATCATTTGACCGAGAGTGAGTATGTCTCCTGCGTCACAGTACACATCACCTGATTGCTACACCGAACTCGGAAGTTGCAAGTCAGAAGTCGGATGTCCGGAGCTGAGATTACAATCAAATCGACAGTAGCAGTAGAGTATTTAATGTATAGGTAGTAGTAGGGATCGACGCCGAGGATGGAAGACATAAGACTGAAGACCGAAGAGGGGAAGATGTACTGGCCGTCGGATGGTGTGTGCGGCGCAGGGGTCATACTTTGATGGGTGTTGCCCCAAATTGGGCTTCCTAAACTACAACTGCCCAGTATTTCTTTGATCAACTACCTAGCGGATGTCGTCCAGAACCCCCACCTCACCGCCGCAGCGAAAACTACACAGAGCGACTGCTACAACCAATTACACACAGACAACGGAAACGACTACACAACAGCACCATATCTACCAGCATACTCAACGCAGATCATAGTCCAGACCGCAAGGCTTAACCGAGTTTGTTGGTGGAGGGACTGTAAACCTCAGAACTGCACACACACACACACACAAACACACACACACACTTGTATCAATACACACGCGTCGCTCGGTTCGATAACTTCGTCTAATGCAACACAATACTATCATGCACATTAACTGAAACAAATTGGTCAAACATGATGTAAATTTACTAACTTTTTAGTCATTTTATAAATCCGATTCATTTCCCATTATATATCACACGACTGTTGAATTAATACAAACAACTTTCACGTACTATAAACTATAATGTTCAATAATGCATCAGCACGGACACCATTTTCTTTCATAACAGTTATTGCTGTAGGCTGTTGTTCAAAGTGCAGCGTCACCGTGTTGACTGTCAAGTACGGAAGAAAGGTTTTCTTGAGGTCATACTACACCAGTTCATTTTCCATAGACGTACATTCTTTTATTATAATGGCGTACGCTCATAACTGAACATGATAGCCATGCTGTAAGCTCTGTACTGAGTACCCTAATATAAGAAGCTATATTTGTGCTTAGTTGTTTTGAAAGACCTATCTTAGTTTTATAAAAAAAACATACATAAACCACACATTGAATATGTTTTGAAAAAGCTGTTTGTGTCGGATGGTGCTGACCCACCTATTTGCATGTAGAAACATGAGAAAAATGTCAAATATAATTATGTTTTTGATTATGCAACAAATTATGAATACATTGCACAAATGTATGATTTAACCATTATAAGTACTCTTCAAAAGTTAAACTATATTTTTTTAGCGTGATATTTTGGTTTATTTACCTTGTCAACCAATCAAAATTAAGAGATTCTGTGTATAATAGCTCCGCATTTACCTTGGAACTTTCTCCCTGCCCACTGATTGGTTGGTTATTGGTGTAGTCTGATCTTGAGGCATACGAGTACGCAATGTGGCGGAAGTTAAATTGTAGATTTGTATTCGTTTAGTCCGACTATTATATTGAGTTAACATTTAGTAGTTCGACTCTAAATAATTCGCAGATCATAGGTTCGAGCCTCACTGACGCCATTGGGTTACTTTGGTGTGTTCGTGCTTTTCATTTGTTTCTTCAAAAGCTATGCTACCAAAACTCAAATTCTAGATCGGCACCTGATGGTGATAAGAATCATTTATAGCTTGATTTCAGTTTTTGCTTTTGACGTTAATTGTATAGAGGTATCAGTAGATAACATCGGTTAGCCATGTACACTTTTTAAAATACTTTACAAACATACTGTTGTAAGCATGTTGTACGTACTCATTACTTTTCAAAGTAAAATATAAATGTATTTACTGACGTTTATTCTATAGCATCACGAGCACAAACATGCTGAAATAAATTGATCTAAAGTAAATATGTACTCTCCGGACAAACGCAGTTAATAAATGTTTCCTAATAGGTATCTCGTTTATCACTTCCGTAGCTTTGCTGAGGCACACTGAAGCACACCTCGGAGACGCCTTGGTGCCTCGGTCGGAGTTGTCTCGTCGTTATTTTGGTTAGCAAATAAGCAGAAGTATTGATAGAAATGAAATAAATCTAAGATGGCTGTAAAGGTTTCTTTGAAAGACAAAGGCGGAAATAAACTTAAAAGATACAATTATTAATTTAGAGGGGTGTGGGACATATATCTGTTTACTTTTCACACCTTTTAATGAACAAAATACATGTAGTTACCTTTAAATGTCAAATAGCTTATGTTATCGGCCGTGACAATACACTTTCCAGAAACAAATACATTGTTTTAGTTTCGGGGATTCAACACATAATTTGGAGAAAAGTATATTGTTGGGGTGAGTGAGATGGGGCCAACATATACTCCTATCTTGTCAGAGAATATTCCCACCCATCACGCCCACTCTACACCACGTTCCTACTGATATATTACAGTATATTTTGAAATATATATAAAAACAAATTTTTGGAAATCTTATAAAGCCGTTAATGTTAAAGGTGCTGCACGCGTGAAATTACTTGCATTGTTTTTTTTGTATTATAACATCTTGTTGTTCGTTTTAAATTTAATTTAAAGTATATGTTCTTGAATTATACAGTATTCGATAATCTGACACGGTGGTCGTACATGTAAGAGTAAAGGCGTCGTTACTTTAATGTTTACTCTGTGGTTCCAGTTCGAATTCTTATTGATTTAACTTAGTTTTATTTTTTAAAGTTCTTTGTGAGTGTTGTGAACAAAATAGTTAACCCATTAAACAAACCCATGTTTTGATTTTTTTTCTCCATACATTTCCTTTTGTATTAGAATACAAGAACAATCGACTCATCAAATAATACCTTTTAACACATTCCAGCGGACGACACACGGACCTCCCGACTAGGTTTGCCTCCGTGTTACTGAGTAGGTTTGCCTCGGTGTTTTTTAAACTCTGACTTCGGGTCTGCCGTTGTTGTCGCTAGATATGCGACATATTTATGTGTATGTTTATCAACTATGTTTATTGGATATATACGGATGATACTTTTTAAATATAAAGTACTAGTTGTATCTGTTCGTTTGTTTGTGTGTATGCCGCATGCATTACAATACAATGCTAGCCTTTTGTTCAAGTCTATGCCTTTGAATGTTGCGTGTTTGATGGTTATTGCTTACGTGTATTGGATATTTTCGTCCAAGCGATTTTGCTATGACTGACCATTTTCCTATACGAAATGCATACGTTTCCTTTATATACTCATATTTCTCGTGAGTCGACAACGACTAATTTGCGTAACTACTGAATCGATAGCCACCTCCTACTTTAAAATGTGTTCGTAATTACTGAATCGATAGCCACCTCCTACTTTAAAATGTGTTCGTAATTACTGAATTGATAGCCACCTCCTACTTTAAAATGTGTTCGTAATTACTGAATCGATAGCCACCTCCTACTTTAAAATGTGTTCGTAATTACTGAATCGATAGCCACCTCCTACTTTAAAATGTGTTCGTAATTACTGAATTAATAGCCACCTCCTACTTTAAAATATGTTCGTAATTACTGAATCGATAGCCACCTCCTACTTTAAAATGTGTTCGTAATTACTGAATCGATAGCCACCTCCTACTTTAAAAGCGCGCGTTAAATACCTGTATATATCAGTCCTAAACAGAAAGCATAATCTCAGCCTAGCAACATTACCTTATGATACACACTGTTTCCGTTAAAAGGACATGTATTTTTAGGAACAGTGTAGCTTTAAGATATTTCAACATATAGACGTGAAGCAATTGGAAATGTTGATTTTGAATTAACATTATTTTATTGCTACTATTTTGTACACAGATTAATATCAACATATACGATAGACATATTATAGTGAAAAATGTGTCGGGTAACAAGTTCTACCAACATTAGATTAAACCCTTATCAACTGTTGATGGCAATCGAAGTCAACCATTGCTTCCCGTGTAATGGTGTACATACTTTTATACTTAAACTTAGCGATTTAGGGCATCAAGTTGTCGTATCATGTAAGAAATTCCGTGAATTATGGATGACGGTGGAATTTGTTTTTTGTAGAACAGAAGTAAGCAGAGTGCGTTTCTGTTTAGAGGGACGGAAATCGCACCATACACTGCATACATATGTGAATACGTTTATCTACCAATGCATATTTTGGTTATAAATGATTGCAAGTTGTTACTAGATTATATATAATCAGGGGTTAAATAGGTAAGCCTATAACTTTGCAAGTTGTACATCGTCCGTCCGTCGTCTGCTTGTCTTATATCGACCGTCACCAAGTTTTTAGTGCATGACAGCGTCGTCGTCCGATAGAGAGTATGTTACTGGTTATGAAAATGTAAGTCAAGTCCAGCCTATATGAAAGGGAAAATTAATGTTAAACAAAAAGTATAAATGTTCACAAAAAAATAAATTCCCTGATGTTGTTTTTATTTAAAATACAGATGATAAACGGTTATTTCGCAGCTTATACCTAACTTCATAAATTGTTATAAAAGCCATGTGCCGTGACCGAGTGGTTAACGACGTGGCGTTGTAAACCGTCTCGCCTCTCACCGCTGCGGGTTCGAATCCCACTGGGAGCTCGGCTTGTAAGTGAGGAAGTGTCGATTCAAACGGATGCCGGGACGTGTACATTTCTTGTTCTACCCAGGAAAAGTGGGTTGTCTGCCTCCACCACAAAAAAATCGACCGTCGTATATATCCTTGCATGTGTTGAAAATGGCGTAAAACACCGTACAGCAAGTAGAACATCTACACGACCAATTTGTGTTTAGATATTATTGAACAAGCTTTTGTTCTATTTTAAAGATGGTATTTGAAAGTTCAAGTCACAGCGTTTAATAGTATTGTTGTTTTTTTGAAGCTTGTGTTCCACCTGAAGTCGTCCACGGAAACTTTGAACTTGAGACACAAGAAACCGTACTCGCAACATACACGTGCAGAGAGAGATACGTGCTAAAGGGAAATGACACACTCACGTGCAATAATTTTGGCGTATGGACACAGGACCCACCGACTTGTGGTTATACTCGATTTGTTATTCTTATTTTAAAGGGACACACGGGGCAATCTTGATGTGTTAAAAACTCGCGACATGCCGTTAGTTTTACTACATAACTTGCATGTTTGCAATCATTCATATTCATTTTACGTATAGTTCAAGGCAACTCGTTTCTTTACAGATTACTTACTATTGACTGTAATGGATCAATAATATCTTTAAAGATTTTGTAGAATGGCGAAGAATCTTGAAATGTTTACTTAATTATTTGTTCTAGCAGTTGTAAAGTCAAAATGATACAGGGTTAATCGCTCGAGTTGCTAATTTTAATGCTTGATATACAACTAAAAATTCCCGTGTGTCCAAGCCAAAAATTTATCAATTGTTTAAACATTGTTTGCTATCGAGATAAGACGTGTTCTCAATGTTGCTAGTAAGGTTATAGATAAATAAAACCTACAGCTAAATATTTATCTTAAAATAGATGGTTTGTGGTATCACTGAGAGGTTAATAAGGATATTTAAAAATATGTAAATATCTTAAATTTTGACTTAAGTAATATTTTCTACTTAAACTGCTTTATGATAACGATAAACATACATGCATGTACAAAGTATAAATACGGTATGAACTCTAATTTTCTAAATGTTTTTAATTAGATACATATTTTAATAAACGTATAGGAATGTTATATACACTTTCCACTTATTATTTGAAAATATAAAAAAAAGAGATCCGAATACATTGTTTTATTGTATCATAATAGCTGAAACACAATAAAATACATATTTAAATCTGTGTATTGTTTATACATGTGTGACAAATTGTGCGTTACAAGAATTATAATTAAACCGCTAACAATGAATTCACTGTTGGGGGATGAGGAGTGTAGATATACAGGAGTTTGTTCTGACTGAACAGTGATTATTGTAATTGTAATACGCTGTTCTGAGTCTTCGCCAATTGTTTTCTCGTTTAGGGCAAAGCATTTTGTTAGGAACTGAAACCATAAGCCGCTGGCTATAGAGTGGTATGAAAATACCACAGTGAAGGTTCCATTATCAGTCATAAGCATACCATCTTCGGGAAGGCACAAGTTTTCGTACTATTGACATTTTTAAATATTGAGTTCTACTCACCCGGGGCTAGAGGGCGTGAAAGGTAGCAAGCATCTACCCCTACCGTCAATGAACAATCTCAATCACGGTAGCAAGCATCTACCCCTACCGTCAATGAACAATCTCAATCATGGTAGCAAGCATCTACCCCTACCGTCAATGAACAATCTCAATCACGGTAGCAAGCATCTACCCCTACCGTCAATGAACAATCTCAATCATGGTAGCAAGCATCTACCCCTACCGTCAATGAACAATCTCAATCATGGTAGCAAGCATCTACCCCTACCGTCAATGAACAATCTCAATCACGGTAGCAAGCATCTACCCCTACCGTCAATGAACAATCTCAATCATGGTAGCAAGCATCTACCCCTACCGTCAATGAACAATCTCAATCACGGTAGCAAGCATCTACCCCTACCGTCAATGAACAATCTCAATCACGGTAGCAAGCATCTACCCCTACCATCAATGAACAATCTCAATCACGGTAGCAAGCATCTACCCCTACCGTCAATGAACAATCTCAATCACGGTAGCAAGCATCTACCCCTACCGTCAATGAACAATCTCAATCACGGTAGCAAGCATCTACCCCTACCGTCAATGAACAATCTCAATCACGGTAGCAAGCATCTACCCCTACCGTCAATGAACAATTTCAATCACGGTAGCAAGCATCTACCCCTACCGTCAATGAACAATCTCAATCACGGTAGCAAGCATCTACCCCTACCGTCAATGAACAATCTCAATCATGGTAGCAAGCATCTACCCCTACCGTCAATGAACAATCTCAATCACGGTAGCAAGCATCTACCCCTACCGTCAATGAACAATCTCAATCACGGTAGCAAGCATCTACCCCTACCGTCAATGAACAATCTCAATCAAACAGACTGTACTATTTTATTTTTTTTTATATTTATCGTGATCGGCGATTTTCCTTCATACTCTTTTATATTATATGTTCACTTTTGTTTTAACAGTTAAACATATAACGTTATTGTTTCAGAATGTCAGCCCAAACCACTAGATATTGTGTTCATAGTTGACGGTTCTGGAAGCGTAGGTATGGTTATAAATGACATATTGCTGTATGGTTATACATGACATATTGCTGTATGGTTATACATGACATATTGCAGTATTATACATGTCATATTGCTGTATGGTTATACGTGACATATTGCTGTATGGTTATGCATGACATATTGCTGTATGGTTTATACGTGACATATTGCTGTATGGTTATACGTGACATATTGCTGACGATTACTTTGTTATACCACTGAATTACACTTGTACTATATAAAAATGTTTTGATCATTACAGGGAATAAAATCAAACATCATATATGTGTATTAACTAATTCAGTGAAGAATCAAAGCAATTACATGAAACATTGACGCGTAACTCGTAATTCAAGTATTAATGCGTATCCTGTAATTAAGCATAAATGCATCACACTGTAATTAAAGCATTAATGCGTAACTAGTAATTAAAGCATTAATATGTAACATGCAATTTAAGCATTAATGCATAAACCTGAAATTAAATAACCTATTTTATAACGATGGTTTAACACACATTATTGAACATTTTGACATGTTTTCGTGTTATCCTTTATTGAGCTTAGCATCTTGTTATTGACTTGTACTTATTTGTTTTAAACAATTGGTACGGCAAAGTATGCACACCATTAAACTGAACGAACACTCTACTTTCAAATAGAGAAGGAAAATGCGAAAAAAAGGGGAAGTTCGAAAGATTTTTTGCAATGTATACTAAAAAGAAACGCAACTCTGGAATTTACGCATATATACCTGGTCATTTATATGTTATATTTATTTGCCTATTAATGCTGCATTGTTTGTTAGAGAATATAACCTGGCGGGGATATGTTTATTTACACTGCGAAGTTTTATTGGGATGATAATATGGTAAAGGTGCGGTTTGGTGCACCTAGAACCTGTTTGAAACCCCCAACGGCCTTTTCTGCCACTGACCGTTCAAAGACGATAGCCCTATTGTCAATCATTTTATGTTTGTGATATCATATCTTGCCTTTTATTTAGCTTTGTAATTGTTATTTGTTTCTATGCGTGTTTTTATTTTGGTTGATTGTGGACCTTAAATGCTACATTTCCTGTCGACTTTTATATCTACTTTTAGGACGTAAAATATTTCAATATTTTTACATTAAATTCAGTACTGAAACGGCTCAAATTTTCAAAGCGGAACTTCATCATTTCTGAATTTGGTGTTACAAATTGTACTGTGATTAAATTCACTACAACAGCGCAGTTTTGTCCTTTCTTTAACTATCTGCAACCATTTATTTTACAAAACATCTTGGATTTCTCTGTATTGCAATTAAGTGTGCAGTATTTATATTACATAGCAGAAATGTTCGAGTTTTCTTTTCCTTTAGAATATTTTCACACAAGTAACTGGGTGATGTAATATAGTTGTTTATAAACACTACATGCAATCGTTTCAATATACGTCCTTATTCACAAGTAATACCTACCTACCTCTATCTACCCACCTACCCGCCTGCTTCCTGCTAGCCTACCTGCCTATCTACCTAACTACTTCTCTCCTCCCTCCTTTCTTACCTACCTACCTACCTACCTACCTACCAGCCTACCTACCTACCTACCTGCCTGCCTGCCTGCCTGCCTACCTACCTACCTACCATGTGCTTCTTCTGCATATACACATACATAAGGAATTGCATATATGTATACGCAGGTTAAGTAGAAAAACAGGGAGCTACCAGTTAAAAAAGCAAGACTGCCGTGTGTCCATTTAAGGTTTAACTCACATGTAACGATTATGTGTACGTTTTATCGTAGGTGAATTCGGTTTCCAGTCCACCAAGGAGTTTGTCGTGGACATGGTAGATAACTTCCCGAGTGAGCTGACGCGATTTGGACTTCTGCATTTTAGTAGTAGAGTTCATCTTGAGTTCAACTTGGATGCCTACATCAACGACACAGTTGCAATGAAGGATCGGATTAGAAACGCAACGTACGTGCACATACATATATACTAAAGGAAAAAAAGAAACGCAACCCGTATGTATAATATTCTGATGTTAATCGAATCGTACATGGCTGCATTATACCTTTCCTTTCGGAAAATAGACTTTAACAACACATAACACACCAAATGTTTTCCCTTCAAAGTTTCATTATTGATAGAAAATGCGTTCGGCTAAAGCAAGTACACTTCGGACATAACATTGTGCAATCTTTTTACATTGAGAACGGTACTGAAATTTCTCAAAATTCCAAAGCGGAACTTCAGCATTTCTGAATTTCGTGTTAAAAAGTGTACTGAGGTCAAGCACTCTACAAAAGCACAGTTATGTCCTTTCCTTAACAAGCTGCAACGTTGGGTTTTACAAAATGTCTTGGGATTTCTCTGTAATATTACGTGGAATTGAGGGTGCAGTATATATATTTTATAACGGAAATTCCGGAGATGCGTTTCTTTTTTCCTTTACTACTTAGTTTAGTTATAATGTATAAAACATTCTTAACCAACGCATCGATGTTCAATTAATACTTTGCACAGCAAACTATTAACACTCTAAAGCAATGTGATATCTCTGGGTATATAATTCGCCGTGTAATCGGGGCTCACGACGAGCCTAAACTCGTTCGTTAAATAAAAGGGATACATCCGGCATTTTGTAGAATAATTAACAAATAAAGTATTGTTCTGAGGTCCATATGTTCATATGCGTGTTTTTGGACTATGCCGTCAGACCAAGAATCGGACCAACAAAATAAAAACATACGTTTTATGTTCTTTATATATATATATATATAATACTGTAGCCCAACTCTATATATAATACTGTAGCCCAACTCACCCACAAAGTCAGATTCATTCAAGCATAGACCCTACACTGCTTTATTTCCAATTATACATTTATTTAATATAATACAATATATGCACATATTTATGTTTATCAATATTGAAATGATATTTCAACCACAACAGTAGTAATCTAGCCCACAAGGTTTAAAGCAATGTTTCGACTGTTTTTAGGAATATCTACTTGTTATTTTCAGTTTATGTGAGTGATATGTTCCATTTATATCATATATAACATCATATATAGATATTGAAATATGCAGTAGATTCCAAGGGCAGTCTCATCAGGGATCCCCTTTCTTTTAAATTCAAATTGTTCGATTAATACCTTAACATACAAATCTTACGGTTTATTCCGTAACGCACAACAAATAATGTGTATTGTTATATAGTTCCTACGTCATTCTCAGATAACCTGATCTGATACATGTGTAAAATTTATTTCAGAATTCAGCCATAACTGAATATATATTATATTGCCATTATTATTTATTTCTTATATATAAAGGGTATGAGACTATTGGGGTAAATATATCATACACCTTGTTTTATATATTATTGCGTGTTTGCTTTATGATATTTCTGTATATTTAGGTTCATTCCGTATATACAATGTGACTTGTATTACATTTGAAATGCATTACTGATTCCTATTAGTTGGTAAAGTACGTTAATACTATCTAACTATGTAGTATAGTAATAATTTATATATGTCTATGCTTGAATGAATCTGACTTTGTCGGTGAGTTGGGTTACAGTATTATATATATAAATCTGACCAACAAAATAAAATAATTCGTTTTATGTTCTTTTTAAATTTGACGTCATGTTTTTCACACGTCCGAAACTATAGCTCTCGGACAGGACTCGGTCACTATCACAGAATAGTGACCGGATGACGTCACATTGCGCAAAGAAGAAAATATGAAAATATTAAACATGTCCCAAATCATGATAAAAACAGCATATCAATCAAAATGGTGTTTGCACGCTGTTGTTTACAAAACAAAACAAAATATTTTAAATGCGTCGGGCATAAAATGCTAAAAACAAATATTCTGATGCGTAAAATACATGCTTGATAGCACGAATTCCTAAGCGGAATGGATTTCCTTGTAAATAAGGAACCTTTGTAAGGTCCGTTTGTTATGTTTTGGGTTTCTGGAATAAAAAATAATATTATAGGTTATTGAATATGTATGGCTAAATATTACTTGGAACGAGTTGTTTTGGCGCAGGACGACTCGCAAGCTCGTCGTCCTTTGCCAAAACAACTCGTTCCAAGAAATATTTAGCCATACAAATTCAATAACCTTTTTATTGTATACTTCCATATTGTTTTCGATCAATGTTAATTGTAAGACTATTACTTTTCATTGTATTTTGTTATTTGTATAGCTTTTGATGGAGTTCCTATCTTGTCATTCAGTTTCATTTTGTGTGGATGATTATTTTGCGCGAAAACGACGTCGACGTCGGATGACGTCGTTAGAAACCTCAAACGATTTTCTAAAGTTTGTTTACCGTTCGATAACGTTAAAAACAGTGGGTGAGTGACCATTTCAATTATTTTATAAATTTCTGCCATAAAAGGTTGAAAAAAACCACTTATTTTTTTGTTGACACTATAGGAAGGATTCCGTTATTTTATTTGAAAGTAGTTCCTTATTTCTATTTCGCGTCTCTTAGCAAGCACGAGAAAAAGTTCCAGTGCAATATCAATGTGTGCAATATCGTAGAATATTGCACACTTAGCTCAGTGCAAACTAAACGGGACAACAACGTAACTTTAAAATATCTTTCTCAGGTATATGACTGGCAACACGGAAACAGCAGATGCTCTGTCATTCGCCAGGACAGTCATGTTCAATGAATCCAACGGAATGAGGCCTAACGTGACGCAAATTGCAATTGTGGTTACTGATGGTAGGAATGCATGCATGTTTTGTTATTACGTCCCTGCATGAATGTGTTGCATTACGTGGTACTGCCTTAAGTCCTTATATTAGCAGGATTTATATTTCGAAAAAAAAATCCTGAACAAATCCGATAACCTGTTTAAAACTACCTATTAAATGTTTTAATTTTACAATAAACAAAAATGTTAAGCCAATTATTAAACTTTTTGTTTCATACTCCAGCAAACCGTTTTCGCTTCTTGGAGAAGGGGATTGATGGGGTATGAAAGTAATACTCGGACCACGTAATGATCTCATCTCTGCATGAATCTATTGTTATTACATCCCTTCATGGATGTATAAATGATCACTCTTCTTTCTCCGCCCCGTGTGGTTCCGGGGGCCCCGTTTGGTTACGGAGCAAAGAATAGGGTTACTGAAGATCCCGTTGGAGGGGAAGGCAGAGGGGTATAACCCTCCCCCAAATTCATGTTCATTTTATCATGTTTTGTTCATGCTTATTAAAGTTCTTCATCATGACCCCTGCATTGTTTTAGGTGCCATCTCGCTCATATCACTAGAGCAGTGGTTGAACAACTATAACGTGGCTCCAGCGTAAATGGAGTGTCTACAGTAGAATTTGCAGCAACTCTGCAGTTCAGGGTGAGAAGGTTCTAGGCCCATTCTCCATATTTTATCTCGATGTACATGGAGGATGAGCCTGGCATGTTCATTCCTGTTAGGCGCCATATAACCTTTCATGTGCTGGTGCGCATTAAAACCTCAATTCAATACAGCAATATGTCATGTATAACCATACAGCAATATGTCACACACAAAAAACATTATTTTGAAATATTTATATATCTGTCATGTGTGACATGGGAAGATTTGTAATGTATTCATCATTGACTACTGAGTATCTGTCATGTGTGACATGGGAAGATTTGTAATGTATTCATCATTGACAACTGAGTACTAAAACAAGAAGCAAAGTCTTGTGTGTTTTTTTATAAATGTCTATATTGATTATGTCAATATTATTAACAAAGCGCTCGATTCAGGTATGGTTTTGCTTCATAACTTTCTTTATATTTAACTTTCTGATTTAGTAACTATCACATACCCATACAAAGTGATCATTTTCCTCCGCCGCAAACGGGTAATTCGATTAATGCATAATTACATAAAGACTTTCTTAGATTAGCTCTCCCAACCCCCCCACCACACCCCACAAAGTATTGGAAAGAAAACTTACATGACCGTAAACATCTGGAAGGGCTAGTCTCAGAACGTACGTGATGAGTCGAAATACTGTATGCGACAGATGAAAACTCAGTATGTAAAGGAATGTGCACTTTAGTTAACAAAATGTATTATGTACTAAGTAATGAAGCAAAAACATACCTGAATCGAGCGCTTTTTGACCTCGATAAAAGTCGCCGGTGATTTCAACGTCATTTACCCTGCATCCAGTTGAACGGGAATATTTTTAAATGTTACAGTACATAAATGACGGCATACACGTTAATGAAGTCAGTTAATTAACGGTTATTGACGTCACTTACTTCCGGTCTATCCTCAACGCAAATCGCGCGTGATAACCTGGGCGGGAAGATATGGATTTCGCATCATGTGTCATATCAGGTGGTAAAAACTACGTATCACGGATAGTAATACTATAGTTTAATCATAACTATTGTTATTACATGCCTGCATGGATGCATTCGTATTACCCCAATACAAGAATATATTACTTTGTTGTTACATCCCTGCATGGAAGTATTCCTATTACCCCCACTGCAATAATATATCACTTGGTTATTACATCTCTGCATGGCTGTTTTCGTATTACCCCAATGCAAGAATATATTACTTTGTTATTACATCCCTGCATGGAAGTATTCGTATTACCCCACTGCAAGAATATACTACTTTGTTATTACATCCCTGCATGGATGTATTCGTATTATCCCACTGCAAGAATATATCACTTTGTTATTACATCCCTGCATGTATGTATTCGTATTACTCCACTGCAAGTATATAATACTTTGTTATTACATCCTTGCATGGATGTATTCGTATTATTCCACTGCAAGCATATATTACTTTGTTATTACATCCCTGCATGGATGTATTCGTATTACCCCGCTGCCTGCAAGAATATGTTACTTTATTATTACATCCCTGCATGGATGTATTCGTATTACCCCACTGCAAGAATATATTTTTTTGTTATTATATCCCGGCATGGATGTATTCGTATTACCCCAAGGCAAACATATATTACTTTGTTATTAGATCCAAGCATAGATGTATTCGTATTACCCCACTGCAAGAATATATTACTTTGTTATTACATCCCTGCATGGATGTATTCGTATTACCCCACTGCAAGAATATATTACTTTGTTATTACATCCCTGCATGGATGTATTCGTATTACCCCATTGCAAGAATATATTACTTTGTTATTACATCCCTGCATGGATGTATTCGTATTACAAAACTGCAAGAATATATCACTTTGTTATTACATCCCTGCATGGATGTATTCGTATTACCCCAATGCAAGAATATATTACTTTGTTATCACATCCCTGCATGGAAGTATTCGTGTTACCCCCACTGCAAGAATATATTACTTTGTTATTTCATCCCTGCATGGATGTATTCGTATTATCCCACTGCAAGAATATATCACTTTGTTATTACATCCCTGCATGGATGTATTCGTATTACTCCACTGCAAGTATATATCACTTTGTTATTACATCCCTGCATTGATGTTTTCGTATTACCCCGCTGCCTGCAAGAATATTTTACTTTATTATTACATCACTGAATGGATGTATTCGTATTATACCAGTGCAAGAATATATATTTTTTGTTATTACATCCCTGCATGGATGTATTCGTATTACCCAACGGCAAGAATATATTACTTTTTTTGTTATTACATCCCTGCATGGATGCATTCGTATTAACCCACTGCAAAATATATTACTTTGTTATTACATTCCTGCATGGATGCATTCGTATTAACCCATTGCAACATAAATTACTTTGTTATTACATCCCTGCATGGATGTATTCGTATTAAACCACTGCAAGAATATATTACTTTGTTATTACATCCCTGCATGGATGTATTCGTATTACTCCACTGCAAGCATATATTACTTTGTTATTACATCCCTCCATGGATATATTCGTATTACCCCGCTGCCTGCAAGAATATTTTACTTTGTTATTACATCCCTGCATGGATGTATTCGAATTACCCCACTGCAAGAATATATCACTTTGTTATTACATCCCTGCATGGATGTATTCGTATTACTCGACTGCAAGTATATTTTACTTTGTTATTACATCCCTGCATGGATGTATTCGTATTACCCCAGTGCAATAATATATTACTTTGTTATTACATCCCTGCATGGATGTATTCGTATTACCCCATTGCAACATATATTACTTTGTTATTACATCCCTGCATGGATGCATTCGTATTAACCCATTGCAACATATATTACTTTGTTATTACATCCCTACATGGAAGTATTCGTATTACCCGACTGCAAGAATATATTACTTTGTTATTGCATCCCTGCATGGATGTATTCGTATTACTCCACTGCAGGCATATACTACTTTGTTATTACTTCCCTGCATGGATGTATTTGTATTACCCCGCTGCCTGCAAGATTATTTTACTTTGTTATTACATCCCTGCATGGATGTATTCGTATTACCCCTGCATGGATGTATTCGTATTACCCCAGTGCAAGAATATATTACTTTGTTATTACATCCCTGCATGGATGTATTCGTATTACTCCACTGCAAGTATATTTTACTTTGTTATTACATCCCTGCACGGATGTATTCGTATTACCCCAATGCAAGACTATATTACTTTGTTATTACATCCCTGCATGGATGTATTCGTATTACCCCACTGCAAGAATATAACATAACATAACAAACATAACATAATTTTATTCAGCATTAAACCACAATATAATAGTTTATGGCCTACATATAAATCTGAAAATACAAAAGTCTGTCTCTCCCTTTCATGGTGACTTATATCCTTCATCAATATATAATACGTTTTACTTTGAGGAAAGTAAATATGTATGTTTCATATTAACAACACTTCTTTTTATATATTTGCAATTACAACATATCATCATAAATGCAAGTTCATTAAATAGCATTAGCCATAGATGTGTATATCACTCACACTCAAATATATCAAGTTCCCCCACTTTCGTGATATATGCATATGTACATTAATTATTTTGAATACGTTTTTTAAAGGCACAATATAAATATTTACTTAATTGTTCCAAATTATTTTTAGATTGCTTTAACATAACACAGTCTAATTTATTAAGTGTTGGCCATCTGCAGTAATATCTAGGCAGAAATCTTGTTCTTAGTTCAGAGTAAAACGGGCACACAATAAGAAAATGGTAATCATTCTCAATAACTCGCATATTGCAAAAAATGCAAACTCTTTCATTGCGTTCAATATTATTATGTCTACCTGTTTCGATAGCAAGTGCATGTGCAGATATTCTAAATTTCGTTAAAGCAATTCGGAATTTAGGAGTAGTAATTGTACTTAAATACTGTTCATAGTTAAAATTAAATTTAAATCTACTATATGTCAATAGTCTACTAAAATTATTGATAGATCCAAACCAAGATTTCAGTATTGATCTAAAATTCTGAGTTTAATTTGATCGTAAGGGATATCGATCGTAAGTTGACTATGCCAAACATCCGAAAACCCAAGATTTTCTAATTCTCTCTTAATGTGCCAGGCCCAGTTCATGCGATTATACCTGTGATTATTATTGTGTTCGCATTCTTGTTTTATCATGATGTAAGTTTTATAAATCAAGGAATCGCGTTTGGTAAGCACTTTAGCCCAGTATTTAAACATTCTCAGTTTCCTGTATATTTTTAAAGGATAACGACCTAGCTCACCGTATAAACCTTCTAAAGAATATATCACTTTGTTATTACATCCCTGCATGGATGTATTCGTATTACCCCACCGCAAGAATATTTTACTTTGTTATTACATCCCTGCATGGATGTATTCGTATTACACCACTAAAGAATATATTTCTTTGTTATTACATCCCTGCACGGATGTATTCGTATTACCCCAATGCAAGAATATATTACTTTGTTATTACATCCCTGCATGGTTATATTCGTATTACCCCAATGCAAGAATATATTACTTTGTTATTACATCCCTGCATGGATGTATTCGTATTACCCTAATGCAAGAATATATTACTTTGTTATTACATCCCTGCATGGATGTATTCGTATTACCCCGATGCAAGAAAATATTACTTTGTTATTACATCCCTGCATGTATGTATTCGTATTACCGCACTGCAAGAATATATTACTGTGTTATTACATCCCTGCATGGATGTATTCGTATTACCCCAATGCAAGAAAATATTACTTTGTTATTACATCCCTGCATGTATGTATTCGTATTACCGCACTGCAAGAATATATTACTGTGTTATTACATCCCTGCATGAATATATTGTTTTTCAATCCATGCATAAATATACTGTTATTCAGTGCTCACGGAAAATATTTTTGACAGGCAGACCCTGAATTAATATTGACAGGCCCTGAATTAATTATATAGTAAAATATGGCTAAAAGTCCGAACCAGATTTTGACAGGCCCCGGGATTGGGACTATCATATTTCGTGAGTAATGTTATTACATTGCTGCATGAATATATTGTTACATCCACGCATGACTATATTTTTATTACATCCCTGCAGGAATGTATTGTTATTACATCATTATAAGAATGTATTGGTATTACATTGCTGCATGAATATATTGTTACATCCACGCATGCATATATTGTTATTAAATCCCTGCAGGAATGTATGCTTATGACCCCAGCCCCCAACCATCCCCTAACCCCCTGCACGACTATTTTGTTAGATCGCTTTATGCATCTATGCATGGATATAGCGTTATTACACGACGACATGCACATATTGTTATTGAATATGAATATAGTGTTAGTACATCCTTGCATGCATATATTGTTATTACATCCCTGCATAAATGTATTGTTATTACACTCCTGCATGAATATTATCTTATTACATCCTTGCATGAATGTATTGTTATTACATCCCTGCATTAATGTATTGTTATTACATTCCTGCATAAATATATTGTTATTACATCCCTGCATGAATGTATGCTTGCATGAATGGTTTGTTATTACATCCCTGGATGCATCTATTGTTATTACATCCATGGATGCATCTATTGTTTTTCCATCCCTGCATGAAAGTATTGTTATTACATCACGACATGAATATGTTATTATAACATCCCTGCATGAATATATTGTTATTACATCCCTGCATGCATATATGTGTAACACGCCCATTGACTTTTGCATTGAGTTGTGTATGAATTAAATGCCATGTTGTCATTCATATTAAAGCCCAAATTAAAAATGAATAACTTACATTCTCATTACAAATGACACATATGCTGCTAAAAATCCTCAGAAAAGTGGGGGTCATGTATCTTCTAAGAAATAACTTTTCTCACGAATGAAAGCTCCCTTTAAAAACATAAACACTGAAGTGCCAAAATATAGTATTCATACATTCATTTCCATATAAGCCAACAAATTAATACTCCCAATTTTAACATGACAATGATTGGAAAATGTATCAAATAGATCAACAATGGCATTTTGAATTAGTGAAAATGCTTTTTTGTACAAAAATAAATGAGAATTATTTACTGACTGCCATTATGCGACTACCCAAGGCGAAAACTTACTGTGATGTAATTGGTGTGAATATACTGTTATTGCATCCTTGCATGAATGTGTTGTTATTACATCCCTGCATGCATGTATTCTTATTACATCCCTGCATGAATGTATGATTATTACATTCCAGCATGAATATTTTGTTATTGCAACCATGCATCAATGCATTGTTTATTAAATCCTTGTATGAATATATTGCTATTACTTCCCTGCATAAATATATTGTTATTACTTCCCTGCATGGATATTTTGTTATTGCATCCCTGCATGAATGTATTGTTATTACATCCCTGCATGAATGTATTGTTATAACATCTCTGCATGAAGATAATGTTATAACATCTCTGCATGAATATAATGTTATAACATCCCTGCATAAAGATATTGTTATTTTACCCCTCCACGAATGTATGCTTATGACCTCCCTAAATGACTTTTTTATTACATCCATCGATGCATCTATTGTTAATTAACATCCCTGGACGCATCTATTGGTATTGCATCCGTGCATGAACGTGTTATTACATCACGACATGAATATATTGTTACCTGCATGAATGTATTGTTATTACATACCTGCATGAATGTATTGTTATTACATACCTGCATGACCGTATTGCCATTACCTTCCTGTATGAAAATAGTGTTATTACATCCCTGCATGAATATATTGTTGTTGCATCGATGCATGAATGTATTGTTAGCAAATCCCTGCAGGAATATACTGTTACATCCCTGCCTGAATATAGTTTTATTACATCCCTGCATGTATGTATTGCTATTGCATCCCTGACTGAATGTATAGTTATTACATCTCTGCATGAATATAATGTGATAACATCCCAGCATAAAGACATTGTTATTATATCCCTCCACGAATGTATGCTTATGACCTCCCTGAATGACTTTTTTTTTACACCCATCGATGAATCTATTGCTAATTAACATCCCTGGAATATTCCTGAATATATTGTTATTGCATCCCTGCATGAATATAGTGTTATTACATCCCTGCATTAATTTATTGTTATTACATCCCTTCCTAAACAGATGAAAATTACATCCCTGCATCATGTGCATGAATATATTGTATTACATCCCTGCATGAATACATTGTTATTGCATCCCTTTATGCATATATCTTTATTACATCCCTGCATGAATGTATTGTTATTATATCTCTGCATGAATATAGTCTTATCACATCCCTACATAAATATATTGTTATTACATCCCTGCATTAATATTTTGTTATCGCATCCATGCATGAATATATTGTTATTACATCTCTACATGCATTTATTGTTTTTCATCCCGGCTTGAATGTTTTGTTATTACATCCCTGCATGATCGTATTGTTATAAATGTCTGCATGACTATATTGTTATTACATCCCTGCATGAATGTTTTGTTATTAAATCCCTGCTTGAATATACTGCTATTACATCTCTGCATATATCTATTGTTATTAAATCCCTGTATGCATATATTGTTATTAAATCCCTGCATTAATATTTTGTCATTGCATCTCTGCATGAATATGTTGTTTTTACATCCCTGCATGAATGTTTTTTTATTACCTCCCTGCATGAATACACTGTTATTACAGCCCTGCATGATGGTATTGTCATTACATCACTGCATGACTATATTGTTATTACATTCCTGCATGAATGTTTTGTTATTACATCCCTGCATGAATATACTGTTATGACATCCCTGAATGAATGTTTTGTTAATACATTCCTGCATGATTGTATTGTTATTACATCCCTTCCTAAATATATTATGACATCCGTGCGTTAATATATGTTTATTACATCAGTACATGAATGTTTTGTTATTACTTCCCTGAATGAATTTTTTTTTATTACATCCCTGTATGATCGTATTGTTATTACATCACTGCATGAATATAATGTTATTACATTCCTGCATGATTGTATTGTTATTACATCCCTGCCTAAATATATTATTACATCCGTGCGTTAATATATTTGTATTACATCACTGCATGAATGTTTTGTTATTACATCCCTGAATGAATATTTTTTTATTACATCCCTGTTTGATCGTATTGTTATTACATCACTGCATGAATATATTGTTATTACATCCCTGCATGAATGTTTTGTTATTACATCCCTGCCTTAAGATATTATTACATCCATGCATGCATATATTGTTATTACATCCCTGCTTGCATCTATCCTTATTGCATCCCTGCGCGGAAGTATTGTTATCACAACACGAACTGAATATACTGTTATAACATCCCTGAATAAATGTATTAGTATCACAACACGACATGAATATACTGTTATACCATCCCTGCATGAATGTATTGTTATCACAACACGACATAACTGTACTGTTATAAAATCCCTGCATCAATATACTGTTATAACATCTCTGCATGAATGTATTGTTATCACAACACGACATGAATGTACTGTTATAACATCCCTGCAAGAATAAACTGTTATACCATCCCTGCATGAATGTATTGTTATCACAACACGACATGAATATACTGTTATAACATCCCTGCATGAATATACTGTTATAACATACCTGCATGACATGACATGAATATATTTTTAAAACATCCCTGCATGAATGTATTGTTATTACAACACGACATGAATGTACTATTATAACATCCGTGCATAAATATACTGTTATAACATTCCTGCATTAAGGTATGGTTATCACAACACGACATAAATATACTGTTATACCATCTCTGCATGAATGTACAGTTTTAACATCTCTGTATGAATGTACAGTTTTAACATCCCTGCATGAATATACTGTAATAAGATCCCTACATGAATGTATTGTTATCACAATACGACATGAATATACTGTTATAAAATCTCTGCATGAATGTATTGTTACCACAACACGATATGAATAAACTTTATAACATCCCTGCATGAATGTATTGTTATCTCAATACGAAATGAATATACTGTTATACCATCCCTGCATGAATGTATTGTTATCACAATACGACACGAATGTACTGTTAAAACATCCCTGCATGCATATACTATTATAATATCCCTGCATGAATGTATTGTTATTACAACACGACATGAATATACTGTTATAACATCCGTGCATGAATATACTGTTATAACATCCCTGCATGACATGACATGAATATAATTTTATAACATCCCTGCACCAATGTATGGTTATTGCAACACGACATGAATGTACTGTTATACCATACCTGCATGAATGTATAGTTTTAACATCCCTGCATGAATATACTGTTATAACATCCCTGCATGAATGTATTGCTATCACAATACGACATGAATATACTGTTGTAAAATCTCTGCATGATTGTATTGTTACCACAACACGATATGATTAAACTGTTATAACATCCCTGCATTAATGCATTGTTATCTCAACACGAAATGAATATACTGTTATAACATCCCTGCATGAATATATTGTTATCACAACACGACATGGTTATACTGTTATACCATCCCTGCATGAATGTATTGTTATCACAATACGACATGAATGTACTGTTATAACATCATTGCGTCAATATACTGTTATAACATTCCTTTATGAATGTATTGTTATCACAACACGACTCGAATATACTGTTATAACATCCTGCATGAATGTATTGTCATCACAACACGAAATGAATGCACTGTTGTAACATTCCTACATGAATATACTGTTATAACATCCCTGCATAAATGTATTGTTATCACAACACGACATGGATAAACTGTTATACCACCCCTGCATGAATGTATTGTTATCAAAATACGACATGAATGTACTGTTAAAACATCCTTGCATCAATATTCTGTTATAACATTCCTGCATGAATTTATTGTTATCACAACACGGCATAAATATACTGTTATAACATCCCTGCATGAATTATTGTTATCACAACACGACATGAATATACTGTTATAACATCATTGCATGAATGTATTGTTATCACAACACGACATGTATATACTGTTATAAAATCCCTGCGTGAATATACTGTTATAACATCCCTGCATGAATGTATTGTTATCACAACACGACATAAATATACTGTTATACCATCCCGGCATGAATGTATTGTTTTAACATCCCTGCTTGAATATACTGTTATAACATCCCTGCATGAATGTATTGTTATCACGACACGACATGAATATACTGTTAAAGCATCCCTGAATGAATGTATTGTTATCTCAAAACGAAATGAATATACTGTTATAAATCCCTGCATGAATATATTGTTATCACAACACGACATGGTTATACTGTTATACCATCCCTACATGAATGTATTGTTATCACAACACGACACGAATATACTGTTATAACATCCTGCATGAATGTATTGTTATCACAACATAATATGAATATACTGTTATAACATCCCTGCAGGAATATACTATTATAAAAGCCCTGCATGAATATACTTTTATAACATCCCTAAATGAATGTATTATTATCACAACACGACATGAATATACTGTCGTAACATCTCTGCATGAATGTAATGTTACCACAACATAATATGAATATACTGTTATAACATCCCTGCACGAATGTATTATTATCTCAACACGAAATGAATATACTGTTATAAAATCCCTGCAAGCATATACTGTAATAACATCCCTGCATGAATGTATTGTTGTCACAACACGACATTAATATACTGTTATAACATCGTTGCATGAATATACTGTTATAAAATTCCTGCATGAATGTATTATTATCACAACACGACATGAATATATTATAACATCTCTGCATGAATATAATGTAACCACACTACGATATGAATATACTGTTATAACATCCCTGCATGAATGTATTGTCATCTCAACACGAAATGAATATACTGTTATAAAATCCCTGCATGAATATACTGTTATAACATCCCTGCATGAATGTATTGTTGTCACAACACGACATGAATATACTGTTTTAGCATCCTTGCATGACTATACTGTTATAACATCCCTGCATGAATGTATTGTTATCTCAAAACGAAAGGAATATACTGTTATAACATCCCTGCATGAATATATTGTTATCACAACACGACATGGTTATACTGTTATACCATCCCTACATGAATGTATTGTTATCACAACACGACACGAATATACTGTTATAACATCCTGCATGAATGTATTGTTATCACAACACGAAATGAATGTACTGTTATAACATCCCTGCATGAATATATTGTTATCACAACACGACATGGTTATACTGTTATAACATCCTTGCATGAATGTATTGTTATCACAATACGACATGGATATATGGATATACTGTTATAACATCCTTGCAGGAATATACTATTATAAAAGCCCTGCATGAATATACTTTTATAACATCCCTGCATGAATGTATTATTATCACAACACGACATGAATATACTGTCGTAACATCTCTGCATGAATGTAATGTTACCACAACATAATATGAATATACTGTTATAACATCCCTGCACGAATGCATTATTATCTCAACACGAAATGAATATACTGTTATAAAATTCCTGCAAGCATATACTGTAATAACATCCCTGCATGAATGTATTGTTGTCACAACACGACATTAATATACTGTTATAACATCGTTGCATGAATATACTGTTATAAAATTCCTGCATGAATGTATTATTATCACAACACGACATGAATATATTATAACATCTCTGCATGAATATAATGTAACCACACTACGATATGAATATACTGTTATAACATCTCTGCATGAATGTATTGTCATCTCAACACGAAATGAATATACTGTTATAAAATCCCTGCATGAATATACTGTTATAACATCCCTGCATGAATGTATTGTTGTCACAACACGACATGAATATACTGTTTTAGCATCCTTGCATGACTATACTGTTATAACATCCCTGAATGAATGTATTATTATCACAACACGACATGAATATACTGTTATAACATCTCTCCATGAATGTAATGTTATCACAACACGACATAAATGTACTGTTATAGCATCCCTGCATGAATATACTGTTATAACATCCCTGCATGAATGTATTGTTATCACAACACGACACTAATATACTGTTATAACATCCCTGCATGAATATACTGTTATAACATCCCTGCATGACATGACATAAATACACTGTTATAACATCCCTGCATCAATGTATTGTTACCGCAACACGACATGGATGTACTGTTATAAAATCTCTGCATGTGTATACTGTTATATCATCCTGCATGAATGTATTGTTATCTCAACACGAATTGAATATACTGTTATAAAATCTCTGCATGAATATACTGTTATAACATCCCTGCATGAAGTATTGTTGTCACAACAAGACAGGAATATACTGTTATACCATCCCTGCATGAATATATTGTTATCACAACACGACATAAATGTACTGTTATAAAATCCCTGCATCAATATACTGTTATAACATCCCTGCATGAATGCATTGTTATTACAACACGACATGAATGTACTGTTATAACTTCCCTGCATGAATGTATTGTTATCGCATCACGACATGGTTATACTGTTATACCATACCTGCATGAATGTATTGTTATCACAATACGACATGAACGTACTGTTATAACATCACTGCATCAAAATAATGTTATAACATCCCTGCATGAATGTATTGTTATCACAAAACGACACGAATATACTGTTATAACATCCTGCATGAATATATTGTTATCACAACACGAAATGAATGTACTGTTATAACATTCCTGCATGAATATACTGTTATAACATCCCTGCATGAATGTATTGTTATCACAGCACGACATGGATATACTGTTATAACGTCCCTGCATGAAGGTTTTGTTGTCACAACACGACATGAATATACTGTTATAACATGCTTGCATGAATATACCGTTATAACATCCCTGCATGAATGTATTGTTATCACAACACGACATGAATATACTGTTATAACATCCCTGTATGAATGTATTGTTATTTCAACATCCTGTTATAACATCCCTGCATGAATATACTGTTATAACATCCCTGTATGAATGTATTGTTATCTCAACATCCTGTTATAACATCCCAGCATGAATATACTGTTATAACATCCCGGCATAAATATACTGCTATAACATCCCAGAATACATATACTGCTATAACATCCCAGCATGAATATAATGTTATAACATCCCTGCATGAATATACTTCTATAACATCCTTGCATGAATATACTCTGATAACATCCCTGAATGAATATACTGTTATAACATCCCTGTATGAAAATACTGTTATCACAACACGACATGAATATACGTTCATTTCATCCCTGCATGAATATACTGTTATGAATCCCTGCATGAATATATTGTTATAGCTTCCCCGCATGAATATACTGTTATCACAACACGACATGAATATACCGTTATAACATCCCTGCATGAATGTATTGTTATCACAACACGACATGAATATACTGTTATAACAACCCTGTATGAATGTATTGTTATTTCAACATCCTGTTATAACATCCCTGCATGAATATTCTGTTATAACATCCCTGTATGAATGTATTGTTATCTCAACATCCTGTTATAACATCCTGCATGAATATACTGTTATAACATCCCGGCATAAATATACTGCTATAACATCCCAGCATACATATAATGCTATAACATCCCAGCATGAATATAATGTTATAACATCCCTGCATGAATATACTTTTATAACATCCTTGCATGAATATACTCTGATAATATCCCTAAATGAATATACTGTTATAACATCCCTGCATGAATATAATGTTATCACAACACGACATGACTATACGTTCTTTTCATCCCTGCATGAATATACTGTTATAAATCCCTGCATGAATATATTGTTATAGCTTCCCCGCATGAATATACTGTTATCACAACACGACATGAATATACTGTTATAACTTTCCTGCATGAATGTATTGTTATCTCAACACGAAATGAATGTACTGTTATAACTGTCCTGCATGAATATACAGTTATAACATCCCCGCATGAATGTATTGTTATCACAACAAGACATGAATATACAGTTATAACATCCCTGCTTGAATGTATTGTTATCACAACAGGACATGGATATACTGTTATAACATACCTGCATGAATGAAGTATTATCATATCACGACATGAATATAATGTTATAACATCCCGGCATGAATATACTGTTATAACATCCCTGCATGAATGTACTTTTATCAAAACATGAAGATATTGTTATAACATTCCTGCATGAATGGTTTGTTATCACAAAACGACGTGAATATACTGCTTTAACATCCCTGCTCGAATGTATTGTTATAACATCCCTGTATGAATATACAGTTATAACATCCCTGCATGAATATACTGTTATAAAATCCCTGCATGAATATAATGTTATATTATCTTTGCATGAATGTATTGTTATCACAACACGACATGAATATACTGTTATAGCATTCTTGCATGAATATACTGTTATAACAGACGTGCATGAATATATTGTTATAACATTCCTGCATCAATATACTGTTATAACATCCCTGCATGAATATACTGCTATAACATCCCTGAATGAATATACTGTTATAAAATTCTTGCATAAATATACTGCTATAACATACCTGCATGAATATACTGTTAAAACCTTTTTGCATGGATATACTGCGATAACATTCCTACATAATTATCCTGCTATAACATCCCTGCATGCATATACTGCTATAACATCCCTGCATGAATATACTGTTATAACATCCCTGCATGAATATACTGTTTTAATATCCCTGCATGAATATAATGTTATCACAACCCTGCATGAATATACTGTTATAACATCGCTTCATGCATATACTGTAATTACAACACGACATGAATATACTTTTATAATATCCCTGGATGAATAGACTGTTATAACATTCCTGCATGAATACACTGTTATAACATACCCGCATGAATATACTGTTATAACATCGCTGCATGAATATACTGTTATAACAACCCTGCATAAATATACTGATATCATGCATGAATATACTGCTATAAAATCCTAGCATGAATATACTGCTTTAATATTCCTGCATGAATATACTGTTATAACATCCCTGCATGGATATTCTGGTATCACAACACGACATGAATATACTGTTATAACATCCCTGCATAAATATATTGTTATAACAACCCTGCATGAATATACTGTTATAACATCCCTACATGAATATACGTTTATAACATCCCTGCATGAATATCCCTGCATGCATATACCGTTATAACATCCCTGCATGAATATACTGTTATAGCATCCCTGTATGAATATACTGTTATCACAACACGACATGAATATACTGTTTTAACATCCCAGCATGAATATACATTTATATTATCCCTGCCTGAATATACTTTTATATTATCCCTGTTTGAATATACTGTCATAACATCCCTGCATGAATATATTGTTATAACATCCCTGCATTAATATACTGTTATTACATACCTACATGAATATACTGTTATTACATCCCTGAATGAATATACTGTTATAACATCCCTGCATAAATATACTGTTATGACATCCCTGCATGAATGTATTCATTCTTATTACAGTAATGTAATACTATTACTTTTTACAAATATTCGTCAAGACACAAGGTTTTAACGACATCGAAGGTATTTGCCTAGAAAGTTCAACAAACCCCAATAAACATATTAGATATATCGCTTAAAACTGTCTCCTTAAGCATTTCACTTTTTTTTTTTTTTTTACAAACGCTTATGCTTAAAAAAAAGAACAAGCGGAATCTGTCGTGAGTTTATTCATTTAACAAGTTATAATATAACATCTCGTAAAAAAATTTTTTAATGGAACATTTTCTGAAAACTGCCAGGTGCAAGTATGGACACCAACAGTACACTACTTGAAGCCCAATTACTCCGGGACGCCGGTGTCACCATCTACAGTGTCGGCGTCGGGAACAATATAAATGCATACGAGCTGCAGCAGATGGCCTCACTTGACCGATACGTGTTCAACGTGGAGCATTACGACGCCATAAATTCGGTGGCAGGCCCTCTGTCGGAGTCTACGCAATGCGTCCGTAAGTACAAAACATGGCATAATACCACTGTCGTGTAACCTGTACGGCTGCTGCACGGCTAGCCGATATTGTTATTTGCAAGATGGTGGAAATTTCAACATCCGAAAAGTAAGTGCCTTACATTTTTACTCGTTACTTACTTAATTCGGCGTAACATTCAGAGATATGTATGTTGACAGTTAGATTAATGATTCCTTTACACTCGGCTACAAAGTATGTAACGAAAGATATACTGCTTTTTAAAAAATCATCGCTGAAGCGAGTCCACAGGTACACAATGGCGAATCGACCATATTTTTTAAAAACAGGTCGTTGTTGAGGGAATAGCAATTTAAACGCATTCTAGTGTCATTATTTAAAGGTTTCTTTGTGGGAAGTAGTAGTTTAATGGAATGTTATTACTACATGTATCACGATTATGTGTGTTTTTGAAAGAAAAAACTGTTGCGGCGTGACATGATTCTTTAGGTAAGTTATTCCATTCGCGAATGACAGAGGGGAGAAAAGAGTCGTAGTGATAGTTTGCATGGGCATTAAGGAAAAAATACTACACTATTATATACACCTAATTCCACGTAATATTACAGGTACATATCAACCCGTTTGTTCAAAAAGGGGCTACAACTAATTACAGAAAGGACAACTCCGTCACGTAGTCGACCTTTTAATCAAAGTATACTTTGTTACATGAAATTCATAAATGTTGAAGTTTCGCTTGAAAAAGTCAAGCCATTTCAGTATTGTGTTTAATGTTAAGAGATGCCTAAGTTTGCCCTAATGCGCATTATGTCGATAATGGAACTTTAAAAAGGTAACCATTGGTGTTTTCGGTGCTGTTTCAACCTTCTTTCCGAAAGGACAGGCCTAATGTCGCCATGTACCATTCGATTAGCAGTAGCATGTTAAACATACAATATATAGCGGAAATACCCATTATGCGTTCTTTTTATTTCAGTATAATTTGGATGTTCATGGAATTTCGTAGGTTATATCTAGAGATTTTACCGACAGATGTAGGAATTAAATCAAAGAGGAATTTTGGGATTTAATGGTTTACCATTTTATAAAACATGATGGAGAGTTCCCCAACCGATTTCTCTGTATAGGTTGTCAATATAGACACGCTTTGTTGCCCCAGTTACTATCCGTACATCCTCATTTTGTATTTTGCGTACTCATATTTGTTATATTACTCTATATTATACAAATGTTTTTGTAATACGTACCTCGTGCCAAACACGATCAAAGGTTTTGTTGATATTACAGAATATATCGCCCTTATTTCCTCTCCAGAATCTAGAGCTTTACAAAAAACATTGTATAAGTGTGTTTGGCATACAACATTCCATTAAACTACTACTTTCGACAAAGAAACCTTCAAATACTGTTCACTAGAATGCGTTTAAATGGCAGTTTCTCGCCATTGTGTACCTGTGGATTCGTAGAAAACGCTGAACACTTCTTTTTTTAACTGCAATAAGTACACCGATATAAGAAATGTATTGCTAAATTCAATTCCGCGTCTACCAACACAACACTGAACACACTTCTCTTTGGAGACGAAAATGTACAACCATTCGTATCTTCAGTGCGGTACATAAATATATACAAATAAAAAAAACACACAACTCAAATCGATTTATCCAGTAGTTCGTTTCATTCACTCTGTTGTAATATGTTCCAAAGCGGCAGCACCCTTTAATTCCGTGTGTCAATCCCCACTTAACCTCATTTCAAGCAAAAAAAAGAGTATGATAATGGACCTTTGGAAACGGCCGAAAACGACACATACGAAATATTGCAGTCTCGGTTTGATTGAGACTGTTCATGAGCGGTAGTGAAATATGCTAGCTACCGCTCACGCCCTCTAGCCCCGGGTTGAGCAGAGCTCAATATTAATAAAATCACTAGTACAAAGATGATAAAATGACATTTACATTGTATTCTCTTCTACTTTATTTAACATTTCAAGTTGATCTATTTTTTCTTCTTTCACTTTGAATGCCTTATTACTATTTTATGTTTCTTTCATTTAATTAAATTAACTATTCTGGAATACGTATAAACTATTTTAGTTATCACTATTCATTGCTCCTGCCTTCAGAATCTATGTTATAAACATATCAAATTACTGCTGTTATAAAACATGCCATCAATTGTGTACAATTAATATTGTACCTAGGAAAAGAACATCAAAAGTATTTTACTTTCGTTCTAATCCTTTTTCTTCTATGTGTATAAATGGTGTAAATACATGTGAGAATATGTTTCAACCAAATCACTCTCGATAAACATACAGGTACTTAGGCGGTACACGACAGTTTCTAAAAGTGTACACTGTAACGAAACTTGGAGGCAAGCATCATTTTTCATATACATAAATATTACGCGTTTTTCTTTCTAATAATAATCTGCAATTTGTAGAATTGCAATTAAGAATAAGCATTCGTGTAACAAGATACACAAATGTAGATGAACAACGAAGTTCAGCATAATATCTGAAAGAGCAACATATCCCTAAAACTATCTAACTACGTGTCTTGCTATAACTTGAAACGTTTGAAACTCTGAAACTGAATATAAAACAACTTTTCTTATTCAAAAGAACAAACATATATTAAAATGGTCTACATCTAAAACACACCAAAACTCCTCAAGTATACACCATACAGTAATGTTATCAAATATGTGTAACACACCGTACATATTTGGGTTCTGAACCGGTGCGTACAGAAGAAAATTTGAAATGGCAACGCACCGTACATCCTAATATTTTTCAAATCAGAATTTTGCTTATTTTATTGCAGTTTACAAGAAATTAGTTATCTGGTCATTTAGATATCACCACAAAGTAAGTAAATTAATAATACACGTTATTTCGCTTCGATCCGTGAAGAAACAAGCCAGTAATGGTTCAAAACAGGTGCGACTCCCCGCTTCTATTTCAGATCGATACAAATTGACATGCTTTAGCGATGATTTTTCAAAAAGTAGTAAATCTTTTGTTACATATGCAGCCGAGTGTACAGGAATCAGTTATCTAACTGTCAGCATACATATATATGCATGGCACGCCGAATTAAGTAAGTAACGAGCAAATTGTATGGCACTTACTTTTCGGATGTTGACATGTCCGCCGTCTTGAAAATAACAAAATCGGCTAGCCTTACAGCCTTACAGTTGCCGTACAGACTACACGACAGTGAATACAGTATACCTGACATATTTCATCAAAACGCAACAACAAGATTCGGCATGTGTTTTAGGTACTGCCGAAAGAGGGGAGGCTAGCTTTTCCATGGCGATTTGTTCGTCTTCCATCCTCGTCGCTTTCCGTTTGCGGCCGATGACAGATCTAGCTTGTGTGAACTGCTTAGATAACTGAATGACACTTAATATGCTTGATCAATAGAGGTATGCGCACCTCGTAACATGATTGTGTTCAGTCAGGCCTTTCGGTGGGGGACAATGTTATGGGTGTATTTCTTTGTTTAACAGGTACATATGTAATGAAAATCAGGGGAAAACGACAATATACGTCACTTCCTCCCTAGTTTTGGCTTTCACGTACGCGTGCCAGCCATTATATTGATTTCGGTTTTTATTTCCGATAAGGTACTTTATATGATACAATTTAGAACACTCAACGACAGCGGATACTAATATATAATTTCCCTACTTCCTGTTTGATGTGAATTGGTCTGGACGCTTATTTATCCCCCTACTGCCTGTATAGGAATTCTCACCAAACTATGGTACAGTAACAATGTAATGCACATGTAAACACGTTGTTACGTAACAAGAGGGCACGAGTACACATATGGTTGTAACGGTTCTGATAACACTTGAGTGGAAGTGACGTCTACAGGGCATACTAAATAAAGACTTTCTTTTTCAGACTGTCCGGTTCTCCCCACTATCCCTAATGGATATGCCCGTGGCTCCAATGATACGTCTGAAGGGGTAATCATTCAGTACTTCTGTAACGATGGTTACGGTTTTCGTGACAACAGCACGATTACGTGTCAACTCAAGGGAGGTTGGAGCCCATTGCCAACGTGTCTTCCGCTAAACGTCTCCACTGGTATGCGAATTTTTCCAGCGTACTAATTATGTTGGTTTTACGTTTGATCAATGTAAAATTAACGGATGGTTCTCGGTTTTTTTCATGATGGGAACCACTATATGGAGTTGTTTCACCCCTATTATCTTCGTTCATGTTTAAACAGCTGAGTAGTCGTGATTATCTTCGACGCTTGATTGTAAATACAAACGTTTTGACGCTTCGCGTAGAAACACAAAGAAACCGAAAACTCATGTCTGTAAATATTATGTTTTTATTATAATTTGTTTGACCATCCACATCTAGTTCGTCAATACAATGAGCAATTTTCCGTATTGGTTTATTTATTAATTTATACAGTCTTTCTGCCGCTCTGTATATCTTCGATAGAAAGTGAGTCTGTATCAGCCAGTCATAAACGATACCAGAATCTCGGTAAAATGGCTACCGGTCAAACCTTATTTGAAGAACATGTCTAGACGTTTGTCTTGAACACACGCAAGCTTCGCAGATGATCAGACCAACAGCTGGGCTATTGAGGTGACGATGACATTCTGAGACAGGTTATGTTTGTGCAATATATTTAACATTTGATCCGATATGATCTTCTTAAATTATATGTCAACACTGATTTAATAGTATGTAGTAAGTGTTGGCGAACTATGATGTTACCGTTATTTTACTATGACAACCCCTAGGTTTTCTGCAGGACTTTGCTGTAAGCCGTCTTAAAATGTAAACGGTACTACACTTTCTTTCATTTCCAAGATTTTGGGAGGGCTAACCTCAGAAAGTACCGAAATAATCGAAACACCGTATTCGGCGTAGGGCAGAAATCATTTTGTAGGTGTATGAGTGCTTTAGTTGGAGAAAAAATATCATTAAATATTAAGGAAATTATGAAGCGAAAGCATACCTAAATTGAGCGCTGTATTGATAATATTTTACCATGTACCAGATCAAAACTTCACGTGGTTTCGCCACCGCGATCTATCTCTGGTTCATCTAGTCCCAGGGCATAAAACACCACCGCATGTACCTCTGGTTCATCTAGTCCCAGGGCATAAAACACCACAAACCATAATCCTTTGGATATATGTTAACAGTCGAAGGATCACAGTGACAATGACTCTCTTAATTCTCATTTCATCTAGTCCCAGGGCATAACACACCATAAACCATAATCCTCTGTCTGGTTCATCTAGTCCCAGGCCATAACACACCATAAACCGTAATCCTCTGTCTGGTTCATCTAGTCCCAGGGCATAACACACCATAAACCATAATCCTCTGTCTGGGTCATCTAGTCCCAGGGCATAACACACCATAAACCATAATCCTCTGGATATATGTAAACAGTCGAAGGATCAGAGTGACAACGAATCTCTTAATTCTCAATTCATCTAGTCCCAGGGCATAACACACCATAAACCATAATCCTCTGTGTGGTTCATCTAGTCCCAGGGCATAACACACCATAAACCATAATCCTCTGGATATATGTTAACAGTCGAAGGATCACAGTGACAACGAATCTCTTAATTCTCAATTCATATAGTCCCAGGGCATAAAACATCATAAACCATAATCCTCTGTCTGGTTCATCTAGTTCCAGGGCATAACACACCATAAACCATAATCCTCTGGATATATGTTAACAGTCGAAGGATCACAGTGATAACAAATCTCTTAATTCTCAATTCATCTAGTCCCAGGGCATAACACACCATAAACCATAATCCTCTGGATATATGTTAACAGTCGAAGGAACACAGTAACAACGAATCTCTTAATTCGCAATTCATCTAGTCCCAGGGCATAACACACCATAAACCATAATCCTCTGGATATATGTAAACAGTCGAAGGATCACAGTGACAACGAATCTCTTAATTCTCAATTCATCAAGTCCCAGGGCATAACACACCATAAACCATAATCCTCTGTCTGGTTCATCTAGTCCCAGGGCATAACACACCATAAGCCATAATCCTCTGGATATATGTTAACAGTCGAAGGATCACAGTGACAACGAATCTCTTAATTCTCAATTCATCTAGTCCCAGGGCATAACACACCATAAACCATAATCCTCTGGATATATGTTAACAGTCGAAGGATCACAGTGACAACGAATCTCTTAATTCTCAATTCATCTAGTCCCAGGGCATAACACACCATAAACCATAATCCTCTGGATATATGTTAACAGTCGAAGGATCGCAGTGACAACGAATCTCTTAATTCTCAATTCATCTAGTCCCAGGGCATAACACACCATAAACCATAATCCTCCGGATATATGTTAACAGTCGAAGTATCACAGTGACAACGAATCTCTTAATTCTCAATTCATCTAGTCCCAGGGCATAACACACCATAAACCATAATCCTCTGGATATATGTTTACAGTCTAAGGATCACAGTGACAACGAATCTCTTAATTCTCAATTCATCTAGTCCCAGGGCATAACACACCATAAACCATAATCCTCTGGATATATGTTAACAGTCTAATAATCACAGTGACAACGAATCTCTTAATTCTCACAAAAACTGAAAAGAAAAGGAGTTTAACGAAATGAATACATGGACTCTTGTTTGGTTTCAGTTTGTGACAAAGCCCCGGTTGTTATACACGGGCAATACAACGTAGGATTCACCACCCCAGACACTATGTTTGTCACATATTCCTGTTATGAAAGATACTCACTGAGGGGTAACGACACACTCACGTGCGGATACGACTCACCGTGGGCCCCAGAGCCACCCATATGCGGTTATACATTATTAATTATTTTATCTTATTTTATATATATAGGATCTTACATGAGTGCATATTGACAGTATTAAAGTAGCTATATGGCGCGCCAACAATAGCCAAATTATATAACATAATTATGTACACCGTTTCTAAACCTACTGATAACGAGATTTATGTATAACTTACATATTTTGAGAGTCTAAACTCTGTTGGCGCAATATAAACCCCAATACTAGAGCGTCGAATTAAGAGTTACCAACTCAATATTCATTTTACGCATATTCAATCACTGGTATTTTAAGAACCAGTGAAGAAAACAATACTTTTAATCGGCACTATACATTTTCATAATTATTGTCCAAAACACGTGGATAGAGATTTGATAAACGGTTTTGCACTGCAATTTTTCCGTTATTTGTCGGTTAGTTTCTTTAAATGACTTGGATAAAATGATACGATGGGAGGCTGTCAGTTTTATCCAACGAATTTAACACATTCAATATATTAATTAAATCGGCACGAATGTCAGATTCTATTTATCACTCCAAAACGCCTCATAATGAACATTTATTGATATAACGTTACCGTATGTCTGTACGACACCGAACAACGGAACTATTCGTCAATTTCCGTAATCCGTTATTTTAAACGCTACGAAAATCGACGAGGCTATTCCGATGCACACCGAACTGGATGGAAAATACCGAAATTCATAGTTGTATCGCTGGTGTTATAGTATAAATATTATGCCATGTCTTATTACACTCCCAGACCGCAAGTTATGTGATAAATAATTGTATGTTCAAAGTATTTATAAGTACTGTACACGATGCCAACTGGAATCTTATCGTTTGACTTTCCATACCACTTTGCATTTCTCTTTCAAACTCTTTCGATAATTGTTGGCCTCTTCCTACTCCGGATTTATTAAGATTGCGATTTATATCGCTTAATAGTGAATAATTTTCCACCCCTTCGTACTCTTGTCAGGTGCGGAAACAGGTTTTGAGAACAAATGACAATCTCAAAAAACAACAACGCCTTTTCTTCACACTGCATTTTCGTTCTCAGTTCTAGGAGTGTGGGTTGTGGGTTGTAGGTTTTGGTGGGGTGACTGTGTGGTGGTGGGGGGGGGGGGGGGGGGGGCGTTCGGGCGTGGTGTTTAGGAGCCGCAAACTCCCCAGAAGTTTGAAATGACAAATCTGCAGGTGTACGAGTAATCTATCAGCATGCCAACACTTATTTCTCTAACAGCCTTTAGTTTTTACGATAAGAAAAACGTTATTTACTCACCGGATGTAGGAAATGACAACTCTGCCTTTACCTATTAAGGGAGGCAAATAATGTTATCGAACTGGGACTTTTTGTAATTACTATCTTTCTCTCCAATATGTTAAACATGTGCAGGTCATCATTCCTTTACTATTCACTTCCAGAATGCATTGCCAAATCGCAGGATATTGTGTTCATAGTTGACGGATCAGGGAGTGTAGGTGAAGACGGTTTCAGCCAGACAAAACAATTCCTCGCGGACATGGTCGATCAGAATCCGAGTGAAAGCACCCACTATGGTATGCTGCAGTTCAGTAATACCGTTCAATTGGAGTTTCCACTTAGACGCGTTCATAAACGATACCGACGGGCTGAAGAAACAGATACTGAATACAACGTGCGTACCTTACTGTATACACTTTTGTTTGGGCCCATGTTACAGTTTTGTTTGAATGGTGTTTTACGTCATTGTTAGCACAAGTTGAGCCATATATGACCGCGCGATGTTTTGTGGTAGATGCAGACCAACCCTTTTTTCATGAGTACGGTATGCCTCCCGCCATCCGTAAGAAACGATACTTTCTCACTTGACAAGCCGAGTTCCCATTGGAATTCGAACCCGCAGCGGTGAGAGGCGAGAATGTTTTCGACGCAGCGTCTTTACTATCCTCGGAGGCAGCGACTTTACCTCCTCTGAGGCACGCACATGCTTCATCCAAAGGTTTTGCAGCATTTACATAAAGTTTTTGGCCAATACGAACTGGAATCTTTACTGATAGACAACCCCCCCCACCCCCCCTCCACACCCCCCCCACACCCTTAAAACACCATACAAACAATCAATTTGAAAATATTTCAAGAATGATATTGCTATCAGATTGATCATTCTATGAAAAAATATTAAATCATTATCCACTTAATTTTAACATGTTCATTTTGTACTTACTCCTATATACCAGATACTTAATTATAACAAAAGCTAGACTTCTTACTGCTTTATAAAATCTAATACTGTCCGTCAAATCATAAATGCAATCGAATGAAAACAATCAGGGGCACCTGTCGTAATTTGTTTTGTGTTTCTAGCAAAGAGCAACATCCAGTTTCATTTTTGTTTGAACATAGACTTCTGTTTTTAACTAAGAATGTCAGAATGACTGATGTACTCTACCAGTTATTGGAAAATATGGCAGACAGATGAAACGGACATGCTACAACAAACATACAGTGTGGTATCATCTTATTGGTTGATTTAAATCAACAAACTATACTGAACCAAACAGCTAACGCACCAGTAGACAGTACCTTAATGTTTAATTTATTATATGCCGACTGGTACCGTTGGAGACAGGTGATTTGAATGATTTTTTAAAATTTAAAGTCGTTATTGACAAGATATTTGTCTCGTTCAGAATGAGATTTGTTTTGATTTATTGATTGTTATTATTAAAGGTATTGTCTACTGGAAAAATGTGTTGAAAGAAATTGATAAAATTTGACTTGAGATATTACTAAGAAGCTTTATGAATACGGACCCAGGTCTACTGCAGAATAGATATGTGTATTCAAAAGTCCTAAATGATTATACATAATATATAGAACATTTCTTATAGGAGATAACTAACATTAATGTGTGTACTTGTTTTTATGGACTAGACGTCTGGGTGGTGGAACTAACACCGATTCAGCACTGACATTCGCCAGAACAGACATGTTTCAGGAATCAAACGGAATGAGACCAAACATAACTCAGATTGCGATTGTCGTTACATACGGTAGGACAACTTTGAGATTATTATTTTTCAGTTTAAATTTTCAAATCTCAGAACCAGTGTGTGCATCAGAAAAAGTATGCTAACACACTTGCTTATAAATCCTGCAATCCGATTGGTTGACCGTCAGGTCATGTGACGTTAATCCGCCAACTACTTGAGCTCAATAATTTTATTTGTTTAATGCGTCTGTCCAGTCCCAACATATCGATCATTTCAGGGAATCATTCGAAAGCATCTGGAAGGAATCTATATTGGTCATGTCATACTAAGATGGCGGCACCCTAGATTCTCGTCAAACGGCATTCGTAGGCAAAATTAATATTACGATGTTTTGCGTTGTCATCTAGCAAATTTATTCCGTCTATAATATATTTACACGAACACGCTTCATCTGTGTTGTAATAACAAACATGCAACGCAAATAATACATCTTCACTACCGGCCTTATTGTTAGCTATTATGTTATCTGATGACTTCCGGCTCACAACATAGAAATCAGTTGAAATACATACGAGACCAGATCCCGAAGAATTACGGGATTGGTCAACTATGTACGATTGTTCGTTTGGCAGTAAACCTGTCAAAAGCAATGAATTGTTTTAGGAACGTGTTATGGACATTTCCTTTCGTTGTTTATGTGCATCTTTTTCGCTCGTTAACTAAGAGCGATTTTTGCCAAAAATGGGTCAAACACCCACCTAAAGTTATGTCAAAATCCAATTCCGCGACCCAATATTTGTTAAAGGTGAAATTCGTTTAACAAAGGAAGTTCTTATTGCGTACAGGCTCTGTAAAATATATTTAAAGCCAAAACACTGAAGGAAATGTCCTTAAACAATATTGAAAATTCATAATTTCTTTACAGTTTACACTGTATTGACAGAAATACATATCGTGTATCATGTTTTTGTATCAATTCATTCGTTTATTAACTGCTGTTACATGTGTCATGTGTTTATATCAAAACAGAAACGCAATACTTATGCCTGTACAAGTAATTAATCAAAAACCCAACATAAACTAGCAGTAGCAATGTGTCTTCTTATTTATTGTTATCATCTACACTGAACAAAATTCCTAATTACTCACTTTTGTATCTTAACTAATTTTCTTATTTTAAATATATTTTAGAATACATATGTGATAAGTATTTTGTTTTGACCGATAGTTTGTAAAACATTTATTTTTTGTTTAAATTGTTACATCTTTTGACCTTTATATGAAAACATGAAATGTGCTGATAAAACACATAACATGGGTCAAAGATCCCTTAAAGATTTAAAATTCTTAAAATTGGTATGAAATAATAGAAAAAAAACATAAAAAGTTCACCCATTTATCGCAGATTCTCCGTCTATAAAAAACGAAATATGGTTAATCTTAAATTACCTCGCTTTAAATAGAATATTGTTTGAAATTCAAGTAACTGTAATTCAGCGTTAACATTAAATATTTCAAAAAATTATTTTGCAAACGCATTTGTAGTGGTGATGCTAGTAAAACATGATGTCAAAATAATTTTAACTGGCATATGTTAGAATTAGGAACATCGAAAACGTCACTAATTCGAAGTACTTAATAAAATCCTATATACCTAGTTGTATAAGTGTTATAACTTATTTCTAAGAAAACACATTGACTTAAAAGTTTTAAAATATGTTCATGCAATCAGAGCAGACGATTTACACTCGTTATTTTGCAGTTTAACGGTATCTCTAATCAAGCTCAAAATACACAAATCAATGAGAATATTATTGACATATTCTTAGGTAGGTACTTAGCAATTTGGTTTAGGTATTCCTGGGGAATGTGTCCATTGCGAGGACAGGTTAATGAATAGTACGAAAGGTTAGATCAGTGCAATTTATAAACACACCTTTACCATGTTTATTTTGCTTTGTCAAATTCAATCACAAAAAAATATACTTGGAATTACTAAAGTAATACACAATCATTCTTCTTATCTTTTCAGTTTCGTAAATTGTGTTATTTGCATCTTGTTATTCAATTTCGTTGTCATAATTTGTAGAAATTATGTATACAATGAACAAACTTTAGTATCAAATTCGTGAAAAACAGTTACCAAAGCTGTATGGGTGGTTTGAAAGTCATATCAATATACGTGTGTCGAAAAACAATCAACTACTTAAACAACATTTAAGGAGGTTGGCTGGGAAAGAACGCAGTGCTGAGATTATTTTAAAGCTTCTTTGGTATCATTTAGATGCAAATTTATCAAAAAAATGTAGGTCATGACACTCCATTTTTTCACTATACGTCTTTGAAGAAGACACATATTTCTAACTCCAAATTTCACTAAAAATGGGAATGTACATTTTCATATTATTTTTCAGAACATTACGAACATTACATTACATTTATCGAAAAACAACGATTAATTTTCGATTACATATATACATATCTTTCAAAAATTACATAAACAAGTGTAATCCTCATTCGTCTTTTTACTTTAAAAAGCAAACTTATATGGACCGTACCCCACCCATGTTTTAACTAAAAAAACAATTGAAGATAAAACAGTATGTTTTAATGCTGAACTTGTTTAACACTTGTATAAGCCAAGATCCTATGACATTTCTTTCAAAAATCAAGTAAATAAATATATACATCATGAGGCTTCAAATGGAATGTTATTAAAAAATTCTTTAAATTACACACATTTTTGGAGTTATTTTGAAATTTCACTGTAAAATACTGTACACACAATATTTACGTGGAGATCCAATAAACAATTAGCTCAGTATCTGCTTTTATATATGTATTCCACTACTGAAAAACAAAAATGTTATTTTTTCAATAGCAAAAGGATACATTGTACTCAGAGCTACCCATATCCTATTTTGTTGACAACAAAAATGATCACAAATGACGGAAAAAAAATGAAAACATTTCTTCCTTAAAATTTGATATGTTACCATCTTAAAGCCTACATTATATCAATATCTACTAGAAGCCAATATAATGACACAACTCTGTTGTTAAATACAACTATCATTAAAAAATTAAAATTCTTAGACTTGAAAATGTAAGAACATGCCCCGCCAACATCCTCATGTAGATGGGCTCATCGTCAGGATCTACATCAATAGCTTTAGGTCCGTGTCTACTTAATAAAACAGACTGTGAGTGGTCAAAAAATGTCTAGGAAATCCGAAACAATGTTAACCGATGTGAAGTCATGGATTGAATAAAATATGATGACTGAAATAAAACAACTTGAGAATTCAAACATAAATATGTTTTCTTCAACATGTTCAAAATCGAAAATTTAATACATATTTTTGTGTGTAGTTATTTTTCAAAAGTTTGACTGAAAAATGAAAATAGGTACCCTTTGACATTTGGTGAAAATAACCCTGCAAAACTGGTGAGGTGCCGGGTGGGGCTTCAATTCAGAGCCACAAACCACTAACTTTTCATAAGATTAGCTATGGTAAAAATGTCCTGATTAAATGGCACCTGGATGTAAGTTTTAGGCAAGGGGTGCAATAAATGGCTACTAGATATAGGGAAATCAAGGGAGCCCTAACGGCTATAGTTCAGGCCATGGGAAAATCAGTAGTTGTCAGTGACCTAAAAAGCAGTTTAATAAATATGCTTTTTTCTCTAATATTGCTATTATTGGCTCAATCAACTTGAAATTGTCTGTGAATACATGAACCGAGTGTGAAAAAAATAACTGAGGTTAAAATTTTGGAAACAGAACAGGGTTTTGAGCAGTTTAACCTGAATGTATGTGATTTTGATTGAAATGTGGGAGTGGCTGTGCTTTTCAGTATTCCTTAAGGAACTCAAGTGCCATCTCTATTATCTATAAGGCGAATAATTTCAATTGATAATAGCGAGCTTTGGCGACGCGTGCGCAAGCGAACTCCTATCACATGAAAGAATCAAGCAGCAATGAATAAATCAATATATCAGTCCTATAGGTTGACGACCTGAAAAAACTACTATTTAATGCAATTACAAAAGAAGTAGTCTATTGTCGTAAACAAGTAGCCTATTGTCGTGAATATGTATATAGCATAATTAAAATACAAAAAACGCAAAGAAAAGTATATTAAAAGGTATAGAAACATCATGAGGTTTTTATTTTCAATGCCAGCTCGAAATACATTTACAACAATCGACATTGCCGTAACCCTGATTAGCGCTAACGGAAATTGACGAGGCTGCTCCGGACATATTCGTGCAGACGCCGAACAGCCGCGTCAATTTCCGTACATTTTCAGCTGTATATTTGCGAGCGTAAGAAAATTGATAAATGCAAGCCTATATCGAGTATTTATCACTTTTCTTCTAGATCCAAAATACAGCTTTAAATTCTAAGTAATTAACCATGCAATTTATTCATCATGTAACGGTTTTGAATAATATAATTTACCTGGAACATAATGTAAACAACAGCTGCCGTCTGCTGCGTTCAAAATATAAATGGAGTTCTTTGTGTCAAGGGGAGTAACTTTAGCGAAAATCGTGTTTGGCATTTATGTAAATGTATATTGACAATAAACGCTCCTTTGATAATTGATAAGTATTAAAACATATGAAGTATAAATGGTCAATTATATTACTCTTTAAGTCAATTCTTATTTAACTGTTTTACATATTCACATTTTCTATCTTTTAAAATGAGGAGTGTCTCATAACAGGATTACAGCAAATTGAATTTGATGATAACAGACAATTACCATACGTGGGGAGGGGTGGGGAACAACCTTTTTCTCGTCACTCGATACCGATTGTGGATAACAGATAACAGTATATAAACATTCTCAATAACAGATGAAATACATTTCGCAAACAACAGATAACTTTTAGTTAACCAATTACAGGTACTATTGTTTCACAACTCATGATAGAAAGAAAAAATATAAATAAATTATGTCCTGAAAAGAATATATCTGCTTTCCTTTGATTGTGGCTGTTTATGACTTAACTTTGCCTTACGTAGACTTTGATCCGTATTTATAAAGCTTTTTAGCAGTATCTTAAGTAACAAAAATCCATTTTTTGAACACCTTTTCATATCGTTTCAAGAGACATTTTATATTTTTAATAATGCCCACAACTAAATATTTATCTTAAAATAGATGTTATATATATAGTAGTTTCGTTGAGAGTCTAGTAGTTTCGCTGAGAGTTTAATAAGAATATTTGAAAAAATGCAAACATCTGAAGTTCTGACTGAAGTCATATGTTCTATTTAAGTAACTAGTTGCTTTATTAATACGTGCCATGGGCATTATTAATCTACAAGAGAAGGCTGGTAATTCGTCTTAAAGTCGATTACTTAAAAAAAGAATTGGATTCTCTGATGTACCATTGGTGGGAAAAAGGCGGTGTATTTGCCTGTGGTGGATTCAATGGTGGGAAAGCATGCAACCATGTAAACCATCAAAACGTAGACTGTTCATATGGAAAACAATAGACTGTACTGTTTTTTTGTCAAATGTTTTATGCATTCGTACTCAACCATTTTCATTTTCCCGAACATTGTGTTGAAAAACTGAAGTATTATTTGCAAATATTAAAATACTGTCTAAGAACCTACGACATTAGTTTGTTAAAGACTCATTATTGCCGTACTGTATGGGTATATATTCATCCTTAAACTGGAATTGTTTAAATCAAATTGTATTAAAGAATGCAATACAACTGTAACATTGTTTGTTTTGTGTTTTGTTTTTAGCTGTTCTTTTTTCAATACAGGGACCTCTATCCACTCACGCTGAATGTACACGTACACGCACACATACACATCATATTGGGTATCTCGAACATCAATTTGCGCAATAACTTCCCAATTTCAGGACCATATATTGATTATGTATGGTTTGGGTAAAGGATATCTACAACATATAAGCAATTACTAGTGACCCTAAACGCTTTATGTTAAACACTATATTATTCTCAAATATACTTAATTATTATAATTTTAGTCTAAAGACAACAGCTATAAGTCAATTAATTTACAATTTAACAAACAATTTGAAAACGTGATTCGAAAAATAGCTGAAACCTCATATCAATCTTTTTCGACAATTACTTAATTTGTGATGTCATAAATCATTGAAAACGCATCGGTGGGAACCTTACAGAAGCTGGAGCTACTGTTGTATAAGTATGAGTCTCATGGTTCATGGATATTTAACAGGTTGACATAATTATTATGTATTCCGGACGGTTAGCTTAAACGGTAGAGTATCGGAACGGCAGTCCGAAAGTCCCGGGTTCGAGCCTCGGCCCGGTTCTGCTGCACATTATTCTAGCCCGGTGACATTTGGCGCTGAACTAGATAAACCACGCGATTCTCTGTCTCTTTGGTTATTTGGGGTTGAGGTGAATATGTCACCAGGACTTTATTAATATACGTGTATATCTAGATCTACATTCTGATGTCATGGTTCAGATATCTAACAGGTAGACCAGTACCTGGTTAATCACGTATAACAATTAGGAACAATTTTATGGTTTTAAGGTACCATACGTTTCTACAATCTGCAAATGTATCTATACCAAACTTTTGACTTGGTTTGAATGAAACAGATGTCTTCCTTTGTACCGAAAGCCTCGAAAACTTAAAATTGTTTATTTGTTTTACATGTTGAAGCTTAAATGTACAGAAAATTATTTCATCATACATCTTGATATTATCATCATGACGTGGCATAAGGCTTTAAGTTCACACAGTAATTAGTCTAATTAATACAGATAAGTGTGTATTGGATTGCATTATAGAGGATATTTGTTGTTTTGGAGTGAAAAACATATTTTCTCACTTTGAGATGAAATAAAATATGTTATTCACGACAAAACAACAAATTTTCTTTTTATTTTATGATTTTATAAACATTTATTTAGGGAAACTATGGTAGAACAACAAAAACAGTCCCGGAAGATACTGTGAAATAAAACTCTATATTCCACAGTGTGGAATAACACTTTTATTTCAGTGATAAAATACAGTATTTCATTGCATATCATAAAATAAACTATTTTACAGACTAAGTATAAATCAAAATTATCTTTTCCTGGACTATACATCATTGGTTAGTGGATTAATTACTACATAAATGTGGGGTTGGCTGAGCCTTTGCATCATCATTTCTGTTTTGTCTTTGTTTCCTTCCATATTTTAGTCAAAATGTAGCAGTTAGAGACTAGTTTGCGTGAAAATGTGTTTATTAGCAGGTCCACAAGAAATGTTTGAATTTATGAAAAGGCCTGTTTCTTCATAAACAAGGAAAGAAATCGTGTAAGAGTGATTTGAACTCTGAACCCCAAATTATGTTGTATGTGTAGTTTGGTAAACTGAAGACCATGTTTGAAAACTTTATTTGTTCAAAATATATTAAACGGTTCAATTATCATGGCACTTTTTCTATTCAGTTTAACGCGTCTAACATCCCTGTGTTTATATAGGGTAAAAGGAGGTTTGATATCATAAATTTAACCGAATAGACGAAAGTTCTATGCGAAAGCGCTTCATCACTCAATTCCGTTAACAAGTTTGATAATTGTTTTGCAGGAATGTCGCGTCTCTTTAGTCCCGTCTCTACTAACTATGATTGTGATTGGTCAAAAAGTATTGGGAATCCGAGACTAATGTTTACTAATATGAAGTCATGGGTTGGATAAAAAATATTGACTGAAATGAAACAACTCGAGAATTCAAATATAAATATGTTTTCTTCGAAATTGAATATTTAATACATATTTTTGCCTTCATGTTTTAAAATTATGACTGAAAAATGAAAGTAGGTACATTTTGGGGGAAAAAAACTACCGGGGGTTAGGGTAGGGAGGGCGGATTTGCGAGAAACGCAGCCAGAAACTACTAACTTTTCATAAGATTAGCTATGAAAAAGGTCTCCTCATTGAATGGCACATGGATGTAAGTTTCAAGCAAGGGGTGCCATATATGGTTACGAGATATAAGGAAATCTGGGTAGCCCTAAAGGCTATAATGCAGGCCTATGGGAACATAAATAGTTGTCTGCGACATGTAAGACAGCGCTTATATGATACGAACATATGCGTGTATGATAGCGATCTGTTAACCTATTTTGAGAATCACACAATTGGACTAGACACAATATTAACCGCCTTAACCAACCATGCCAAACCCCAAAACTGGAGTGTCGAATTTAGAGTCACTGGTATTTTAAAAACTGTTGAATAAACTTATACTTTTCGGCACATTTACATTATTATATGACCTGAACACCTGGCTAGAGTTTTATACACGGTTTTATAGTGCAATGTTACCTTATGTGGAGGGTTAGTTTCTTTAAACATCATTTCATGAATATTTTAGGGCAAAGTGCTAACACAAACAGTACATTAAGCGAGGCTGAACTTCTCCGTGATTCCGGCGTCATCATTTACAGCGTCGGCATCGGGAATGCAGATGATGATGAATTAAAGGGAATGGCATCACATGACGAATACGTTTTCCACGTGCTTAACTATGGCAACATTAGTTCGTTGGCGGGCCCTCTGGCAGAATCTACTTCATGTGCTTGTAACTACATGTGTTATTTACTTACTAAAATCTCAATACATAAATCATTCTTTTAATCAATCAATTCGATTCATCAAATTTGACACGTCAACGCATAAGGAAGATTTCACAAAGACATAGAGAAAAATAAGAAATTAAACAGTAACACAATTAACATTATAGCTAGGCTGTATTGCATAAAAAGGTAGACCTACTTTATATAATGACACATTCGTTACTCATATGTATTGTCATTTTCTGTTTTCAGAGGTCTATATTTGCACCCAATGCAATACAAAAGCTGTACTTGAAGAACATTTTGGTGTGATACATTTGTAGAGCTTAAATAAAAATTCCAGAAGTTTTGCTAAAGTTTGTTTTCTTGTTTTCACTCAGTAGGCGCGTTAGTTCAGTGAAAAATGCATTGCGATGAAGAGCCGTGGCGGTTTAGCGCTATAAACCTCGTTTGTATTTGCGCAGTTGTTAATCATTTAATTGAAAAACATAAAACACCTGTGTCAGAATGATTGGTATAATTTAACTACCAGTTGTCAGAAGTTAGAGTATGGCAGACAAATGAAGTGGACATGATACAAAACAAATATAGTATGGTCGCATATTGTTCGTCGATTTAAACACGTCGGTTGGCTACGCCCATCTTGATGTTTAAATCAACCAACTCAGTGAGACTAAACTCTCTTGTTACGGGTAAAATGTAACAAGAAAGAAAGCAAAACCAGCAACAACTATTTTTAAAATATAATCAACAATGTTATAAATACTACAATGAAAAATATTCACTTACAGAAAATACATAAAATGGATACAGTATCTCTTTAATCCTGTACGGACAATGTCCAAATAATATTGTCAAGTGTCACTTTAATCATACTTGTCTAGTGTTCTTTTTAATCCAGTTTCAATTCAAGTCCAACCTGGTTTATTAATTCACAATATTCCAAATAATACAATTATAAATGAAAACACTAATGCTTATCCTCTCACAATATATCTTTTAATTCACAACATCTAATAAGTTCACCTTTCACTTTATACTGAACTCTCAATTCAAATACTGAATCAGATACTCAACTATGAATACTGAATACTGAAACAAACAACAACCCCAAAATGCTGTATTTATACTGTCAGAGAATGCCATAGAACATGTAGAATATTTTAATAAGAGAAACACGTTATTTTTAAATAACCTTAACAGTCATACGATGCCTCATAGAAAGTCATAGAAGCTTTAGAATAGTCCTTTAACATTAAATGAGTCATATGATGCATCAACATTATATTTACTCATGCAGAAACTTCCATGTTACTAACTATGACTGAAATGCCTTGATGACACAATAACATGTTTACACTATATTATTGATTAATCAGAAAATGATATCAAGGTAACACTGTCTTTTACTTAATATGAAGATGTGTGAATGTTTTCACCCAGCTACAGGTCATCCGAAATACAAACTACACTATTTCTCTTTTATAAGATTGCTGTGTCAGAAATACAAGCAACTTGTTTTTCTCCCTATAATGTATACGTTATTTAAGAAAATATAACAAAGTTTTAACTTGTATATAGCATACAATCCAAATGACTTTCAATTAATCGGTAACCTACGCATATTTATTTTCTTCATGTAATTCTTCATAATTATAGTTGAAAGAAATAAATTATTTAAAACATTTGGCTAGAATACGTGTCCCTTCACTTTAGCCGTTCCGAGTCAAAACAATGACAGCTGTATATTTTTTAACGTTTTCCAAATGCAATATCCAAAATCACTCTTTTATAGTTGTGTACTATAGTGGCGTGAAATATCTAACACAAGTATTTGTTAATATATATTTTATTAAACTACTACTATGTTAACACTTTCACAATATACACATTAGACACCAGAACAAAATATGTAACTTCGAATAAATCGTCTTAAACCGTGTGCAACTTAGCTTATCTAAAACGAGTCTGCCCGACCGGGTCTCGCCGCCCGACCGGGACACACCAAGCAAAACCTTCAGTCTATCTAGCTCTGAACTCAATCTCATCTGAACTGAACTGCCTCAATGCTGGCTCACACCACATTTATTTATCATCCTAATGACCAAGATATTGACGGCCACGTGGACATAAGTATATTGCACATGACTATTTAAAACTGATTCAAAGCTGTCCAAATCAGCCTAAGAGTACAAATCTCAGCATTTTACAGTAAACAAGATAATTAACCCATTTTACATACTACTGAATACAGGGTACTTATATAAGCCCCCCCCCCCCCCCCCACCCCCCATTGTTCAGAAACAAGGTGACCTTCTCAATCTACTCGTTAAGTGGGTTGGCCCATCGTATCATGACAGTACCAGCCGCACATTGTCTCGAGTTATTCAGTCTCATTTTGTTACTAAAACATGGTTAATTAGATGACTAACTTGCATGTGCGTCAGTCATGAACTTTCAGGGGAAATGGTCAACCCCAGGTCTCTGAGCAAACAACATAATTAAATTGACCAATCCGATGCTTACAGAACCATCCCATTGATCGTTAGAGTACAAAGCAACCCTATCACCCCCACTATTTATTCTAATGCCTGAACTTTCATAAGTGCGTTTTATCCAGGTTAAGTTGTCGACACCTTAGTAGCTACCAATTATTCTTAATTGTTGTGCCCTGGTCATCTCGAATGACCATACATGCTCTATACATGTATTAAGTATGCCAGTCACCACGTTTTTAACACAGTACATTTATTGATCAAACATGAGTGCAATACATTAACTTACTTAAAATATGTTGTTACTTTATGCATGAATGCTTGGTGTTGATGCTACAAGGGGCATGCATGCGTGGTGTTGTTGCTGCAATGCGCATGCGTGTGTGATTTAGCTGCTACAAGGCGCATGAATGTGTAGTGATGCAGTCTCCAATAGCTTGCCGCATACATATACCAATTATAGTGTATACATATAATTATAAAGTTAATACAGAGACCAAACCGTGAAACACCACTCCAGTCGCAACATTTACCTGTTCATATCAATAAATAAAGAGCCAAACATTTAAAACACCACTTCTGTCGAAAAATTTACCTAACATTAAAATCTTCAACGAGCCTTTGTATCTGCCTATTTATATCTTTGAACATTAAATTATATCCTCAACTGCAGATGATCATAACGAAAGCATGACAAAATAATAACGGTGTATGGTGTGGTATTCAAACTTTTACGATACTAACATAGTAAAATTTACATTAAACATTAATTTCAATCAGAAACGCGAACAAAAGTCAGCGTAATATAAATTATTGACATACATTTTGATTTGAAATTTTCTATAGCATGTCTATGTGCGGTTGTGGGCAGGCAAATACAGTTTAGGTAATAAATTGTCATATAACTGGATGTTAAAGATATGCAAAGCATACTTTGATATTCCACGCGGGCTGATATTAGCACTGGAGTCATATTTTACATTAGTGCTCGCGCATTTGTAAGAGATACCTGAGCAGCTGGTGGAAAAAAAGTATTTATGTTCTAATATTTCACACACGTGAATGAATACACGCGATGTGAACATGCGATAATCTGCATTTCAAAAGTATTTGAATATAAATTATTTAAGTTAATTATTACACCCGCGTTTAATATATATAGCGGGTTTTTGAAATAAACGGGTATGAACAAGGGGCGAAAACGCCCTTTCAGTATGCAATGTTTCGTCTTAATTCTCTTGTCTCCTTATAATCCAAAGTTTGCTGGAAACATAGTCTGACTATGTGTGCAATATATCGTTTTCTTATACGAGAAGCAAATGACTTGGCATGCAACTACATTAGGAAACACGGTAAGCGATTACTGTAACATGCTGACTTTATTTAAAGCCCCAGATACTTCTACCAGGGAGGAGATTTGAGAGCATGCTGGCATAAACTACAGGTCAAAGTCTCCTAAAATATGCGACTGCATAGCATCACTGTATAAGACAGATGCATTATTTATACCAGAATAGAATAGATATTACATGGTATTGAATTGAACACAATCTAATGATGGAATTGAGAAAATCATAATCAAGATAATTAAAAGCATATACTATGTATGGTCAACTACAGCTTTTAATATAAAATAACTCACAAAAAACAACAACACTGAAACTTCATTCTCTATAATGAATTCAGCACAACACATATAAAGATATCAACTTTGCCGACAAGTGCACGGTCAATAATGACCACAAACTATGATAGTTGCCCATTAATCTGCAACACTACCAGCTTTCCCTGTCACATGTATTTGGCGGTTAAAAATACACAAAGTTTTCATTAGTAATAATAAGCCATTACGATTCGTCCTTACTTCTAGTACTTTGATACAAAACTTCTTTGTTTAAGGTTTTACAGTCATTACGTGAATGTATATCGCCATATTGCAAAACTTGAAAGGTATCACCGTGTCTTGTGTTACTATTTTATTTAAATATATCTACATAACTACTTGCAATTTAAGTAATTGGTATTATAATATACAATATATCAAAAATGAAAACGTACCTACAATTCAAACACAACATGTAGACTCCAACTAAAATTTCTTCGATTCCGTCAGTTTAAGATAGAGACCGTGAGCTAATGGTATAATCAGATTCCGCGGTCAGTACATGACTAACACTGAAATTATCCGCATGACAAGACTTAACCGAAGTTACATCCAATCCGGTATAAAAGTCACTCTTCTTGCCTCTTTACGACATAAAGTGGCCATAAAATTATACAATTGTTCATTTACCGAAATAGAAATGACCCGTAGAATCCACAACTGACCACTACGGTCAAAATTGTAATGTCCACTTGTCGAGTTATACGGCTTTTTACAGGTCAATACAATATCACGATACAATAGAATTAGCCGGGTAAAGCATTTAATAATATTTCAGGCACTTGACGAATCTTTCATTTTTTCATGTTTTAAAGCACATAACAATCATTTTGCCGTTCGTTTGTAATACCAATGCAGTTTTAACTTCGAGTGAATTGCATCAAGGTTTTCTATCATGTGCGTTCTGAGTAAATATAAATTGTAGAGAGCAAAGGAACTCATTGGCTCAGTCCTGCCTCTTCCACCCCAACCACTACACACAGGCACATATTTGTTTTCCTAGCAACTATAAACAAAATATACTATTAAATATATAGATACATAGGAATGATTGTTTAAATACATGTATATATACTGAAAGGAAAAAATAAACGCGACACGGGAATTTCCGCAATATATTGTAAATACTGTACACTTAATTCCATATAATATATTCCAAGGAAATCCCAAGATGTTTTGTAAAAATAAAAGTTACAGTTAGTTAGAGAAAGGACACAACTGTGATGCTGTAGACGTTTTAATCACAGTACACGTTGTAACAAGAAATTCATAAATGTTGAAGTTCCTCTTTGAAAAATTGAAACAGTTCAGTTCTGTATTTAACGTAAGGAGTTTGCACAATTTTGCATCCTAAGTGTTCTCCCATGCTTGAGCCAAACGCGTACTCTGTCAATAGGGAAACTTTGCAGGAATACTGTTTGCTGTGTTAAGCATTGTTTTAGTCTTTTTTCCGAAAGGAAAGATCTTAAGTAGCCATCTACCATACAAAACACATACAAGCTATAAACATTACCTCAATGTGTCCAAGACAATATTCTCTATACTGTTCTTTCGAAACAAAAATCACAGAAAAACACAACACCGATTGTGTAGGTAGCAGCGTTTGATTATCAAAAATCATCAAATTACCTCCCTTAAAGGTTTCCATAGCATCCATAAAAGAGTATTGGTTGGCAAAATTTGAAACTGTTTAAAGCAATATTTAGTACTCAATGAAGTGTGCTTAAAAATATAAAATATTGTTTAATTAAAGCGCTAAAAGCTGTCACACGCCTTAAACACTGGCCTATGGGAATACCAGCCAAAAAAGGGGGTACTCTTTTTGGTGAATATATATATGAACCGATGTCAGCTCGTTACTCCAATTACCTACTATAGACAAAGACTTATTGTGCTGACATTTGAGACTCTGAAAAATAATTACATAGGTATCAAAATAATACCTTCGATTGGCGTTAGTATATGTATAAAGTCAATGCCAATGCCAGTGGTAGGTTGGGGCTTCCGCAGATGGTAGCGGTTACTGCAGTGACAATCTAGGCTAAGTGTAACAGGATTTGACGGTTTTCATTGTCCATTGGGAGAAAAAAAGTATGACCAGAATGTTACCATAATAAAGTTATTATAAGTTGAGGCCGCTTGGTCATAAGGATTAGGAACCAGTGAATGCCAATATCAAGTTCTTTCAAAGAATTACCTTTTACGGTTTTTGAGATAAAAAGTTAAAGAAACTAACCGGCCAAATAACAGCAATAATTACACTATAAAACCGTTTAACAAAACTATGTCCAGGTGTTTGGGTCATATGATAATATAAATGTGGCGATTCAACGTATAGTATTTTTCACGGGTTCTTAAAACACCTTGGATTGAATATGCGTAAAATGAATTGTGAGTTGTTAACTCTTAATTCAACGCTCCAGTTTTCGTGTTTGTCCTGGATGATTAAAGCCGTTTATATTGTGTCTTTAGAGTTTGGATTCTCAAAATATGTAAGTTATGTAATATTATTTACCTCGTCGTCAGTAGGTATAGAGAGGGGAAACAAGTTGTAAACTTCGGCTGTTGTTAACGGGATAGCTACTTTAAATAGGTGTTTTCCGGTATGTCCTCTCCATTAAAATGAGAGAGACAAATAAAATATAAATCTTGCTACTGAATTGATTTAATAAGTTTTGAAATGGTGAAAAACTGACGCTGCTGTGGAAATATGGTGGTGGGAAGATATCTCATCGATCGATACACATGATTTATCCTCATGGGTCTCAGGACGTTTTGGAATTTTGCTGAATAAAAGATATCTGTGACAATATAATTATATAACAGCAAAAAACAACAAAAAACAACAACAAAAAACAAGAACATATTAAGGCCACACTTAAAACATGTTAGTTTGCCCAAACCCGACCATAGATTGTTCAGATTATTTTGTTTTCCGCTTCCATTTATGATTATGTCAGATTCTTTTGTGAATGCTGTTTAAAGTTTAACTGTTTCTTTGGACTGAAAACACTACTTTTTGTACTTATTATTACTAAAACAAACTTCACTCAAAATGCATTAGGACATTTCGCTTGAGTCGTGCGTCGATCAAATATGAATATACGGACGTGTTTAACCACCCTCGACACTGAATACACTCGATCACTAAAACAAATAATGGTATTTATTGAATAATCACACAGATGTGTGTCAAAGAAAATTAAGCTTATTACTAATGATATCATATACAATAATAGTGGTTTAAAGAATGGCCATTTTATTAAGCCGCTTAAGGTTTACAACCACTAATTACATGTAAAACTCCGAGGTGTAGTCGAATGTAGTACCTATAATAAAAAGTAATCCCTCCTTTTTTGATTAAAACGGGTATTATAAGTAGGGGTAAACTACCCATTTCTATTCGATTTTGTGGTTGTATGTATAAGAAGCGTATTAATAGGTTTTACTGGATCACTGATGAACATTTTCGAAATTTCGACTCTATGCTTACACTTTGTGAGCAATGAAAACAGTCTATCAATAAAAACAGCTGTACCCTTGACATGTTTAGTAAACAAACAAGAACTTTCTTACATGTCTTGTGACACAAAATTTTCTTGTGATTTTTCAAGTGGAAAATTAGATTTCTATATGAACATTACACTGCTGCATTATCCATACTTGAGTTGAATTTGCAGCAAATCATTAATATGTGACATTTTAACATTGGTGTCTATGGGGAAAATAATTAGTGGTATAATACCTTAAGAATGGGTAACCATAATAATAGCTAACCCGTAATAATGTAAAGATATTAGCGGTTATGTATTTTTTTTGTAAATCGAAAATGAAGCTTTTAGTACCATTGAAACCAGCACCGGTTGACACATAGCTGAAGGTGTGATAATATGAAGATTGGCGATTTCGTGACGCAAGGAAGTTTTTGTGTTGGGAGATTATGGACACAATTGTTTAAATATTACATGTATGTAAGACATATTTTCGATGGGGATAAACGTGAAGTGACTAAATTGCGCAGTCATACTGAAGAGGTGTTTTGTGGCGCGTGTGAAGATCTGTTTGACAGCATTCGTGGACCGTGATATTTTTACAGCCTTACTTAATTATCATGAAAACACGAAACAGGAAAGAACACATAACCACAACATAACATTTCGGAACATAATACATTGTTTGATTTTTCTAAAACAAAGCCTTTATCCATATGGTCAAATGAGTATAGATTACTCATTTTTATATGATGACAGGTCAACTGTCTGTGTGCAAATATACTTTAGTTCATTAAGCGGTTTAAAAAGACACTTCATAAAAAAATATAAGTGAGTAGTTAAGTAAGTATCTAAATAGAGAACACGTTCCGAATATATGTATCTATACTAAAACTACATTCATAAATCTCCAAACAAAGCATACATCCTCGCACCAAGCTGACATAGTCACACAAACTAGAATCTGATGGATTACATGCTCGTTTCATTGGCAACTTGACGGAAGGCTGGACGCAGTTTCATTTGAAACTTCATCAGACGCGAAAATTGACGTAGTCCAAACGATTTTCCTTCTGCACAATCCATATCGATCAATCTAATTAAAACATTAGAACTAATCATGAACACGAATGTATGCGTGCGCAATCGAAGCCGTTAGCGGATACAAGAGAGGCACGTGAACTTTACAGTAAAGTTTAAAGGAAGTATATCATGATTGGTATTATCTTTAGAATTGTTCAAATACATCCTTTATGTATTTAATTGATAAAAGTAAACTACATGACCCATAAAACACCAAAAGAAATTACACTGAACATATCAAAATAAACGACCTGAAGAAGGTATTTCCTAACTATGGTAACGCGCCAGGGATAGCTATTTTAATCTTGGCGGTAAAACAAATCCCAATTGTATTGCAAAGCGAGCGTTACACGTTCACTAGTTATTACTTATTCATCATTATTCATCATATGTTATCCACATCATCACTGTTTAATCATTATCATCATCACACTTATAAATAGTCGTCATCGATCTTATTGAAAAAATTGAATTGAATTAAATTGATATTACTAATCAGCATCATAAATTATTTAGATTTATCAGCACATACATCGTGGTTGTTATACTAATGTATTCATATTTGTCGCGCGTACCCTATTTTACTTAATTTAAGTTAATACAACCTAACGTAATATTGCATACAATTAATACTTCAAACATGAATAATGTAATTATCACACGCCACACGGGTAATTGCAATAATACTTGGTAATAACTGATCATATTCAATTATCATATCAACATCTTAGCCATGGCTAGACATCAGGTGACGTGTCTTCATCACATCGCCATAATAGTAGCCATTAATCACCATTTAACAATTTAATCGATACTATAGCTAGTCATATTTTATCAGCCTCGACCGTATTAGTCATGATAATTAGTGTGATTCAGTGCTCCAGATAAGCTTTCAGAACAATTTGTGTAGTACACATGAAAAAAACAACATTACTATAAGAATCAGTTCTGGAATATTTGCCTTGTCCGTTTTTATTAAAATGACACTCGGTTTTTAATATCTTTGAAAAAGTAAAAAGTAAACTAACCCTTATAAACTAACCCTCGGTTAAAAGTGCTGAATGACCCTTAGTTTGTGTTATCGTTAACAAAAGCGTAAAATTAATCACCGATTTAGAATTTGGTTCGATAAGTGATCTGTTCGTGCAGGTTTAAATTAACTGTATATCTATATCATCCTTAAATTCATGGTCTCTTCTCACCAATCGAATCTATGCCCAATCAGTTGAAATAAATCTTCATTGTACGGTTTAAAAAATGATTCCAATGCGCGTATAATTGTTGCGTTCACGTGTGTTGAATGTTCATTTCGACCGCGTCGTTGACCGTAACAATACGCGTTTGTATATTTCGTTCCTGTTTGTATTGTTTCTCTCACGCAGTAAAACCCCTTTTCTTTATTAAATACAAATGTTTCATTATCAAAGATGTGCTCCAGGCCTAGAAATGTCTCTATTGTTTGTAAAACACATAATGGGTTGTCTCGGAATTCGTTAGTCTCAATTATAACAAACTGACTTAAATCAAAATATTGTAACCACAGTTTCATACATGTTACGTACATTGATTCAGTAAAATACTCATTTTGGCTATTTAGTATTCCTTTCTTAAATATATACTCTTCAAAGTTTGTGTACTTTTTGCCCGATTCTGGCTGCTGTGGACGCCATGTAAAGTGTGAAATAACCCTTGATGAAGGTTCTCGCAATACTAAAATAAGTTTCATATCTTTATTCATATCATGCACTCGCTTTGGAGCTTCCGGTGAGCAGAAATATGTTGGTGTTTTCTCTATAGTTATTTGTGAGGCATAGCTCTCTGGCATCCAGTTTTTGTACCAAATGGGACCTTTTCTGTAATTACCGGGTCCTCTGTTAAAGGCGTAGATCGTGTTGAAATAATTAGCTTCTTTCTTTGGTACGACAACATATGGATGCACTCCCATGAAATCCTTGAGTTCTTCAGTTCCGGCTTTAGCTACACCGATAATTAGACATGTTGGTAATCGTTTAGTCAAGGTAGCACGTTCAAAGTGACCCTGTTTTCGTACATTATCATCGTGAATTCTACGTACTTGTGACAAAACGTCTAAATGATATATAAAATTAATGTCGCTGGTCACGTTACTGTCAGCATCATCAGCTACCTTATCTACTGCACATAGTGTTGTACGTCGATGTTGTTTTTCAAAGATTCTAATTTCGTCACGATGCACTTCTCTTGTTATAGACGTCTTAGTTGCTCTGATGTGTTGTGTTGTTAATAAACCGCCACTACTGAGCACTAGGCCTACCTCTTCTGTTTCTGGCTTGTTAGATGACCTGGTGTGCTGTCCTGGAGAAACCAAATTAAGATGCCATGCAGCAGACGACATTAGTGCAATCACTCCAAATACAGTTATAGTTTTATAGCTTATTCTTTTACTAATAAACTGTATTTGTTTTTGCCACATTATTATTTCCGGGATACAAGAGAACAGCGAAATTAGAGAACCAGCCTGAAACGGAAAAGAAATACACATTAAAAGAATGAGTAGACTCAGATAAACAGACTGAAATGAAAAATAAATATACATGAAATGGGTAATCTCAGAGAACCAAACTGAAACGAAATGATCATGACTAAGGTTCTTACAAATTGGTAAATCACGTCAAGTAGCTATAGTCCTTGGCGGGTTACATAGTTATCTTCCCACTCTCAAATTGTAATGACACTCTCAACAAGAACGAAGTACTTTAAAAATGCATTTTCTAAAAATGGTATTTAATTGAAATTGATAATTGAATTGAATTGAATTGTGGTTTGAAAGGTTATATGGCGCTTAACACAAATGAACGTGCCTTGTCATTCATACAAGGTGAAGTGACACGCTATATTAGAAATAACAACTTTCACACAAATTATGAAAGTAAATTGGCAGAGTTTCAAAAAGATTTCTCAAACAGAGGATATAAGAATGCAGAAATTAGTAAATGCCTTAGGCAACTGAACTTCAATGATAGCTGAAGTTAGATCGCAGAAATAAGAAAGCAATAAAGAAAATCTTGTCAGTGGTGTATTCTCTAGTTGTTCTGGCTTCTGCCAAGTCATTGAGTACCTTCTTTGTGGTTGTCTAGGCTATCGTTTTTCGGCGCCAGCCGTTTAAGCTGGCATTTGGCTTCACAGGAGGTGTGTCTGTGTAAGCCTATCAAAACTTGAGTTGAAAGCAATACTTAAATTATGAAAGACTACAGTGTTTATTAAACTGAATGCTGATTTTCTAAATTTGTCAAAAGGCCAAACGAAACTAGTAGATTTGTTTATAGAGTGTAGTTGTTGATAAATGTTATATCGTTAAACTTCAATAGTGACCGGACAAGATGAAGAAAGGAATAGAAATGCTGAAATTGCAAATCAATTATTCTGTTTTCTTGCAAAGTGCGTTAATTGTACATGGTAACTTGTAAAGGAACCCTATTAAAAATCGCCGTGATTTCCTAGTCACGTGATTTTCAAGGTGCCCGGATTTGTTCTTCTCCAATACAGTAAGGGCTAGAGGTTAGATATTACGTATATATCATCACCTAGTGGTCCTCTACCAGGTGACCCACATATTCTTCTTTGAAACCACAAGGGCTGCAGATTTGATATTTTGCATGTAACAATATCTAGTGGTCCTTTACCAAGTTTGCCAAAATGGTGACCCTGGGGTCGGAAATAGCCTCACTCGGGGTGGGGGGGTGGGGAGGGGTGGTGGGGGGAAGGTCAAAAGTTTTAAATAGTAATATAGAGAAAATATTGTTTTCTCTGAAACCACAATGGCTATAGCTATGATATTTTGCATGTAGCATCATATAGTGGTCCTTTACCAAGTTGTACAAATGGTGACCCTGGTGTCAGAATAAGTCCCTTATTGGGGTGTGGGGAGGGTTCATAAGTTTTACGTAGAAATATTGGCAAATACATTTAAAACCCTTCTTATTTGAAACAACAATGTTAGTTTTAAACTTATTTATTTTACATTGATTGTAACGAAATCTCTATGAACTTATTTTGAATCAATATCGATGTCTTCCTGGGTAGAACCAGTACTAAGCAACCGCAATGTTAGAGCTTTGATATTTTGCAAAAAAATTAAACATATGTCATTGCCAATATATAATCGCAAAAGGGTTGGGCTACAAGTTCTTACAACATTAGTTAATGCCCTTCCCGACAAAATAGTATACACACAAAGTTAGACAATTACATAGGTAAATATATATAACTTGCACATAATATCATGATTAGAGAAAAGGTAGTGAGAAAGAAAAACTAGAAACTAGTGAAGAAAAAAGGAAAAAAGAAGAAGTATAGAGATTGTGTTAAGTTCGAAAGAAGAGAGTCAATCATGAGTAAATCTAAATCTAGGCAAACCTCTGTGTTTCTCTTATGTACATTTGCACTGCTTCGAAGAGAATTTGATTATCGTCTTCCGACAAGTGTTCGCGACCAAAAAGTATTGTATTTAAATTTAATGGGTGAACTGTACGAGTTGACTGAAACAAACGAAGCCGTTCTGTACGAAATACGAAATAAGTTACAGTTGAAAAAAAAGTGTTCAGAGTCTTCTACTGCAGAACCACAATCGCGTATTTTGCATATTTTGCATATAGCATTATCTAACAGAGTACACGTCGCCCCATTAGATCGATTCAGGCCCTCGTGGGCCTCTTGTTTTCAGGGTTATGGCCCTTTGAATATTTTAACAATGGTCTTCCGTAATGAATGGCACTAACTTGTTCTGTTCAAATTACTCACATTGGCCCTGCCGTGTCAACTTTTATCGGAATACCGATAGAAAACGTTATATTGCTCTATTCTCTATATATTGCTCTATTCTCTACCTTACATTTTGCTATTAAAATTATTTCACTTCATGACCATCAATCACTTATACAGTATGCTTCCCCAAACGCGCCGACTATGCTTTTTAAAGATATTTCTTGTTTGTATTTATATATTCAGGAGCATCTTTGTGTTTTACTTATATTGCCTATTAATGCTACCTTGTTGTTTAGAGAATATTTCATGGCGGGGATTTCTTTACTTACACTGTCCAGTTCCATTTGGATGACAGTAAAGTAAGTGTAATTAGTGCACCATAGAACCTGTTTTAAAACCCCAGCGGCCTTTTTTGCCACTGACCGTTCCAATGTGGTAGCCCTATTGTCAACCATTTTATATTTGTGACGTCATATGCCTTTATTCCTTATTAACCTTGCCATTTATGTTTGTCTGCGTGTTTTGGGGGTTTACTGTGTTCTGTGAAGCTTCATTTCCTGTTGGACTTTTATACTTATTTGTAATAGAATGACCTCGATGTATTATTTATCTAGTATGAATTTAGCTTGAAACCTGCATGCATATTAAACAAGGTAATACAATTGGGAGTTTAAATAACTGGTGACATATACTCAACAATTTGTAATTTGCTTGAATGATATAATTATTTTTAATAATGTTTTGCAAAATATACAAGTTATGAAGAAAAACAGGCAAGGCCAGACAATACATTTAACATTCTTATTTAGGGTTCTTGTCTCATTCTCAATGTAAGTAACAGCTGGATAACTTTAAGTGGGTGTTTTGTCTCACCGGAGTTAACAGTGGCGTTAATTAACTGATTTACAGAGAGAAAATCACAGCAAAGGTATGACAAATAAGTATAATAAAGTGTTATAATACATTATATGGCCAGTAAAGGAATTTGCATTAATTTGCAGTGATTTTCTTGGCTTTAAAAATATGCCATATATTGAAATTTAGAACTATGACGTCAAAATGGCCACTCCCATATTCTTTTAGAACAACAGTTTATTATACTATTTTTATAATTCTAACACCTTTTCCAAGTTTTTCAGAACTCTCAATAAAATAGCGTGTTTTGATGTGTCACTCCTTTAAACTATCAACTTTGTTGTTTTTTCCACCCGATGACTAATGATGATAACATTGTATAAGGTAATATATAGAGTTTAATAACCAGTGTTTTTGAGATACGGGAAATATCTCCCGAGGAGAGAAATGGCCCCGATATAAGAAAGAGTGCGGAGCACGAGTTCTTATATCGGGGCTATTTCTCTAGCGAGGGAGATATTTTCATTATCTCAAAAACACTGGTTATTAAACTATATATTACATAATTTAAAATGATATTTTATTTATATTTCTAATGATTCACGCCCTTTTACACCAGTTTGCACGAGAACGCCAAGACGACGTTACATCATCCAAGACGACGTTACGTCATACAAACAAAACAAGTGGAACCGGAACTCTTCGTTAATTTCCGTAATCGTTATTTCCTAGTGGCGGAATCTGACGAAGACGTCCGTAAAACAATCGGAACGTCATTTGGCGTTCCCGTCACTGACGGAAAAGGCCGAGCAATGTTCCGTACTGGGAAATATCTCCCACTGGGAGATATTTCCCAGTAGAGCAAACGAGTAGATATAGCTTTTCTATTCCCAGTATTCCTATACAAATCACAGACAATTATGTAATATTGCACTTTGCCATCCTATCCCCATTTCTTGTCCACCTATCGGTGGGCATTTCTCCTCATACTGTTTCCAGTTCTATTTTTCCACACAGTTTCTATCATAATATTCTACATTCAAATACATAGGTTCACTGCTTCTGCTTTCCATGCAACACTTTATTCCCCAAAATGTGTTCATGTGGGAAACAGCTGAACCCATGTATTCCAGTCAATGTTTTCGCCATTCATACTTCCGTACTTTGATTATATAGTACTGGGGTGTAAGATACGATGTTCTGATATAAAATGCGTGGACATTCTTTTATCGCATGGAACTGCTTGTATTCCGTATAATATACCCATTACGTATTTCCTTATATTAACCATGTGTAATACAAGGCGACCGAATCAAGTGCAGTGTCAGTACGTTCGTCTAGTCAATGTCCCGGAACACCCGTTTAGTCCGTGGAGTCCGTGATATATCACTGAATTGGCGATGTTGTGAGGGTAACAGTCCGCCGTATGTAGATTAACCTACAAGCAATAATGTGTAGTTTCTTGTCGTTTTTGAGCCATGTGATAAAAAGGATCTGACACTCGTTGTCATTTCATACACAATTTTATTAAACTCGTCCAGGAATTTGTTATTAAGCGAGCCTTCCTGAACTCGTTTTATAACATTTTGAACGAAATGACAACTCATGTCAGATCCTCTATATCTGTAATCCCTATTTTACATAAAAAAAAGAAATAATAATGATCTGTACAATTTGGCTACTTTGACAAATACAGAACTATAGAAAATGAAGACTTAATGTAATGATTTAATGCTCCCATTGAAATCCAATTATCTTCGTTCGTCTATTTATTTTAATTATTAAATTATTACTTACTTTTAATACACAAAATATACCAAAATAACAATCATTTCATCGTTATAGTCTTAAGTTTACTGTTGTTTGCATTAAGTAAAAAATGTGTTTACACTTGTTGTTTTCACTTTTTTACATATGTTGCTAAAGATTTGTTATAACATTTAGCGTATTTTTGGTTTTACATTTAGGGTGACCAGACTTTACAGTTGGAACAAAGTTTTTCTTTACATTTGTGTCATCTTTTACATTTAGTGTTAAACTTGGCTACATTTGTGATAGTTTTGACATTTACGGTCATGTTTGCATTTGAGGTTTTTACAGATTAAAGATTAAATAGTCATTAAAGAGGCTCTACCTATATATTTTTATCCACCAATTGATATAAACTTAATTTAATTATAAAGAGGACTGTGTAAAAGGTAAATGGCAATACTTTCACCCCATGTAATATGCGTTTTGATGGGAAAAAACAGGATTGAAAATATCTGATTTTTGAAATTGTATTCGTAATTGTTTTAGAGATTTTCCGATCTTATTCGTTTACAATCGGAACTGCCTCGTGGGATTGGCGAAGAGTTCCGATCGATTCGTTTACTATCGGAACTGCCCCGAATAGTTTGTTTACGTTCAAATGAATCGCATTGCGCATGTCCGAGAAAATCGTAAAAATTCGTAGTTCTCCGGCAGGAATAAACGGCAGAGCCGCATTTTATTCAAGATAATGTTTTGGTCATAATTAATAATTTACAGAACTGGATTAAGAACCATGTTTCTTCTTAGAATACTCATAAAATAGCTTTTTATACATATAAATGCAGTAATATTGAGTATTTAATATTTTACATTAAAAATCGCGTATATATAGGTAATGCCTCTTTAAGTACCTAAAACAAAGGAAAAAAAGAAGAAGAAGAACGTAATTAAAACAAGTTATAAAATTGTGTTTCTAAAAAGCCTAAAGCTAACTTGTCTACACGGCAAGTTCAGCAACATTTACAAGTAAACTGTATGATAAAGGCATTACATTGGTTCAGTATTACAATTTAGTATCTTACCTTTTGACAAAATGCTGACAATTTTTTTCTTCAAATTCCATTCTGACACTGTTTGCTAGTTTATACGTTGTCCTTCCATCTGCTTGTGCGATAATACTGAAACTTATTTACTGCAACTACATAATGAAACAACGTATGGCTGATAAATACAAACGTATTGATCGAGACAGTGACACGTTTCGCTTATCAAAGTACTGAAGGTACTGAGATGAGTAGCATTGTTTGAAAGAAGTTACAAAATAATAGTTTTGCAGATTAGTGATATCGCAAGTCAGGTGACCGGATATTCTGCGATCACAAGTATTGTGGCGTTAACGTGTAATAGCGCCACAATTTAATAATCCAGTATCATTTTCACTTTAAACCAGTCTATATATTATTCAATAACAGTTTGTGTTTTCATTTTTTCTTCTTATTCTACCATAGGTTTACATGTAAATATATTATTGATGCATTTTAATCACTAGTTAGTAATGTAAAATAGTCATGCCTCGATGTATATTGTAGGCGTATAATACATGAAACATGCACATGCTGACAGCTTAATAACTTGGTCATGATCATTCAGGAAATACTAGACACGGCTCGTACCGCATCACTTGTAAAAACAATAGAGCCGTCTAATTAACTTCGGCCACTCATGTTTAACAATGAACAGCTGTGTGTTGATCAAGTATAAAGTAATTAGCGAATGGTCAACCCTAAGTTCAAATCGAGATTGACCATTACACACGATCAAAACGGCGACGATAAGTTGTCGGTACCACCCTAGTGAAGTCACGAAGAGGGTTAAGTTTCACATTAATTGGTATGAATCAGACAAGTGTGTCAAGTACTATCATTTTAACGTCAGCACTTGAGTCTTGAAGGACTCAAGGAAATAGAACAGAATAAAACCACTGTTGATATTTAAGTACAAATAGGCCCGCTCTGAGATGATATTTCCGACCGGCACTAATTGTTGACAGGGACGTAGCGTGACCAAAATCTCAATTACTCACGGGGGTAGGTGCGGGGTCTGGGTCCGGGAATTTTTTAAAAAATAAACGCTCGTACGTGACTTCTGGTGCATTTTGGGGTCAGGATGAAAGATTTAAATCCTGTCGAAAATACCATTATTTATTTTTTATATTTTGAGCCTTCGTTTGAAAAGTTTACTCACGTGAGTAAATGAGTATGGCACGCTACGTGCCTGTTTGACTCGAGCAGTTAGAACGTATATATGTATTACTAAAACCTATACGATCAGAAATTAAATTACTTAGTTAAAAAATGACTTTGTGTTTCATATGAATTAATTGAAAGGACTTTACTACAGTATAATGCACACATTATTCATTTGCACTATTCTTATAATTAATATCAAGCATTTTGCAAAAGAGTATTATGCAGAAAAACTAACGAGACGCCGCTAGCTTTTAAAAATCAAGATTGCCATGCGTCCTTTGAAACCGGTACTAGTGGGTGTAAGAGATAATTCACCTTATATTACTACTCTCATATGAACACTCTCAATAAAACCGAGTCTGCTACTTTTTTTACGTTATTACCAAGGGATCCACTTTTTTCCAAAACAATCTACTTTTTTCAAGGGATCCACTTTTTTCCAAAACAATCCACTTTTTTCTAGGGATCCACTTTTTCAAACATCCAATAATCACTTTTTGATCGATTTGACCTCTTCTTGACATATACATATGACACTTTTGATGTATTAGAACAGCATTTATCAATATCGTTTATGTGGCGGACATTTTGGATTTTGACTTCTAACTCAGGTGTGTATTCCTAAAAACAAGTCAGCACCGCAACATAATATAGGTTAAATGGCACCAAAACGGATTTATACATTTTTTTCTTGTATGCTAGGCCATTATGACAGTCCATTATTTGTGTGGTAGCGGCCGACCACCCCACCTTTTCTGGGTAGAACCAATAATGTATACCATTCTGCCATCCTAACAACTTTCTCGATCCTAGCATTGTAGCACCCCATAACGCTCCCTTCGAATAACGCTCCCCGGGGAACGTTATACGTCGGTTGTAGCATCGCATAACGCTCTCTCCGCATAACGCTTCCCGGGGAGCTTTATAAGGAGGGGATGTATACTCAGTCCGCATGAAGCTCTCCAGCTTGAATAAGAATAAGACATAAATAATAATAATAAGAAGAACAATACATCGATAATAATAATAAAAACAATAATATTTTTATAATATAATATTTTATCATCATCATCATCCTCATCATCATCAACACCATCACCATCATCATCGTCTTCTTCTCTTTTATCTTCTGTGTCATCATCTTCATCATCATCATCATCATCATCATCATCATCATCATCATCATCATCTTCATCATCATCATCATCATCATCATATTCATATTCATCATCATTATCATCATCGTCATCATCATCATCATCATCATCATCATCATCATCATCATCATCATATTATTATTATTTTTATTTTTTTCAAAAATTATTTCAAGATGTTGTGATTTTTCACAGTGTACGATCATCGACGTCGTACAGAATATTGGACATTTGGTATAGACAATAATTACTGGCAGATTGCTATAACATTGCTTCATCAGTACAGTGAAGTGCTTCTAAAAATATTGAAGCAATTGTGTTATATTACTTTATAAATGTTTTAAGTATAGCTATAAACTGTTGTTTTACGTATTGGGTACTTTGGTCAGTGATAAGGATAATTTGATGATGATGATGATGATGATGTTTATGATGATGATGATGATGATGATGATGATGATGATGATGATGATGATGATGAAGAAGACTGACTGCTGCTGCTGCTTTTGATGACGATGATGACGATGGTGATGCTGCTGATGTTTATGATGATGATGATAACGAAGACAGACTGCAGCTGCTGCTGCTTTTGATGATGATGATGATGATGTTTATATTTTGCTTGTTTATTACGATGATGTTGATCATCATCTAGTTAGGGAGCTTTATGTGGAACGTTTGTCGACGAGCTCAAAATCATATGTACATAGGCTCCTGTGGAGCTTTAAGCGGATGTAAGATACGCATAATGCTCCCCGGGGAGCGTTATGCGGAGGAGCTTTATACGGTCTAACATAGCATAATGCACATAGAGATAAACATGTGAGCACATATTCAGACACTTAACAACTATTGGAGAAAAGGTATGACTTGTTAACACCTTATTTAAGTCTTCTCTTGCGATCACTCAGGGCTAGATAGGTCCTCAAAGCTTTTTTTTTTCGCCTCAAGACCACTTGTGGAATGAACTAAATATAGATAAGATTAATTAAACTAGCAGTACTATGTTTTGTTTTGCAGACAACTTTTGATGTTAAAATATATCTTGTGTTAAGTAACATTACATATTTTATCAATCTGTGATATGTACGCAGCTGTTAAATGTATGTATTGTAGTGTTTTGTAATTACGATCATCTACATAAATTATCATAAAATGAATATTGGAAAATGGCAACATCTTGAAGCGAAATGGCAAAATACATGTCAAGCTTCAATAGGAACAATATTTATGTCACACACTTTGTATCTGCACATAGTCATATACAGACAAATGCATGATTTCTACCGAACAAAAGAGTAGAGCTTACAAGGCCGGTTTATTTTACGGATGACAGGAATAACGTAAAACACCATGCAGCTGTAACAAAAAAGGAACTGTTAATTCAATTGAAGACAATATCAGCCATAGTGACGTTTTGTATATTTAACGTTTATTAGTTTATCGGTATATGAAATAATGAAATATGTTGTTGTTGTTTTTGTGTGTGTGTTTTGCAATTTTAAGATTAATTTGTTATCCTATTTGTATAGAATAATGAATGGGCATCTTCATAGCACACACCGTATCGGCCCGAGACCTTAATATCAGCCCGAGAGCTTTAGCTCGAGGTCGATGGACGATTTATGGTGTGATATGGAAATTGCGAAGCTAACTTACGTTCACCCGTAATAATGCTCACAAATGAGCTATATCTCCACCTAGAGTCGAAAAGTGGTAATAACAATATTCTAGAATAAACTAAGCTATTTTCCTTTTCGGTTTGTGTTATCATGCCGTTTCCAAGTTGGCTGTAATGGTTCAGGCAAAATGCATTGACAATGTAAAAAGTCATATCCATACCAGCCCTCAGCCCTAGGGCTAATATGAGAAGTGAAACCTAGGACCTATAGTTAGCACAATAATGTTATTTAAATATAGGTTTCTACAATATTATTTACACTGTCCCGTTTTAATGGGATGGCTGTAGGGTAAGTGTGATGTTTGGTGCACCCTAGAACCGGTTTAAACCCCAGTGGCCTACTTTGCCACTGACCGTTCCACAGTGGTAGCCCTATTGTCAACCCTTTTATGTTTGTGATGTCGTTTGTTTTTATTATTACTTTTGCCTTCTTGTTTGTCTGTTTGCGTGTTTGTTTTTGCGTTTTGTGCTTGAGTGTCCTCCTTGAATGCTTCTTTCCCTGTCCGATCTTTTTATATTTCTTGATTTGCCACGTCTGAGCTGGTGGTTTACGACATGCCTTTGAACAGTAGCGAATTTAACCTATAGGGATGTTTCTGTATGGGGCGACTAAATGTACAATGCTATTAGTTACAATCCGCTTTCACTTCCAACAGTTGACTTGTATGTAGTTGTATGTGGAGGTGACGTAGCCTACTAACATTCCAGTTCAAATTTATTGTAAGAATGAATGAATGATGTTTTTCGAGGCACGTCGACACATAAATAGGTCATATTGCTCTCAGAAAATGATGAAAGATGAAGAAATGAAGTAGTAATTGAAAATTAATATAAATATATAGATAAAACTATTTACAAATAAGTGATGATGTGGTAGTAATATAAACTATGTATATATTATGTAAATAAAAACAATGCCCGTCAACGGGTGTGTAAACAAGTAAATATATATAAGGATATATTATAATGATTTATAAAGTCTGATTTCTTTCAGGAAATCCATAACAAGACTAAACTCTATAGTATCAAATACCTCGTTCATAGTATTAACTATGTAGTACATTTGCCGCAAAGTCTACATTTTACAACAAGATATGTTTGACCGTTAACGGTGCAAAACAGGGTATACATTCTGGTAATTGCTCACCTTGTAATAAATATGAATGAGTATAACGTGTATGCCCTTTCCTACACAACATCGTCTCGAAAAATGGGTCTACTAGATGGACACCATTCTCCGAGTAACGGTTTAATTGTCTGAATGAATGGAGTGTATTGTTCACTGACAAATCCCAAGCGGCTTGCCAAGAGTTACAAATATATGTGTTAATACAAATTTTAAAAAAAGTATAAGGTAATTTGGTATTAAATATATATAAACCTAATGCTGCTTTAGCAGCACTATCAGCTATATCATTACCACGTATTTCTATATGGCTTGGAAGCCAGCAGAAAATAATGACATTATCAACTATAAGAGAATTGGGCTTTTATGAAAGTTGAAACACAGCTGGGTTATCATGTTTCATATTACACAGGGCCCGAAGATATGAAAGGGAATCAGAAAATATTACAATATGATCATAGTCATATTTCAGAATATAGTCTAATGCAAGTACAATTGCCTTAACTTCAGCTGAAAAGATAGAGGCCTTGTCAGGCGGGCGGCTCTTTATGCTGTGTCTGTAAACAACAGCTGCTGCAGCTACCTTATCTCCATCGTTAGAACAATCTGTGTATACGTGTTGAAAGACACTGTATTTCGATTGTAAGAACCTCAAAGGTAAAAATCACCGTAAATGTAACAACTGTCACAAATGTTAAAATCTAACATTAAATGTAGACAAATACACAAATGTCAAATGCACTTCATCACAAATGAAAAATCGTGTCATCCTAAATGTAAAACAAAAAAAGACGCTAATTGTAAAAAAAAATGCAAATGCAAACATGTGAAAACGATAAATGTAAGAACTACTTTTGATTATTGAAGCAAAAAACAGTAATGACTAAATCGATGACATGCTTGTCATGTTATTATATTAAGTATATTTAGTAAAGAAACGACAGTTATAAGTAATGCTTAAAACAAAGAGATTAATTTGTTTATCGTATTGCGCTAATTTTTTATTTGGAGCTTAAATGACTTCGAAAAAGACACGTCCCTTTAAAGTCTATTCTTTTTTCGGCAGATCACCTTGAAACAATGTGTTTCCAATGTTTTTGGGTCATTAAACCATATGGCGTACGAAATGAAGCATAGACATCTGCAATGCATACTCCTGTTCCTTATTCGTTACTCGGTGCTTATCACTGTTCCATGTAAATATGGTCATTTTAAATCAGTTATTTACCGCTCGTCAAATGATGTAAATAAAGATTGTTGATGTTTCTTATCAAGTGGACCACTGTTTGTGAGTTAGTAAAGAAAATGTGTTCATGATACTCCAGTTCCATATTCGGCTTTTCACATGAGTTCTGTGGCCTTTATAGCTAGATTTGTTTGGTCCGGTCATCCTTAAAAAATGGTTTCTCGAAGTTTCTTGGTAGAAAAGCATTGAGGTGTAAGTAATGAAAAATTTTATTTTTATCGTATTACGCTAATTCTTCGTTTGAAGTTTAAATGAGTTTGAGAAAAAAACACGTCCCTGTAAAGTCCATCCTTTTTGTCTCGGCAGATCACCATCAATGTGTTTTCAATGTTTTCTTGGCCTATAAACCATCTGGTGTACGACATGAAGCAAACATCTGCAATACATACTCCCGTTCCTTATTCGCCGTCGAATACGGAACAAGGAACTGGTTTCTCGTTGCTTATTCGTTATTCAGAGCTTATCACTGTTCAATGTAAATATGGTCATTTTAAATCCTTTTTTCGCTCACCAAATGATGTAAATTAAGATTTGTTGTTGATTCTTGGCAAGTGGATTTCACCGTTTGTGAGTTAGTTAAGAAAATGTGTTCATAATACTCCAGTTCCTTTTTCGACTTTTCACATGAGTTCTGTGGGTACATGTCCTTTGAAGTTCAGGTCATCCTAAACAAGTGGTTTCTCGAAGTTTCTTTGTAGAAAAGCATTGCTTTGCAAGTAATGAAAAAAAAAAGGTTTGGATCGTATTACGCTAATTTTTCGATTGGAGCTTAACTGAGTTCGAAAAAGACCCGTCAAATTAAAGTCCATTCTTTTTGCAGCAGATCACATTGAAGCAATGTTTTTTCAATATTGTTTCAATGTTTTTTCGCCACTAAACCATCTGATGTATGAAATGAAGCAAACATCTGCAATAAATAGTCCCGTTCATTATTCGCCGCAGAATACGGAACAAGGAACTGGTTCCTCGTTATTTATTTGTTATTCCGAGCTTATCATTTTTCTATGTAAATCTATTCATTTTTATTCACTTCATCGCTCTACAGATGATGTGAATAAAGATTTCTTGATGTTTCTTGGCAAGCGAGCTTGACTGTTTTTGAATGTGTAAAGAAAATGTGTTCATGATATTCGACTTTTCATATGAGTTCTTTGGGTACAGGTCCCTTTAAAGTTCCGATTTTTGTGGTCCTGTCATCCTAAAAAAGTGGTTTCTCGAAGTTTCTTTGTAGAAAAGCATTGCTTTGCAAGTGAAGAAAAAGTTATTTTTGGATCGTATTACGCTAATTTTTCAATTGGAGCTTAAATGAGTTCGAAAAAGACCCGTCCCTTTAAAGTCTATTCTTTTTGCAGCAGATCACCTCGAAGCAATGTTTTTTCAATGTTTTTTCAATGTGTTTTCGCCACTAATATTCGACTTTTCACATGAGTTCTTTGGGTACATGTCCCTTTAAAGTTCCGATTTTTGTGGTCCGGTCATCCCAAAAAGGTGGCTTCTCGAATTAAATGAGTTTGAAAAAGACCCGTCCCTTTAAAGTCCATTCTTTTTTCAGCAGATCACCTTGAAGCAATGTTTTTTTAATGTTTTTTCAATGTTTTTTCGCCACTAAACCATCTGGTGTATGAAATGAAGCAAACATCTGCAATAAATACTCCCGTTCATTATTCGCCGTCGAATACGGAACGAGGAACTGGTTCCTCTTTACTTATTTGTTATTCCGAGCTTATCACTTTTCTATGTAAATCTACTCATATTTATTCACATCATCGCTCTACAGATGATGTGAATAAAGATTTCTTGATGTTGCTTGGCAAGCGAACTTCACTGTTTGTGAATGGGTAAAGAAAATGTGTTCATGGTACTCCAGTTCCTTATTGAGAGTTTTGACATCGTTCTGCGGGTACATGGCCCTTTAAAGTCCATATATAATTTGGTCCTTTCATCCTAGAAAATGGTCTCTCTATGTTTTTTTGTAGAAGAACATTGCGGTGTGAGTAATGAAGAGAGTTTTTTTTTTATCGTATTACGCTACTTCGTTATTTGGAGCTTAAATGAGTTCTACGAAGACATGTCCTTTTTTGGGGGCATAGGACCTGAAGTAATGTGTTTTCTATGTATTTTACCACTTAACCATCTGGTATACGAAATGAAGCAAACATCTGCAATAAATACTCCAGTTCTTTATTCGACTTCGAATACGGAACAAGGAACTGGTTCCTCGTTACTTATTCGTTATTCGGAGTTTATCCCTGTTCTATGTTAAGATGTTCATTGCAACTCACTTGTTCAATCGCCGGATGATTTAAATAAATAGTTATTTTAACACTCCTTTTGTAATTCTGAAAATAAAACTAGGCATGCAATTGGGGCTAGATAAGTTACGTGTTTTATTTTCATTCGCATCGGGTGTTGTTCGCTGTTAGATGTGTTTTTATATCTGGTCATGATATGCCTTAATTAGCCTTTGTTTTTAAAGAAGGAATATGGAATCGTTACTTATTCGTTATTCGAATAAGGAATAAGTAATTAGTTCCCTGTTCCTTATTCGAATAAGGCATAAGGAACATGGAACCAAGGTTCATTTCATAATTTATATCCCTATTACGCAGAAGATATAAAATAAACGACCAGTAGAAGTTATTTCCTAACTATGGTGACGAGCCAGAGATAGCTATTTAAAAGCGGTGAAATAGATCGCAAGGTATTGCAAAGAGACCGACATGTGTAGATATCGCCGATTTGCTCTGCGTGAAAAATATTTATAACTTGCGAATTTCTCTAGGGAATATTAAGACTAATTTTTAATTATTGCGCTGCATTATATGAAACAATTAATGTTCCATATATTTATATGAACTATTTCACTTGTCAAAATGGCTATTTCGTACTTGCATATGTTGATTTTAAAAAATAGGCCCAACATCGTGATGTAATCCATTCACATCTAAGTGCAATACTGTTAATCTCTTCTTTAGCTTTGATTTTATTTGAATACATACGCTCAGAAAAAAATCGTTTACTGCAGAGCCCGTTTACGGACTTCGACTTAGCGTTCACAGTGTCGTCCGGGAGTATGTGTGTCAATTCGTCCCATCGTTCGTCCGTCAGTCTGTTCGTCGGATTTCATTTCTTAATATATTTTCGTTAATTAGTTGAAGGATTTTTGCACAGTTTCGGGTCACTATGACCTACTTTCGACGGTCTCCGCTACGACATGCGTATTTTGATTCTTTCTCGCAGGACTTTCACAAAACTTCACCAGGATGTTCCTTTTCGCGAGCATAAGCTTTCTTATGATTAACGCGATGTTGATTTTCTAAAATCACCATACTGAGGCAATAAATGCTTTCGCCAAACTGCTAGAGTTACCTACCGTATTATTACTTGGTGGGAAACGATGCACCGGTGATTCGTATTTCTATTCGTATATTCATTTCGTTCAATGTTTGCCTAAGTTAAAATATTATACAAAGGAACATGATCATAAACAATCTTGTTTGTATTTGATACTTAGATGTCGTATTTAAATACAAGTATGTAAACTAAATTAGTAACTCACGTAAAGTTTACTACATGAGGTAGCACTGACATAGTTTCATGTTTGTTCAAACTCTGTTGTTACCAATCCCAACATTCTCTAAATACAATTTATCTTCACGGTGGTAGAACTTTTCTACCGGTTTTGTGATATTTTGTATCACAGTTTTCTTGTAATATAATACAATTAGGGAAAAATGAAGATTCTGCCAAATCCATACCAACAAGCGTACTAAAGAGGGCTAACTCATAAGCCTATTTTAAATCTTTAAACGCCTCTTTCTACGTTAAACATACGATGGTTTCTTTGTGTAAATGGGGTTTAGCGCCATTGATAGCACATGTTAGGCCATATTTGCATGTATGACGGTCGATTTACGATGAGAAATACAATTTCAGGAGTGTAGTCTGTAGGAAGAATTGTCCAGCACTGGTGACCGTTGGTACACATCTTTTTTCAAATATGCACCGGTAAGTTTGATGTAAATTTCGTGTTTGTGTCTTTGTTCTGTTCAGTAGAATACGGCTTAAGCCGGTGCTAGGTGGAGTGAGAGGTATTGCAAATTATATTACCTCATGAACAGATTCAATAAAAGCGAATCTACTACTTTTTTCTCTTGTTTGTGTTTTGTTGCTACCAATGGATGCCTTTTTTCAGGAAGTATTCACACCATCGTTTGTGTTTAGTGATATGTGTTGGCTATACACCACACCAGACTACAAACCAGTAGTGATATAACTTACTGGTCCTTAGCGATAATTAAGCCCATGATGTGTGGCTTTAAAGTAGAATACCATTAAAGACACTGCTTGGGAGCATAGGAGATTGCCTCTCGTGAATAGGCGCAAAAGAACCGAGTCTGCTACTTTGCTTTCTTGTTTGTGTTTTTTGTTTCAAAGGGATAACCTGTCTGTATTTATTGACATTCGATAGCGTTCTTTCAGTGCTGTGTGGCGCTGTTAGAAGTCGCCCCGACAACAAATCAGTAGTGTTATTACTTACTATTATTTCGGGAGCATCAAGCTCAACCTGCCTGGCTTTAACGTAGAATACCGCTAAAGCCGGTGCTAGTGGGCAAGAGAGGTGTTGCACATTATTCTACCTCTCATGAGCAAAGTCCATAAAACCCGAGTCTTCTTCTTTTCTCTCTTGTTTGTTGCTTCCAAGGGATCCCCTTGCTAGTATTGTTTGACATTCACACTAGCGTTTGTTAAGTGCTGTGTGGCGGTGTAAAAAGTAGCCCCGACTACAGATCAGTATGCTAGGGGCGTGAAAGGTGTTGCAAATGGTATTGCCTCTCATGAACAGACTCAATAAAACCGAGTCTGCTACTTTGCTGTCTAGTTTGTGTTTGTTGCTTCCAACGGATCTCTTTGCAGTGTGTATTGACATTCACACTAGATGTTGCTGAGTGTTGTGTGGTAGCTTTAAAAATTCGCCGGACTACATATCAGTAGCGTTATTACCTACAAGTCATTTGGGATTATCAAGCCCAATCTGTGTGGCATTAAAGTAGAGTACCGCTAAAGCCAATGCTAGTGGGCGTGAGAGGTGTTTCGAATTATATTTCCTCTCATGAACAGACTCAATTAAACCGAGTCTGCTACTTTGCTCTCTTGTTTGTGTTTGCTGCTTTCAGGGAATCCCTTTTAAAAGACGTAATAAAGGTTTCGTTGGTAGATAATCTAAATTGTTCTAAACTTCATCTGCATCACGATGATTATTTATACTTGGTTTCGTCAGCATAACGCACCCTTATAAACAATTCCTACGTAAAACGCACAATTTACAATACAGTCTAGATGAACACATTTACTGCAACAGTTTCATTGTCAATTTCCCAAACTTCACGTAACAATCACCACACATCCTAGTTAACAATTCCTACAATAAACGCACACTTTACGATGCAGTTTAAATGAATCAAACACATTTAATACAAACATTACATTGGTTAGTATTTTTTATAATTGTACACATCATAATACACCTGTAATGAAACCCGCAATGAATCACCGAGACGTAGTAAACGCATTTAATGCAACACTAATTTTGGCAATTTCCTTAACCTTTTCTACCCATCATAACACAGCATTGATGCATCACCGAGATAAAACTGACACATTTAATGCAATCATAAAATTGTCAATTTCCCAAACCTTTCGTACCCATCCTAACACACACTTGATGCATCACCGATATAAAACTGACACATTTAATGCAACCATAATATTGTCAATTCCCCAAGCCTACCCATCATAACACACATTTGATGAATCCCCGAGACTTATCCAACAAATTTAATGCAACAATAATATTGTCAATTTCCCAAATATATTGTACCCATCATAACACACATTTGATGAATACCGAGACTTATCCAACAAATTTAATGCAACAATAATATTGTCAATTTCCCAAACGTATCGTACATTTGATGAATCCCCGAGACTTATCCAACACATTTAATGCAACAATAATTTTGATGAATAACATTTGATGAATCACCGAGAATTATCCAACACATTTTCGTACCCATCATAACACAAATTTTATGAAACACCGAGACTTATCCAACACATTTCGTACCCACCATAACACACATTTGATGAATCACCGAGACTTATCCAAAACATTTAATGCAACAATAATATTTTCGACTTCTCAAAATTCCGTACCATCATAAAACACAATTGATGAATCACCTAGACTTATCCAACAAATGTAATATGACAATAATATTGTCGATTTCCCAAACCTTTCGTACCCATCATAAAACACATTTGATGAATCACCGAGACTTATCCATCAAATGTAATGCAACGATAATATTGTCGATTGTCCAAACCTTTAGTACCCATCATAACACACATTTGATGAATCACCGAGATTTATCCAACAATTTAATGCAACAATAATATTGTCGATTTCCCAAATCTTTCTTACCCCTCATAACACACATTTAATGAATCACCGAGACTTATCCAACACATTTAATGCAACAAACAAAATCTGACATGTCTTGCCTATTGATCTTTTTTGCTGAATGTGTTAAAGATAACGAATGAAAATTTAAATTGCATTGTTTATGACAGTTTCTTGTTAATTGTTGCAAAATCCATCATAACAATTCAAAATTGATAATGTAATGAACAAAACATCTCGAATACTTTATTATATGAAGAAAAAAGCAAGTATACAGTTCAGCTAATTTCTATTTAAAATAAACGTTGATAGACTTTTACTGTTTTGAGAGCAAAAATAAAACAACAGCAAAATATAGGCCTAAAATCATACACCGAAGGAACCACCAGTAGTAATTACTCAATGGTGACAGCACTGACTTATATTATTCAAGACCGTGTGGACATATCAGAGAGTTCTAAGTACATGTACATGTAGTCGTTGTATTAAGGCTAACAACTCTGTGAACTAAATGAATGTCTATGTAGTTAATTGGCTGAAACAAAACAGGATTGACGTTTTTTTAGCAAAAGGTAGTAGTGTTTTTTAGTTCGTCGTCTAATACAAATATATTAACATGGTCAATATCTTGTTGCTACTCACTCATCCAGCATTTCAAGAGTTGATAACAGCCATACATATATAGAATTCGTCGTCTAATACGATAACAGCTATACATCTATGGAATTTGTCGTCTAATACGATAACAAACATGGTCAATTTCAATGCTTATTTATCATTCTTGCATCGAGCATTTCAAGAGCGGATTCAATCTATAAACCCATGTGGTTCCTTGTCTAATAAGAAACTAGTGTCATGTTTAAAAACATTTCAATGTTTTTAGATTTTATTAGATAGCTGATGACATCAATGAATCCATTGAGTTGTCCGTCTATTACTAAAACATAGACATGGTCCATTCACTCCCCAATTTACCAGTTGTGCATATAGCATCTAGCATTAAATGAGCTGATACTACCACTACATCCATAGAGTTTGCCGTGTAATGTGAAAATATAGACACTTTACCAGTTGTTTATCTAACATTTTAAGACCTGATAGCATCAATAAATACATGATATCGGGATAATTATATTAAATACAAATCGGAGAGATATGGTATGTTACAGTTTCGATCGGCTCCTGAGCTTGTATATCATAGTCCCGTCACTAAATATCAGAAACGATATAAGGTAAACTATTAATAGATTATTATTATTATTATTATTATTATTATTATTCAATCTCATTAAACTCAGACCCGTTATCACGCTACGATATTCTACACTTCAAGGATCTGACAACAGTGCATTGGAGTTCAAGTGAGATTGACCTTACGATTAGCCATCCAGGTTTCAGCACTGCGCATATCTCGTTTAGTTCAAACGATGTGGATCAGTCTACGCTCGGTATTGAAAGGGACACTTTCCGTAACTTTTAGTTAATTTCTATTTAAAATAAACCTTGATAGACTTTTACTGTTTTGAGAGCAGCAATAAAACAACAACAAAAAACGATAATGAATTGGCAGCATGCTTGTTAAATGTAATATCCATCATCTTGAGACATTGGTATTACTTGCAAAGCTACGTTTGGCAATGAAAACCAGTGTCATTAATATAGAACATATCAAAGACGCTGATTAAATTTGCAAACATAATTTAAAGGGTCAGTTCCATGACTTGAAGGAAAATAATACAGTACAGAAGATACTTACCGATTTTCCCACTCGGGATCAACAACTGCCTGTTTGAGTTTTGGGTCAAATCTGAAGACTTTGGCATAAAGAGTATACAAATCATATCAAATTTGAGAAATCGTTTAAAACATCTTCTCATGATTTGGAAAGATCGGTAACCTGTGTACAGTGAGGAAGATCCTTGGCAATTCTGATCGATATTAATGAAAAGGCCCCCGCTAGCGCCACCGACAGATCCTCTTCAATTCTAAGTCAGAATGACGTCATGTATGTAGAGGAGCCTGAGTCATCAAAATATAGGCCTAAAATCACATACCGAAGGAACCACCAGCAGTAATTACGCAATGGTGACAGCACTGACATATTATTCAAGAACGTGTTGACATATCAGAGAGTTCTAAGTACATGTTCATGTAGGCGTTGTGTTAAGGCTCACAACTCTGTGAACTAAATGAATGTCTGAACGGAAACAGGATTGACGTTTTTTCAGTACAAAAGCTTGTAGTGATTTTTGAGTTCAAATATATTATCATGGTCAATATCATGTTGCTATTTACCAGTCTAACATTTCCTTATTTACCAGCTGATGACATCAATGAATCCATTGAGTTCGCCGTCTATTACTAAAACATAGACATGGTCAATATCACTTCCCAATTTACCAGTCGTGCATCTAGCATCTAGGATACTTCCAATACATCCATAGAGTACGCCGTGTAATTTGAAAATATAGACACTTTACCAGTGGTTTATTTATTTATTTTAAGACATGATAACATCAAAAAATATATGATATCGGGATAATTATAGTAAATACAAATCGGAGAGATATGGTTTGTTACAGTTTGATCGGCTCCTGAGCTTGTATATCATAGTCCCGTCACTAAATATCTGAAACGATATAAGATAAATTATTATTAGATTATTATTATTATTATTATTATTATTATTATTTTTATTCAATCTCATTAAAATCAGACCTTTTATCGCACTACGGTATTATATACTTCAAACATCTGACAACACTGCATTGGAGGTCACGTCAGATTGACCTTACGATTAGCTAATCAGATTTCAGCCCGTTATATACTGCTTCACTGTGTGTATCGCGTTTCAGTCAAACGTTGTGGAGCAGTCTACGCTCGGTATTGAAAGGGACAATGTCCGTAACCTTTAGTTTATAAAACACAATTGCGTTGACAAACATAACACACTAACCATTATTGAATATTTACTGAATAAAACCAAGACTATTTGACGGAATTCAATAGCGCAACAAAAAAATAAGTACCCCTTCATGGGGTGGAACTCGTAACCTACATTAAAATTACACTTGCGGGTAATAATAATAGAACGTCGCAATAGTCGACCTTGGTAACGATTGAGCTAAATGGACCAAACGCATTAAGAAAAACATACTATATAGAAAACCTTATATCGCAATAATCTAGGTAGAATATATATTTTTCAGATATAGGTAGAATGTTACGAATGTTTTCAAAAAAAACATGACCGCGCCCATGATTTTTTCCTATTTTTTATGTAAAACTTGCCATTTAATGCATTACTTTGAAATTATCGTCCAATACACATCAATAACACACGGCGACATTATCTTTAATCGGCTTGATGCAAATTATGTGGATTTTTTGTTTGTTCAGTTCACTCGAACATCATCTGAAACGCGCGATTTCACTGGCTGAATTTCGTTGATCTTCACAGGAATATTGATTTGATGAAAGGTCGATCTGACATGACCTCCTTGTCTGTGTTGTAAGATCCTAAAAGCGGAGAGGATCGAAGCGTAATTAATATTTTATTTTAATGAGATTGCATTATTATTACTATTATTACTGTTATTATTATTATTAGTAGTAGTAGTAGTAGCAGTAGTAGTAGTAGTAGTAGTAGTAGTATCATTATCATTAGTATTATTATTATTAGTAGTAGTAGTAGTAGTAGTAGTATCAGTAGTAGTAGCAGTATGTTATTATTATTATTATTATTATTATTATTATTATCATTATTATTAATAGTATTAGTAGTAGTATCATTATCTTTATTATTATCGATATTATTATATCATTATTATTATTATTATTATTATTATTATTATTATTATTATTATTACCACTATTAGTATTTTTATTATTAGTAGTAGTAGTAGTACTTCTACTAGTAGTAGTATAAAATAATATGATAATGGACCTTTGGAAACGGCCGAACACGATACATACAAAATATTGCAGTCTCGGTTTGACTGAGACTGTTCATGAACGGTAGTAAAATATGCTAGCTACCGCTCACGCCCTCTAGCCCCGGGTTGAGTAGAATTCAATATTCATAAAATCAATAGTACATAATGTTAACCATCCCGAAGATGGCATGCATATGACGGTGGACATAGAGATTTCCCTTCCCCATTTACAGCGGCGTATGGTCCCAGTATCTAACAAAATACTATGCCCCGAAGAGCGAAATAAACAAAATGGAATTTAGTTTGGAGCAGCGGTTATGAAGCCTGCATATCACAAGTAACAGCCAAAAGACTAAATTAAAAAGCAGACAACATATCCTATGAGTGGTTAAACAATACCCAGAGCCATTTATCGGCCGGAGTAGCGGAACCACCGAATCGAAAATTAAGTAAGAAAACAAAAGCAATTGAAAATGTACCACCGATAACTAAACATAAGTATCGTGCTCAGCGATCTCCAAAGATCGAATTAATAACAGTCCTGTTATCATTATTATTATTATTGTTATTAATAATAGTAGTATCATTATTATTATTTGTATTATTATTATTATTATTATTATTATTATTGTCATTGTCATTGTTATTATTATTATTAATAGTAGTAGTATTACTGTTCTTGTTATTATTATAACTATTATTTTATCTTAGTAGTAGTAGTAGCAGTGTTAGTAGTAGTAAAAATAGTAGTAGTAGTAGGAGTAGTAGTAGTAGTAGTAGTAGTAGCAGTAGTAGTAGTAGTAGTAGTAGTAGTAGTAGTAGTATCCTTATTATTATTATTATTAGTAGTAGTAGTAGTAGTAGTAGTAGAAGTAGTAGTAGTATCATTATTATTATTATTATTATAATTATGCTATTAATTTATTTTTTTATTTTTATAGTTATTAGATATTATTATTATTATTATAATTGTTGTTGTTATTATTACTATTATTTTTATTGTTATTATTATTATTATTATTATTAGTAGTAGTAGTAGTAGTAGTAGTAGTAGTAGTAGAAGTAGTAACAGTTATAGTATTATTAATAGTATTGCTATTGTTATTATGATTATTATTAGTTGTAGTAGTAATAGTAGTAGCAGTAGTAGTAGTAGTAGTAGTAGTAGTAGTAGTAGTAGAAGTAGAAGTAGTAGTAGTAATAGTAGTTGTAGTAGTAGTAGTAGTAGTAGTAGTAGTAGTAGTAGTAGTAGTAGTAGTAATAATAATAGTAGTAGTAGTAGTAGTAGTAGTAGTAGTAGTAGTAGTAGTAGTAGTAGTAAGTGTATTATTATTATTATTATTGTTATTGTTATTATTATTATTATCATCCTTACTATTATTATTATTAGTAGTAGTAGTAGTATTAGTATTAGTATTAGTATTAGTATTAGTATTATTATTATTATTATTATTATTATTATTGTTGTCATTGTCAGTGTTATTATTGTTATTATTATTATTATTATTATTATTTTTATATATTATTATTATTAGTATTATTGTTTTCATATGCACTTGACGGTTTATTTTTGAACAATACAACACTTCTGAATCACTGAGCAATTTAATTACAATGACAGGATCGATTCATTGATCCTACGCCTTTACTCTTTGCCGTATTGTTGATGTAGAGGTATATTGACAATAGATCGTATTGCTTGTATTGCTTGTATAATCAAGTTGTAAGAGTTAATGTTTGTTGAAGGTACCATATTGATTTGATTCATTGAAATGATAAATGGGTTCATGCCAATTATGAGAACAGAATGACTGACACAGAACCGCCGTAAAAAGTCGCCCGACTATAAAACAGTAATGTCTTTGTGGCTTTAAAGCATAATATCACTTAAGCAGTGTTAGGAAGCGTGAACGGTGTTGCACTTTACGTTACTTCCCCTTTGAATACCCTTTTCAGTATTTATTTTCTTTTAATATAGATTATCAATCAAGTCAGATCATGTATGTGTTATATTTATATTGCCTATTAATAACTAGTATATATTAACGCATACTGAGAAATGCACCCGAGTTGTGCTATTCCATGATTTATATTTGCGTTACTTTCTGTGTGGCTTTCTTTTTTTTTTATAATCATGTATATGCGGACTGTTCAAATAATACCTACACGTTTTCGATATCGCACTAATTTTTTTTATCATAGCGTGGTCCCGCCTTAATTCCATTAAGCGTAATTCTCTTAAAGTGAAATAACAACCGTCATTACTAAAAGATAATAATTCATAGTTGGTTTCGAGTGATAAATCCATTATTTTGAAAATAAATACACTGATTAAAGTATCTCTTTTGGAAATGAACATTTCCCCGAACAGAGTATTAATACGTTTGAAGTCATTAAAAGCCTATCACGAATATGTTTAATATTTTAGTTAGTGTCTTTAACAAAAGTGTGGGGCTGCTGCGCCGTTTACAGTTGCTATGTGTCTAAATATGTTCATATGTTTTAACATTCAATTTTTCAGTAACTATATATCTGTCACCTTTTTTGCTAGTATTGTTTGTCGTTTTGCGTGTTTTTGGGTTTACTGTGTTCTGTGAAAGCTGCATTTCCTGTTCGACTTTTATAATTATTTTTTTCAGGTCGGGATTGCACCATTCGCATTTGATATAAAGTTAAATATACTGTATAGTCGTCACATGTTCATTTTTTATCGCTGACTTACCATATCGCATTCCCAGGGCTACACCGTTCACATCTGCTATAAGGTTTGTAGTCGTATAGCCGCCGCAGCCTCCCATATGCATTTCCATAAAGGAAAAATAATCATCTGGGAGATTTTCATCTGTAGGCGTAGCAAGGTCAATCCATTTCCGCATAAACGCGTTATCATAATTTTTACTTGTGGGCAGTTCATTATTCTGATTGAAAAGGAACACAAAATAACTGTTAGTTGTTCCGTCGCAGTTTTGGAATGTCTGTTCTTGGCCAGCCACCTTGTACCCCTGTGTGTCTTTAAGATGGTTGATCCCAGCTACAGGAAGGAGTCCAAGGTACAAATAGGGCGTCATGTGTTTGTTGTTGAACATAGCGTAGTCTGTATATGCGTTGTACTGTACCGATAATGGAATGGAGCTATATCGGGATATCTGTTCAATTTTTGCCTCGTATTGGGAACCGTTGGTACGTTGATGTCGCAACAAGATGTAGCTGCTGTTGTTAAACAAGTCAGCTACATTGACAGTGGCTATCGTTTTGGTTGATACATACGTATAGACATAATTTATGTAGAACTTACAATACACCTCATATGCCTCATTTTCTCCATTGTAGATCGTAAATCTGCCGCTACACGAGGCTGTGTTCGACTTGTATATATCGGCACACGAATCTGAAACAGAACTGTGTTATTAATATTTTAAATCTGAGACATTATATTTTTATTAATATTTAACTTATAAAACAAAAAAGCCAGCATAGTTTGTTTCATGCTGATACCAAGTAATTTACTAGGCTAAGCTTCTTTTTTATGTCTTTGCTTAGTCTTGCCGTTTTCCTTCTGCACTGTTTCATGTTTGCAATGTTTTGTAACAATGTTTTGGTCACTTTAACATGTTTATAAAACAATATTATATCAGAATAAATTAGAACGTTTTTGGCATTGATGCATTGATTTGCATTGTTCTCAACAATATGGAATATCGTCAAACAATTTATTTTTTCTCTGTGAGAAAAAAAACGTTTGGGATATGTAACCTGATAGGGTTTATTTTATAATCATCAAACAACACGTTCATTGATTTCTATATGTAGGGTTTATTATATCTCCGTATTGAGTTTCAAAACAGGTTATCTGATAGTTCACGTACGATGTCTTTCAATGATATAGGAAACATAAATATAGTTTATTCCACCGTATGATAAAATCAGCAAATTGAATTGAAATGAAGCTCTGTCACATTTATTTTACAATATTTGAACGGACACTAATTACATTTACATGGAATACATAGAACTGTATTAATCCATGCTCAAGGGATAAACTTACGCCCAAACCTTTAAAACTGGTATTGATTGAATAGCCCCTAATTTCTTAGAGAGACAACATGGCGGAATAAATGGATGTATTGAATACATTGGTACAATATAAATGCAACGAAGTCGATGAGCCCATTCTCTTTAGGACTTAGGGCTCGATCTGGCTTGCTTTTAACCGCGACCCGCGCTTCATTCAAACTATTGAATCTGTCATTTATTAGTATATGGTAGCTAGTTCATCAATTAACTATAAGTACAGACTTACTCGTCTGAAATCCCTGTTAACCACGGTGCAGCGGGGGTGACTTTGGCTCACATTCTGGAGGTCGTGGGATCGATCCACGACCAGGTCACACCAAATACTTAACTTGTAGCTCCATTGCTTTACGCTGATGATATACGGGTTATGCTATGACTGGTCGGTCCGATGTCAGTTTAATGTGACTGGATTAGTCATGGCATGTGTCTACGGCGTGATACACTTCCATGTAATAGTATATGTACTATTTATGCACACTGCATGTACTTAGCGTATTTGAGCATATTTGGTCCATTTTTACTAATACACTGGTTTTTCAGTAGACATTCTTACATATTGAAAAATAATATTCTGATTTAGAAAATATAATCACAATAAATTAGAAATAAATCTCAAATCCAAGAGCTTATCTTATTAATCAGAAACCTTCATTATGAAATACATGCATAATTATGCACACGGCTGTTCATTTGACGAACTAACACCATTAAATCTCAAATCGAAAATATTATTTTAATCAGAAATCCTCGGCCGTTTCCAAAGGTTCATTATCATACTCCTTTCATCATGCAACTACATGCTTAATATTATGCAAATATATGCATAATTATGCACACGGCTGTTCATTTGACCAACTAGTATCATTATATTGACCTTCACAGAAGCAGACTAACTCACTCAGTAATTTTGTCGTTAACAGCTGGTTCATTACATGAGGATCTGTGTCTTTATCAATTTCATAGCCACACTCTGTTGGGTCTGGCATATTTAGCATATGGATTAATCTGGTCAAATCTAAAGGCTTGCCAGTCTCAAAGAACAGATTGTCCACACCCAAAGACACAATGTACAATTTGAATAATTGACATTCCGTAAAACATGATGCTATACACGTCATCGATACACCTTAACACCGATTCTTGTGGAATACAGTTTTTCATGTTTTCCATGATATCGGCCTTTTTGTTTGCAACCATCGTCACAAAGCTAACTCAATGGTACAGGTGCATTCTCAAAAGTCATCATTCTTTCCAGAGGCATATTTTGTAATAATTGTATTGTCATTAGCCCTAATTACATCTCTCTCTCATTACTTAGGATATCTTTTGATTTGCATTTCACAGTATCTTATTATTTGCCATTGTCGTTTTTAGTTTTAAACGCCGGATAATCGTAAATTCTATGAAGCGTGATAGCGTGTCTTGGGAGAATGATACTGATAAAACGACCGTCAGTGTGTTTTCAGACAATGGAATAGCCATTTATTATAGAGACACAATGGATAGGTGCGCAGTATGTCAGCTTTTCTATTGAAATTTATTCGAAAGTATACCCTTTTTTCAACATCAATGCCAAAAGAGTATTTGCCCATTATAAATTTGATGCATTTTTCTTAAGTATTTAACCAATACATCCAATATATATAGTATTACATATTATATATATATATATATATATATATATATATATGGGGAGAAATATTTGTGAACTACCAAGGACAGACAACCTTCGGACGAACTACGGCAGGGCGCCTAGCTATGACGTGATACACAGAAATCAAACGTATATATTCACTCCTTAAAAAAGGTAGTTGCAACACACGTTGATAAACTGTATCTCTACATCATAACACACTCGTCTGAAGGCACAATTAACATATAGACGCATACATACATACAATTATAGCTCATATGAGTGGGCCACATTTAAGCGTTCAACCACACACAGCTATATTGAGACAGTGACAATGTATATATATATATATATGAAGGACATTAATGCAGGTTAGGAATATCTATATCTATCTCATTTAAAATGAGTACTTTTACAGATATTTCATTGATTAGATTAAACACAACACAAGTATAAGAAGCAACGTACGTGGTTGCGTATTAGTCGTTGAAAGACAAATGCCAGTCTCTGAAGACATCCCCGAGCAATCTGCACCACCGCCGCTAGGATATGGGTTAGTACATGACCTTGTACGCGACTGAGAGTCGCACAAACACGTCCAGTCGGACCATTCGGACCACCCTCCGTTAACTGAAATATATTTTAGATTAATGAAAGAATGGTGAAAATAGGTAATTTGATATAAATTACCGAAGATTATATATTATATATTAATTAGTTTAGTTAAATGTTAGTTTGTTATGTATACATTTGTATAAGTGTATGTTGTTTCCTGATATATACCTCTCTATTGAAAATGTTGATATAATAAGCAAACTCTATGTCAAAGGAGATGATTTTAATTTTGATATTGTTAATTATCCCAACGTAGATGGGGATGTTCCTCGATCTACTTCTTATGGGATCTATGTTTCTTATCGTTTTCGTATTTCTAGAGCTTGTATTCGTGTTATTCGTAATATATGTATAACTATGAAGCTACTCCAAGAGGCAGTGCTACCATTACCATAAACTTCGAACTCCGAAAACTTCAAAATACTATTACCGTAACCCTGATCTAATTTTAAAATATAAAAGTAATTTAAGAACTCTTTTGTGCAAAGGTCTATCACAACCGGACCTCTATGATGATGTGATTTACAAACGTAAGATCCTTCGTCACAATCACAGTCTTTATTATACTTGTTAATATGTTTATCAAACGAGGTTATGACCCTATCATCTTACAACGCGCTGCATGTTTAGTGGAGGAACAATTAACATTTCGCCATGCTTTCTTCTTTGATGACCCGAGAGATAATGAACCCCACGATGACGACTACCTAAGTCCTCAAAGGATGGTAGCCTTTTCTTTTCTTTTCTGAAATACGTTTGATTAATCGAGTTTTGTCTTGCTTCTATCAAATTCAATGAGTACTTTCTAGACCTTTGTTTTTATATTCATATTATGATCATTTATGTGTTTTGATGGTCGTACGTTTAACCACTAGACCACGGCTATTTATTGGTATGTTCTATCATTACTAACACTAAATAGGCATTACGTAATAACTAGCGCACACACGAACTCATCCAGCGCTAAAAGACAAGTCGATATATGGTTGTTTTGAGGAGGAATATTAGTTTCATATTGATAACATATAGTATTAGGTACCAGGCAGTCCGACAAGATGGACTATATATTTATGAATTCATCTTGAATTGAATGTTGTTTGAATTGCGTTCAAATATGTTAAGGTTTTTTGCCTTATATTAAATTGTTGTTTGTATATCATTTCCTCAAGAAGCGTTATAGCTCAGTGGATAGAGCACCTAACTTGAAATCAAAAGGTCGTGTGTTCAAGTCCCGAATGAGGCAACTTTTTATTCCTGTAAATCATTATGTTACCTGTGTACAGGTACGATGTGCACTGGTCGATGTCTGTACAATAAATGATGTCCTACGTATCATTTGCTCGCTAAAATACCAGATTTCGACATGAGCTGGTGAACATCAAGTTACAAATAAAGACACGCATACAAAGAAGAAATCGATTGATATAGAGACTCTGTAGCTTTAAGGTACATTATAAAACATTCCGCCACTATTACATCTTCTTTGCAACACCCCATCCCAATGAGACCTAAGAGAAACCTATTTCACAATATGGTTTTAGAAAGAAAGTTTTATATATCCAACCAGATATGTTCTTTTATTAGTATCACATTTGGCTCCAGAGTGTCTATTCAAAGTAACCAGTTTCTGCAACACTGCCAAACGATAAGTTGTTTTTTAAAATGTTTTATTTAAACTGCCGTGTATTTTAGTGTTTTTTGTTTCGTATTTGTTATTTTCGTGTTTGTGTACCCCTGATGAAGGCGTAAGCCGAAAGCGCTTGGGTTTTTATAAACTGTAGTACTGTATAAATAATTTTTCCCCCATCTATTAATTTATTCCAACATTTTCGTATCCCCTCGGGGATCCAGTGGTTTTTGAAAAGTATTTTGTAGATGTATGTATTTTCTCACCCTTTAGTATTGAATATTGAGTTCTTCTCAACCCAGGGCTAGTGGGTGTGAACGGTAGCAAGCATATTTCTCGACCGTTCAATCAAACCGAGACTGCAATATTTAGTATTTATCGTGTTCGGCCGTTTCCATAGGTCCACTATCATCCTCTTTTATATATATATAAGTGAGTTCAAATTCTCTCCCTATATATATACATATATATATATATTGTTTATTTATAACTAGTATATATTAACACATACTGAGAAACGCTCCCGAGTTGTGATATTCGTTTTAAACTATATGGCCTATTAATAATGCCTAGGTAGGCCGGGGGGTGATTTTTTTGTTTACACTGTCATGTTTAATTAGTATGACACTAACCATTAAAAGGCGGTAGCCCTTCTGTTATCCATCTTGGTGTTTGTGACGTCACATACATACAACTAATAATCCTTGTACTTGTTTGTTTCGATGCGTGTTTAGTTTTCTGAGTTCCTTATATGCTACATCTCCTGTTCAGGGGTAAACCCGATATCAGCGCAAACGGATTCTCGACGAAAACCAGTCACGGTTGCGCCATGAAAAGTCAATACTGCCTGTATTTTGTAGTTATGCGGCATAACAATGCCATTGTGTAAATCTGTCACGGTGTCCTGACAATTGCAATTCTAATTTCACGGTTTCTCCATTACAGTGTCAAAGATTGTCTACGACAGTTACAAGGTTATCTAATGGATGGAGTGGTAGATACAAGTAGGTTTGAGAGTGTGAGGTTTCTTTTGAGGAAGGATCTTCCAAATGCATAATGGAAGTAGATGTTAGTACATCGATGGAAGATGAAAGTGATGAGTCCAACTTAAAGGGACACATGGCAATCGCGTTTAGAGTCAAACTTACTTTTTCTACATAACAAATGCATTTGTTTAATCATTATTATTATTATAAGAATAGAAGAATAAGGCAAATTGTTTTGCATATTTCTAACAATGGATTATATTTCATCAGTAATATATGTAAACACATGGTAGAATAACGAAGACAATTTGAAAATCAAAATTGTATCTAAATACATGCAAGTAAGTTTAAAGTCAAAATGATACTGGATTAATAAATCGAAAGGCTTATTTTAATGCTCAGTGTTAGAGGACTTAAACGGTAGCAGCATTTTTCACTATCGTTCTTGAACAATCTCAATAAAACCGAGACTGCAATTTTTTTTTATTTATCGTGTTCGGCGAATTCCAAATTTCTCATTTCATGCTTTCTCCCTTTAACGAGTAACGTGTAGTATGTTGGTATTTACACTACAATAGCAAACATATGGAATAATAAAAAAATAAAATAATAATTCTATGATGGGTATGAGAGATATTTGAATATTTAGTAGCGTCACAATAGTCTTTGATACTAGTGTGTACTTTGACCTGCAGCCTACACAAGCCGCATGAATTCATGTATGGAAAGCCGTATTGGCTTTTATTGATAACATCAATTGTTGATCTCACCTATTGGAATAGGAGATATCAACAAATGGTATTTACAAAGGCAATACGACACCCCATACTGATGTTTGAGTTCATAGTTTTTAAATTGTTCTCCCACTGAACAGTAGGCAGCTAATGTACGCTCCTAGACTCATAAAGTTGATATGAATCACACTATGTATCGATTCCGTACATGTTCAATGGAATAGTTTTATGATTAATCCTGTAATTTGATTCAACTGTTTATGTTATTGTTATTTTCCTGTCCCTGTGACTTACAGCACAATGTCTAACCGCTTATGTACATGATGAAAACAACATAGAATAATTTTTACATCTGCCAGTTTTTGTCGAGAATCCATTTGCGCTGATACCGGGTTTACACCCAGTGGTATACACATGTTTATTATTCTGGGTATATAATTACGGTGTATATAGTTTTACCACATAACCTAGGTGTGGGAGTGAAATACACCATTCAATATTTTCGATAATCCACTAATGGTATAACTGGGCAATTGAGGGCCGAGTTATCGTTCTGTCTTTTCCGTTCTGCTCGGAGTGTCGTCGATTTCCATAAACGTTCAAAATACAGGATTACGGAAATCGACAAGGTAGTTCCGGTGATCGGGTTTGTACGGAGAATGCCGAGCCAACATACGACGTCATCATGCATCATAGGCATACGACGTCATCATAGGCATACGACGTCAATGTGCAACGACGTTATATATATATATATAATAATAGGCAGCTGCAATAAAAATGTTCTTATGGATTTCCTTATTTTAGTATTTTGATGTTATGTGATAAACCGAATCTAACATTTGTGCTGTTTAATATTGAAGTTATTTAACTAGTTGGATACAATTAATATACTATCAATATTAAACAGGTACTCATGTTAGATCATCTATTACAACATTACTATGCATGTATTAAATATAGTTTGACTTACCTATTAATACCAGAGCTACTAAGTGTTTAGCATCTGTGTGCGTCGTCATTTGGGTTGTATCATTGCTCAGACCACATTCTCGTGTCTGCGTGTTGTAGTTTGCCCCTGAACACACGAACAATCCAACACGCGACTGGCACGTTTGAGTGCACCTTATCTTTGAAATCCTTGTATGTCTCAAAGACGTTGGAGAGTTGTTTCCCTTTCATCTGTGTATAATAATGCTCGACCAAAACAGCTGTCACTTTGAATATATATGAGGTTCCTAGGAAGAGGACGAATTTTAAAAACAACACGTTAGAATGCATTTTTATTTATTCATTCATTCGCGAACAGTAAAACCTTTTAAATTGTTAATTAAAATACTGAATGTATTATTATACACTTTTGTTATAACATTTTATGATACAACAGTTTAACTTTTCAAATGAACTTTAGTATTTAAAGAAAAGTCCTCATCAAGCGTCTACTCTTATCTGACCAAGCGTCTGCTCTAAAATAATATTATCATAAAGAGCAGAGGACTGTCCGCAAAGTGTACATACATAACGTTCATCTATTTGTCTTCAGTAATTAAAACTATCATTCCTAGTACATTTCAATTTGCTTATTAGCGATGACGATTCTTTTGAGAATTAATGGAAAATCTATACATCCGTGTTGTGCTTGGGTATGGTCGAATATTGAATACCTTTGGTGAAAACAACAATAAAACATATTGATCATCTGTATTAAATTCATGCTTGACAGAAAATGATCAATGTTTTTTATGTTCAACTAATGGATTGTCAATATGTATTTTCAACAAACGGATGCGTTTTAATTATGTCAATATGGCTAGCACTTAAACATCTGTCATTAACACGGCAATATAACGTTGCGATAATGATCATTATAACGGGATGATGATGATTTGAGGACACTGGCATAGCTTTAATTGTTTGTGTTGTCATTTATTTGATTAATGATGTCAATCACGACTTATAACGTGACGTCAGGTGGCGATTACTTTACTCTACGAGTTTATGCTAATTAACCTTGTCCGTCGGATGGGACGTAGACCGTGTATCGGTCTATCCTCCAAGCACGTTAAAGAACAATAGGAATCTATTCGATAATAAAAGTAGGGCACGGTTCCCGTATTCCTATGTATCCTTCACTTTTCTCTGGGGATGCTCTAAATAACCTATACTGTTTGATGAGCCGTTAAACAACATTCAATTCAATTCAGTTATGCCAAAGTTCATCTGAACCTTGGCCGGGTATTAACTTTCATACCCCATACCACCCCTTCTCCAATAAACGAACACGGGTTGGCTGGGTATGAAATACAACTTTAACTTCCGCTTATAACGTTTTCATATAGCTAAAATTAAAACATTTTAGTAGATAATATTATTGTCGAAATATCCGTTATAAAATCCTGCTAATATAAGCTTTTAAATCGCTTAAGGGAGTTAAGGCGGGACCACGTAATGTTGAATCACTATTTTAAAAGGGAAACATAGCTCATGTAAACTGAAAATGCTTCAAATAATGAACTACCATTTAGAGATCGTGGTATAATTTATAAAAGTAGGTAGATCCAACACATAATAACCGCTTTAAGTAATTTGATTTCTTAAAATAATTCTAAAATGCTTGATGAAACAGAAACAAATAATCGAAAAACGATCTACTCATATTCATCATTTTCTCATTCATGGTACTGGCTTGGTCAAATGGATAGAGTAGTGGACTTGGAAGCTAGAGGTCCCCGGTTCAAGCCTCATCGGCGCCACTGAGCTACGTCGGTGGGCTCTTGGGAAAACACTTTTCTTTATTTATCCGTCCGTCAGGTAGAGACGTAAGTCGTCCATATATAGGCGTCTACCGTGAAAACACCATATGACATCGATTGGTTAGCAAGTGTAAGGCATATATATTAGCTATAACCTGGATAATATTCAATATAGCAATGCTAAACAAAGAAATGACTTTAATCTGGCCTCAACCTATATACCTGAACTTCTCGGTCATGTAGATGTCAGCAGTAAATAAGCAAGCTGTCCATGTTTTTCAATGACCAGTTAACGTTGGGAAATATGTCTTTACAAGCTCTTCGGTTTAATGATAAGAAAAGTAATTTGCTCACAGGAAGTTGAAAATACGACAATGAAGTACGTGTAGTATATGAAATAAATGAAATACGTGTAGTATTAATGTTATTTATAGAACAAAGTGCCGCATACATGTTTATTATCATAAAAAATCACGACTTTAAATTGCCTAAACTCATCTGGGAAACGGTTTTATTTTAATGCATTTCTTTTCATAATTGTACATGTAAACCCATATCATGCATATCATAGGTTGAACTCAAATGAAACGAATTTTACCGTTTTCATCATAAAACACCTTTCATTGTTTTGCCTCCGGCTGGCTGTATGATTTGGCCTTACATTGAAATGTTCGCAGTCTACTGAATTTTTGATGTCTTTAATGAAATAACTGAGTATTTAAGTATGTTGCTAGGATATAAACGAAGACAAAAAGGTAATTAAATGTAGCACTCACATAACGCAATCCACCAAAAAACACGCATCCGAAACAATCAACAATTACTAGAACAAACAAACGCAAAATATACGACACCACACACATAAAAGGGTTACGAACAGTGTTACTGACTTGGAATGAGCTGTTTTGTGGTTGTTCTTTAAAATGTAATATGTTTGCATATTACATCTGATATAATGACTATTTTACCAACAGTCTTTTGTGGAAAAACATAATATGATAGCATACTTGTCAAAAAAACGTGTTAGTACACCGTTAAATCAGCATTTACGCGTTGCTTAAGCATTATTTCGACACACAGATGATTGTTAACATTAATTTGCTGATTATTGACACATCTTATAAGATATCTATTATTGTTACAGTCATTGCAATAACTGTATAAAGATTCCATAGCACATTCGAGCTAACCATCACTGCCAAGTAAAGACAACCATTAGTGTGTTGCCTAATGATTTGCTATTTTGAATTACCTCCCTTATTTATCGGAGACTGTTACAAGTCATCAAGATACTACTGTAGGAAATAAGCACAATCGAATCGTATTGCTTCTTTATATTTCTTTAGTACAGTAATTTTCCAAGTCAACTATTAAGACAGCTAGAAATATCCATGTTAAATGACTTGTTCTAATTAAATTAACAATAGCACAACTCTGACCTCTTTATATACAGGGTGAATCGTGATAATTATGTAACAATGAAGTACGCAAAAAATGCTTTGTCAAAATTATGCCGTGATTTGGAACCACAAAACAAATACACCTTAACAGTTACATGATCAACACTTTATTTTCATAAACATATCAATACTTGTCCAAGTACATGTATATCCCACGCTATCACCATATTATCTGACCATTAAAGATGAATGACCACCCTTTTTGTAGTATTATCAATTAACAAATTTAACTCTTAAACATCATATGAACATTTCTTGATAGTACCGGAGAGAAACATATATTTAAAACCGGCACTAAGTTGTAAGTAAAAATAAGTATGATTTGGATGACGAAGAATACTACTTTTACCACTGCGTGACTGCACGGGAAAATGAGGTAAATCTAAATTGTATAGCTGCACAACTATTGCCAGATTATTTGATAAATACATTTACCTGTGGATTGGATTAATTTACCTGTTCAAAGTTTTCTACGTCATCAAATAAAATCTTATTCTCAACTTTAAGCACAATATTGCAATGTGTGAATTGTAAATATCTATTGTTGCGTATTGATTTCGAGCCTATTATATTTGGTGGTGGGGGGGGGTGGGGGGGGGGGGGGGGGGGGGGGGGGGGGGGGGGGGGGGGGGGGGGGGGGGGGGGGGGGGGGGGGGGGGGGGGAGGGGAGCGTTGGAGTGGGGGGGGGGGGAGAGAGAATGTATATACGTAACTGTAAATCACTGTTAGCCATGCAATTTTATGAGAACATAGTGATATTCAATTTTGATTCAGATTATGAGGCCCACCCAATTAAGCTTTTTTGTGTGCAGTAAAATATAAACACACAGCAGAAAGTTGTTCATTTAATGCTTTGCTATCATTCTTGTTCTAGAACCAATAAAGAAATATCAGACAAGTTTTGTATTTAAACTAGCTAAATTATTGAATATGCTTTTCTAAATTACAAAGTTGTGTTTTGCTTTTCTTACCCAAGACAATATCTAATATAGCAATGTAACACAAAGAAAAAACTACAAGCGACGGGCCTCAATTTATATTCCTGAATTGATCGGTCATGGAGCATGCAGTCATTAAATAAACAAGATTCCCATGCTTTTTTCAATGACCAAGTAGCGATGGGAAATATGTCCTTAAATAAATATAAACATGTAAATGAAACAAAACATGGCTGGAGAACTTTAACATACATATAATTATTGGAAATTACTCATTTTGTCACAAGCATCGTGTATCTACCATTTTCTACGCTTCCGAGATAGTAAAACTGTTTATAATTGTCATAGCTAAATATAAAATGCATTGTTTATTTATCATATTTACCATTATGGATGTGACGGACTATTTTATCAATATGTCATTGACCCCTCTAAGAATTGGGTCCGAACAAATGATAACTTAGCCGAGTGTTGTTTAAACGGCTCATCAATACATTATATGTTATTTTAGAGCCCCAAAGAGAAAGGGGTATGCTAGTTAAACATAATGTGTATTCATCATATAAACCTTCCTATAGCTTAACCATTTGCAGAGGCTACATTGATCAGAACTAGGAAATTCTCTTGCCATTTATGGCATAATATACAACGCTAAACAGATAATGGTATCACTATGTATTATTACATTGTATGTGCATGGTAATAGCAGCCCCAGCACAATGCAGGAAATGTCCTCGCCAAATGAGCGGCAGTCAATATAAGTATCACACATACATGATCAATGTATATATGAATATAAAAAACAAAAGCCTAGAAAGCCACAGACCAATAATTAATGACTTGGCAGAAGCCAGAGTAACGAGAGAACAAACCGTTAAGGGTTTACTAGTAGACTCATATAATTATACAATTTCGAAAGTAATACCATTATGTAAAAGGGAAATAAGGAGCAATTAGTAGTTATAAGAGATACGAAGCCAGAGTTATAGAACACACCGTTAAGAACACGACCAGACACGATTTAAGACAAATATCAATCGCTACCGTCCTTTGAAGATTTAGGTAGACATCATCATAGGGTCCGCAATCCGTCCGAACAATCATAGCGGAAGGCATAGCGGTGAACAGTAAGTTGGCCAACCACATATATGCAGTGTGTTGGGAAATGATAGGGTCATAACATCTTGAGATAAACGTTTAACATTTTTTATAAAGATTGTGCGAAATTGATTATGACCAAGGATCTTACTTAGTTTGTAAATCAAATCACCATATAAGTCAGAATGTGAGTCGTTCTTGTCACAGAAGAGTTCTTAAATTACTTTATGGTTACGAATATTTAAGTCATCATCACGACTGCAAGCTCTAGAAAAACGAGTAAGCTCGCAAACATATACACCATAACAAATAGATCGGGAAACATGCTAATCTAAGTGGGGATAATTAACAATATTCAAATTGAAGGCTTCAGTTACATCTGCCAGAGTATCTGGTGAAAGATCCAACACGAAATCTCATAAAAAAAAACGAATCTGCGACAAGGGGTGTACAGTTCGTTTACACAGGGATACCAACTGATGACACCATAATTTTGTACCTCACACTCTTCTTGAGATGTCCACAGAGTGTCGTTTTGTAAACTGCCGTTAGGAAAACACAAGCTGTAATCGTGTTACATGCCAACATTTAGTTGTTTAGGCCTAAAACGGCATTTGCAGCAAGTGCAAACAGATTTATAAACTCTTTCACTGTGTTTAATAACGGATGCTTACCAAGTAATCATTAACATGTGAATACAAAAAGTAACATGAAACTTCAATTCCCACATACATATTGAAAATAGTAAACGGACGGACAGAAATATGGAGCTTAGTTAAACGTATACCTGCAGGATACAAAACAGACGCATTTAATGAACGGCAGTGGCTATATATGTCGACCTCTAAATTTATATTGTTGTCTTTAAGTAAAATATACGCTTAGGCGCTATCTTCACAAAGATGTTCTTGACGAAATACAATGTAATAATTAAATATTTCCTGCTCACTCTCTGTACTTTTGTTTATCTCTTAGAGAAATTCTTACATAACGATTTATTTTATCAAAGGAAACAAGCATCCTTGAAGGTGTGGACGAACAAACTTTTCACATAGTTGTTTCAAACGAACAATTAAAAACGTCCATCCCATCCGACGAAGAAATTACAATAAAGTTACATTATACAGAGTCTGTTTCGTGACACCTGAATTCAACATAGATGTGGGATATGTATGGTATTGTTATAGAGATAAATGTGTTAGTTTGACCAGTTCACATGTATTCTCGGAAGCAACGCATTTTAATTAAAATCTTTCTTTGATGAGTTTAGACAATTTAAAGGTCGTGATATTTAATGTTTTTTAAACATGTATGCGACAATTTGTACCATTGCTTGTTTTTGGAAAAACTGTTGTAATTATGTTAATGACGAAATACCCGTTATAAAATCCTGCTAATCTAAGCTTTCCCATTGGTTAATTGAATTAAGCCGTGACCACCTAATTACTAATAACACAATTAATATTAAACGTTGTATATTTCGTCGACGTCAGTATGAACACATTTATATTTTAACTAGCCATAACTTTTAAAATACTTTAACGATTTCAATAAATTACTTCACATTATCTTACTTTAAATCCAATGATATTACTTGTATTATATGAACTATGTGGGATATGATTTTATGTGTGTGTGTTTATTGGTGATGACCATTTAAAAAAAATATGTTTCGAGGTAGTTTTGATGTGATTTTTGAAACAAACTGGCAAACTGACTTTGTAACAAGTTGAACTGGAAAACTAACTTTATAATAAGTTGAACCGGCAAACTGACTTTGTAACACGTTGAACCTGCAAACAGACTTCTCTAACTGACAACAATTATAGGATTGTTGTCAGTTAGAGAAGTCAGTTTGCAGGTTCACATTTTTCAAGACTAGGACTCATTTATTCAGACCATTGCCAAGCGAATGATATATATTCAATAGTTAAATATTTCTTCAATTTTGAACTTATCTGGTATTAAAACATATCTGATGCATCTATTCACAAAATCACTACGTGAACCACTATCCGAGGTCTATGTATTTCTCTGTTTCCGTCTTCAGGAGTAGTAGTATACTCAGTTGCAAAAGAAAGTGTGCTTTCTTGTTTGAAATATTTCCAATTCTAAAGGTTATATCGATACAAAATGTCGATAAGTATACAATCGGTTATCCCTGAACCGTAAAAAATGCGCTATAATTTGAAGCAATTTCAATTGTAAAGCGTTTTGAAATTTCGCATGATTTTCATATGCATCACATCGGAAAGCTACATGCTGGCGAAAACCTGTTTGGTCACTTTAATTTTGTCTTTTTGAAGGTAAAAACACAAATATTTCAAATCTGAGCGATAGTAAAATGCCAAGACTTGTTGAAATCCAACAAATACAAGCATCAACGATGCTTGCACGTGGCGTTACAACGCTACTATGTTCAACAGGGCATTAAATTACCATAGGAATACAATTATTCGACTGCGTCAACGGTTTAGAACAAAATATGGACGTCGCAATTTAACTCGAAATCAACATCAAAATTTACAAATACCAACAATAAATTAATAACTTCTTCGAGGTTGCCGTCTTTCAAGCCATTTGCATCTTTTGGTTTTGACCTCTACCCTTTTTCTGCAGTAAAAGGTCCATTTGAAGTTAATCAGTTTCCGAAAAAAGTATGTGCAATACACTGGTCATTATTTGTTCTAAATGTTGACTATGATATACTAGCTCAGGAGCCGATCAAACTGTAACATACCATATCTATCCGCTTTGTATTTACTATAATTATCACGATATCATGTATTTTTTGATGTTATCATGTCTTAAAATAAATAAATAAACACTGGTAAAGTGTCTATATTTTCAAATTACACGGCGTACTCTATGGATGTATTGGTAGTATCCTAGATGCTAGATGCACGACTGGTAAATTGGAAGTGATATTGATCATGTCTATGTTTAAGTAATAGACGGCGAACTCAATGGATTTATTGATGTCATCAGCTATCTAATAAAATCTAAAAACATTGAAATGTTTTTAACCATGACACTAGTTTCTTATTAGACAAGGAACCACATGGGTTTATAGATTGAATCCGCTCTTGAAATGCTGGATGCAAGAATGATAAATAAGCATTGAAATTGACCATGCTTTGTTATCGTATTAGACGACAAATTTCAAAGATGTATAGCTGTTATCGTATTAGACGACGAATTTCATAGATGTCTAGCTGTTATCGTATTAGACGACGAATTCCATAGATGTATAGCTGTTATCAACTCTTGAAATGCTAGATGAGTAAATAGCAACAAGGTATTCACCATGTTAATATATTTGTATTAGACGACGAACTAAAAAACACTACTACCTTTTGCTAAAAAAACGTCAATCCTGTTTTGTTTCATCCAATTAACTACATTTATTTAGTTCACAGAGTTGTTAGCCTTAACACAACGACTACATGTACATGTACTTAGAACTCTCTGATATGTCCACACGGTCTTGAATATATAAGTCAGTGCTGTCACCATTGAGTAATTACTACTGGTGGTTCCTTCAGTGTATGATTGTTGGCCTATATTTTGCTGTTGTTTTATTTTTGCTCTCAAAACAGTAAAAGTCTATCAACGTTTATTTTAAATAGAAATTAGATAAACTGTTTACTTGCTTTTTTCTTCATATAATCAAGTATTCGAGATGTTTTGTTCATTACATTATCAATTTTGAATTGTTATGATGGATTTTTGCAACAATTAACAAGAAGCTTTCATTAACAATGCTATTTAAATTTTTCATTCGTTATCTTTAACACATTCAGCAATAAAGATCAATAGGCAAGACATGTCAGATTTTGTTTGTTGCATTAAATGTGTTGGATAAGTCTCGGTGATTCATTAAATGTGTGTTATGAGGGGTAAGAAAGATTTGGAAATCGACAATATTATTGTTGCATTAAATTGTTGGATAAATCTCGGTGATTCATTAAATGTGTGTTATGATGGGTACTAAAGGTTTGGACAATCGACACAATTATCGTTGCATTACATTTGTTGGATAAGTCTCGGTGATTCATCAAATGTGTTTTATGATGGGTACGAAATGTTTGGGAAGTCGACAATATTATTATTGCATTACATTTGCTGGATAAGTCTCGGTATTCATCAAATGTGTTCTATGATGGGTACGAAATGTTTGGGAAGTCGACAATATTATTGTTGCATTAAATGTGTTGGGTACGTAATGTGTTGGATAAGTCTCGGTGATTCATAAAAAATTGTGTTACGATGGGTACGAAAATGTGTTGGATAAGTCTCGGTGATTCATCAAATGTGATTTATGATGGGTACGATATATTTGGGAAATTGTCAAAATTATTGTTGCATTAAATGTGTTGGATAAGTCTCGGGGATTCATCAAATGTACGATATGTTTGGGAAATTGACAATATTATTGTTGCATTAAATTTGTTGGATAAGTCTCGGGGATTCATCAAATATGTGTTATGATGGGAACGAAAGGTTTGGGAAATCGACAATATTATTGATGCATTAAATTTGTTGGATAAGTCTCAGTGATTCATCAAATGTGTGTTATGATGGGTACGAAAGGTTTGGGAAATCGACAATATTATTGTTGCATTAAATGTGTTTGATACATCTCGGTGATTCATCAAGTGTGTGTTATGATGGGTACGAAAGGCTTGGGGAATTGACAATATTATGGTTGCATTAAATGTGTCAGTTTTATATCGGTGATGCATCAAGTGTGTGGTAGGATGGATACAAAAGGTTTGGGAAATTGACAATTTTATGGTTGACTTAAATGTGTCGGTTTTATCTCGGTGATGCGTCAATGATGTGTTATGATGGATAGGAAAGGTTAGGGAAATTGCCAAAATAACTGTTTCATTAAATGCGTTTGATACGTCTCGGTGATTCATTATGGGTGTTTTATGATGTGTGCAACAAATTTTAAAAATAATAACCAATGTAATGTTTGTATTAAATGTGTTTGATTCATCTGCATCGTAATTTGTGCGTTTAAGGTAAGAATTGTTTACTAGGATGTGTACTTGAAGTTTGGAAAACTGACAATGCAACTGTTGCAGTAAATGTGTTCATCTAGACTGTATTGTAAATTGTGCGTTTTACGTAGGAATTGTTCATAATGATGAGTTATGCTGACGAAACCAAGTATAGTTCCGTGGCAAGCAAGTAAGCAACACAATAATAAATAATCAGCGTGATGCAGATGAAGTTTAGAACAATTTAGAATATCTACCAACGAAACCTTTATTACGTCTTTTAAAAGGGATTCCCTGAAAGAAGCAAACACAAACAAGAGAGAAATGTAGCATACTAGGTTTAATTGAGTCTGTTCAAGAGAAGAAATATAATTTGAAACGCCTCTCACGCCCCCTAGCATCGGCTTTAGCGGTACTCTACTTTAATGCCACACAGATTGGGCTTGATAATCCCAAATGACTTGTAAGTAATAACGCTACTGATATGAAGTCGGGCGACTTTTTAAAGCTACCACACAACACCCAACAACATCTAGTGTGAATGTCAATACACACTGCAAAGAGATCCGTTGGAAGCAACAAACACAAACCAGAACGCAAAGTAGCAGACTCGGTTTTATTGAGTCCGTTCATGAGAGGCAATATCATTTGCAACACCTTTCACGCCCCTAGCATACTGATTAGTAGTCGGGGCTACTCTTTACACCGCCACACAGCACTAAACAAACGCTAGTGTGAATGTCAAATAATACTAAAAAGGAGATCCCTTGGAAGCAACAAACAAGAGAGAAAAGAAGAAGACTCGGGTTGTATCGACTTTGCTCATGAGAGGTAGAATAATTTGCAACACCTCTCTTGCCCACTAGCACCGGCTTTAGCGGTATTCTACTTTAAAGCCAGGCAGATTGAGCTTGATGCTCCCAAAATAATAATAAGTAATACCACTACTGAATTGTAGTCGGGGCGACTTCTAACAGCGCCACACATCACTAAACAAACGCTATTGAATGTCAATAAATACAGACAGGTTATCCTTTTGAAACAAAAAACACAAATAAGAAAGCAAAAGTAGCAGACTCGGTTTTATTGCGCCTGTTCACGAGAGGCAATATAATTGTCAACACATCCTATGCTCCCTAGCACTTTCTTTAATGGTATTCTACTTTAAGGCCACACATAATGGGATTGATTATCGCAAAGGACCAGTAAGTAATAAAACTGCTGGTTTGTAGTCTGGTGTGGTTTATAGCCACCCCACAGCACTAAACACAAACGATAGTGTGAATACATCCTGAAAATGTATATATGGCCTAACATGTGCTAAAAAATGGCACAAAACCCCATTTACACAAAAAGAACATCGTATGTCTAACGTAGAAAAATGCGTTTAAAGTTTTAAAAAACAAATACAAAGGCTGTTGAATTAGAACTCTTTAGACTAGTACGCTTTTTGGTATGGGTTTGGCAGAATCTTCATTTTTCCCTAATTGTATTATATTACAAGACAACTGTGATACAAAATATCACAAAACCGGCCAGAAAATTCAACCACCGTGAAGATAAATTGTATTTAGAGAATGTTGGGATTGGTAACAACAAAGTTTGAACAAACATGAAACTATGTCAGTGATACCTCATGTGTTAAACTTTACGTGAGTTACTAATTTAGTTTGCATACTTTTATTTAAATACGACATCTAAGTATCAAATACCAACAAGTTTGTTTATGCTCATGTTCCTTTGTATAATATTTTAACTTAGGTAAACATTGAAAGAAATGAATATACGAATAGAAATACGAATCACCGGTGCATCGTTTCCCACAACGCAACAATTGCATGTCCAATTTTATTTTCAGAATTACAAAAGGAGTATAAAAGTAACTATTTATTTAGATCATCCGGCGATGGAACAAGTTGTTTGCAATAAACATCTTAAAAAAGAACAGGGATAAACTCCGAATAACGAATAAGGAACGAGGAACCAGTTCCTTGTTCCGTATTCGAAGCCGAATAAGGAACAGGAGTATTTATTGCAGATGTTTGCTTCATTTCGTACATCATATAGTTGACAGGACCAAATTAAATCTGGACTTTAAAGGGACATGTACCCACATAACTCTCAATAAGGAACTGGAGTACCATGAACGCATTTTCTTTACACATTCACAAACAGTGAAGTTTGCTTGCCAAGAAACATCAAGAAATCTGTATTCACATCATCTTCCGAAAGATGAAGTGAATAAAATTGAATAGATTTACATAGAAAACTGATAAGCTCGGAATAACAAATAAGGAACGTGGAACCAGTTCCTTGTTCCATATTCGACGGCGAATAATGAATGGGAGTACTTATTGCAGATGTTTGCCACAATTCATACGCCAGATGGTTTAGTGGCGAAAACCATTGAAAAAACATTGCTTCAAGGTGATCTGCTGAAAAAAGAATTGACTTTAAAGGGAGATCCCCAATTGAAGAATTAGCGCAATACGATCCAAACATTTGTGTTTTCATTACTTACAAAGCAATGCTTTTCTGCAAAGAAATTTCGAGAAACCATTTTGTAGGATGACAGGACCTATACAATCTGAACTTTAAAGGGATATGTACCCACAGAACTCATGTGAAAAGTCGAAATAGAAACTGGAGTATCATGAACACATTTTCTGTGCTAACTCACAAACAGTGAAGTCCACTTGACAAGAAACATAAAAAAAAACGTATTCATTATTTCACTTGGCTTTCGAAAAACTGATTTAAATGACCACATTGACACAGAACAGTGATAAGCTCCGAATAACGAATAAGGACGGAGAACCAGTTGCTTGTTCCGTATTCGACGGCGAATAAGGAACTGGAGTATTTATAGCAGATGTTTGCTTAATTGCGTGCGCCAGATGGTTTAATGGCCAAACAATATTGAAAACACATTGTTTCAATGCAATCTGCCGAAAAAAAGGATGAACTTCAAGGGGAAGTGTCTTTTTCAAACTCATTTAAGCTGCAACTGTTATGAAGAATAAGTGTAATACGATAAAAATAACAATTTCCATTACTTACGCCGCAATGCTTTTCGACCAAGAAACTTCGAGAAACTATTTTTGTAGGATGACCGAATCAAAAGATTTGAACTTTAAAGGCACATGTTGCCACATAACTCATGTGAAAAGTCGAATAAGGAACTGGAGATTTTTTTGCACATGGTTGATTCATTTCGTACACCAGATGGTTTAGTGGTCATAGTACATTGAACACACTTTGTGTTTAGGTGATTCATCAATAAAATGATGTTTTTGGTGACTAACCCATCTGGTGTACGAAATGAAGCAAACATCTGCAATAGTGCGCAAAGTCATACATTACACCCTCACAGACAAGTATGTAATTCATGATCACTGAAACACAATAAGCCTCGCATAGCAATCTCTTTGTTTTAAGTATAACTTATAACTGTCGTTTCTTTACTAAATATACTAAATATACTACAATGGCAAGCATGTCCTCGATTTAGTCATTACTGTATTTTGCTTCAATAATCGAAAGTAGTTCTTACATTTGTCGTTTTCACATGTTTGCACTTGCAATTTTGTTTTTACAATTAGCGTATTTTTTGTTTTACATTTAGGATGACAAGATTTTTCATTTGTGACAAAGTGCATTTTACATTTGTGTATTTGTTTACATTTAATGTTAGACTTTAACATTTGTGACAGTTGTTACATTTACGGTAATTGTTACCTTTGAGGTTCTTACAATCGAAATACAGTAACTTTCAACACATATACACAGATTGTTCTAACGATGGAGATAAGGTAGCTGCAGCAGCTGTTGTTTACAGACACAGCATAAAGAGCCGCCCGCCTGACAAGGCCTCTATCTTTTCAGCTAAAGTTAAGGCAATTGTACTTGCATTAGACTATATTCTGAAATATGACTATGATCATATTGTAATATTTTCTGATTCACTTTCATATCTTCGGGCCCTGTGTAATATGAAACACGATAACCCAGCTGTGCTTCAACTTTTATAAAATTCCAATTCTCTTATAGCTGATAATATTATTATTTTCTGCTGGCTTCCAAGCCATATAGGAATACGTGGTCATCATAGAGCTGATAGTACTGCAAAAGCTGCATTAGGTTTACATATATCTAATACCAAATTACCTTATACTGATTTTAAAATTTGTATTAACACATATATTTGTAACTCTTGGCAAGCCGCTTGGGATTTCTCAGTGAACAATACACTCCATTCATTCAGACAATTAAACCGTTACTCGGAGAATGGTGTCCATCTAGTAGACCCATTCTTCGAGACGATGTTGTTCTAGCCATGTGCAGGAAAGAGCATACACGTTATACTCATTCATATTTATTACAAGGTGAGCAATTACCAGAATGTATACCCTGTTTTTTCACCGTTAACGGTCAAACATATATTGTTGTAAAGTGTAGACTTTGATCCTATGCGGCAAAGGTACTACCCAGTTAATAATATGAACGAGTTATTTGATACTACAGATTTAGTCTTGTTATAGATTTCCTGAAAGAAATCAGACTTTATAAATCATTATGATATATTCTTATATATATTTACTTGTTTACACACCCGTTGACGGGACCTTTTTTATTTACATAATATATACATAGTTTACCACATCATCCCTTATTTGTAAATAGTTTTATCTTTATATATTTACATTAATTTCTAATTACTACTTCATTTCTTCATCTTTCATCAGGTTTTGAGAGCAAAATGACCTATTTATGTGTCGACGTGCCGCAGAAAAACACCATTCATTCATTCTTACAATATGTTTGAACTGGCATGTTAGTAGGCTACGTCACCGCCAAGTACAACTTCACAGCATATGTTTGAACTGACATGTTAGTAGGCTATGTCACCTCCACGTACATCTACATACAAGTCAACTGTTGGAAGTGAAAGCGGTTAGTGCCTAATAGCATTGTACATTTAGCCGCCCCATACAGATACATCCCTATAGGTTAAATTCGCTACTGTTCAAAGGCATGTGGTAAACCACCAGCTCAGACGTGGCAAATCAAGTTCATATTGTAGAAACCTATATTTAAATAAAACGATCACATACGTGCTAACAATATAAACATTGAGCATGCATATGCAATAAGTCCTAGGTTTCACTTCTCATATTAGCCCTAGGGCTGAGGGCTGGTATGGCTATGACTTTTTACATTATCAATGCATTGTGCCTGAACCATTACAGCCAACTTGGAAACGGCATGATAACACAAACCGAAAATGAAAATATCTTTGTTTATCCTAGAATATTGTTATTACAACCTTTCGACTGTAGGTAGAGATATAGCTGAAATTGTCTTAAATTGTATTAACAGCTCCTTTTTTGTTACAGCTGCATAGTGTTTTACCTTATTCCTGTCATCCGCAAAAAAAACAAAACTGTTTCAATGACAAGTCAAGCTCCCATTCGAACCCGTAGTGTTGAGAGACGAGAAAGTTTCAACTGCAGCGTATTTACAATCCCGGCCATGGAAGCTCTACTCTTTTGTTTGGTAGAAATGCATGTATTTGTCTGTATATGACTATGTGCAGTTACAAAGTGTGTAACATAAATATTGTTCTTCTTGAAGCTTGACATGTATTTGTCTGTATATGACTATATGGAGATACAAAGTGTGTAACATAAATATTGTTCTTCTTGAAGTTTGACATGTATTTTGTCATTTCGTTTCAAGATGTTGCCATTTTCCAATATTCATTTGATGATAATTTATGTAGATGATCGTTATTACAAAACACTACAATACATACATTTAACAGCTGCGTACATATCACAGATTTATATTAATATGTTATGTTAATTAACACAAGATATGTTTTAACATCAAAAGTGGTCTTCAAAACAAAACATTGTACTGCTAGTTTAATTAATCTTAGCTATATTTATTTAATTCCAACAATCTTTGAGGACCTATCTAGCCCCTGAATGATCGTAGGAGAACACTTACATAGGGAGTTAACAAGTCATACCCTTTCTCCAGTAGTTGTTAAATGTCTGAATATGTACTCATATGTTTATCTCTATGTGCATTATGCTAGGATCCAGAAAGTTCTTACGGATGACGGGATGGTATACATTATTGGTTCTACCCAGAAAAGAAAGAGTGGTCGACCGCTACCACAAAAAAAAATGGACTGTCATATATGGCCTAGCATACAAGGAAAACATGTCTTGGTGCCATTTAACCTATATTAGTATGCGGTGCTGACAAGTTTTTATGAATACACACCTGAGTTAGAAGTCCAAATCCAAAATGTCCGCCACACAAACTATATTGATGCTGTTCTAATACATGCAAATATCAAAAGTGTCGTTTTCATGGGAAATACATCTTGAGTACTAGAATATAATATTTAGTGTATTTTATATATGTTTACAACAACTTTTAATTGTATCGCTCCTATTTCATTTTGATGGGATGTACTTTTATTTTAGATCCGGTAGGCCGTATTGCATACTGACCTTTCCAAGTCTGTATCTCTACATTCACTACTATTTATGTTGCGTATTGTCCTGTTAATTCATTAACTTACTAGTAGTTTAATTTAGTTTGTATTACAGTGGAAACCTACGGTGCCATTGTCATTGAGTGCTGTGGTTTCTAAAGGAATATTTGTTTTCCTTTTTGTATCTAGAAAATGCCACCCAAAATGACTTTCGCCTATATAATTATCAAAACACTCACCTAGTGTGAGTACCAATCTCCTCCGTGGTGTTATATCAAGCGGATCCATTGGAAACAACAAACACAAACAAGAGAGAACATCAGAAGACTCGGAATTATCGAGTCTATACATGAGAGGTTATATAAAAGCACCTCACCTGCATAATTGGTATCCCACTTTAAAGCCGCAAGTATTGGGCTCGAACACTCCGAAGGACAACACGTAACAACACTACTGATTCATAATCAAGGCGACATTGTAAAGCCCCAACCCATTATTGGATGTCTAAAAAAAGTGGAACCCTTGAAAAAAGTGGATTGTTTTGGAAAAAAGTGGATCCCTTGGTAAAAGTGGAACCCTTGGAAGCAACGAAAACAAAAACAGTAGCAGACTCGGTTTTATTGGGAGTGTTCATGAGAAAAGTAATATAATGTGAATCATCTCTTGCACCTACTACACGTTAACGCCACAACAACTGTGATCGGAGACCAGAATATCCGGTCACCTGACTTGCGATATCACTAATCGGCAAAACTATTATTTTGTAACTTCTTTCAAACTATGCTACTGCAGATCCCTTTGGAGGGGTAGGCAGAGGGATAGAATCCCCCCAAATTCATGTTCATTTTATCATTTTTTGTTCATGTTCATTAAAGGTCTTCATCATGATCCCTGCATTGTTTCAGGTGCTATCTCGCTCGTATCAAAAGAGCAGTGGCAGAAAAACAATAACGTGGCTCCAGCGTAAATGGAGTTTCTACGATAGAATTTGCAGCAACTCTGCAGTTCAGGGTGAGAAGGTTCTAGGCCCATTTTCCATATTTCATCTCGATGTACATGGAAGATGAGCCTGTCATGTTTATGCCTGTTAGGCGCCATATAACATTTGCATGTGTTGGTGCGCCTTAAAACCCCAATTCAATTCAATTCAAACAATACTACTCATCTCAGTACCTTCAGTGTCACTGTCTCGATCAATACGTTTCTGTTTATCAGCCATGTGGTGTGTCGTTATATAGATGCAGTAAATAAGTTTCAGTATTCTCGCACAAGCAGACGGAAGGACAACGTATAAACTAACAAACAGTGTCAGAAAGGAATTTGAAGAAAATAACTGTCAGCATTTTCTCAAAAGGTAAGATACTAAATTAGTATACTGAACACATTTAATGCCTTTATCATACAGTTTACTTGTAAATGTTGTTTAACTTGCCGTGTAGACAAAATAGCTTTTAGGCTTTGTAGAAACACAATTTACAACTTGTTTTAATTACGTTATTCTTTTTCTTTTCTTTCTTTGTTTTAGTTACTTAATGTATACTCACACAATGGTATGTGTAAGAAACTCAGATGTAAAAATTACTGTAAATGTAAAACTGCCACACGTTTTAACGCTAAATGTAAAAAATGACACAAATGTAAAAAAAAAACTTTGTCACAAATGTAAAATCTGGTCACCCTAATGTAAAACAAAAAATACGCTAAATACTAAATACCCTTAATGTAAAATCTGTTAACCCTTAATGTAAGAGGTGTCATTAAAGGCTTCAATAACATCTGCCTGAGTATCTGGTGAAAGACTCAACATGAAATCTCTTTCATAGCAATATAAAAACAAATCTGCGACAAATGGTGCACAGTTCCTACCCATAGGGATACCAACTATTTGTCTGTAAACGGTGGTTCCATAACTGACAAAAATATTATCTAATAGGAAAATGAGTGCTTTACAAACTTCATGGCAAGTCCACATAGTGTAATTATCTAAACTGCTGTTAGTAAAAATCCATTTAATATTATTACAGGTCAAAAATGTAGTATTTTCCCTAGCGAATGTTTTTTGAATAAGCGCAATAAACGTGTCTTTAATAAGGTGACGTGGTAAGGTAGTATATAGTGTAGAGAAGGATAAAAATATCGGAGAGGGAAAGCAGCATTCAAGGACGACAGTCAACCACAAAACACAAAAACAAACACGCAAACAGACAAACGAAAAGGCAAAAGTAATAAAAAATGCAAACGACATCACAAACACTAAAGGGTTGACAATATGGCTACCGCCTTGGAACGGTCACTGGCAAAGTAGGCCACTGGGGGTTTAAACCGGTTCTAGGGTGCACCAAACCTCACACTTACCCTACTGTCATCCCATTAAAACAGGACAGTGTAAATAAAGAAATTCCCGCCATAATCTAAACTCTAACCAACAAAGCAGCATCAATAGGCAATATAAGTAAAACACAAATATGCTCGTGTAAATATAATACAAAAAAAAAATAGCCTAGAAAGCCATAAAATGAAGGTACTCAGTGACTTGGCAGAAGCCATAGCAGTAAGAGAATACACCATTAAGGGCACGACAAGAAAGAACATGGATAAACATCAAACGCCACCGTCCCAATGGGCTTTAGGTAGGCGTCATCATAGGGTCCACAGCCTGTCCGGTCATCGTACAATTAAAGAGGAAAGCATAGTGGCGAACTTTAAAAGGGTCCACCACCAAGCATGCAGTACGTTGCAAAATGATAGGGTCATAACCTCTTTTGATAAACTTTTTAACAAGTTTAACAAAGATATTATGAAAGTGATCATGACCAAGAATCTTACGAAGTTTATAAATCACATCACCATAGAAGTCATAAGTGCTTATTGATAAGCCTAAAAACAAAAAGTAACATAATAATTAAGTCTCAGAAAGATATTTGAAATGAAACTAGATAATTCTATAAAAAAACTATGTTCCTATCATGAAACAAATCATGCAAATCTTAAAGAGATACTATCTAAAATGAATATACCAAAACTAACAGAGGAAAATAAAAATCTACTCGAAGGCCCTCTTACCTGAGATATGTTAAGTAGCCTTAAGCGAATGTTTAATTTTAAAAGTCCTGGTTTAAGTGGCTTTCCTGCGGAATTTTACAATTTTTTCTGGGGAGATATAGGGAATTTTATTGTAAGAGCGATATATGATGGTTTTAATAAAGGTGAACTATCTATCTCACAGAAGCAAGGGGTTATTATTTGTATACCGAAAGGAAATAAAGATAAGCAATTCCTAAAAAAACTGGCGACCAATCTCTCTCTTAAATGTTTCATATAAACTAGCTTCTGCAAGTATAGCCCAAAGGCTAAAAAAAAATTACCATTAATAATTAGTGAAGATCAAACTGGTTTTAGACTACTATATGACTTAATTTTCTATGCAGAACAATATAACATTCCAGGACTATTATTACTTATTGACTTTGAAAAAGCCTTTGATTCAGTTGCGTGGACATTTATTTTAGAAGTCCTGGACTATTTTAAGTTTGGGCCTTACTTTAAGGAATGGATAAAAGTTCTATACACAAACACTGAATCTTGAATCTCTGTAAACGGTCACCTTTCAATGGTTCAATCTTCAAAGAGGCTGCCGACAAGGGCGATCCGCTGTCACCATATATTTTTATTCTTTGCGCAGAGATATTGGCTGTTCTCATGAGAAATAACCCCAATATAAAAGGTATTAAAAAAAAGTCGGGTCAACAAAACAGTTAATATCACAGTATGCAGACGATACATCTTTATTGCTAGCTGGTTCAGAGAACTCACTTAGAAATTCTCTTAATGTGCTAACATTTTGTGCGGAAATGTAAGGCCTTAATATCAATACTGAAAAACCTAAATGTGTATGGTTTGGCTCAGTGAACAAATAGTTATATTAAACTATGTGAAGATTATGACCTATCTTGGGAGAATGAATTTACAGTGTTAGGTATTAACTTTTCTGTTGATCTTGGATCAATGCTAGAAATAAATTATGATGAAAGAAATCTTGGATGTTAAACAATTACTATTAAATTGGTCCAAAAGAATACTGACGGCTATTGGAAAAATTAAAGTAATAAAGAGCTAAGCCATGTCCAAAGTAAACCAGCTTATCTTAACTTTGCCAAATCCGAAACAAGACAAGATCCGGGAATAAAAAACACTTTTCTTTAACTTTGTATGGAGTGGAAAACCTGATAAAATTAGAAGATCAACTATGTGCCTTCAATACTCGCAAGGTGGTCTCCGAATGTTGGATTTGGATTTATTCTTCATTTCACTCAAACCAATTTGGATCAGGCAATAAAAAATCTCTAAATATTTTCAACGAATTATAAGCATGTTTTTATAAATTTCTCTTGTTTTGGCTCAGATTAATTATATCTCTAGTAATATAAATAAAATACATAATCCATTTTGGAAAGATAGTTTTACTAGTTATAAACTGTTTGCAGCGAATGCAGATCCAACATCATTGAATAAATTTCATTGTTTTCCTTTATGGCATAATCCACATATTAAGGTCGGCCATAATCCCATTTTTCTAAGACATTGGTATTCAGGAGGTGTAATTTTTATAAATGATATCATGAACTATAACGGAAATATAATGACACTTATAGAATTTACATAAAAATATAACATTCAAACCAACCTTTTAGAATACGAAGGAATAAGGACATCAGTCAGAAATTACCTAAAAAAATTTAATTTCCCACATTTCTCTAGCTATAGTCCAAATCCTATAATAACTCTTCAAAAAGAAATAATCTTAAAGGATGAAAAAGTATGCAGATCCATTTATGATGCAATGATCTCCAATAAAAATGCAACCTTGTTAACAAGAAAATGGATAAATGATCTGAATATTACCGAAAGTATATACTGGTCAAAATTATTCAAACTGCCATTCAAATCGACAAAGGATTAAAATCTGCAATGGTTTCAATTTAGAATAAATCATAGAATTTTGGAGACAAGTTATTTATTAAAAAAAAATGAATATTTCTGATTCAGACCTTTGTGAATTTTGTAACGAAGGTATAGAAACAATAAAACACTTATTCTATGAATGTAACAAAGGAATTTTGGCAAACACTTGCACTTTTCTTTCATAATAAGTGTAAGGACATTAATACAGTATGGTCAATAACCGACATCATCTTTGGAAACGAGACTTTTGATATCGTTTTAAATAAACTTATCCTTACTGCCAAAAAAAAAAATATTCAACCACAAATTAAAGAAAACTAATCCTACTTTAACGGTTTTTAAGAACTATATTCAAATGCTTTTTAAAGTTGAGAAATGTATAACCTACATAAATATGACATTTTCGAAAAGCAATGGACAAGATAGAGGATTTTATTATAAAAACAACAAAACCTTATCAAATGTGGTGGACCTGACTTTAAGCTGACTGGATAAAATCTACATTAATTGTTTAAAAAATATATATATAAAATAAGATTCCAATTTCATTTATTTTATGACAGACTTAATAACAGGGAAAGAATAAAATTGGAGATTATACACAGTTTCATGTTTTTATTTTATGAACCATGATAGATCTATATGAATGGAGAAATATGGCCGCAACTAACATCTCGCTAGGTTTAGTTACCATAGTTGAGATGGGACAAATTCATACAACAAAAGATCGAATGTCTTGTACGCTGTAAACCACTGCAATAGTTTCGCTGAAACTATTTAAACTCAATAAACAAGATAAGTTGCCGCACTGCACTTGCCTCGCTGCGAGTTAGCCTATTAATGCTCAATTGTGCACTCTGATGCCAGCCAGGGGGTACGCGGGAGATGCACAGTATAAAGCAACGAGCAAGCTCCCTGACCCCTGTTATATATGCAATAAACATTTGCCTAGTAGAGCTTATGGAATTTATGGTAGCCAGGGGGTACGCGGGATAAGCACCCTGACCCCTGTTATATGCCTACTACCGCTTAATTGTGAACTATATGCCAGTCAGGGGGTACACGGGAGATGCACACTAAAAAGCTACGGGCAAGCACCCTGACCCCTGACATTGTACTTTTTGTAGATATTCCAAGTCTATATGAACCACCTCCCGCACTCAGGTAAGCCATGATCAGGGGAGACAATCCATTTAGAGTTTTGCTAAAATAATTACCTAGTTATCATTCCTGATTGTCTTGGAATCATTTGTCTAGGTTATACCATATTTCAAATAATTCCCTAATTAAAACAAGACATTCGATCCGAGCTGCAGAATTTCCGCCACAGAAAATATGTAATTTGTCCCCCAAATTCTCAGTACTTGATTAAACTATGGTCAATCAAGAATTTTTCGAGAGCACCCTTAATGGCACCTATAAACAGGTCATTTCCACCTTCAGTTAGGTGAACGCCCTTTTTGGTAAACAACTCTTGATTTTTTCTATTGATTGTATGGGTTATAATTTTTCCCACGAGTTGTATTACAGACAGAGGCACGCGCATTCCTATTAATTCGTTTTCTTTTCAGGTCTAGAGCCTTGGCACATTCTTCAGTGTTGTCCAAAGCGTTTCGCCAAAACAATCTTGGCAGTATGTCAGACCAGATTAATGTAGTGGAATTTAAAACTGAATGTATATATATCATGCTTTCCTTTATCATACCTGACAATTCTGAAATTGTTTTATTATCAACATCATTTCCACCTAAGTGGAAGATGATAATATTTGGTCTTCTTTTAATCATCATTTGATACTGAATTTGTCTTCCCAAATCTTCCCAACACATACCCCGTACTCCTAACCAATGCAAACGGACATTTTCAATGCCTAAATTGGTAATACCCTGTGTAGCTTCCCAATCTTCTGCCCAGTAGATTAAGGAGTCACCGATGATCCAAACTTCTGGAAACAAAATTAAAGGGGGAGTTCTTAGCAACTATTAAGTTATATTAAACTCCTGCGCCAGGTTAGCCATGGTTAGCGGAGACTAGATATATAGAACAAAGACCACCAGATGCGACATTACACTGAATTGTCTGTATTTTCGTATTACTTATAAGCGTATGTACTTGGAATAAGCATTAGAATTCCACCTTTCCATTTTTTGGATGACTGTACAGGGGACACCTTGAATTGCCAAATCGCTAGCCCTCCCAATACGAAAGGAATGTGTCTTAAAATTGCCCACCGACAGCCCTAGATGCCTAATAACCTTCGACAAAACACCTGAAAATTGAGAACGAGTCAGTGGGGCCTTTGTTTCGTGACAAAAAAGATACCCGTTAAAATTGGGCCGCATGTGCAAAAATGACTTTAAAGCGGTCACGCAACATATATCTGACTCCGCCAGTGACAGTATTCGCAGAATATACGGTTTTCCAGATTGACAAGTTTTGGAAATTCTTATCTGTACTAGCACAGCCGTGCTATCATTTTCAAAAGTCAAGTCATTGTAAAGTAATGGTCTGTCTGGCTGCCTTTGATTGGTATAGACCAACTCGCTCACCCTCATTAAACCAAAATATGCTAAATTATACACCGCTCTAAAGGGATTTGCTTCATATGCAGAGAAACATATCTTTGGTAATGCTCCGCAAATTTGTTTTAAAATATTGACCGAAATCGGGGCTCTGGTATCGATTCGTTTACGTGTACGACGAGAACCCTCAAGAAGTTTCTTTACCACAAATGTTTCTGTTGGGTCATCACATCCCTTTATCTTGTGATAAAACCCAATGCCGGAAATATATGTTGTAATTGTAGAAGGAGCATATCCTTTTTCATGGCAACACGTTATGAATAAAATGACTTGTGAGACTGGGACTGGCCACAGCTTTGCAATTTTATAATCAGATCTGAACTTGTCAAAATTGGCCACAGCGTTTTTATACACTAATCTAGTGTTTACTGCCAAACTCGAATTGACTAGCTGGCTGGCTCTATATCGAAGATATTCCAGAGATGGCCTGGAATCGATTCTGGTATGGGTTCCATACCTGGTGCGAGCTTGCGGAACTTTTCCACCTGTAATCGAGAGAGGCAGTCCGTGAGAAAATTGTTTACCCCGCTAATGTGTTCTGCCTTTATCACCATGTTCATCTTTAGGGAGACTAAGGTTAAAGCCCTAAGTAATACCATAACATTATCAGACTTGGATGTCATTGAATTTACGACATGAACTACAGCAATGTTGTCGCAATGAAACAAAATTTTCTTGTTTTGGAGGTTTTCACCCCAGACTTGTATTGCCGCCAGCAAGGGAAAGAGTTCTAATACTGTAATATCATTTGTGATGCCCTTTTCGAACCAGGATAGTGGCCATTGTGCATACATCCATCTTTTGGCAAATATAGCGCCAAAACCCAAACCAACACCTGCTGCACTATCCGACCACAACTGAGCATCGCTGTTTGATAACCTGTCATGAAAGACTGATACACCATTAAACTGCTTAAAAAATGTTAACCACATCATCTAATCCCTGCGAATGTTTTTGTTAACCCTTAAATGATGGTAAGATTTTGTTAAACCACATATTGAGTTGATAAGCCTTCTACAGAAAGGTCTTCCTGGAACGATTGCCCTACAAGCAAAATTTAATGTGCCAATGAGTGATTGCATACTGCGCAATGTCACCTTGTCTCTTTTGAGCATATCAGAAATCTTTGCGACTATTTCTTGAACTTTTTCAAGTGGGACCCGGACAACCATTTGGTCTGAATCTAACTCTAGGCCTAAAAATACAATGACTGTTTGCGGTCCTTCAGTTTTGTCTCTTGCTACTGGGACACCTAATTCATCCATACATACACTAAATTGCAGCATTGTATGTGCACAGTCTAATGTCCCCCTTTTACCTCCAAACAGAAAATCATCCAAGTAATGTAACAAACTACCGCATGTTAACCGCTTTCTAATGCAATGTTCCAGGAAAGTAGCAAATTTCTCAAACACAGCACAGCTAATAGAGCAACCAAATGGCATACATTTGTCAAAATAAAAACATTCCTCAAACTTAAAACCCAACTGATCAAAATCAGCTGGATACACAGGAAGAAGTCTAAATGCCGACTTGATATCAGATTTACCCAACAGACAACCTTGACCTAATTCTTGTACCATAGCTACTGCTTCATCGAAATTAGTGTATTGGACTGAGCACAAAGTCTGGTCAATAAAGTCGTTAAGTGAAGAACCCTCAGGATATGAAAGATGATGTATTAAACGATACTCATTTGGTTCTTTTTTAGGTACGAGACCTATGGGCGATACACGTAAAGTTGGTATAGGTCTATTTGCATAGGGGCCAGACACTCTGCCTTCAGTCAGCTCTTTATCAATTTTTTGTCTTACAATGTCTGGTCTCAATTTTGCTGATTTTAAATTATTTGCTTCAGTTGCAACTCTGGGACCAGTATAATTTAAGCTAAACCCATATTTAAATCCATTTAATATAATAGGTGCATCTGTATGGTCATATGACGCTATCTCTTTTTCAAGGTTTTCAATACTGATTGGCGACTTTGCCAGATTAAATACCCCAATATGATTACCTGCGACTAAATCGTCCGTTTGACCTATTTGACCTATATCCACGGGAGTTTCGAAAAGAGCCAGACCCCCTGGACTGATTCAATGCACCAATTGCTGGCCCTCCCGACCAAGTGAACTGATCGACGGCATTTTGAGATGGGCAACTGGACCTGCCATGTGCCGAAGAATTGCACACTATGCAATTATGGCGGTATTTACACTGGGGCCAACTGCAATAACCTCTATTAAATGCATTGCACTTTATCGTATTTGACGAACTATCTCTGCCAAATGTTGACATACGACTGGCACTTTGTACTAATGTCTGAGTTTGACATGGGGCTGACATGATCCTCAACCATAGATCGGTGTTCAATTTTGCCCATGATTGAGGAAAAACTGCCTGTCTCAGTCGGAACCGCTCGTCATAATTACGCCAACCAAACCCACCCTGACGCGAAGCCGCGTCTCTTATTAAGGCCATGTAGTGTAACAGCTCGTTAGTTTTTTAAGGAAACTTGGCCAGGTAGATGCTCATAAATATTATGAAGGCATCTGTCCATTTCTCAATGGATTGTACCTTTTGATGTGATGCTTTTGGCCTCGACTCCAATGTCCCACTGTCACTTATTCGGAACAGTGCCCCCGAACATAAATCATCTAATTCAACAGCCCCTTTCAACAATAAGCACAAATTAACGTAACCGTTTGAACAGATTCTGTTTTTAATTGACTGCGGGACATGAATATTTATGTCGTCCACACCACACTGTATCGTTTCCAGGCCTGAAGCTCTTTGCTCTAACAGAGCAGGGTCGATTTGGCCCGACGACCGAAACAGACCTTCAAAATCTACAAACCGGTGTTTACCTGTTTGCCCCGAAGTCAATTCCCCTCCGTCTTCCGGATCGAGTATTTGGAATGTCTCTTCCACCTCGTCAACTTCCAGCTCGTCGTCAGACGGAAGCGCTGGTTTTTCGGGTTTTTCGGGCGTTGTCCGCTGTTTTTTCCCTGCCGCCCGCGTTTTCCGAGTAACCGCAGGTTCCTGTCGCTTCGCGCGACGCTTCAGTTGTTGAGCATTCTTTCGAGGCTTTCCTCTTCCAGACATGAGTGTTAATTTCTACGATGTTAATCGATGTTTATAAAATAAGTTTTTTCTTGCTTCTATGTTTCTTAGAAAATCGGAAGAGGGAGAAGTCACATGACAGCAGCAGTGACGTCACGTTTTCGTGCATTCGCCCTTGATGGCGTTCGCCCTAATCATGTTTGCCAACTAATTAAATTAAATCTGCAAAAATAAATAGAGGCATATTGCTAAATGCAATAGCCATTCTTATAAATTTTTACTTACTCCATTAGTACACATCTATTCGCTTTATCTATTTTTTTCTCACCCTCATTCCTTTTTTAAATTTATATTTTTCATATTTCTTTACAATTATCTAGTCTTTATGTTAAACATGAAATACTATTCCAAAATTAAATGCACACTTCTAGAACAGATAAATGTTGTTAACCTATAATTTGTGTAATACTTGTGTTATCGCCCCTGCATACCAAAGATGAGGTAGTGTACAATACAAATACATTTAGAGATTTGTGATGGAGTACATGTAACCAACATAGATAGGAGATTACATTACACTGCATGAAATGAGGAATTTAATTACAACTTAAATCACTATTAAACTACACTTAGATTACTAGTATTATAATGTATCAGTAAATTTAAATTTCCCTTAAATGATAGATTTGCATTGCGTTTAAATTGTTGCAAACTGTTATTCGACAGTTAACTGACATTGAATTCCAACAAAATTCAACACATAGCATTTCCGTATAATTATGTTAACTATGTTAACAACTGTTGTAATCTCCCCGTTCAAAGGGGCACATGGCAACCGTTAGGGCTGTATCAAACATAATTGTTATTGGTATCACATATATGTTACTTCTTTTGGGTTTATAAAAGAATAGTGTGGAGAAATTGTTTTTTGTTGTTGTTGATAGACTTAATAGATTAACGTAATGCAAAACTATGTCACTGTGAACTATTCAAGGTTGTCTATAGAAAAATTTAACTAGACATCAAGTTAGAATCGTCATGTGTCCTCATTTATAAAAATAAATAAATATATATACATATAAAAAAATAAAAATAAAAAATATTAACACATTGATATAGATGATTGGATTTGCAACAAAAGCCTACTATTAAATACTTTACACACAAGAGTCAGAAGCCTAATTAAACATGTTGCCAATCCAGGCATCAGTGATAGCACACTAACCAAAAATATGTTGTTTGTACTACAACTATTTCACTTTCTATTACATGATGTACTATTTCATTTCATATTACATGATATAATAATATATAGGAGCATGTATAACTATATATAAATATTCAACAATACCATTGTTAGGAATAGAAAAAAAAATGTATATTTATTTATCATTTCAGTCCGGTTCTCTGAGTTTACCCATTTAATGTGTATTTTGTTTTCGTTTCAGGCTGGTTCTCTAATTTCGCTGTTCTATTGGATAGAAGATAATACCGTGATCCAAAATCCCGGAAATAATAATGTTGCATAAACAAATACAGTTCATCAGTATAACTGTATTTGGAGTGGTTGTAATAATGTCGTCTGCTGCATGGCTTCTAAATTCGGTTTCGCCAAGACAGCACATCATGTCTGCTAACAAGCCAGAAACAGACGAGGTAGGCCTAGTGCTCAGTAGTGACGGTCTACTAGCCAAACAGCACATCAGGTCAACTAACAAGCCAGAAACAGAACAGGTAGGCCTAGTACTCAGTAGTGACGGTCTACTAACAACACAACACATCAGAGCAACTAAGACGTCTATAACAAGAGATGTGCATCGTGACGAAATTAGCATCTTTGAAAAACAACATCGACTTACAACACTATGTGCAGTGGATAAGGTAGCTGATGATGCTGACAGTAACGTGACCAGCGACATTAATTTTATATATCATTTAGACGTTTTGTCACAAGTACGTAAAATTCACGATGATAATGTACGAAAACAGGGTCACTTTGAACGTGCTACCTTGACTAAACGATTACCAAAATGTCTAATTATCGGTGTAGCTAAAGCCGGAACTGAAGAACTCAGGGATTTCATGGGAGTGCATCCATATGTTGTCGTACCAAAGAAAGAAGCGAATTATTTCAACTCGGGCTACTCCTTTAGGAAAAAACCCAGTCACTACGGAAAAGGTCCCATTTGGTACAAAAACTGGATGCCAGAGAGCTATGCCTCACAAATAACTATAGAAAAAACACCAAAATATTTCTGCACACCGGAGGCTCCAAAGCGAGTGCATGATATGAACAAAGATATGAAACTTATTTTAATGTTGCGAGAACCTTCATCAAGGATCATGTCACACTATACATGGCGTCAACATCAGCCAGAATCGGACAAAAAGTACAAAGACTTTGAAGAGTATATATTTAAGAAAGGAATACTAAATAGCCAAAATGTGTATTTTACCGAATCAATGTACGTAACATGTATGAAACTGTGGTTACAATATTTTGATTTAAGTCAGTTTCTTATCATTGAGAGTAATGAATTCCGAGACAACCCATTGTGTGTTTTACAAAAAATAGAGACACTTCTAGGCCTGGAGCACATTTTTAATAATGAAACATTTGTATTTAATAAAGAAAAAGGGTTTTACTGTGTGAAAGATACAATACAAACAGGAACGAAATATACAAATGCGTATTGTTACAACCAACGACGCGGACGAAATGAACATTCCACACAAGTGAACGCAACCATTATACGCGCATTGGAAACTTTTTTTAAGCCGTACAATGAAGATTTATTTCAACTGATTGGGCACAGATACGATTGGTGAGAAGAGACCATGAATTTAAGGATGATATAGATACAGTTAATTTAATCCTGCACGATCAGATATCGAACCAAATTCTAAAACGGTTATTAGTTTTACGCTTTTCTTTTTAAACGATAACACAAACTGAGGGTTATTCAACACTTTAACTTTTTAAAGACTGCCAAAACCGAGGGTTATTTTACTTTTTACTTTTTCAAAGATAACAAAAACCGAGTGTCATTTTACTAAAAACGAACCAGGCAAATATTTCAGAAGTGATTCTTATAATAATGTTGTTTTTTTCATGTGTACTACACAAATTGTTCTGAAAGCTTATCTGGAGCACTGAATCACACTAATTATCATGACTAATACGGTCGAGGCTGATAAAATATGACTAGCTATAGTATCGATTAAATTGTTAAATGGTGATTAATGGCTACTATTATGGCGATGTGATGAAGACACGTCACCTGATGTCTAGCCATGGCTACGATGTTGATATAACTAGTTCTTACCAAGTCTTATTGCAATTACCCGTGTGGCATGTGATAATTACATTATTCATGTTTGAAATATTAATTGTAAGCAATATTACGTTAGGTTGTATTGACTTAAATTAATTATAATAGGGTACGCGCGACAAATATGAATACATTAGTATAACAACCACGATGTATGTGCTGATAAATCTAAGTAATTTATGATGCTGATTAGTAATATCGATGACGACTATTTATAAGTGTGATGATGATAATGATAAAACAGTGATGATGTTGATAACATATGATGAATAGGATTAGTAATAAATAGCGAACGTGTAACGCTCGCTTTGCAGTACAATTGGGATTAGTTTTACCGCCAAGATTAAAATAGCTATCCCTGGCGCGTTACCATAGTTAGGAAATACCTTCTTCGTGTCGTTTATTTTGATATGTTCAATGTAATTTATATTGGTGTTTTATGGGTCATGTAGTTTACTTTTATCAATTAAATACATAAAGGATGTATTTGAACAATTCTAAAGATAATACCAATCATGATGTACTTCCTTTAAACTTGACTGTAAAGTTCACGTGCCTCTCTTGTATCCGCTAACGGCTTCGATTGCGCACGCATACATTCGTGTTCATGATTAGTTCTAATGTTTTAATTAGATTGATCGATATGGATTGTGCAGAAAGAAAATCGTTTAGACTACGTCAATTTTCGCGTCTGATGAAGTTTCAATTGAAACTGCGTCCATCCTTCCGTCTAGTTGCCAATGAAACGAGCATGTAATCCATCAGCTTCTAGTTTGTGTGACTATGTCAACTTGGTGCGAGGATGTATGCTTTGTTTGGAGCTTTATGAATGTAGTTTTAGTATAGATACATATATTCTCTATTTAGATACTTACTTAAATACTCACTTATATTTGTTTATGAAGTGTCTTTTCAAACCATTAATGAACTTAAGTATATTCGCACACAGACAGTTGACCTGTCATCATATAAAAATGAGTAATCTATACTCATTTGACCATAAAGGCTTTGTTTTAGAAAAATCAAACACACAATGTATTATGTTCCGAAATAAAATGTTGTGGTTATATGTTCTTTCCTGTTTTTTTATTTTCCGACAACCAATACGTGTTTTCATGATAATTAAGTAAGGCTGTAAAAATATCAAGGTCCACGAATGCTGCCAAACATATCTTCACACGCGCCACAAAACACCTCTTCAGTATGACTGCGCAGTTATGTCACTTCACGTTTATCCCCATCGAAAATATGTCTGACTTACATGTAATATTTAAACAATTGTGTCCATAATCTCCCAACACAAAAACTTCCTTGCGTCACGAAATCGCCAATCTTTATATTATCACACCTTCAGCTATGTGTCAACCGGTGCTGGTTTCAATGGTACTAAAAGCTTCATTCGATTTACAAAAAAAAATACATAACTGCTAATATCTTTACTTTCGCAGCGCGATTATTACGGGTTTGCTATTATTACGGTTACCCATTCTTAAGGTATTATACCACTAATTATTTTCCCCATAGACACCAATGTTAAAGTGTCACATATTAATGATTTGCTGCAAATTCAACAATAGATATGTTTTATTCAGCAAAATTCCAAAACGTCATGAGACCCATGAGGATAAATCATGTGTATCGATCGATGAGATATCTTCCCACCACCATATTTCCACAACAGCGTCAGTTGTTCTCCATTTCAAAACTTATGAAATCAATTCAGTAGCAAGATTTATATTTGATTTGTGTCTCTCTCATTTTAATGGAGAGGACATACCGGAAAACACCTATTTAAAGTTGCTATCCCGCTAACAACAGCCGAAGTTTACAACTTTTTCCCCTCTCTATACCTATTGACGACGAGGTAAATAATATTACATAACTTACATATTTTGAGAATCCAAACTCTAAAGAAACAATATAAACGGCTTTAACCATCCAGGACAAACACGAAAACTGGAGCTTTGAATTAAGAGTTAACAACTCATAATTCATTTTACGTATATTCAATCAAGGGTGTTTTAAGAACCCGTGAAAAATACTATACTTTTAATCGCCACATTTATATTATCATATGACCCGAACACCTGGACATAGTTATGATAAACGGTTTTGTAGTGTAATTATTGCTGTTATTTGGCCGGTTAGTTTCTTTAACGTTTTATCTCAAAAACCGTAAACGGTAATTCTTTGAAAGAACTTGATATTGGCATTCACTGGTTCCTAATCCTTATGACCAAGCGGCCTCTACCTATAATAACTTTATTATGGTAACATTCTGGTCATACTTTTTTTCTCCAATGGACAATGAAAACCGTCAAATCCTGTTACACTTAGCCTAGATTGTCACTGCAGTAACCGCTACCATCTGCGGAAGCCCCAACCTACCACTGGCATTGGCATTGATACATATACTAACGCCAAATCAATTATATTTGACTAACTGTTTGGTTTAATATTTATTTAAACTTTCAGAAAAGTCGAAGGTATTATTTTGATACCTGGTGTAATTATTTTTCATAAGTCTCAAATGTCAGCACAATAAGTCTTTGTCTATAGTAGGTAATTGGAGTAACGAGCTGACATCGGTGCATATATATATTCACCAAAAAATGTACCCCCTTTTTTTGCTGGTATTCCCATAGGCCAGTGTTTAAGGCATATGACAGCTTGAACAGCGTTTTAATTAAACAATGTTTGATATTTTTAATCATACTTCATTGAGTACTAAATATTGCTTTAAACGATTTCAAATTTTGCCAAACAATTTTCTTTTATGGATGCTATGGAAACCTTAAAGGGAGGTAATTTGATGATTGATGATAATCAAACGCTGCTACCTACACAATCGGTGTTGTGATTTCTGTTTCGAAAGCACAATATGGAGAGTATTGTCTTGGATAAATTGAGGTAATGTTTATAGATTGTATGTGTTTTTACCAAAATTAGATGGTTTAAGAAAAGGGGGATAACTCCCTTGTGTACTGAACTTTTCAAAAACATATTTTGTTTGGACTATTGGTGGTGATCGATCTAATTATTCTATATACATCATTCATTATTTTCTGTGTTGATGTCTATATTATAAGGGGAAAAAAGGGGTACTTTTTATTTTTGCTCAATATATATACTGAAAGGAAAAAGAAACGCGACTCGGGAATTTCCGCTATATATTGTATGTACAATATGCTGCTGTTAATCGAATGGTACATGGCTACGTAATATCTTTCCTTTCGGGAAAAAGACTAAAACAACACGTAACACAGCAAATAGTATTCCTGCAAAGTTTGCATTATTGACAGAGTACGCATTTGGTTCAAGCTTGTGAGCAAACTTAGGATGCAAAATTGTGCAAACTCTTTACGTTAAATACAGAACTGAACTGGTTCAATTTTTCAAAGAGGACTTCAACATTTTTGAATTTCTTGTTACAACGTGTACTGTGATTAAAACGTCTACAACATCACAGTTGTGTCCTTTTTCTAACTAACTGCAACTTTTATTTTTACAAAACATCTTGGGATTTCCTTGGACTATATTTTATCACATAACGTCTCTTGTTAGCAGTGTCGAACACCCAGCCTAGAACGATGTTGATTGGTTGAGTTAAACCTGTAACACTACGCAAGTTTATTAACTGAAACTATTTTATTTATTACAAATTCACCCAGATCTGAGTCATAAACTTATTATTTGTGACAGCTTATAAACATAATGCACGTTATACAAAACATTGTTGTTGGTTTGTTAAAATGTTGGCGCAAACTGCTATGTTGTAAAGAGGTAAAACACGAACTCTTTTATACGCAACGTTATGTTTGTCCTTTAAGAAGGTTGGCTGACAAAGGACGTAGTGCTGAGATTGTTTCAAAATTAATATTTAAAGCTTCTTTGGTATCATTTAGATGCACAATTATCAAAAAAAAGTCTAGGTCACCACACTTTTTCCCCCACTAGACGTCATTGAAGAAGGCACATATTTCTAACTTCAAAATTACACTAAAAAGAGGAAAAATATAGTCATTGAACATTTTCACAATTGTTTTCATAACATTATATTTATTGAAAAACAGCAGTTAATTTTCGATTGCATATATAAATATCTTACAAATCATACAAAACAATTGTAATCCTCGTTCTTGTTACTTTAAAAAGCAAACATATTTGGACAGTACCCCACCCACATTTGTGTTTACCGAAAAATTAATTCAAGAAAAAAAACGTATGTTCTAATGCTCAACTTTTTTTAAAACTTGTATATGACAATGTCCAATGACATTTCTTTCAAAACAAATAAAACAATATATAGGTCACCAGGCTTCTAATGATTTTTTATTAAAATAAAAATTCTTTTAAATTATACCCATTTTGGAGTAATTTTGACATTTTCAATGTAAAATACTGTATACACAATATTGACATGGAGATCGAAAATAAAATTAGCTCAGTATCTACTTTTATATATGTATTCCAATGTTGAAAAACAAAAATCTAATTTATTTTACAGCAAAAGGATAAATTCTACTCAGAGCTACCCATACCCCCTATTTTGTTGACAACAAAAAATGATCACAAATGATGGAAAAAATATGGAAAAAACAATTTTGCTTAAAATCTCATATATTACCATCTTAAATCCTACATTATATCCATATCTACTAGAATGCAAAAAATTAAACAATTATGTTGTCAAATAAAACCTTGATTTAAAACATAAATTGTTTAGACTTCAAGATGTCAAAACTTGCCCAGCCAACATCCTTAAGTCAATATGAGGACACAACTATCAAAACCTCCATCCTTATTTACGCCCTCTGGAATCGTGTAATTTTTGTTTCGGATGTTTTCTTCTTTTCTTCCTTTTTCTCTTTCACAATTGCTACTAGTGTTAGTACTAGTATTTGTAGTAGTAATAGTGGTATTAGTTGTAGTGGTGGTGGTGGTGGTGATGGTGGTGGTGGTGGTGGTAGTGGTGGTGGTGGTAATAGTAGAAGTATTAGACGTTTGTCATGTTTGTGTGTTGTTATGACATCGCCGGTCATATACGATGAGAGGTCGACCGTCGAACACTTCATAAAACCCGTCTACATGGAGAGGTTTTTCTCTTAGCCGTATAGGCAGCCATATTTACTCTATGTTTCTCATTTTCAACGTTTAAACCCTTGCTTTGATCTCAAACTTGTAACAAATCAAACTGAGTTTATATTGCAAACTTGTAACTATTATTAAAGATCAATTTAAAGTTTAGTTCAAAACTAATTGACAATTAGGCAAGCATTCCCTAAGAAAAAAAGGCAATACTATAAAATATCAAAAAGGCAGTTGATGATACTTTGACTGACTTTTGCACAATACCACAATTATATCACAATAGCTCAGTATCACAATTACAAATAACACTATTCAAACTGTCATATTATGATTGGTTTACGTTGTTCCTCTTCGTCAATGAACAACTCAAGAACTACAATTAATATCTGCATTTATCACAAAAGACTGAATCCTAATAATGGGATGCATTCCAAAGACGACCTGCTGAAAGATTAGTAGTTAGATTAATGTATCAAGTAAACCGATATGTTTCAATCGCACGCATGTTACAATGAATTTATCCAATAATAAACATACCAACACGTTTGTCCTTTGATCCTGGAATTGAAATTGACAAAGAAATGTACTCCCCACAACATAGACGTAAACCCGATGACAGAAAAAATGATAAGTTATAGTTAACAGTTATGAAAAGCGATGGGACTAATAACAATATAACTTGTTAGGACTAATACTTAGGTTAGGTTACTAGGATGATGTGTACATATGATCACATATGATATTGCATGAGAGAAAATATTGATAACTATGATGACGTGTACATATGGTCACATATGATATCAAATGAGAGAAAATATTGGTAACTATGATCATATGTGCATAAGGTCGCAAATCATACTGAACGAGAGAAAGAATTGTTAACTATGTTCATGTGTATATATGGTCACATATCATATTGACCGAGAGAACATATTGGTAGCTATGATGATGTTTACATATGGTCGCATATCATATCGACCGAGAGAAAGTATTCTTAACAATGTTAATGTGTACATATGGTCACATATCATATTGACCAATAGAAAATATTGTTATCTATGATCATGTAATTCAATTTGTACATATGGAAACATATGATATTGACCGCGAGAAAAGATTGTTAACAATGATCATGTATGATAATGTCACATATCATATTGACCGAGGGAAATATTGGTACTATGATGATGTGTGCATATGGTCGCATGTCATATTGACTGAAAGACAGGATTGTTAACTTTGATCATGTATAAATATGGTCACATATGGTATTGACCGAGATTAAATAGTGTTAACAATGATCACGTAAGATATTGTGTTCATATGATCACATAGTATACTGTCTAAGAGAAAGATTGCTGACTTTGAACATGTGTACATATGGTCACCGATATATGATACTGACCGAGGGAAAAGATTGTTAACTATGTTAATATGTACATATGGTCAAATATCATATTGGCTTAGAGAAAACATTGTTAACTATCTTCATGTGTACATATGGTCACATATGATATTGTCTGAGAGAAAAGTTTGTTAACTTTGATAATATGTACATATGGTCACATATAATATTGACCTAGAGAAAAGATTGTTAACTATGTCAATATTTACATATGGTCACATATCATATTGACCGAGAGAAAATATTGTTAACTATTTCCATGTGTACATATTGTCACATTTCATATTGTCTGAGAGAAAAGATTGTAAACTATGTCAATATTTACCTATGGTCACATATCATATTGACCGAGAGAAAACATTGTTAACTATCTTCATGTGTACATATGATAATGTCTGAGAGAAAAGTTTGTTAACTTTGATAATATGTACATATGGTCACATATGATATTGACCGAGAGAAAAGATTGTTAACTATGTCAATATTTACCTATGGTCACATATCATATTGACCGAGAGAAAACATTGTTAACTATCTTCATGTGTACATATGATAATGTCTGAGAGAAAAGTTTGTTAACTTTGATAATATGTACATATGGTCACATATGATATTGACCGAGAGAAAAGATTGTTAACTATGTCAATATTTACATATGGTCACATATCATATTGGCCGAGAGAAAACATTGTTAACTATCTTCATGTGTACATATGATAATGTCTGAGCGAAAAGATTGTTAACTTTGATAATGTGTACTGAAATTCATATATGATATTGACCGAGAGAAAATATTGTTAACTATGTCAATATGTACATATGGTCACATATGGTCTCATATCATATTGACCAAGAGAAAATATTTTTTTACTATTTTCCTGTGTACATATGTTCACATTTCACATTGTCTGAGAGAAATGATTGTTAACTTTGAAACTGCGAACATATGGTCACATATGATATTGACACAGAGAAAAAATTGTTAACTATGTCATTTGGTCACATATTGTCAATATGTACATATGGTCACATGTCATACTGACTTAGAGAAAAGAGTTTTATCTTCGATAATGTATACATATGGCCACTTATCATATTGACTGAAAGAAAATATGGTTAACTATGTTAATGTGATATTGAGTGAGAGAAAAGATTGTTAATTTTGAAAATGTGTATTTTTTCTCTTATGGTTGTATATGATATAAAACGAGAGAAAAAATTGGTAACTATGATCATTTGCACACATGGTCATATTATATTGACCGAGAGAAAAGATTGTTATTTATGATCATGTATGATAATGTGTACATATGATCACATATACTATTATATGAGATAAAAGATTGTTAACTTTGATAATGTATACTTATGGTCACACGTGATATTGACTATAGAAAAGATTGTTAACTATGTCAATATGTACATATGGTCGCATATCATATTGACCGAGAGAACAGATTGCTAACTATGATCATGTGTACATATGTGGTATTGACCGAAAAAATAGATGTTATGTATGATAATGTTTACATATGGTCACATATGATTGCGACTGAGATGAAAGAGTGTCAACTATGTTTTATGTGTACATACGGTCACATGTGGTATTGACCGAGATAAGAGATGTTAACGATGGTAATAAATGCATATGCTCACATATGATAGCGACCGAGAGAAAAAGTGTCAAGCATGTTAATGTGTACATATGGTCACATATGATATTGACTGAGACAAAATATTGTTAACTAAGCTACTGTATACATATGGTCACATTTGGTATCAAAGACGTCATGTGCAAAGAAAAACTGCGATGACCAACACTTTGTTGATAATTTTATTTCTAACAGATACCATAGAAGCTTTAACTATCAATTTAATAAATCTCACCACTACGTCCTTTCCCATCCAACATCCTGAAATCAATATTTATTTCATGTAAGTACACACGTCTCTTTGTCCCAAAGATACGGCGATAACCAGTTTATCAGATGTGTGCTCTACCTTTTTCAGTTAAAACACATTTTACTTTAACATCTTTAACATCTCTAGAAATTAAAAAATACCAAGTGTTTAAAGGAAGAATTCAAAGTGATTTGGCAACGAATGAGGACGTTTGTGTAAAAAACTAGTATTTTTGTGAGCGAATATTGAGAACATATGTAGTGAAATCAACTTGGATAGTTTGTGCTGAATTGTGAATAAAAGAAGCTCATTTGAGCACATACATCCGAACATTAAGTAAGTATTTATTATGTTTGGTTTTGTATGTTATATACTATGTTTAGTGGAAGGTATCTTCATAAATAAACACTTAGAATGATAAGACACTGTCTGTAACCTACACTATCGTATAATTGTCTCTTGACATTTGTATCGTGCCTCCTTGGTCAAACGTTGCGTTTGAAACATTCTTGCTTCTCACCGTTTCGAGATCCAATCCCACTGTGAGATCGAGCTGTAAATGAGAAAGTGTCGATGATTATTACAGATAACAGAGTGTATAGAGTACTGGTTATAAAAGTGGATGGTCTGCCTCCGCCAAGAAGTCATATATAGTCTAATATGTGATGAAAATGACGTTAAACATCATTAAACCGACCTTAACATGTATAACCTCTTGACATCTATTTTTTATTGTTGCAGCTTTCGGATTTGTATCTACTTTTAGCCCAACATTAACGTATGTTCCTTGTTCCGTATTCCCTAGTATGCGTAGGAAACATTACACCAGTTAGTTATTTGATGTTTTAATTAACTGTGTCAATATTATACATGTAATTGATTTATATGACAGTTCACGGCAAAGTGTACAGTGAACATATTTTTTAGTATATTTTTCTTCTCTCTTCTCTCATTTATGTTGTTAACGTTTACACAGCTTAAAAAATGTAAATCCGGTTCTCTTATAAAACAAACATGTTAAAATTACATATTCAACAGAGGTATCTTAACCCTTAAGAATTGTATTAAATTAGAAAGGTAAATACAGTTAAACTAGACAGATAAAACGTTATTTTATTTTATTTTACCATTTCAATAATGAACCAAATGTTTCTGTTTCAAATATGCATGATATACATATACATGTGTTAAACTTCCTTAAACTTAATCAATATATAGCTGCGTGTTACCATTTAATTAAACCTTAATCTACATCTTGACAAGTATCTTTAAAATGATTATCTTTTAATTACTTAAAGGACAGGAGGCGAACTGGACGCATTTATTTATGGGTTTTAATCCAAATACGAATACAACAGTCATAATGTGTTTTAGGTTCATATCCAGTGTGCATATGCACTAAACTATAACGAACACATTATGCGTACGATTTAATTATTGTTAAATAACTAGTTTGGTCTTGACTCGGCTAGTTTTGTTGTATACACCGGTAACAGTAATTCATATGATGCTTTAACATGTTTAAGGCTCTTATATTTGTTTGCGTTGTGATAGAATACACTAATACACTTACCAAAACGCTGGCAAGTCGTCGACCTTTCCAGATCAAACAATAAAAATTGTAGGTGTACCCATAAATTATATTGATGACATAAAATGTCGCATGACGACTTAAATTATGTTGAGATCACGTTAAGTTGACTGAAATATTGCGTCACACATTCTTATCTGGACAAGATACATATGCCGACATATTCACTTCTGTAGCAACAAAAGATGCAAGCAGAGCCATAGTTGGATTCACGGTCCATCTACAAGCATGTGATATATTAAACAAGAGGACCAAAACGGCACTGAATAGCTCACCTGATTATCTTCGCAAAGATAAAAAAGCTTATAATCATAACAGAATGAGATCACGCAGTCGATGGTGCAATATCACATATTCCTGCACCCGCGGTAAGGTGTATATGGTGGGGATCTCAATGGTTTCCACGTTATGACACAAGTACTATGTCCTAAGGGATGGACCCCGGGGCCAATACTGGTGGGATGGTTGTATCCATCTGTTCATGCCCAGTGAGTGTATCTGTTATGCGCAAAATGAGAATATGGTCAATTCCAAAATTGCTCTGCGAAAAGTAAGAATTTTTAAAATGCGCGGCATTATCGGAATTCTCAAAATGCGCGGTTCAATTCCGGAATCTTCCGTGCGCACAGTAGTAATTAGCACACAGTAGGGAAGTTTTGGTTCTAGTGGTTAATTGTAATACTGACGGCAAAGGCCTTCGTTAATAATGCTGGAAGGACTTGTAGTTCAAACATGTTGCTTGCATATAAGATAAAAGCAATATCGTATGTTTAAATTGCAATTATACACGTGATGCAACGTATGTTTGTCTCCTCATTGTCTATAAAATGTATATTAATATCCACTATTTATTAAATATCATTCAAATATTCAAATATCATTAATAGCAATACCATAAACTGGTAATTTGTTCTCAAACGGTATGTGCAAATGATTGTTTTTAGTCCAGGTGGCAGATGACAGATGTTCTGAACAATAAGACAGTTTGACATTTAATATATTTGTAAACCTTATCAGTATAATACTTTAATAAATATGATTAAAACAAGCAAATAGTAGTTGTAGCTTTAACACCTGATGCATTTATAAAGCAATTGACGTGTTTGTTATTTGATAGATGTTCAATATTGACTTCTTTTGTATATGCAAGTATATACGGCAACAAACCAGGGTCTCATGTTTGTATATAGAGATCATAGTAAAATCTCTAAAATATATATGGAATGCTCAATTTGACCTATTATTAGAAATATTATTGTCTGTGTCGTGTTTTGCTTTTCATTTTTAGGAGGATTGCGTAGCAAATCCAGGCTAATGGTTTGGCGATTTCCTCTATCTTCTGTCCGTCCGTCCGTCTGTCCGTCTACGCATTTTGACGTTTTGGTCAACGTTTTTGGTTAAATTTGTTGTTTTTCCTCAAATCTCAGAAAGGAATTGCCGAAAAGCTTTGAAACTTCAGTTCATTTCAGTAAAAATGGTGAATTGCACCACTGTGCTTCTCTTGTTTTTTGTTTTTTTAGCCATAATGTATCTCCTTATTTCAGTAATGTGAATCCGCGCTTTATTGTTTGAGGGCTTCAACTTGTTTTCTTAATAAGTAAGTTCATGTTAATTATTTACCAAACCAAACTATGATTTTTTTTATATATTTTATCTTTCATAACAGACGGATAAAATAATTAAGCATAATTTATGAAAATAGAAATAAATAGGTTTCAAAACACTATATTCCTTTTCAAATCCAAACACAAATTCGTACTTTGCGCGAAACATTCTCAAACTGCGCCGACACTTGGTGCATATTTTATATCGATTAACCCCTTGCACAATTCCGGAATCGTCGGGCATTTTAAGAATTCTTACTTTGCGCAGAGCAGTTCCGGAATCGTCCATATTCTCACATTGCGTATAACATACATATGGTTATATGGTGGGGAGCTCAACGGTTTCCAAGTTAAGACCAATGTGCTACATGTCCCTAGTGGGGACGGACCCTGGGCCTATACTGGTTGGATGTATGTATCCATCTGTTTATGCTCAGTAAGTGTATAACTGTAGTTTCAGAGAAGAAAGTTAACTCTTCTAAGGTTTTTCCCCTATAGAAGTTTGTGTAAAACACGTGATACATATGACCAAGTATCGAACAAAGAAATTAAAGTTATCAGAAAAAAAAAGTTAACTGAAGTTAACTTACCTAACAAAACTGATGACGCAAAACATGACCTTGACCTTGGCATTTTTTGTCGTTCAGCGATGTCCACCAATGCCAACAATATATATGACCAAGTATCAAAGACGTAAAGTGAGGCAATCACATAAAGTTAACTGAGGTTAAGTTACGTAACCTAGGTTAAGTTACCTAACCAAGGTTAAGTTTGGGAACAATAAGCAAAATATGACCTTGACCTTGGTAATTTGTGTCGTTCAGTCAACCGATGTCAACATTACATATGATCAAGAATCAAATAAAGAAAATGAGGCAATCCCGTGTATGCAGTTAATTGAGGTTAAGTTACCTAATCAAGGTTAAATTACCTAACCAAGGCTAAGGTTTGGGAAAATAACGCAAAATATGACCTAGACCTTGATCATTTTGGCGTGATGATGTACCCAACAAAGCATTTGCCAAAGTTTCATAAAAAATCGAGTGACTGCTATGACTCGCTACCCACTAACGTGGGCGAGACAAAAACAGTTATGGTCATTCAATTTATTACATCTTCTGTAAAACAAAGATATATGTCGACGTGTACATGTCAACAACTACCTTTATATATTGTCATGCCGTTTTAATCTATAGCCATCAATCATTTTGTTATTACACCTTAATTATCATTGAGAAGGAATATTGTTTTCATTATCTAACATACATAAGACAACAGAAGCATATATACAGCGACCAAGTCGTTATCTTAGGATGTCTTAACACTGTATATTACGTTAAAACGACATATATTATAGTATGATCACATCATCTGGGGGGTACATTAAAGTTTCCATTCATACGCCCCATATTTCTATCCGGTGCAAGCGTCGGAATTTAATAATTACAATCTGATCCCTTCGAACTCAAGAAGACGCTTTCCGCCAGTTTTGTCAACATAGAACCAAATTCGACACAGAACACATAACTTATGTTCATAAATGCACTTACACCGTGTACACTCAACATAATTGTTCAATTTCCAAAGCCCCTAGTCCATCAGTGTTTTCAGCACTTTGATCGATGTATGGAGAAGGGTAAATTCGCAATGTGCGTGTGCGCGCGGGTGTGCGGGAAGGCTGGGAGGAAGGGGTGTTTTGGGATCCTCCCCCAAGAAAAAAATTGAAAAAATATACTGAAAATGCTGCAATCTGACGAGTTTTCGGTGTATTTATAGTAAGCTTAATAAAGCTTTGTTTTTCAATTATTTCGTACTCATTTTTCTATATAGGGGGTAGGTGTGATAGGGTGAAAAAATGACTGAAAATGCTGCAATATGACGAGTCTTCAGCGTATTTTTTCATACATTATGGGCATACAAAAAAACGTTTTTTGTTTTATTTCTTTTAAGAAATGCTTATGTAGTTATACATGGAATGTATCGAGATTGAATATATATATATATATAGAGAGAGAGAGAGAGAGAGAGAGAGAGAGAGAGAGAGAGAGAGAGAGAGTGGTGGGGCTTACAACACCCCTCTAGCACACTCTCATCTACGAGACGGTGAACTTAAACTATTGGTGAGCTTACACCCTAAACAATCCCTATGCCCTCGTCTAGCTCTGTGAAAGTTCAGTTAACTGACACATACCATTACGGACGCATGGTCGTAGACAATAACATGAATGTTCGCCACAATGTCCATAACTTACCAGATTAAGGGGGTTGCCGGATCCCCCCCCCCCCCCCCACACACACACACACACCCACTAAATCTGCGCATACCCGCTTACTCTTCTAGACGCGCGTGGATAGTATTCATGAATTTGAAAAAATACTGTTGACGACAACGATAACTTATTCGTGTTGTATTTATTTTAATGTGTAAGTATGAACTCTGAAGTTTGAACTCTGAAGTGTGAACTCTGAAATCTGAAGTCTGACGTCAGAAGTTTGAAGTCTGAGCCTGAAGTCTGAAGTCTGCAGTTTGAAGTCTGAAGTCTGGAGTCTGAAGTCTGAAGTCTGAAGTCTGAAGTTTGCAGTCTGAAGTTTGAAGTATGAAGTCAGAGGTTTAAAGTCTGCAGTCTGAAGTCTGAAGTCTGAACTCTATACTCTGAAGTCTGAAGTCTGAAGTGTAAATACTAACGGTTCGCCACGGTTCGTGTTGGATGGACCCCGTGAATGGAGGGGTTGAGGGTTGGCGTGTGTGAGTATGGGGTGTGTGTGTGGTGGGGCTGCCCCAACTTAAAACTTCGACTTCCTGAATTAGATGTGATAATGTTTGAAGTCATAATAATAATAATAATAATAATAATAATAATAATAATATCTTTATTTCAAGAGGATAACATATTTGGCTACAAGCCAGTCTAACATATGGTCCTCAGACAAAATAGAATACATTTACAGTTTATACACACATGATTAAAACAATGGTACAAAATGAATAAAATATGTCTAGAAACTTCATGATTTTTCTAAAAATGTGGTATTTGAGTTACATTGATTAAGATTTATTCAACCTTTTAATAGGTATACAATATAATATAATATAATATAATATAATATAATATAATATAATATAATATTATATTATATTATATAATATAATATAATATAATATATATAATATAATATAATATAATATAATATAATATAATACAATATAATGTAATATAATATAATAAAGTTTTAAGAATTACATTTTAAAACTTAAAGAATTACGTACATATTGTCAAGTATGTGAACATTGTACACGTGCATATATTGTAATTGACGTAGGTAATACATTGGTAATCAAGTTGTCAAACTGCATATATAAAAATTCATTTAAAGATGAAATTTGTCCTAAATCAACAAATCTGTTGTTGATATGTTTTTAATTATTAAATATCATTATAAATACGATGTTTACTATGCTATTGATGTATGTTTAGTGAAAATATGTTTTTAAAGATAAAAACCGAAAAGGCAAACAGGCATTGCTAAAAAAATCGAATAAAATCTAAGGGGAAAAACTCTTGCGCAAATTACCGGAAATGACGTCATTGGGAACAAACTATTTTTTGTTTACATTGGGACTGAACGCAAAACAGTATACCTTGTGTGAAAATGTGAGAATTAAGCGATGTCAGAGGAAATGCCCGTGATAAAACGGTTACACCATGTGCAACCTTACGATTTGGAGCCAGAAAACGTGTCTGAGGACGAAAATACATCGGATTCATCAACTGATGATGAAGTCGTACGCGGTGCAGGAACAAATGGAGATCTTGTAAAGATTATCGTGTCATGTCATTCGTTACGTTCAGTGGTTCATTACACTATTCACTAATCTTACAAAATAGCGTATTTATACACTTACAGCAACAACAAACAAATTAAACAACGTAAATAATGTTTTCATCGAAATCTGACAGTAAGTCACCCGCAACACTGCAATATCTTGGTACATACACAATAACCGCGAAATGTAGTATATTCCGAATGAATGGACCTGGTCTATACCTTTACATTAATACATGGATATATATGTATGTAGATCTATGGTAATACGAGCGTCAGATTTTTTTTGCCGATAAGTAGACTTGGTACAAATATATTTATTAGATATTATCCATAATTGATAAAAAATGAATAAAAACAATAATAAATGAAACAGCATATAATTTCGGCGCCATAATTTCTATAGTATTATATGTTTGCCATAAGTCGCCATCAACATCAAACACTCTAGGAGCGGTGTTTGCAATATGACACGCTCTCTCGTCTTCACGTGCCCCCAAATATCAATACAGACTAATAAAATATTGCGGTGCACTATTGAAGTGCGGCCTAATTTGGGTACACACGTCGGTATATCACAAAAGCACGCACCATTTAGGGAAACCTAGTTTTATGATATATTTCCTGTTTATTGCAATTACTTGAGCGGTGTAATACCGCCGAGGGCAGACGCGTATTGCACAAGACGGATATATCACATGATATTTGTCGCGCACAAAGAGAGAAAAATACTATGATTTAAATAATATAGCCAAATGTATTATGCGCACGATATAGACAGTTAGTAAGTATACTTACTCATGTATACTTACTCCTGATATACAGATCGAAAACATACCAAATATATAAAATTACCATACTATAAAGTATATTATTCTATTATACTTGTTTTACTTATTGCACGAGCTAAGAGGCGTTATTGTTGTTGCTTTGCCATACAAAATTACTGAATTAATATAAAAGCTAGTAATATTATTAATTTTCTGCCATGCATTAAATATCCATGAAACATTTTGTATTTTTTTTTCAAATCCATAGCCCTATATATGTTGATAATATATATCTATAATACTATTGGCAGAAGAGGGTGTATAATTTAAAATTATTAAAATTAAAATTTGGAAACAAAGACACAGTGTTTATTTCACCGGATTCATTTACATTTATATGCTGAACGTTCTTAGCAATCTTTTAAAAAAAACGACGGCTACATACTATTAGCGCCGTCAACTCTTCATTGATTCACGTAAAGACGCATGCTTCTAATTCAACAGCTAAACATTCACGGTGTATATAAAGATGTAAGACTATACACTTTTCTTCATATTTATCATACGTATACCCGATGAGGTGCTAAGATAATTGAACATACATTTCAATCTTACTTCATGTATGAATTTCCTCCTCAACGCCGGTCGAATAGGCGAATACAACTTGCTTGGAGACGGCGGGGTTATGCACTTCTCATTTTTATAGTCGAATATCGTTGGTACCGCTGTTGATTTTAATCTGCATGGCCTTTTGTTCTCCAAATTCAAAGATAATGAAACCAAAGGATGGACTTCCACGAAGTCAACTCAAAATGTTTACGTCTTTCGAAGGTTCCCACTTTCTTGACGAGTCGGGCGATTATCTTCGGTAACGTTTACCTACACTTCAAATCTTAATATATCATTATCTCGATTAGGGAAACGAAAGAAACTTAGGTTATTATCTTGTCCTTCTTTATGCAAACTTTTCCACACAGCAACAACACACGGCATTTTTAACAAGTACCATAAAACGTTATCCTACATAGACAATACTATACAACTCAATGCGACACCGCGAATCGTTTAGTACCAATGACGTCACAGGATCACGTGTCACTTACCTGTCTTCAAAAAGGGCGAAACTCGAAGCGTGTGCGCTATGAGATAAAATTGGCTACTGTGAGAAAACGTGACAACCAATAAGTGTAAGATTTGAAAATATTGTATATTATATACGTATATTTCCGAATATATACTCAAAAAACACGCTATATTTCACCTTTAAACAACACAATAAATACAGCTGTAAGATGATCGCAACAATTAAAAGTGATGGTATATTAAATGAATATGCAAGTGATCTTGAGAAATATTTTCTGATTAAAATACCATACCTTTTTGTTTTTTCGACAGGGTCAGTCATTGTTTAATATTACGAGTAGTACACAAATACAAACCACTGCATTCTACTTAGTTTTTGTTGAACCACCAGTCCTAACAATATTATGTAGCCTAAGGCAGCAGCACATTACGCAGTTTACAATCATACTATCCAAAACAAATCATGAATAAATGAAGTCGTGAGGTTAGAAGTCACACTACTGTCATGAAGTTTGAAGAGAGGAAATATTGATTTGGGCTACTAGTACCCTTTTTATCAAGTCTTTAGTATGACCCGGCCGGAGTTTCAACATACGACCTCCCGCATGCGATGCGAACGCTTGACTATTATGCCTTACTTTAATATGCGTAGAATGATGTTTGAGTTGGTAGCTCGTACTAATTCAATTCAAAATGAAAAATTGAGCAAGGCATTGGACGTTTATGAACATCGCGTATTGTATCATAGGTTATATACTATATAAACCCTGATTGTATTTACACATGTTTATTAATAAACAGAATTGCAGTGACCGAGTGTTCAGCGTATTTGCAACAAGTCCAAGGTCGCAGGTTCGTATCCAAGTGGGGTCATATTTCAGATTTTCATAAACGAACACACCCGCAGTATTTTACTCGGGCAAGGTACTTTCAAAGTATGCTATCTTTCAATGCGGATGTTAACCCGTCGTTCTCGTTGCAGGGAGAGCCATACCCCGTGCACGTTAAATATTGTTATTAATCAGAGATTCACAACCATAAACCTTAGCCTCATCTCTGGGTTTTTTTAGGCTTCATATGGATTCCAATACAGGGTTTGGAATTTAAAAAAGTAAGAAGAAACGTACGGAAATGTAAATAATTAAAAAATAAAGAAGAAACGTACGGATATGTAAATAAACCCTGGGCAAGCAATAACGTAATCTTGTTAGTGCCATCAACTTTTCGACCTGATAATAACACGAAAAGTCCAAATTTAGACTAAATTTCCAAATGAAGATTTCACACGACAACTGGACGTTTTAGATTGATAATTATCAAACTAACCTGATAATTTTCACGATAGTTTCAAATATTTTCTCTGAACCTGTATACCAAGAACGCGAAAATTAGATTTTTTTTTTAATTTTCGAATATTCTTGGTAGGATAAAAGTTCAGTGGAATGATATATCCGGGGCGCTATATACATTCTAAAAGGGGGCGTTTCAACGTTATTAGTAGTATAGATCATCTGCGACGCTTGCTTGTTTTCAAGAAAAACGTCTAGAACAATCCTCCTCAAAGTTTGATTTTTGCCGATGCACTGGTAAGGTTTCTGATTGGCTGAGACACCTGCTATCCAAGATATACAGAAAGTCAAAATGACAATACATTTATTAATAAATAAAGATAAACAAAGAGGGTAACTTCATTATTATATCGACGAACTAAATGCGGATGGTAAGAAATACTTTAATAAAAAAATAAAACATTACGGCTAAATGCTTCCAGTTTCAAATTTGTTTCCGCACAAACGGTCAAGACGTTTGTATTTACAATCAAGCGTCAAAGATGATCAAGACTACGTTATAAGGTGGCATTAGGCGGAGCGCTGTGGTCTAGTGGTAGAGCGTTGGACCCATGATCCAAAATTCATGGGCTCGGTCCCCACCATAACCATATGTGTTGTGTCCCTGAGCAAGACACTTTACGAGTATCTGCATTACGTAGTTCTCACGGCTGGTAAGCAGTGGAGCTACCTCCGGTTGGAGGTATATGCAAATGTGCTCCATCGCCACTTCCGATGTAGTTCCGGTGCCAACAATATATATAAGTAAACAAGATGTGCATGCTTTGCTATTTCCTCGTTATTTTCTTTATTTGCCTTGATATGAAACATCAGGGAATGCAGTTCCATGTAGTTATGTTTAAACTTCGCACACGACCCAAAATTGTTTTCGAAAGATGCCTAATTTGAAGACAGGGACTTTTAGGCCAATTAAACTTTACAATTGTTTTTCAACTTTATCGTCGCGACCGGGGATTTTCTATATTGTTTTGCCTATTTACGCTACATATCGACATGAACACATCAAATCATTCCAGTTCAGACCTTCGAACAGGCTTGACGTCTTGCGGACGTGTGGACAAAGTGACCCCACAAAGCGTGCCGCTGACTGGAATCAGTTTAAGTAATGCGTATATATGTTTTTAACCTGGTTTTAACGTGGCCTTCAAGAGGCACGATTGAAGGATCTCTACTGAAAATTGGACTTTGTATGATGAAAAGAGGCAGCTACGATGGACCGCGACGACGACTCACTATAACCCATCATGGATGCCGACGTTGGAGAAACCCTGCGGGATACTCACTGATCCTGTATTGCATAATGGCTTCAAGATCAGCGAGTGCATTGGAGGAGCCATTACCAACAGAACACGGGCAGCACATGCAGCCGGATTGACCTACTTGGGACACGTTTTTCGCCTTTAATCTCCTGCTCCTGATTGGTTTAAACGATTTCGAGCCGGCAATCGGATTGATCTAGTCACACTTCTGCAAGCAATCCGATTGGCCAACATCTTCTATTGGAACAGTAATCTACTTGGACTTTGGAATTCTACAATTAATCTTCTTCGAGCCCCTCACCGCTGTAGGTTTGATCCCTCAGGGGCCTAGGAATCTTTATGTGAGGAAGCTATCCAGCTGGCTTGCGGAACGTCGGTAGTTCTACCCAGGTGCCCGCCCGTGCACGAAAATTGCCCGGAGGGGCACCTGGGGTCTTCCTCCACCAATGGAAGCTGGAAAGTCGCCATATGACCTTAGCTGTTGGTGCGACTATAAAATCCAATTCAATCAATTCAATCAATAATCTTCTTCGAGAATATAATCTTCTACAAAATATCTACGTTGGACCTCTTCACTATCACTCTACTGCTGCAGTTATACAGTAAACTTCTTTGGACGAGGGATGTGGCACTTACTACTGGACCGGACTCTACTTCATAATCTTATTTTGAAAGGCCCGCCAAAAGGCCTAGTTGCCAACGACGAGGATAAATAAAACACATCAAATATCAACCAGTTGGTGTCTGTATATTGCCTGTTGACAAAATCAATAATACGGAGAACGTTTCTGGGGGGAAATACGTGATTTCTTAGAAGAGATAGCTCCAATGACATAGAGATAGTTCCAATGCTATGGAGATAGCATCAATGACAACTTATGAGGATGTCATTTCTTACTATTGCGTATGACTTTACTCTTAGTTAAAACACAACTTGCGTTCCCAAACTATTGTTTGCATCAACTTTCTATCCGTGTTGTGTCTGTAATAGTAATCTGTAATAATGTACCCAATCACCACGGTGTCCACGTCCTTCAGCGCATGTCGGCTAAAACAGGTGCATACATGTATTGTGTTACAGTTCCGTTTACATACCACTGCAAATTATTCTGGAAGAAAAGTTATAACGAAAACAATTGTTAATTTACTACTCACTATACATTTTGGAGAAACACGTAATTACTATATGCAAAGTGTTTGGTCCCGTTCCTTCAGTAATTTATCCCCAACCCCAGATGTATATACTAGATCACTGCTACATGTAGACATGCAAGTGTATGAGAAAATGGTGTTATTCATCTTTGCTTTGGATGAAGAGTCCCGTCAGATAAAGCTGTTGCACGTAGTAAACATTTGAACAACATGGATGCAGATTTTTCATTATTTGTGATTGTATTCCCTAAAAAAAATAAAGAACAAATTTGTGTTCAATATAAGACTAATTTTCAAAGACAACCACTGTTATCGGGCCTTCAGTGTATATACCCGATCTACTAAGTCATGAAGCATATTAGCAGTAAATAAGCAAGTTGTCATGCTTGTTTAATGATCAGGTACATGTAGAGTTGGGAAATATCTCCTTAAAGCTGCAGAGTCAATCGATTTCTTCTTTGTAGGCGTGTCCTTATTTGTAACTTTATGTTCACCAGCTCATGTCGAAATCGCGTATTTAAGCCAGTAACTATAGCGCAGGAAATCATCATTCCAGTTCAGAGCATCGAACAGGCAGGACGTCTTGCGGCCGTCTGGGACAAGGTGACTCCGTAAGGCGTGCCGCTGGCTGGAATCGTTCGCCCCATGTTTGACAGTGATATCCAAAACGCTGTGCATCATGGTTACCACATGAATATTATAGTGTGTACTGTACATATGTTTTTATCCTGACTTTAGCATGGCCCTAAAGTGGGACGCTTAGACGACTACTGAAACTACTACGTTGGACCAGCGATATACCTCTTGCCACTTCAAGTCCCAGCAACTGACAAGAGGCTTCTACGATGGAACACAACGGCTCACCTAGGACCATCAGAGTTGGAATAACCTTGCGAGATATACACTGGCTGTGGGCATGGGTAGCTACCATTTTTGCGGCCAGTGTGTATACCGGAGGGAGGAGCCATCACCACGTGCACCAACGACAATACATGATCTCCACGATACGCATCTCGGGCCAACACGGACGCCCGGATTGACCTACTTGATGGTGGCACTTCTGAAATCTCCGGATTGGCTGAAACCTTCCTAATCTTCTTTCGAGCCGGCAATCGGATGACCTAGTCACAATTCTGCAGGCAATCCGATTGGTCAAAATCTTCAACTGAATCTACAATCCATTTGAACTTAGTCTTCTACTGTCAACATAATCAACTACAGGCTATTTACGTTGGATTCCTTCATTAATCATCTACTGTTGCTGTTCTATAGTAAACCACTTCGGACGACGCCCCTACTCCCAGACTTCACTCAACTGTAACCTTCTGTTGAAAAGCTCGCCAAAAGGCCTAGTGCCATAGGGCGAGGAAAAAGGAAAAACAAAAACTTCTTCTCACTCGCAGGAAATCATTGTGAGGTAGCGCCGTGGTGTAATGGTTAGCATTGCGGCTTAGTAACCCAGGGATCGCGCGTTCAATCCCAGTCAGGACCGAATTTGGGTTAATTATCGAAATATTTTCAAAAGTATTTCCTACCTTACCAGTCCTTCGGATGAGACTTTAAACCGAGGTCTGCTCTCTAAAATGCTTAGTGCAATACAGCGAGGATAAATAAACGCAGTAAATCATTTACTGTATAAACATCTACCAGTGCACATCGTACACTGATTGGTAACAGTAAGTGTTACAGAAAGGAAAAAGTTAGCCACATTCGGGGCTCGAACACGACCTTCTGATTTCAAGTCAGGTGCTCTATCCACTGAACTATAACGCTACTTGAGAAAATAGTATACTAACTACCATTTATTATGAATCAAAATAACTTAACATATTTGAATGCAACTCAAGATGGATCAATAAATATATAGTGCATCTTGTCGCACGTGTAAATTAACATTTCCTGGTGTAATATTGTATGTTATCAATATAAAACTAATACTTCGCCTCAAACAACCATATCTCGACTTGTTATTTAGCGTTTGATGAGTTTGTGCGTGCGCGCTAGTTATTACGTAATGCCTATTTAGTGTTCAGTTGCTACAACATACCAATAAATAGCCGTGGTCCAGTGATTCAACGTGCATCCTTCAAAATTTAAATGGTTCAAATCCCGTTCCTGGCAACTATTTTTATCACATATATTCTGAAGCCATATATTTATCGATGTTACCTGTACGGAGGCTAAATAAAAATGCGAAATTTTACGCATGGATTTTAAGAACAAAATTATTAAACAACTACCAAACGCGTAAACGGACGGACGGACGGGCAGATGCAGACAGACGGAAATCATGGATTTGTTTCGCAATCTGGCTAAAATATGTTAGCACCAAACATAATTGCATCAATGTATATGGAAATGGACGGCATCATATAGGCAACAAGTATATAGTGGATGCATCAATGATTTTGGAAGGAAATTGTGTTTAAAACAAGTAGAATGTTACGACATTCTACTTGTTTTAAACACAGTTTACATACCAAAATCATAGTAAATGATATTCTCATAAAGAAAAGGTTATAGGTCCAACATTCACAGAATACAGTCACTTCAACAAGTATTACAACGCGAACGTGATTTAAAAGCACATCACAAACACATAAGGGTTTACAGCAGGAGTACCACCTTGGAATGGTCAGTGGCAAACGGGACCACCGGGGAGTTTAAACCGAATCAAGGGTGCACCAAACCTCACTCTTAATCTGCCATCATCCCTAAACAACAGGACAGTGTAAATAAAAATAATCCCCACCGAGTTACCCTCTTACATTTGAGAAAGCTTAGATATGTGTTACAAGAAGAAACACAGACATGTTCGTGTGTATATCAAAATATAACCTAAGACGCTATGTACTCGATGACTTGTCTGACGTCAGCGTATCAAGGGGGTAAACCGCTAAAGGCACGACAAAACGGAGAGAAGGACATTCATCAAACGTTCCCGCCTTAAAGGATTCAGGAACACGTTATAGAGTCCACCGCCCGTCCGGTCGTTGCACAATCAAAGAGGAAAGCGTAATTGCAAACTGTAGAAGGGTCTACAACTAAGCATGTTGTGCGCCGCAGATTTTTCGGTCGTAACCTCTGTTTATAAAGTTTCTAATAATTTTGATTCTCTGGCACTGGAGTTATCTCTTCTACGAAATCGCGTATTTCTCCTCCAGAAACGTTCTCCGTGTTATTTAGTTTGTCAACAGGCAATATACGGACATCAGCTGGTTGATACTGAATGTGTTCATGTCGATATGTAGCGTAAATAGGACAAAGAATGTTGAAAAACCTCGGTGGCGACGATAAAGTTGAGAACAAAATGCAAAGTTCGAACGGGCTAAAAGTCCCTGGCGTCAAATTATGCATCTTTCGGGAACAATTTTGGGAGTTCTGCGAAGCTTAAACATAACTACACGGAACTGCTTTCCCCGATTTTTTCATTTCAAGGCAATTAAAAAAAAAACGAACATAGCATACCCACCTTGTTTACCTGTATTTTTGGCGTTGGAACTACCTCGGAAGTGGCGATGGAGTACTTTTGCATATACCTCCAAACGGAGGTATCTCCACTGATTACCAGCCGTGGTACTGGTTCTACCCAGGAAGACAATCAAGAAGTACCTTAGAAGCGAATCGCTTACAACAGGTATAGAATACAGTAAGATATTTAGCATCTTTGCTTTGCACATTGAGGAAGGCCAGGGAACCAGGCTAGGTGGTATTATTTCTGGATGGAGAAATAAAGACTGAATGAGTAAATTGAATTGAACTGTTTAACGACTTTTTAATACATTATAGGTTATTTAGAGCCGCCCCAGAGAGAGGGGCGTGTGGTTTTACAACGTAGTGAGTTGTGAATTAATGGCTTAATAAGGAAATTAAATTGAACTGAATCTTGTTTAACGGCTCATCAACACATTATAGGTTCTTTAGAGCCGCCCCAGGGAAGTTGAAGGTGACATTTTAGCTTACTGAGAGGAGGAAAATTGAATTGAATATTGTTGAATGGCTCGTCAACACGTTATAGGCTATTTAGAGCCGCCCCAGAGAACGTGGAAGCTTATTGAGTGGTGAAATAATCAGAAATAGTGACTAAACAAGTCAATTAAATTGAACTGAATATTGTTGCCGGCTCATCAACACATTATAGGTTATTTAGGGCTATCCCAGAGGATAGGGAATTTGGTATTAGAACTGGTTGAGTGGTGAAATACTGACTAAATAAGGAAATTAAATTGAACTGAATATTGTAAAACGGATTATCAACACATTATATGTTATTTAGAGCAGCCCCAGAGAGTGGAATGTTAGATCTTGATTACTATGGTGTATAGTACAATTATTCATTTGTGTGAAGTTGGCTCGGGGTTCGGGGTTCGGCATTCAAACCCAGTTCGAAACCAGTTCGGAGTTCAACATTCAAAGCCAGTTCGGGGTTCAAAATTCAAAACCAGTTCGGGGTTCGACATTCGAACCCAGTTCGGGGTTCAACATTCAAACCAGTTTGGGGTTCAACATTCAAACCCAGATCAGGGTTCAACATTCAAAGACAGTTCGGGTTCAACATTCAAAACCAGTTCAGGGTTCAACATGCAAAGCCATTTCGGGGTTCAACATTCAACACCAGTTCGGTGTTCAACATTCAAAGCCAGTTCGGGGTTCAACATTCGAATCCAGTTCGGGGTTCAACATGCAAAGCCAGTTCGGGGTTCAACATTCAATACCAGTCCGGGGTTCGACATTCTAACCCAGTTGTAGCGGCTACTCTTCTGAAACTATACTGGGTTGATGTTTTGAAACATTACAGGAATGCTGCCCATAATGTCTAGTTGATCCTAGCAAAAATTCACGTTGACGACAAATCTAAGATGGCCGCCAAAGCTAAAAAAAATAGAATTTTAAAAAGCAAGTTTTTAGCAACTCCTTCTTGAAAACTATAAGTGATATTGATAATTCGACATTAAACATGGCTGCCAGCGGTTGCAAACATGTTTTCTTTACATAATAGCATTGCATCTGGCCATATAAAATGCATATGACTCGGTCGAGTATTGAACACACAACCTTCCGCATGCGGCAAAAATCAACTAATGTAGGTTTAGTATACATATAGTTAACATAAACTAAAGACTCAAATCCGCTGTCTAAAGTGTTAAAATGCTTTATAAGTATGAATTATCCATTAATGTTGATAAGTAACAATAATATAATGTGCCGAATTTATGTTATTATTATTATTATTATTATTATTATTATTATTATTATTATTAATCTTGTAACATCTATACCACTTATTTAGTACGCATGTATTGTTAGATATTTTCTTCATGTCTTTGCTAATCTATGCTGATGTATACATGTTTAAATTCCATTTGATGATTTGTCGTCATTGATATGTATATTTAGGTTGTGGCGAAAGAGGTGGAGATCGTTTATTACGTTTGAAAACGCAAATAGAGCATTTGTATTGTGTTTGAAAGGTATGTGTATGTATTTATATGTCCATGACATGGATATGATTAAGTATAATGCATCAACCATAAGATTGATATATTTATATATGTTTAGTCACCTTCACCGTGAAATTTTAAATGGAAATTCTGAGGTGTTCGTGTGTTTTGTTTCTATTTTGGTTTCTGTTTTTTTGTTTTCTAAAAAGAAGTAAACAGTATAACTATTTTTATTTTTGCGTCTGATATTTGTTAATACGACGTATGTACGAATCTTGCTACGCATGTTAAAAAGTGTATCTATATATTGTATGATCACGTGGGCCTATGGCTTACTGATTTTGAAATAAAGTGCTTCTTCTTCCGTTCTATAATAAGAATGAGTGTGTACATGGATGTGAATGTGTGTGTTCGTGCGTGTATATATATGTGTATGTGTGCACACTAATTTAAAGGAAATATCACTATTTTTGTTTTTTATATATGTTTGCATTGTATATGTATGACTTTACAGAGGGCCCCACGTGAGATTAGTGTTGGACAATTGGGTCATACTCTATAAATAAAGACACTCACTCACTCACTCACTCACTCACTCACTCACTCACTCTCTCACTCACTCACTCACTCACTCACTCATTGATACGCTTTGATCTTAGTTCATTACTATACTGAACATGCCAATATAAAATGGTATTCGACTTCTAGGACTTCATATATATTACATTTATTCTGTGGTTTATGCCAACGACCCGCTTCTATGTGCAACCTTTGGAATGACATTCTCAATCTGAATAAACCTAATCTTATCAGCTAATGTGCTCTTAACTAGGTCACTTGATTTGTTGGATATTCTTAATGTGTTCTCTTTAATGAACTAGTTTTTCTGTACAAATCATTAATATTAATTCACATGATGCTATAAGGTTTTTAAAATGCCAAATACAAAACAAAACAGTAAACTGAAATAGTTTGTGTGTGAATTTATTTTTTTTTTACATGTTTTGAAGAAACACCATTATGCGAATGATGTATCGTTTTCAAAAGAAAAAGTGTTTTTATTTTATTTAAATATTTACATAATGACATATTTATAGTACTACTGTACTTAACATTAATTACATTTATCTATTGTTTTTACTACATTATTAAGAAATATGCATAATGAGTAATTATTTAGAAGTATGTTATTACTGTAGTTACCAGTATATTAATTATGTGAATGTATCATTATTACTAATGAACTGTATGTATATCTGTCAAAAATACTTGTTATCATACTTTTCTCATAGTATATGTGTGTAACTATTGCCGCCAAATGCATTGTCGATGAACATGTATATATGTTTGAGCCTGAATAAAAACTGAAACACTGAAACTTATAATATTTTTTTTAGATCGAAGTACATATATATTGAATTATATGTACAAGTGATAGCAATATAATTCCCATATGAGTTCAAAAACCGAATCGACAAACATTTTCATCAACAAAAAATTATCCAAAGGTTATGGACTGCTCAATTTAATGCATGTGCTATTAACTGTGCAACCAAACCTGTGTTGTATATGGACTATTAAGTATGTTTAGAATAGAAATTGGTCCCTTAGACAAGCTTGATGCACCCCTGTTTGTTGTATGTATTTAACACAATTATAGCTGTGTGTATTTTGCATTCATTTATGGTGAAGATTATTTCATATTGTGTTTATGTTTTATCATACTCTTCTCATAGTATATATGTGTAACTGTTGTCGCTAAATGTATTGGTGATGAACATGTAAGTTTAAGCATGAATACAAAATTAAACTGAAACTTTTTAAAACGAATAACATTCACATGAAGAATCCCGATCTTTCAAATATAAAAAAAACACGACAATTTTTAAATGGGTATACTTACTTTGGCCAATTACAAACATGGCAGAGGTATTACTTAATCATGATTGTGCTAATTGTTTACGCCAAACTAATATGGCAACACAAATACACCGTAAACAAATGATTCATTCTTCGTTTTAATCAAAGTAATCGGCGAATGATCTAACTACCTGTTTGATAAAATGTGAGAAAAGTATTTCAAACGCGTGTAAGAAATAATAGATGTATTTACTCGGCCTAAATATATAGGATAATACTTTATCATATACAAACAATGATAACAGTGTAGTGAATGAAAGCAATTACAATCATAATAATAATTAATTCCGACTTAATTCAATTCAAATCAATGTTTTATTTACAACAAACATTACAATGTTTTTTGCCAATACAATATAGGCGAATACAATTAAATGCAATGAGAAAAGTATGTTGTAAATACAAATATCTTTATTCGGCAATAAAACGTTAACGCGCATGCTATGAGTCAAAGAGCCTAGTGCCATAGGGCGAGCAAAAAAAAAATCTTTACCTACCCTATGAGTCAACATGTATAAGTAATGTATACACATTTGAAATATGCTATGGAGTGTGCTGTAATTTATATTAATTAATATCATGCATAAAAATGTTGATGTTGAAAATAGTGAAGTAAATAAAGTATTGAACCAATGAGCATGATAATAGACAGATGTGTTGCCAAATATAATGTCAGTTATAATAATAATAATAATAATAATAATAATAATAATAATAATAATAATAATAACAAGTATCATTACCCTCAAAAGACCTATCGAAATGGTTTGTTTATTCATTGATTTATTCGCCTGCGATAACTAAATAAAGAAGAGAAGCTGTATGCCCTGCTTAATACTACGGATACTAAACGTGAAATTAATAAGTAATTTTAAAAAACTAAAACATTAGTCGGTCGTCTCCAAAAGTGAATATAAAAGTCAGTATATTGTTGTCATTATAAAGCAACCTAAGGTTCATCTTATAACAATCACATTTTATTTCATAAATTGGCATTCGCATCTGTTTCACCCATCTTCCAGTTGTTTTTTTGTAATCGATCAGAAGAAACTACTGGTTTTGTACATACTATTCATCATCCTATATACACTGATATGGTTATTGTATCCATTTATTAAATGTAAACGTAAGTAATGGGCCAGTCACATTGGCCTTACGACTTCTTGCGATCAAGAAAATGAAGAAAATCGCAAGAGATCGCAGAAAATCGTGCGGTAAGCCGTATGCAGTCGCAGGCGATCGCAGATACTCGTACAACCAAAATCGGTCGCAGCAAGGTTTTGGAACATGCACAAAAACCTTGTTGCGACCGAAGTGATCGCAAATGGTTGCAAGACGTCGTACAACTATATGCACGACATCTCGCAGGCTTTCACAAGTGATCGCAGATGATCTCAATATTTTTAGGCACCTGTGCAGCTGCGTACAGTTGCACTACCAGTTGCACATCCTTGTGATCGGTCTTACGATAGATGGTTCATGTCCACGACTTTTCGTGCGAGCGATTTTAAAGTAGCGCCACCTCTGAGATCTCTTTGCTACCATCTGCGGGGATTATAATAAAATATATAAAGATAAAATAATAAACCAAGTTTTATTCATTGAAATTTTATCGGGAAACCTATAGTGTCACAATATTTAGTTGGATTTAGTTATAATTTTATATCTGGCAATGCTCAAATCACATATGAGAAGATGAATTTGTATACCACACGACAGGTCACATGTAGTCGCTCAGCCAATCGCAATATTCTGCAAGTGATCGTAGACAGTCGCACGTGCTATCTCAGCAATTCGTACGACAAGTCACGGATCTTTGCGACCGTCGCACGATTGCTGTCCGATTTTTGTCATGCGATGGATCGTAATGAACCTCGTAGTGTGACTGCAACGTCTGCGATTGCCTCCGACCTCGCCGCGACGTTTTCACTCTGCGATTTGGGGAATCGCAAGCGATCGTAAAGTCAATGTGACTGAGGCTTAAGCAAAGAATGTGTGCGTGCGTCTCTCTTGTGTGTATAGTCCATGAGTACATTATGAATTTCTATGTGAGTGAGTGATGGCGCGGGGGGTATAGGGCCCCCGATATATTCATTATGAATTAAGTGTGATATTGTTATGAAGTATTAATAATTATATTGGACTTCGCCACAGAACTCCTCAACTATTGATTATTACGGGTTCGGGAAGTAAAGAGTACTGGTTCTGCCCAGGATAAAGTGGATGTGTCTGCATCCACAATTAAAATATCGACCTTCATATATATACTAAAATGTGCTGACAATGACGTAGAACATTATTCAACTGACAACTGACAACCAACAATCAACCGTCATCTGTTATTATCTTTCATTTCATTTCTGAACTAGCTCTTTAGAGTCGGGTTGAGATGTTGGCTGTGTACATTAATTACAATGTTTAAAAACGTTGGTCTTTTTTTAAAAGCATTCAAATACATTATGATATTGTGTTTAAATGCAAGGGCCAAATAGGCATCACCTTGATGGTGATTAAAGCGTATGTTTATTATTAATTTCTTTATTAAAGTCTCATCATGGTTTACAATAAATACAAACATAAATAAACCATCGTAAACATTATAAGATAGGCATGCCATTCTAATTAGAATTATAAGAGACTATATTTATAAAACCATCAACATATTTTAAAAGTAGCTAATAACATCAAACTCAAACGATATTAGCATATATATTACACATTAAGACTATGTAAATGATGCTAATCTATCTATAAAATATGTACTAAGAATGAGTATTGTAAGATTTGACAAAATAAACAAAGCACTATTGTTTACACCTGTCATACATCCAGAAATATCATGATTTGGATGAGGGAGGGTCCAAATAGGCAGCACCTTTGGAGATGGCGTATGTCCATAGGTGTAAGCGGATGTTTTTAGAACACCTGTCATAAATGATGAAATATAGTGTCAAAATGTGTACAATACCTCGTGTACAACTGGGATGGAACTTTGAGGTTAGGAAGGGCCTAGCTCGGAATTAAATGTAAAATAAGGGATTACCTTCTAGCACGCACCTTTTGGATGTTGGAATTTATATTGTGATAATGTTGTGTGATTTTGTTTTAAAGTGCACACATAACCAGTTTCAGAATATATCACTGGTGGATTATCATGTTCTGTGGCATGGTATTCCAGTGTCGCAGCACTATATCTGTTACAAGAGGACAGTATGTATATACACATTACACCGTAGAATCACACCCATACGCACGCGCACACACACGCGCGTTATTTTATATTTCAAACCCTTCTCCCTCTCTCTTATTTATTTGATGTCGAGTTATCTCATTTCTACCCTCCATTTACATGTTCGCGCATTGTCTTGTGTATACCATAACAATGGGTAAATAATACCCAGTCTATGTTTAAAATTCATTACATTTTTATATTTATGTTTACATTTTATCAACAATTTCTAGGCTTGCACATCCAATAGTATTTGCAATTATAATACATCGACAGTGAAAGCAGATAATTTACCTTTCTCACATAACGTGGAGTCTTCACGCGACACCACCCATACAGCAGTAAATATGATCATATCCATTTTGTAAGCGGCAATCTGATTGGTCATTTCAAATGGAAAAGGTATAGGTGCACCGATACATTTGGGCTCAAAAAGAAAGTGTAGGTGAGCCTGTAAATTTGTAGGTGCACCTATAAAAAGTGTAGGTGCACCTATATATTTTATGGGTGCACCTACAGTTGTACGGGTATACCTACATTTTTACAGGTGCACCCATAAAATATATAGGTGCACCTACACTTTTTATAGGTGCACCTACACTTTTTTACAGGTGCACCTACATCAGTAGTTTTGACCCCGATCCTACACTATACTTGTCACGCGTACATAGCTAGTAATATGTTAATTAAAAACAGTTTGCTATTGTAATAATTAATAATAATGACTGAGCCAGTGCAAGTTGTGTGGAAAAACTAACCGAACTCATTTTCTCAGGCGGTAGCATAACATAGTTATTTATGCTACCGCCTGAAGATATACTTAAATAAGTAGTGAAAGTACTAGCGGAATAGAATATAAAAGTCACTTTAAAAGAATTTCTTGATTTGTATTTGATTTATATATAATATATATATATATATATATAAGAATGAGAAAATACATACATCTACAAAATACCTTTCAAAACGCACTGGATCCCCGAGGGGATACGAACATGTTAGAATGAATTACAATATGGGGAAAAATCATTTCTACAGTGCTAAACCCAAGCGAAACAAATAAACACTAAAATACAAGGCTTTTTAAAAAAGCAGCGTATCGTTTGGCAGTGTTGCAGGGACTGACGACTTTGAATACAAATGTGATACTAATCATAGAACATTTCTAGTTGGATGAAGGTAAAACGGTACGCTGCGTTTATAATTAGTTCTGAAGAGTGAGTGAAGAAAACTACCTTAAAACCTAAGACATACAATCGATACTGCAGGATACAGTATAAAGCAACTCCAAAGCTAATTAAAACGAAAGGAAAATGAATGGAGAAAATTTGATCAAGGGAAGTAATAATAGTACTAATAATAGAACATTTCTAGTTGGATGAAGGTAAAATTGTACGCTGACATTGATGATTAGTTTTGAAGAGAGAATGAAGATGTGAAAAAAACGACCTCAAAACCTAAGACATAAAATCGATACTGCAGGATACACTATACAACATATTTTCTTTTTCTTTTAGCCCAATTCATCTTCGTGAAATACCTGTCATCACCATATTTAAATAAATAGTCTAATTTACCTTGGAGTTGTCAAAATTGTTCAAAAACTGTCCCGATGGACATTTTCCTGATGATTATAAATGGCCGAGGTTAATACATTTTATAACGTCGATTTTGATACTGATCACGGCATTATCCCCGTTGAAAAAGTTTTGAATAGCTGAGATTTGAACACTGTTGTCCACTCCAGTAACAATGTTCAATACATTGTTTCATATTGATCAATGAAATACTTTTCGACCAATGTCTAACTGTCTTACAAAAGGAAAGCTGTATCTACCTTACAGTTCTTTTTAAGCTAATAAATGGAATTTGATTTGTATAGTAACGTATCGTAATGCGACGTTCTCATCGTAATTTACTCCGTAGTGTGTACACAAGCCAGCTGTGTAAGATAAACATGTATTGACTTTAAAGGCCGTTAGATAATGGAACAAGTCATTGTATTTTACATTTAAATGCAGAATATCTAATTAAAAAACGGTGCACGCCGCCACTCCTCCTATAATGTCGGCAAGCATTATTTTAGCATTGCAGTTGATAATTTGTGGTTACCGCGCCGGATAAAACACTGTTCATCAATAGAAATAACGTCTGTAATTATAGCCTACAAATGCACCTGAGTTCACAAAATGTTCGGGGGAAACTACAGTGATTTTTTGGAAAAATTGTATCTATGACGGACTCGCTTATAAACTGTTTAAACGTCCTGAAGTGTTCATTATTGAAAATGGCAATTTGTCACAAAGTCAGTCTTGGTAGAGAACGGACCAGTAGATAAGTTAATTTATCTCCCCGTGTGTTTGCCGGGGTAGAATACAACCACTGCAATCTCACAACCACACTGTCACTTGCAGAGCGGTAGAAGCCGCACCAACCACACCCCATTCATATTCATTTTGTCGTCTATTAACATGTTCATTCACAGTCTTTATCACGACACCGCGTATGCAAACGTGGCTCCATCGTTAATCGAGTGTTTACTATGGAATTTGCAACAACTTTGCAGTTCTACAGGTGAGAAGGTTCTAGACCCATTCTTCATATTTTGTCTTGATGCAAATGGAGGATGAGCCTGGCACGTTCATTTCTGTTATTCCGAGGAATGACGGGATTGGCCGAGTGTTCACGATTACTTCTATCCAAGATATAAAAACAATATATTAATAAATAAACAAGGAGGCTAACTTCATTATAATATCGACGAATACAGAACGGTATATATTAATACATTAACAAAGAGGCTCACTTCATCATTATATCGACGAACTAAATGTGGATTGTAAAAAATACTATTATAAAAATAATTTGCTTCTGGTTTCAGTCTTTTTTCTGCACAAAGGGTCAAGACATTTGTATGACAATCAAGCATCGAGGATGATAATACTATTTACATCTGTGCAAATACAAAGAAATGTCAGCGACCATGCTACAACTGACCAAAGTAAATGCATTTGTTGGTTACAATAGACATCTATGTTAGTGCGTCAAAAAGCAGACGTTGATAGTGCACACATTTATTTTGAAAGTCCCCAAATCCTCTTCTTCCACATGTCACCGCAAGTCGGACATTTCGATCATAGACGGATGCTCTTACCTTCAAGTCTAATTCTTCGGAGACCCTGGCACAGTATGCAACGCTCGTCATGTAGAATGACAGACATGCTCGAGCATTTATCCCCCTCGCCTTGTAGAATGACAGACATGCTCGAGCATTTATCCCCCTCGTCTAGTAGAATGACTGACATGCTCGAACATTTATCCCCCTCGTCTTGTAGAATGACTGACATGCTCGAACATTTATCCCCCTCGTCTTGTAGAATGACTGACATGCTCGAGCATTTATCCCCCTCGTCTTGTAGAATGACTGACATGCTCGAACATAGACCCCCTTTGTCTTGTAGAATGACTGACATGCTCGAACATTTATCACCCGAAACGTCTTAAACTGGTAGCAAAGGTGTGGCACTGGACAGATTGTATGCCGAGATTATTAAAAAACAACAAACAGTTGTAAATATCGTGCTTCGAGCATTCGAGTAACCGGAGCTACCGAAATTATACAACATATACACTTGGAATTGTGCCAACAGTGTACTAAAGGTACACCCCAGATAGTATGCTGACGTTGGATCGACGTGGCAATAAGGCGAAACGTTGCCGTCGGACATTAGACGTTGTAGCGACGTCGATAAGACGTTGGCAAACAGTGAAGTTCGGCGTAAGATTGCAGTCTCACAGAAACGTTGGAACGACGTCTATACAACGTTGGAAAAGCTGTAAAAGTCGACGAAATGCAACCCAGCTAAAATGTTAACGTCGTACCAACGTTGGCCCAACGTAGTATTGTCAAGCATCCCCAACGATGTCACGACGGTTGCCTACAACGTTGGGGACATCGTTGGCCAACGTTGGACCAACGTTGAGACATCTTTGTGCCAACGATGGGCCATCGTTTCATCGTTGGACTAACGTTGTACAACAACGTTGGGTTAACGTTGTACAGCGATAATTGCCCTGTGAAATTTTGTCCAGTAGCACCAACGTTGTCTACACACATTGGATCAACGTAGAAACAACGTTAGGCCAACGTTGGACTAACGTTGTACAACTATGTTTCAGTCAACGTCGTTGGCCAACGTTGCTGCGATGTCGAACAAAAGACGTCGGGTTACGACATAATTGGACATAAAGGGACGTTATTATCCTTTTATATAAACAAACATTCCCTAGTTGATGACTTTAATTATATTCTTTTAAATTTGTTTTAATTTTTATTATATATAAATAAATATTCAACTAATAGCTATATAAACATACCGAATATATCAATATATAGAAACTAAAGTTATAATAAATTTATACAAATATCACGATATGTCAACGATCATTACAATTGTTCTTTATGAAGCAGAACAAGTTCTCTACATTTCCACCATTCAGCTCGAAGTGAATGGAACAGTCCATCCTTAGAAGTTGGACAACATCGATGCATGAGAAAGAAATTAAATTAAAATAACAAAAATTGTATATAGGTCCAATATTCAACTTTTAAAGACAGGAGAAGATAACTTTGGGGCGACCTTGTTGTGCTAACGTAGGCCCAACGTCGTTGTACAACTTTAATCCCACGTTGAAACGTTGGTACAACGATGTCTCAACGTTGGTCCAACATTGTAGAGAACGTCGCTGCATCGTTGGGGCAGCTGAACAAACTTACGTTGGGCCGACGTCGATATACAAAGTTGGACCAACGTTGAAGCGGACGTCGAACCAACGTTGGTACAACGTTAGCATGCTAGCTGGGACACGGCAATATTTTTTCTTTTTTTTAAACAATACAATTATCATTTCAATGTATCATTTTAACTTGTTAAATATTGAATTCTGCTCAACCTGGTGCTAGAAGACATGAACAGTAGCGAACGTTTTAAACTACCGTTCAAGGACAGCCTCAATTAAACCGAGATTGGGATATTTTTAATATTGATCGTTTTAGGCGATTTTTAAATCGCCCCCGGTTCAACTCATTTGTTTAAACGTGGTTGCATATAACAATATAAAAGCTTGGTTTTCATTTGTCTTCGTTTTTCTACTATAAGTTTATATATTAAATTAGATTGAACAGAGTCTGCATCAATTAATGATAACTATCTTTAAACAAATTTCCATAATTGTTCTAAAGGATGGTATTTGGTCGCGGCAGATTAACCCTTAACCCGATAAGCACGATTATAATAGCCTTTGAGTCCATTGTAAACCCAGATCAGCCTGCGAGACAGGCTGGACAGGATTTACAATGTCCGGCTGCTGATCAGGCATTTCCCCCAAAACACCCCTTTGTCACATCAATGGAATGGTCTTAACTCAAGGAATGAACAGTCATATATATGTAACGGGTTAAGGGTTAAGTAAGTCGGAGAATGTTGAGATCATACATAATAAGTCGCGTCCGAATGTTTCTGAATATAATTTGAAAGTGAAATGTTTTCGTATAGAGTGGTTGATTGTTTAGACATGATGACACAATCACAGGCAAAGATTCAATTAGTCTTAGAGTCTGCATAAAATATGGCATAGGATTATGTTTATCACATTATACATTAATGAGCTTTTATAATATATTATAAAAATACATGTACTATTCAGTTGATATATATAGTATTGCCATGCAACATTCAATTTATAATTGTCCGGCTGCATGTCAACATCATGTATGCCAGCTGAAATGTCCATACATGTTTTATTTTAAAACCAAGTTGTACGTACGAAATGACGGAACAAACAGGAATAATTCTCCGGCCAAACATAATCCCCAGGTAAAGGGAGAGGATACACTATGTTTTTACGTAGTCACATGTATTGATACTCCACTTAGTCAAAGTATTCTGACACCGGGCATGATACCACGCCCAGTCACAGTATACTGACACTGGGCATAATACCACACCTAGTCACAGTATACTGACACCGGGCATGATACCACGGCTAGTCACGGTATACTGACACCGGGCATGATACCACACCTAGTCACAGTATACTGATACCGGGCACGATACCACGGCTAGTCACGGTATACTGACACCGGGCATGATACCACACCTAGTCACAGTATATTGACACCGGGCATAATACCACACCTAGTCACAGTATACTGACACCGGGCACGATACCACGGCTAGTCACGGTATACTGACACCGGGCATGATACCACACCTAGTCACAGTATATTGACACCAGGCATAATACCACACCTAGTCACAGTATACTGACACCGGGCATGATACCACGGATAGTCACGGTATACTGACACCGGGCATGATACCACACCTATTCACAGTATACTGACACCGGGCATGATACCACGTCTAGTCACAGTCTCAGTATACTGACATCAGGCATAATACCACACCTAGTCACAGTATACTGACACCGGGCACGATACCACGGCTAGTCACGGTATACTGACACCGGGCATGATACCACACCTATTCACAGTATACTGACACCGGGCATGATACCACGCCTAGTCACAGTATACTGACACCGGGCATGATACCACACCTATTCACAGTATTCTGACACCGGGCATGATACCACACCTAGTCACAGAATACTGACATCGGGCATGATACCACGCACAGTCACACTATACTGACACCGGGCATGATACATGTACCACGCCTAGCTAGTCACAGTATACTGACACCGGGAATGATACCACGGCTAGTCACAGTATACTGACACCGGGCATGATACCACGGCTAGTCACAGTATACTGACACCGGGCATGCTACCACGGCTAGTCACAGAATACTGACACCGGGCATGATACCACGGCTAGTCACAGTATACTGACACCGTCCATGATACCGCACCCAGTCACTGTATACTGACACCGGGCATGATACCACGCACAGTCACACTATACTGACACCGGGCATGATACCACGCCTAGCTAGTCACAGAATACTGACACCGGGCATGATACCAGGCCCAGTCGTCACAGTATACTGACACCGGGCATGATACCACGCCCAGTCACTGTATACTGACACATCGCATGATACCACACCTAGCCACAGTATACTGACACCGGGCATTATAGCACTCCTAGCCACAGGATACTGACACCGGGCATGATACCACGCCCAATCACAGTATACTGACACCGGGCATGATACCACACCTAGTCACAATATACTGACACCGGGCATGATACCACACCTAGTAGGTTGCAAGTAAAAGTTTTATAAAAGGGACATAACTCTACTAAAGTGATAGTCTGAGTTATTGGACATGAGTAACGACATTTCTTGAGATAAGATCAGGTAAGTATGGGTTGTATCGATGTCCACATTCTGTGAACGGTCGATTTGGTCCATTGGCTAACGCAATACATTCATTCTCAACTTTAGCAAAATTCAGTTGAAAAGAACCTCTCTTCCATTGAATAAGACCTCTTTTCAATTGAATTAGACATATGTTCACTTGATGCTTACATAACTGAAGAGAGGTTTAATTTATTCAGTTTCACTTAATTTGATTTTCATGATTATTGCTTGCTGTTTGTTGTTTTTTGTTGTTATTCTTTCAAGTGTTAAACTTTCGATTCCCAGACAGGTCAGTTATGTGTTGTTTTAGGTAATTTATGCTATTTAGATGTTATCGAGAGTTTGTTAAAGTTTATTTAACCAATAATTATAATAATAGGATAGTAAAACATCAATAGGCATCTCTCAAAACGACGAATATGTCCACCTTGAGTTTGTTTTTATTTCATAGTACGCCTGCACTATATGTTGCATGCCTGTATTGCCGTGCATTTTTTGCGATAAATCTTCTTTAGGTTACCATGTTTCTGTCTAGATATGTGCATATGTACGTCAGATATCTATATCTGTTCCTGAAAAAATCCACAAGATAAATGTAAAGGTACGAATATTTGAAAAATAGCTTCTACATGTGTTAATGCGATTTTACCCACATACATTGCATATGGCAGCAAAGATTTCTCAAACATACGTAGATGGTCGATGCCCAAATTACGGAAGTAGTCGCTTTGGTCAATTGTCTAGCACATGACATTCTTCGATTCTTGAAGAAATGTTCAAATACAAAAACAATCTTGCACAATGTTGAACACCTACCTCAATTTCGGCAATTTTGATCGCTCGCCTATATTACCGGAAATCCTCCACCTTAAACTCCGGTATTTCCAATGATGGCATCTGCCTAAATCCTGACAGGAATGATAACGTTTAATTTTTCTTTTCAATCGTGTCTTATCGTGTCCTTAACGGTTTATTCCCTTTGTTCTCTGGATTCTGCTAAATCAATGAGTTCTTGCTTTAGTGCTTTCTAGGCCATTGTTTTTTATATTCGTATATACTTGATCATCTACATATTTTACTTATATTGCCTCTTCTTACTGAATAGTATGATTTAAGAAGATTTAGAATGACGGAGATAAATCTACACTGTCCTGCTAAATTGTGATGAACATAGGGTAAGAGTGACTGTTCCATGGTCGCACATCTTCGACAGCCATTTTATGTTTGTGATTTCGCAAACGTTGTGAAGCAGAATATCGGAAGGCGTTTTATATTTCCTCTCATACACAGACTCAATAAAACCAAGGCGGCTACTTTACAGTCTTGTTTGTGATTATTTCTTCCGAGGGACCTCACTTTCAGTTTTTATTGACAACGCACTAGAATTTCATTAGTGCTGTTTGGCGGCCGTAAAATTTCACCCCGACTACAACTCATATTACTAAAGCCCAGTCGATATGCCTTTAACGTAGAATACCGTTAAGTCGGTGTTAGTGGGTGTGAGAGGAGGTATTGCGCGTTATATTACTTCTCATGAACAGACTTGAAAAAACGCGGCTGCTACATTTCTCTCTTGTTTGTGTTCGTTGTCTCCAAGGGATTCCCTGTTACAGTATTTATTTATATTATATTACCTGTTGGAATGGTGTACATGTACCTATAATCATAACAGTATATTAATACTGGTTCGTCAACAGTCTCAATAAATCCGTGTCTGTTACTTTTTTCTATGATATGTTTACTGTGAATGTTTTGATTTGGAGAAACAAATTCTAGATATTTCTTGATTGATGGGATTCAACGATAAAGGTCACATTTTAAAAGTGTCTTAAAAAGTCGTATATAATCACAAAATATTCAGTCTGGCTATAATTATGTATAGCTGGTTTAATGAGAAAACCCAGATTTGAAAAAAATATGGTTCTCTATATATTCTCATAAATTTCAAAATATAAAAATGTGTTGTTCTTACATGATTTATTGTTGCGATGTATGCATTCTTTATTTAGTAAAACAGTTGTGAAAATTAAGAAGACAAAAAATATAACTGTCATTTAAATAACGGATGGCGTGTTGGGTAAATGGCGAGCATACTAAAGCGGAAAGCAAGAATCCGTGGTTCAATTCCCCGGCTGCAGCAAGCCGGTCTTTTTAAATGACAATTATTCCGAATATTCAACTGTTTAGTTTCTCTATATTGAAATATAGTTTACAAATCCATTCAGCTTTACAATTAAAAACGCCGCATATCATAATTGCATACAAATACAAATATCTGTATTCAGCAATTAGACATACAATACATGTTAATAGCCTACACAATTATATCAAAAATATGCAGATGAACACTTATCCATATTAAACAAATACAATTACAATTTACTGAGAAAGCCATTATTTCAAAATCGCAGTAATGAAAAATAAGAATTTAATATCAGGAGTTTTCCTGCATGTACTATTTCTTAGTTTGAGAGCATGGAATATAAATTTCTCTAAATGTACAATTATATATTTTGACATTAGCGAATCAAACTTATTTGTATTATATTTACACGAGCATGTTTGTGTTTTACTTATATTGCCTATTGGTGCTGCCTTGTTGGTTAGAGATTAGATCATGGCGGGGATTTCTTTATTTACACTGTGCTGTTTTAATGGGATGACAGTAGGGTAAGTGTGAGGTTAGGTGCACCCTAGAACCGGTTTAAACCCACAGGTCTACTTTGCCACTGACCGTTCCAAGGCGGTAGCCCTATTGTCAACCCTTTTGCGTTTGTGATGTCGTTTGCTTTTATTATTACTTTTGCCTTCTTGTTTGTCTGTTTTTATGTTTGTTTCTGTGTTTTGTGGTTCGACTGTCCTCCTTGAATGCTACTTTCCCTGTCCGATCTTTTTATATTTCTCTGTTCAATTTTGGCCATCGGCAATAGTAAGGTTTAAGATATGTATGTCTTAATACTATGATGTTATTAATTAAGTGTTTTCATATTGGCCCAGTTATTGGTCCAAGGACTGTAACATTGGCCCAAGGACGAAGGACAATATGACAGTCCGAGGAACAATAACTGGGCCAATATGAAAACACTTAATTTATGACATATTTATTAATTACTACTTAAATATCTCTCTGTTTTTATATGTTTTAAATATCAGTTACAGGTAAGAAAAAACAAGAGGTATATGTTCAATCAGAGCTCTATATGTCATTTTCGTCCCTTGTACAATAGAACATTTAATAACAAGTATCTGATTCAAATAAATCTTCCCGGCTCGACGTCGCGTGGGTAAATCACACACGAACGTGACAGTAGCTATGTTGGACCTCACTTTTCGCAAAAACGCATTCTTCAAACATGTGTGAAGAATACGCTCGCATTCACAATTTTTGAAACGGTAAATTTAATAATACGTAAAGCGCATAGTAGTATAGAAAGGGGGGTTTGAGCACAGTTTTCCCTCGCGGGGAATGAGAACAACTAGTGAAATATGCCAGGGGGTACTCAAGCGTAACTCTCATTTGTACCACTAAGATCTAAGTGTAAGTCACGCCTAAATCAACACCAACAGATTTCAACAGTTTTCTCAAGCAACCCCGCTCTGGAAAACTCCACCCCATCCCCCCCCCCCTTTCTACACTACCAATCAATCCGGTTTGTCATTTTAATAACATAACATTTGCAACTCGTTAGGAGAGCGCAATAATTTTATTTTATGTCTACGAGTTGCAAATGTTATTGAAAAACTTTTATTTTCCTACAATTTGCTATTTTGTATTTCAGTTCAAGAAGCTCTTCTCTGTTACTATTCAGCTCGCGTTCATAATTATCCATTTCAACCAGCAATCGTCTTTTTTTAGTGTCCATAAAATCAACACGAACTACTTCATATTCTACTTGGAGTTGTCTGCCTCTCATCAATTCTCTTCTATATTTATCTTTTAAATTGTTAAGTTTTCTGAAAACCTTTTCTAATCTTTCTTGTCCCATTATATAATAATATTATATGTTATTATTTTTAAGCCCTTATTTAATATTTTCAATATCCTTAAATGAGACCCAGCTATTGAAATCCTCATTGTAACCCTTCCATTTAATCAATGCTTGTTTCTTTTTATAATCACGTCGTATTACTTTTTCAATCCTAAATATTTCTTGCTTTGCTTTTATCATTTCTAATTCATAAAAGCTTCCATCAATGTTTTCGTTGTTTAAATCTTTTATTTTGTATGTCACTGGATTTGTGTTTTGAATTTCATCAACAATAAATATTTCTTCAGTCCAATTTGGGGTATAACCTTTCTCAAACGTTCTTTTATATTTGCTGATTCTAACATTATCCCCTTTTTTAAACTTTGGCTTAATTTGATAACTTCTCATCTTTCCATACAAGTTGAAATACACTGTTCCTTTATTTTTCTCGTCACTAGCTTCAGTTGGTGTCATTTTAATACTCCGGTGTTTTGTATTATTATACTTATCAACCATCGCCTGAAGCACGTCTAAATACGTATTTGTATTGTTAGCTGTAAAATATTTCCACATCTTTTCTTTTAATGTTCTGTTAAATCGTTCAATTACTACAGCTTTACCAAAATTAAACGTGTGATACATTTCGATATTATTATCATCAAGAAATTGCTTAAACGTTTTGTTGTAAAAGTCCACACCTTGATCAACCCACAAAAATTTACACTGTCTTCCTGTACTCATTATTTGTTGGAACGCTTTAGTAATTTCTAAACCAGTTTTATTTGGAAAAGGGATAGCCCAAGCAAATTTACTAAATAAATCAATAGCAGTAAGCAAATATTTAGTACCTTTATTATACTTTGAAAACGATTGCATATCAACCAAATCAGCAGACCATATTTTATCAATTTCATTAACAATCACACGGCGTTGAGTGAACTTTCTTCGTATAGGTTTATGAAGTTCATCTGCTAACTTGTCAGTCCATTTCAACGCCTTTTCTAGTTTTTTGAGTTTCCAAGACCAAGTTTATATTTTGTACTAATGACTGGTTTTACTATTAAATTCTTAGCAATCTTTTTTCCGATAGTTTTAGACTTGCTAGATTTCAAACCAGCAAGCATGTTTTTATCACACGTTGATTTATTACTAGGATTTTCGTCATAGCAATAATCATGATACTTACAAACAGCATCTAATTCATTTACCGGTTCTCCGCTATCAAGTGGATTACCAGGACCGCAATATTTATAACCAGGAAGTGTTAGCCCTTTTTTGGGCAGCAAAGGGAGCAAAGCTTTATGAATATCAATTTTTCCACCTTCTGTGTTTTTAACAAACTTTGTTTTAGTAATACCACAAGATGCACAAGTTGCTCTTAACATTTTTATACCATTTTTTGCTAAAACATACTGAGGATTAATATTTTCAGTAACCATCTTTTCTTTTATACAGTAACTCATATATAATATGATTAGATTAAACTTCGTTTACAAAATATGATGTTATGATGTTTTCATTTTTCACTGGTTTGTACGGTTTTAATAATTTGTAAAGAATATCGTACGCACTATTTGATTCTTGCAACTTTTTGATAAAGTACAAACAGAAATATCCACACAGAACACTTGTTTTATCTTGGTATTGAATGGTGTTGTATTGTATATCAGGTATGTACGCTAAAACTTCTTTTGGTGGGCTCAAGCCAAACGGATCGAAGTAATAATTATCATAGTAACAAGTCCAGTGTGTGCCAGGTCCAATATAATCATCCAGATTAATAATACCACATTCTTTTTTATTTTGTTTTGTCGGCAATTTGTTCTTGCTAAACACTCCTCTGAAGTTCTGTATGCCTAGCTGCTTAACCCATTTTGTTATATCTAAGTTAGAGATAGGTTTATTTTTAAAATTTAATTTTTTTTTATGAATGGGATACTTCTGTATGGCCTAATTTGTGAGTCTACTTGTAAACCATAACCTCTTCTATCTACTTGCAAACCTTTTCCAGTTAAACCACTAATAAGAGATCCAATCAATGGAATTCCTAATGATGCAAGCATTCCAAGAAATCCTCCGTCCTGCTGTTGTTTTTTAGTTAGTTTAACAGGGCAGTGGCCTTTTGACTTTGCAATCTTCTTTCTTTGTGCAAGTGTTAATTTATTTGATTTTAGAAGTTTTGGTTTTTTGTCACTAGGAACAGTTGCTGTTACCTCTTGTTGTTTTTTATCACTGGGAACAGTTACCGTTTTATTACTAGAAGCACATGCCAGTACGTCTTGTAGTTGTTTTTGTGTTAGTTTAATGGTGCAGGAACCTTTCGACTTTGCTATTTTGCTTTTTTGTGCAGCTGTTAATTTATTTGATTTTAGAAGTGTTTGTTTTTTATCAGCAGGAACAGTTACCATTCCATTTCCAAATATTTTACCAATTCCAGTACTTGCCAGACCGCTAAGTGCCCCTGTTGCTAGAGGTCCTAATATCTTTGGAGCAAATTTAGCAACTGTTGGTAATATTGTTTTAGTTAACAAACCAGCTAATGCACCTAAAAAGCCTCCATTTTTAGACTGAGACCTCATTTGTGATTTTGATATATTTATGTCTAATCCCCGCCCATCAGATTTAGCTTTGTTAATATTGTTAATCTGAGTAGCTGTTAGCAGCAAAGGAAAATTCCCAGTTAGTTGGTTATTTTTTAACCTGAGTGTAAATTCACTTTTGTTTTCATATGCTTTTGCCAGACTTTGTTTCTGACCATCTGTTAAATTTACTGAATAATTTACGTAAGTCATATATATTATAAGTTAGATTAAACAATAACTAGTTCATTTCCTACAGTATCAATAACAACATCTTCCTTGTATAATACTAAAGCGTAAACTTTATATCTAGTGGTAGGAAGGTTATTTAATTTATATCTCAAACTTAGTTGTTTTGGATCAACACTGACTTCATTACCAGTGTAACTTAAATCGAAATATATCATTCCGAAGAGATTTTTAAAATTACTCGTATTGAGTAAAGTTCCAGTGTTTTTATCATTTTGTTTGTAAGAATAATTAATAACATCTCTGAATATTCTTATGATATTATCATAACTGTATTCAGTTTCTGGATAATAAACTCCATTTCCAACTTCCAATCTAGCTGATTGTAAATAACAATTAGCATCAGCAGCATTTAGTTTAAAAGTATCTAAAAGGTAAGGATTTTGTGTTTGAGAAGAACTCTTCTCAGTTCTTTGTAGATAAACAAAAACATGTTTTGGACTTTTGACTCCAGCCGTTATTCTAAATATAGATTCAGTTATTAGAGAACTTCCGCTTTCTTGTATCATTTCACGAAGATAAGTCCATCTTGTTGATGTCATATGATTTGTCATTACGTAACTTAAACCATCTGAGTTAAATATCATTCTGGGTATCCACAAAACTAATTTATTAATAACTACTCGACCATCATCACCACTTGATTTGAAAATTAACACATTATCATCTGTCAGTTGCAAGCTGATTTGAATCTGACTAGGAGGAAGCATGTTTGTTTCCAAACCTCCAAAGAAGGAATATTTGTTTAATGGAATTATAGAGTTAACTTTTTGATTAGTTATGATTAAAACATGACGAGTAGCAAATCCCAGGTTATAACCAGCTTGATCATCTCGGGATTCTGCAGCAGCCGTATTATCTAAATAAAAGTATTCGTTTGTTCCGGTTGTCTTTGCATAATCGTCAGAAATTTTAAGCAAGCTTTTGATATTAACAAATCTGTGAAGATTATTTCCATCGTAAACTATTTTTCCATTTTGCTTTACTTGCATCTGATCAATCAATGAAGCTGCATCGTTAATTAAAGCAATTCTGTCAGCGTCTGCGAAATTGGCTCCATCAGCAAGTTTGTTTACTTGAAAACTGATTTCAAAATATGCGTTATACCAATCAAAGTAAGAACTTCTGTCATTTAGTGTAAATTGGTAACCACTTTTCATTTGTCTGGTATTATTTCCTGGTTGTGTTATTGGGGTATCTAACTGAATAGGTACGTGTTCATATCAATTATTATATTGATTACTTCGAAACATCTATGTATACTAGTAATTAGATTATTTTTTATTAATTTATCGATTAATTCTCGCATGAATTCCCCTTCCGGAAAGTAATCTATTAGTTTTTGCATTTACATCTTCTTCAGTTTCAGCTACATCTTCTTCAGTTTCAGCTACAACTTCTTTTTTGTTATCAGCCTTTGCAAGTTCTTTTAAAATCATCTCACCTTTTGGTTTAAGTTTAATAACTGAAACTAATTTATCAGCAGCCATTTTTCCTACTTCATCTCCAAGTTTTTTAGAACCGCTTTCTATGATTTGTTTGCCAGCAGTTTCTAATGCTTTCTTGCCTGCTGTTTTCACAGACTCGCTGAATATCTTTGATCCGACATTTGAAAGAATGTCAAATATGCCAGCTCCAGTTAATCGATCAACTTGAGTATATGTTCCCGTGCTAGAGTCATAAACCTTTTTTAAACATGCCATATAACTTATGTTACATTAATTCCTTCAAAACAAATCGAAATGATGTGTGGACACCATTAAGATTAATATTTTTACCGGAGAAATCGGTTATGTAAATATTAATACTGTTAATGATCGTTTTGTTTACTTCACAGAACCCGACTCTTATCGGTTCATCTTTGAAAGGATATGATCTCGTAAGATCAGCTGTACTTATTTCATAAATAACATATCCGTATGATCCATCAACAATAGAATTACTTATCAAATCACAGTGGATATACAACGTATCGATAGAATTTGTTATGTTCGGTGTTACAGTTCCAAATTTAGTTTCTCTGATGACTGCATCTTTGTCAAACCCGATCAAGGCATGAAAGTTTGTTTCTCTTAAATCAAGCATGACATTACTATGGATGGTAACCAAGCATTTGAAACTCGATAAATCAAACTCAATTCTTATCGGGACAGGCGAGTCATCAGTTAAATCATTGTTTACAGTCAATGCTTCTTTTATATAATTATCGATATCAGCATAACTGTAATTTTCGTTTGCAAAACTAATAGTTTTCCAATCTGTCCCATTGTGGTACCTTACCACTTTGTTATTAAAATCCTCACTAATATTATACCACGAGTAAGTCATGGAATTAATCTTATCGAGTCCAATACCATACTGTTTGTTCCTACCTAATATTAATGGTCTGTCAAACACAGTTGTAAAATTACTCGGTGTATTTGAGCTATTAATTATTGACGCTTTCTCTGATGATAATACAATTGTTTGTTCCATTATACATATCAGTAGATAAAATTAATCACCTTTGTAATACAGTTTAAAACTTGATTTTTCAAAATTGAAAACTTGTGTAGTGCCACGTTTTATTCTCGGAGAGATGGTCCAATATTGAGATTCTGGAAGATATACTTCAGATGTTTCTTTTAGTATTCGTTTACCATTTTCTATTTTTGGTTGAACGTGCGGCTCATCAGCACCTTTATTAAACAAACTAAACCATTCTATACCAATGTCTGTATGTGCAACAGTATATGCAAGGTCTGCTTCAGCTATATAGCGCCAGGGTTTTACAATTATTGCGCCGAGGGGATGTGTATCATCATCGAGATATTCTGTAGCATATATTTCACTTTTTATAAGCGGATTGGTTACAAAAGTAAATGCTTCGAGAAAACTATCACGTTTGGTTCTTTCGAGTGGTTTTCGTGTCGGGTACGACGCATAACCAACGCTATCTTTTATAATACTAATTCCGTCTAGTGTAGCTTCAAGAATTAGAATTCGACTTAAATAGTCTACTTTTACTTTCAACCCATCAATTATACCAAGAATTGCCGTATGCCGGCTGCCAGACTTTTGATTAAACTGTTTTAATGAAGCTATTTCGCCATCAAAAGCTGTGTTTCTTGTTTCCTGGGCAGCTTTCAATTGCTTTGAAACATCATCAATAGCAGTCTCAAGTTTATCGGTGTTAACCAGTTTGCTTAGTGCAGTCTCAAGTTGATCAGTGTCAACCAGTTTGTTCAGAGCAGTCTCCAGCGACTTACCGTCAACCATTTTCTTTTTGATATCTTCAAATTCCTTGTTGATATCGGCAACGTTGGTATTTATCTGCTCATTTAATATTTTAATTTGAGTTATTTCGGTAGTAAAAGCAGTTCTCATTTGTTTTGAAGCATCAGCAATAGCAGCTTCTAGTTCATTGTTATCAACCATTTGTGTATTGATTTCCCCAATCCGTGTATTAATATTTTGAACACCAGCTCTTATTTGTTTACTTAATTTCTTGTAGTTTTCACTCTCTTCCAATACATCTTCTTTTTTTCTAACTCTTTCAAAGCACCACCTAGAAGATTTATTTCATCGTTCAATCCGTTTATAATTTCAATCATTTGCTCGCGGTTTGTTTGTAACTTTGTTTGTATTTGACCTAGTTTATCATCAACACCTGTTGTCAAATTTGTTATCATGTCTGGAATTTTATCAATATCATAATCATTTATGATCTTTGCTACTCTTCTTACATTAAATTGCTTTGTTGCTGCATCATCTGCTTTAACTGGATTGCCGACATTGGTAATTTTATTATTATCCATGTTAAGCTCACTTCTCAAAACATTTTCCTGGTTTCTGCCTTTGTTAAGATAATTAACCAAATGTTTTTGTTTTACATACTCAGACAGCACAATACCGCAATGTGTAATATTAACGCTGCCAGTAGTAACTTCCCCACCAAGATCATTAAAAAGTCCCATTATATATAATATGATTAGATTAAATTTCACCGTTGAAGTTACGCTTTACTAACTACCTCGGACGATCAAGATACAAAAAGTCGTACTGCTTGTCAGTCGCTTTTCTGTACTGATCTTTGCTGACATCTTGTTCGTTGGAAAGCATACCAAGCTCACGATTAACTGGAGTTGCAAAGAAGATGTAATGAGAACAGTTCAAACGAATGTCTTTGGGAGTTTTGTAATAAGATTGTGACAAGTAAATTACACAACAATTTTTATGTCTTCCCTGGATGAAATAATTAATAATATCGTTTTGATTACGCTCGCAAACATAATCATCAAAAATAGCTATCTTTTGAGCATCAGAATCTAAGGTACCCACAGGGATAATTTCATCATTCGAACATTCTAATATGTCTTCGACCGGGATTTTATTCTTTTTTGCTATCTTTTCAAGTTTTTGCGCTAAGACCTGATACTTCGACTGCTCTAAGTTTTTAGCAAACAAGTAAATCTTGTCGTAGTAAACCAAAGGTTTCAGCAACATGTGAACTAATGTATTTGTCTTGCCAGATCCTGAATTACCGCAAATTAACATTCTAAAACAACAGTCTGGCATGAAGTGCCATATTTGTTTAAAATTACCGTTTTCTGTTTTCATATCATAGTTTGGAATTTGCATTATAATAATAGTTAGGTAATATTAATATTATCCAAGTATTATTATATATGTCAAAAGTATATTGCGGAATAAAACAAATCCCTCGTGGTAAACGCCTTGGAACAGAAGCAGAATGTTTAAAGGCTAATCAAGTTAGATATTACGGAATGCAAAAAGTAGTTAAGACTGCAGTTGAAAAAGCAGTTAAAAAAGCAACTGAACCTGCGGTTAAAAAAGCAGTCAAGCCTGCAGTTAAGAAAGCAGTCAAGCCTGCAGTTAAGAAAGCAGTTAAGAAAGTAGTTAAACCTAGAGTTAAGAAAGCAGTTAAACCTGCGACTAAAAAGAAAACAAAAACTACATAATACTTGATTTAAGTTATCTTAAGTCATATCAACTGATCCTAATTTATTTAAATTTAATCTAACCTTATATTATACATGTCTTTGTTAAAATGGAAAGAATTAGCAGATAAAAAGCGAAACGCGAGAGAGCTTGTCAAAGAATACGAAAATAGAGTTACCCGAAAAATACTCGAAAAATGAGCTAGTCGTGATTTGTACGCAGAAGTATTTAAACCTGTAACTAGCGAAATAAAAAGTCAGTCAGAACAGCTAACCGAGCAGTTAGCTTCTCTTCCGAAAATAAGTCAGCAATTAGCCGCTCTTCCAGCAGCAATAGGCGAGGAAGTACAAGAACAAAAAACGTACCAGGGATTACCCCAGTTATTCGCTGAAGAACCAACTACTGCTGATCTAGATGCTGAAATCGATAAAGAAGTGTTAAATCAATATGACTTGCCCTTACCATCGAGTGTAGCCGGAGATAACCAAAAACTTGCATACGTACTCGGAGATGTTAGTAAGATTATCCGAGAAAATGGTCGCAATATGACTGTTCTTACTAAACAAATTTAAAAAAAAAGCAGGATACATGTACAACCACGAAAGAAGAATATAAACGAATCCGGAAAAAACATAGAAAACGAGTCAAAAGCCTTAAACTATTATAGAGAAAGAATTGATGCAATGCTTGTGCATAGTGAGGTCTTTTCAGGCAAAGGATTACAACAAAAAAGAAATTCCTACAAAGTCGACAAAGATGGTTACTATGGAATGTTGAAAATTGATTTACCCGAGCTTGTTGGCCATCACAAACTTATTGCCAAGCAAGGAAAAGCTGTTGTGCTAGATATGAAAGTAGATGATGATTTTATAGACTTGATAACAAAGCGTTACAACAATGGAAAAACTTATTTGAAGCTGTCTCAGAGTGCTTTCAAGGAACTAACAGAATTATCTGGTTTGCCAATTCACAAAGGTTCTTCAAAGTTCAAAAAGATTTTAGGAGGTTGTGCTGATGTTGAATATTACAATAATCCTAATGATTTGATGGATGATCTAGAGTTGGTATGCGGAAGTATCGAATCAGGAAATAATAGTCCGCAGCTGATAAATAAAGGTATTAGCATAATCGATGAATTATTAAAAATAGGTAAAATATCACCCAAAGAACACGAGCAACTATTTTCTAAATATTTTAATTAAATTATTGTCTGACTGTAATTATACATGAACACCAAAGAAGAATTAATTGATCACTTGACGCAACTTGTGGCTTCATACAGACGCAGTTATAAATTGTGCGGTATTATAAACACAACATTACAGATTGCCAGTGGAATAATTGGTTGTACTGCTGTATTGGCATTGGTTCCGGCAATTCCTGTTTTCGTGGCTGCAGTTGGTGCAGTTCCTCCAGTAGTTGCTGTTTTAGTGAGTAAAACAAGAATAGCAGAAAAAAAGACTTTGTTAAAAACACATCATAGGAGTTTCAAACAACTTCTATCATATGTCCAAACAACCACAGGACTAGAAAATGACGAAGAGGTAATTAGGGTTACCTTTAATAAAATATTAGAGATTCAAAAGAATGATAACTTTACAGAACCTCTGGAAATGTATATGAAAAGGTTCAAGTTAAACGGTCATGGCATTCAGTTGTAATTATTTTCTGACTTGTTTCCATATCCTATCGTACTTATCTCTGGTTGATTTTGTTTTAATCGGTTTTGTTTCTTTTTCTATTTTTAATATTTTAAATATTTTCTGAAAAATGTATTCAAATTTGATTGATCTTTTTCGACCTTCCAGCTTATCCAATATCTTTATAATTTTGTAAAACAAATCTTCAAATCTTTGTCTATTTTTAGAAGACAAATCAAATGCTACCAAGTATTTATCTAAATGATACTTTCTGAGGTAAATAGTTTTCTTTTGGCTGTAGGTGCAACCTGTGATAAGATTATAACCATTGTGGGTGCCACAATTAAGGCAAACACGCTCGTTATCGAAAACTTTACAAGTATCGTTGCAATTCACGCATGCGTATGTACACTTGTAACACAGTTTGGTCCTGGTACAATACTTGCAAAGCTTCTTTTTATTAGTCATGTAAAATAAGATACAATCTGTGCACACCCCAGGAGGATCAATATTATCTAAAACTCTTTCACAATATTTGCAATTCATTATATTATACTATAGAAATAAATATTTAAATAAGGCTTAAAAATATTATCTTATGTAATATTATAATGGAACAAGTAGAAAAGAAAATCAAAAACTTTAAAAAAGATCAAATGGCATATGCTCAAACGGTTGATTTTGAAGATGCGAGTAAATTAGATGCAGAGCTTTTAATTTTTCAAACTTTCAAGATTTGACAGAAATAATCATAACAATGGTAAAACAACTATAACTACCATGGAAAATAGAAAAAAGAGATATAAACAAACGACGTTCTTTGTGCAAAAAACAAATTTCAGAGGCAACTAGTTACCATCCAACTTTATACAAAGTTTCTTTTATTGCCCACTATGATATTTTACTTGACCGAGGAATTAAAATTATTATGTATGGATAAATAAAATATAATCTAACCGGGGAATAAATATTTTACTTCAAAATAATTAATTAATTAATTAATAGGGGCTTAAAGAAATAATCTCATGTAATATTATATAATGAGTATCCGAGAAATTGAAACATCCCCAAAACAGTATAGCAAGGTTTTTAAAGTAAATGTTATCAGTAATGATCCACTCAGACAACTACAAAAAACACAATCAAAAGTTGTGAACTTTTTTAAAAAAGAACTAAGAAAAACAGGTGGATTTAAATTAAGCGTTGATAAAAAACTTACTTTTAAAAAAACATCGATGGGGGACAAAGAAACAGGTCCTACAATCACATACAAAACAGCTTACTTTAATTCTAAAGCGGCAACAATATTAACCGAAAATAATATTATCGGGGCGTTGGACAAAGCATGTGAGGAAATTATAAATAGAGTTGGAAATTGGATTCAGATGGGAAGTGGTTGGGTAATTGAGACACTAGACGCACACTATATAAATCGAATAAAGTATAAGCCTTTACGTGGCAGCTCTTATTTGAAGTTACCAAAAGAACTGCAACACAGCAAAAAAGGATTGGTAAATATAAAAAATGAAGATAACGAGTGCTTTAGATGGTGCCATTTGGCTTATGAATTTCCTGTTGACAAAAATCTGCAAAGAATAACAAAGTATAAAAAGCATATTGGTGATCTAAATTATGAAGGAATTTAATTTCCTGTTACTATCAAACAAATCTCAAAAATAGAAAAACAAAACAACATTTGTTTTAACATATTTGGGTATGAAGATACTCAAGTATACCCGTTGCACATATCAAAAAATAAAGCAGAAAAAACATGTGATATGCTTTTAATCACCGAAGAAGAAAAAAATCATTACGTGTGGATAAAAGATTTTAACAGTTTGATGTATAATCAAACGGCACACAAGGAAAGAAAATGGTTTTGTAAAACATGCTTGCAGTGCTTTAAATTTGAAAGAGTTGGAAAAACATAAATCTGTTTGTCTTTCACTTAATGGCAAGCGAGCAGTAGAGATGCCAAACAAAAATGAAAAGGTTAAGTTTAAAAACTACGACAGACAGCTAATGGTTCCGTTTGTTATATATGCTGATTTTGAAGCAGTAACCGAAAGTATTTCTTCAGTATCAAACAATCCTAAAAAATCACACACAGAAGAATATCAAAAACATACTGATTGCAGTTATGGGTACAAGGTTGTTTGTTGCTATGATGATCAGTATTCAAAACCAGTTGTAACGTATAGAGGACCAAATGCTGTTTACAAGTTTTTAGAAAAAATGATAGAAGAAGAAAAGTGGTGCAAGAAAACTATGAATACGCATTTTAAGAAAGATTTGGTGATGTCACAGGAAGAAGAAGCTAGATTCCAAAAATCTAAATCATGTCATATTTGCGGTAATGTTTTTTCAATAACTCTTAAAAAAGATGACCCACGTCGTACAGTAGCATATGAAAACTCCGTTAGAAAAGTTAGAGATCATTGTCATATAACTGGAAAGTACAGAGGAAGCGCTCATGACATATGTAATATTAATTTTAGGTTGACTAGAAAAATACCTGTTGTGTTTCATAACTTGAGAGGATATGACTCTCACTTCATAATGCAACACATCGGAAAGTTTAAACAAAACATAAATGTGATAACAAATAACATGGAAAAGTATATGGCTTTCATGTTAGGAAAAAGTTTAGTATTTATTGATAGTTTCCAGTTCATGTCCCAATCATTAGATAATCTAGTAAAAAACGTTCCGTCGTTTCAATACATATCTCAAGAATACAGCGGTAAAAAGTTAGACTTGCTAAAAAGAAAAGGCGTTTATCCTTATGATTACATGAACAGTTTTGAACGTTTCGATGATACTAAGTTACCTGGCAAAGATAGCTTTTATTCTCAATTAAATGATGAGCACATTTCAGATGCGGATTATGAACACGCTAAAAAAATATGGAAAACATGTAAGATTAAAAATATGGGAGAATATCATGATCTGTATCTTAAGACTGATGTGCTGCTGCTGACAGATGTTTTTGAAAACTTTAGAAAAATGTGCATTGAGTATTACAAATTAGATCCTTGCCATTACTTCAGTAGTCCTGGGTTAGCCTGGGATGCGTGCCTCAAGATGACTGGTATTCAGCTTGACTTAATCACTGATATTGACCAATATTTGTTTGAGGAAAAAGGATTAAGAGGTGGTACGAGTAATATTGCAAATAGATATTCACAGGCTAACAATAAATATATAAAAAACTATGACAAGAAAAAGAAAGCAAGTACATAATATATCTCGATGCTAATAACTTGTACGTTTGGGCCATGTGTCAGCCGTTACCTACTGGCAACTTCAAGTGGGTTGATAAGTTTGAAAAAGGAAAATCAAATTACATTGTTGAGTGCGATATTGAGTATCCCGAAAAACTACATGACTCGCATAATGATTATCCTCTCGCCCCAGAAAGTTTAAATATAAAAGATGAGTGGTTGTCAGACTATTGTAAAAATTTAAAACAAAAGTTTAATCTAGGAAATTGTAGTGTTAATAAACTTGTTACGACGTTGAAAAATAAAGAAAAGTATGTCGTGCATTTTAGAAACTTAGAATTGTACAAAACGCTTGGATTAAAGGTGACAAAAATACATCGAATACTACAGTTTGATGAATCAGAGTGGTTAAAGACATACATAGATTTTAATACTACCAAGAGGACAGCTGGTAAAAATGCTTTTGAAAAGGATTTCTTCAAACTGATGAACAATTCAGTTTTTGGTAAAACTATGGAAAACTTGAGAAAAATAATTAATGTTAAATTGACTCACGACGAGGAGGTTCTTTTAAAATATACGGCAAGACCTTCATTTATTTCTTGTAAAATGTTTAATGAACATTTATTTGCTGTAAACAGAATAAAAGAACGATTCGTTTTAAATCGTCCTATTTATGTTGGCATGTGTATTTTAGACTTGTCAAAATATTTGATGTATGATTTCCATTACAACTATATCAAAAACAATTATGATAAAAAAGATAAGTTATTATTTACTGATACCGATTCCTTGTGTTATGAAATAAAAACAAAAGATGTGTACGCAGACTTCTACAAGGATAAAGAACTGTTTGATAATTGTGATTATGATCCAAAAAGTCAGTTTCATTTTAATGATAATAAAAAAGTTATTGGCAAGATGAAAGATGAAACGTGCGGAATACCCATTGCTGAATTTGTTGGGTTGCGAACTAAACTATACTCGTATGTGCTGGATAACGAGGTTAACGCAAAGAAATGCAAGGGTGTTAAAAAGTGTGTTGTTAAAAAACAGATAGCACATGATGATTACAAAAAGATTTTGTTTACAGCAACAGAAGCTCATCATGAGATGAAAGTTATTAGATCACAAAAGCATAACATAAGCAGCTATGCAATAAATAAAAAAAGTTTATCAGCTTATGATGATAAATGGTACATATTAGATAATGGACAAGATACGCTAGCATACAAGTAAAATGATATGCAGAGCGATGATGAAGACTACTGCCCGGTTCCGTCTGACTTTGCTTGACGAGTTGCAAATGTTATTGAAAAACTTCGCCGAAAGTAGATTCGGCGAAAGGAGACATAAAATAAAATTATTGCGCTCTCCTAACGAGTTGCAAATGTTATGTTATTAAAATGACAAACCGGATTGATTAGTAGTGTAGAAAGGTGGTGGGGTACGGGGTGGAGTTTTCCAGAGCGGGGTTGCTTGAGAAAACTGTTGAAATATGTTGGTGTTGATTTAGGCGTGACTTACATTTAGATCTTAGTGGTACAAATGAGAGTTACGCTTGAGTACCCACTGGCATATTTCCCTAGTTGTTCTCATTCCCCGCGAGGGAAAACTGTGCTCAACCCCCCCCCCCCCCCCCCCCCCTTTCTATACTACTGCAATCATGACCAAACGTCTGATCTCCGTTCTCGAAATGTATAATAGTGGGCTTTCCCTAGACCTGCTTCACTGCGCATGTCTCGTATATCCAACGCAATCAAACTGCAGGTTGTTTTTTTGTTTTGTTTTTCTAGAGGTACTATATTTCTTTATAGCCCCCGCATGCGGAGAGTCATACAGACATTACATATAATTACTGTACAGAGTATATGAATTTGCAATAAATAAAACACATGGACAAAGAGAGAAAAAACAAACAAGCAAAAGTTAATAAATAAAGGATATGTACAATGTTCCTGAAAGCAGCATATACGTATATGTATTTGCCACAATAATGAAACAAATATAAAACCTAACTAGTTAACTAGATTGTATCTAATATTCGAGTATTTGGTTTATTTGAACAGGAACTACATTATATTATAACATAACAAGTTGAGATTCATATCATGGACGCTTGCGCCCCCGTTAATGAATGATAAACAGAGACCATGCTTTGCTAATACTTGCTATATTACACTCTAAGAATGATGCGTATTCATAGCCAAGGAGAGACATCATTCTTACACACGGAGCACCCAGCTGAACGGCGAGACGGTATTTATCGGCAAGACCGGTTAACAATGTAAACACTTCCTCACCAATATATTGGCGATTGTGACTTATATATAGATATACAAATCGAACAGGAAATGTAGCATTCAAGGACGACAGTCAACCAGAAACACACACAGAAACAAAGAACAAATTTAAAGATGAATAAAAGGCCAAATAAGACATCACAAACTCATAAGGTTTGACAATAGGGCTACCGCCTTGGAACGGTCAGTGGCAAAAAAGGCCGCTGGGGGGTTTACACCAGGTTCTAGTGTGCACCAATTCTCACACTTACCCTTCTGTCAACCTAATAAAACGAGACAGTGTAAATAAAGAAATCCCCACCATGAACTATTCTCTAACCAACAAGGCATCATTAATAGTCAATATAAGTAAAACACAATGATTCTCGTGTATATATCAATACAAAAAAAAGCTTTTGTTGGTCAAGGTAGTGTTACCTGAGAAGATTGTAAATATATCGGAGAGGAAATATTAATAGAATAAATGTTTTGTAGGCAGATGTTATAGTCTAAACTGTTATCAGAAACCAGTTAACACTGTGGAATGATTTACAAAGGTTAATGTTCGAAATTCGGAGGTAAAGGGGAGTTTATCGAATAAAACAGAAACACAGGTTCAGCTCGTGTTCATTGTTAGATCATGGCGGGGGTTTCTTTATTTACACTGTCCTGTTTTAATGGGATGACAGTAGGGTTAATGTGAGGTTTGGTGCACCCTAGAACCGGTTTAAACCCCAAGTGGCCTACTTTGCCACTAACCGTTCCAAGGCGGTAGCCCTATTGTCAACCCTTTTGTGTTTGTGATGTCGTTTGCATTTATTATTGCCTTTGCCTTCTTTTTTGTCTGTTTGCGTGTTTGTTTCTGTGTTTTGTGGTTTAATGTCCTCCTTGAATGCTACTTTCCCTGTCCGATCTTTTTATATTTCTTTTCATGTTCGTGCAAACAATAACTTGGCCGCCATATTGAGTCTTTGTTTGATTGTGTATTGTGTACATCTATATACGGAGTCATTCACTTCGAATAAGTGGCGTTATGTCTAAAAGCAACAGCAATAAAAGGGCTTCTAAGGCAGCTATGTCTTCTAAATCATGTCGTAAAAGTAGAAAAGACAGTTTGAGTGAGGACGATTCTGTGTTGGAATATCAAACGGTGGAGGATGAGGATATCGTTCAGGATACACACGTAGTGACTACAGACACAACAGCATTTAACAAAATGAGCAAGGTAGGACAAACTACAATAGATCTTATGTTTAAGCAGAAAACTGACACTTATGACAAGACTGATCTAGAATCGTTTCTCGTCTCTTTTGAGAAACAACTTAGTAAGCTAGCATCGCAAGAGTATATTGAGAGTAAATTCAAGAAAAATGCTCACCGAAGAATTGCTATCGAAAAAACTAAAGTCTTTAAAATAGGAGCTGAAAGAAGAGATCAAGATAGAGATGGAAAAAGCCTACTCTAAAGTAGATGAACTAAATAAAAGAGTTGTCTCCCTTGAATCTACAGTCACTGATATGCAGAACTCAATGTCAGACATACAAACTTATATGCAGAAAACCCAAGACGATAATATCAGTCTAAAAGAGAGAAACAAAGATCTGGAAGAAAAGATGATTGAAACAAAATACACGGCGAAGGTACAAGACAATACCATAAACGACTAGGAGCAATACACAAGGCGAAACAGTGTCCGTATATATGGGATAAACGATACTAGTGTTAAAGAATCTCCCCATGAAACCGCATAAAAGGTTATCAACATGTTTAAAAACAAACTAAATATTGACTGCAGCCAGCGCGATATAGATATTTCACGCAGATTAGGTCAATTCAGGAAAGATGGTAATCGACCAGTTATATGCACATTTGTATCGCGAGTGCACAGAATTGACGTTTTGAGACTGAGAAGAATCTTAACGGCTCTGGAATGGTGATTAAAGAAGACCTTAAGTCTAAAAATGCTAAATGTTTGGAGGCCACAAGGGCAATCAGCAATGAGAAGACAGCATGGACAATTGATGGAAGAATAGTAGCACTCCTTGAAGACGAGAAAAAATACAATGTTGACTTCAAAACCGACCTTAAAACGCCTCTAGTTGCAAAATATTGGACATAAAACTAAGTGCGGTCCCAATATCTCAGAAGTATTGTGAAAATGTGAACTAAGCTTAAGTATATTCATTGTATCATTAATACATCGGTCTACAACCCCTCTGTTACTGATATGTTTATTATTATTATTATTAAAGTATTCATGCTACCTCCTGCAAAGTAAACATTCGGGAATGCAATCACTGTCTGGTGCTTTTTTTTTGCTTTTTTTTTTCTTCTTCAGGTATACCTAATCAACGCTGAACATATCTGGCTCAAACTACGGACGTATTATTAAGGACTAGTTGTCAGCCATCTTTGAAAAAAAATCCAAAATGGATGGGGTATGGTTAATTGACATGTTCATCCAAATGCATATTATAGGCATGAACAATGTCAATGATATAATAGATGACAGTAATTCAACACTATTGAAAATAATACCAGAGACAATATTTATTTGGCAGAAATAGTGCCGTTTGTATTCGAAAAGTTAAGAACAATTTTACTCGAAGATGTTTTGTTTTTTATGTTAAATAAATTTGTCCATAGAATTGTCCATTTATCTAAAAATGGCACATGAGACATCATTTCTAAATTAAATACTACATGTTATTACACACCTTACTATAAATATGTTCAGTAGAAAAACAATGATTATCTGTTCTGTTTCTAAATCCATAATCGGCACACTGTGCCATTATGGACTATGGAAAATCGGCACAGTAGCAACAGACTGTCCGCACGCGAAGACGTCAACGTCATCAAGCAATACAAGCAAGACGTCACATTGGCGCGCTATGACTGAGGAACGGACGTAGAAATCTGCAATTTTAATTTTCACGCCTAGTAAATAAACGTTTGAAGCTTTGAAATATATCATTAAAGCGAAAGACAAGTGAGAAAAGTAACTTAACGTAAATTATTAATTTAATATAATGTATTTATTTTCCAAATAAGTGTGTGCATCTTATGCTGCTTGTATGTTAATGTACACCGACACCGTTTTGCAAACATGTCGACGTATTTTGTCATAAAGGTGCTCTGTTTGTTCTTATTCTTCTTCTCCATTTATAGTAAGGTGTGTAATAAAAAGGCAAATATACGGCCGTGGTGTGCTTTTCCAGCTAAAGCCCTCGGGCCATTACGGCACTAGGTGTGCCATTATCGACGAAAGGCACACCACGGCCGTATATTAACCTCTAATTATCACATCATCCAAATTTCAAAGTCAATCATTGTAGAGAAAATAAAGCTATTCTTTCAATGGCATGTTCTTTCAAAATAATCTCAATGCTATAGTATGATGGCAGTGACGGGTTTTAATTGTCATATATTATAAATGGCAACTATATTTTTGAATGTATTAAACACAACTGAGTGACTGTTGTGAATAAAAACATGGCAAAACCTTAGTAATTTATTATTATTATTCGAATAAAAACAGCACAAACTAAATAATAACATATGAATACGATCAAATGACCTGTTTATCCGAATGTTTCACCATACCGCATGTTTCAATTTACAATTCACGTGCATGCTTTTCATGTGTATCATGTGTGTGTGTTGAAGGCACATGGCGTATAAAGAAAATCTTCATTTTTAACAATTGTGTCCTTCGAATTTTGCATGATGTGATAACATTGCTTACTTTATTTAGAAATGATGTCTCGTCTGCCATTTTTAAATAAATGGTCAATTATAGGGACAAATTTATTTAACATAAAAAACAAAACATCTCCGAGTAAAATTGTACTAAGCTTTTCGAAATAAAGGGCACTATTTCTGCCAAATAAATATTATTTCTGATATTATGTTCACATCAATAATGTTGAATTGCTGCCCTTAATATGACTGTGCTCAAACCCAGCAAGCACATTGGAAAAACCGAGCTTTTGTAAGGAAAACACAGGTCATTCTATTTGTAGTAGCGATCTAAACCGCTTGCAACGTGTTGTATAAATTAATACATCTCATGCTATGAAACGTTTGGCACTGTGTAGCTTCATAGAACGCTTATACAACCCAGTCTAAACTGTGTTATGTTAAAATGCATATAATCATACACATAAAAACACTCTTGGTTTAAAATAAACTAAAACGATATCAACATATATATAAAGGTAAAACGTTTTTCTTTATAATCATGAAATCACTTGCAAATATACTTTCTTTTGTTGATTGGTTATACTTGAAGAAACAATAAAGCATTATACACATGCAATAAAGTAGTACAGTTGAACAGTAGTATAAGATTATGTGTATAGGGGCACCTGAGGCTCAGTATACGTGGTATGAAAATTAAAGGGACACACGGCAATCAACATATTTGCTTTTCCACAAAGTAAGCCTTTATTCAAATGCTAGTATTGACTATTAGAACAGTATATAACATACTGCTTTTGCATATTGGATGAGTGGCTATAGTATTTAAACTTAAAGTTATATGCAACCAGCTTAAAGCATAATGATACTGGATTAATAAATCAAAATAACTTTGTGATTGCTGTGTGCCCCCATTTGTTCTTATTTGAGAATATTAATGTTTCATTAGTATAGTATCTATTATAGTGACTGGTGATACTGAACATTGTGTATATAGATTCCCCTTTAATTGCACATTTATGGATTGTGACGTAGAGACGTTAACTAAACAACATTCTTTACGGTATAGTATTGTACTTCGGATGAAAAACATTATAAAATAATTTAAAAATATCTGAACATTTAAGAAGTTAAAACACAGTTTACCGGTATATCTTTAATTTCGAAAAGTATATTTAAAAAAAGTCAAATAGAACACCTTTGCATTTATTGGTCCCTAAAATAACCACATGTACATTTAAATTGCTGCAACGACCATTAAGGGATCTAAATAAAAATGTATTTTATAGTCTTATTTTTTCTTTTATCATTTCCTGTATTTTGTTTCGGCAAGAAATTTTAGTTAGAATAAACCCCTAGTTATAGGACTTCTAATTTGTAGAAGTAGATAAGGTAATATATTTTTCCTGCAAAGTTCTAGATACTACCTTTTTTGACAATAACATCTGTGTTATATAGAATATATAATAATGAAACTCGTTGGTTAATTTCAATGAAATAAACATGTTTTGTTTGTTTTTTCACATTTTAATAGGATGTTGGGTACAAGCCATGTTATTGAACAAGAACAAGAGAATACAGTGTAATTAACAGTACCAGATGTGTATATAGGTATCTTTTTGTATGCTTTTATGTAATTTTTTGGAGAAACTGAATCTCTGTTTGTTTGTTTTTCAATGTTATTGGCAGATACGACCTTGTAATAATGTCTATAAATAAATTAATATTAGCTCAAATTTTCCGAAGTGAAAAAGGGCTATTGTCATCACTGGATCATTGTCGCTGTTGTTGTCCGAGCTGTATGTAACCCTATATCCAGCAAACTACTTCGAATAATGGTTTGAAACTTCACACATGCACTTCCCACATGCTTTCAACATCAAAAGACAACACCAAAGGACTTTTACACGTATCGTATGTTAAACATATAAGAATAGGTGTAACAAATGGAGTTTGCTTTGTACAAAAGCAGTGTAAATGCTGGATATATAAAGTATATACACTACTTCAGCTATACATATATTCATCCATATCTATAATCCTGTGGGACAGCCAGTATCTCTCAATTACTCCCATTAACACTGTTTTGACTACATATGTTAAGAAAAAAAACATTTGCCTCAATGAATGTACAGGGTCTTGGTGACAAAAACAAAAGAAAAGATACGTTTGACTTTCTAAAAAGTAAAAACTATTACAAGATACTCACTTTACAGATGCTGAAAAAAAAAACATTTTCAAGTTCTGTGGGGATATGACTGCTATTTTAGTAACTTTTCAAGCCAGGCAAGAGGAGTTGCTATCCTTTTTAACAACACTTTTTAACTGAAAGTTCATTCAGAAACTAAAGACGAGGATTGAATTTAACTAATTCTTAATATATCAATAGATGGGAAAAGATTAAATATAATAAATATTTATGTACCTAATAGAGACGATCCTAATTGTTATCGTACACGTAAAACGCAAATCGCCTCATGTGAGTATCCTTCAATATTAGCCGGTGACTTCAACCTGATATTAAATCCTGAAATAGATTGTTTTGATTATGTTAATATTAATAATCCAAATGCCAGGAATGTAGTGATTGGAAATATTGCTGAAAGTAACTTAATAGATTGCTGGCGCAAACAAAATTTGGAAAATACGGAATTTACCTCGTTTAAAAAAATACTAGGAAAAGAGCTAGGCTGGATTTTTTTCTTTTATCAGATAATATAATTATATAACTATATAGATGAAACAAAAATAATGCCAGGCTACAAAACTGACCATTCAATGATCGTTCTAAAACTTGATTTCAACAATTTTGATAGAGGCATCTCCTACTGGAAAATGAACAACTCTCTATTAAAAGATACAATATATGTTGATGAGATAAAAACACCGATAAAAACAATTAAAACTCAATGTGCAAAAGAGGATCAGTTAATCGATACAGATATAGACTCTATTAATACAGCAGACTTACAATTTAAAATAGATGAACAACTCTTCTTTGATGTTTTACTAATGGAAATTAGAGGGAAAACAATTGCATATTCTTCCGATAACAAAACTTGAAAATACTAAAAAGCATAAGATTCTAAATGAAATTCAAAAATGAGATATAGGGTCCTATAGAAACGACAGCGTCCGAACGCAAAGACATCGTAGGTCCGCACTGTACTGCGAACAAGGACTTGATAATACAATGAAAGAGACAAAAAAACAACCAGACAGTGTTCCGACTTGGAACGGTCAGTAGGCAATAAGGCCTACTGGTTAGCTTGAATCGATTTTATATGCGCAGATAGAATAGACAAGACAGTGTAAACAAAACTACATCCCATCAAAAGGAATTCTCTAACAATAAAGTCCACATCCAGAGAAACTAACTAAAGAAACACATACAAAATAATAAACATCTCAGTATGTATCCAGAATCGTACTGAACAACCATAGTAGTTGCAGCTAAAGAGAAAACCAATCTAGGGTACGACCAAAAAACCCTAGAGACGAAAGCTGATGCACCCACCTCCTTTTGGTTTAAACATATTTTATTGCAACATTTACATTAGTTTGCAAAAGGGTTGGGCCACAAGTTCTACAACATTAGTTACGGCCCGTCCCTATACAGTTTGTTTACAAAATAAATAGTATGGCAGTTTTACAATCATAAAACATTTTAAACGAAAATTATAGGAAATGCATTACTGAAGTTAACAGATATATGTAAAGAGAAAGGAAGAGGAGGAAAAGGACAGACAGTTAAAGACGTCTCGTAAGGGATCAAATGTGAACAAAGTGAGTTTCATCGAAAACGCTTGGTATCTTTAATATATTTTTGAACTGCTATAAACACAAGCTCATTATCTCTATCGTTCAGCTCTGTATTACCAGAACACAACTTATCAACACTTGACGGATGGAACGGTCGTGTCGAAATAAAGAGCGTACGCCTTTGTTCATTATATCGACAACACTTAAATAAGTAGTGTTCGACGTCCTCTCTTTGATCTCCACAGTCACAACTTGATGATAAGCGCAAATGATTTAGATACAAGTCATGATTTAGATCGATACATGCATTTCTTAAGCGAGCATGAATGATTGAAAGATATCTTGAGCCACATAAGTAGTATTTTGGAACAGTGGGGCATTGGAACGTCATAAGAAGAGAGCGTTTAAATGTGTTTAATGATAATGATTCCTTAATATGTATGGGTAAATCATTCCAAAGGCTTAGCGATGATGGTATGAATGATTTTGAAAATAACTCCGTTCTCCTTATTGGAGTGACATAGTCATTCATGTTTCTTAAATTATAATCGTTTACATCTCTGACGAAGGGCGGAAATAATTGAGCTATTGAATTTGGTAACATACTGTTTTTTGCTTTATATACCGTGATAAGTTTTTGAAAAACACGTCTGTCTGCTAATGAGAGCCAACCAATTTCAGCAATTAACTTATTAATTGAAACGGACCTAGTTAGTCCTGTAACAATTCTTGCAGCTTCATATTGTAATTTTTCTAAAGAATTTTTTTCATAAACTGTGCAGCCATCCCAGACAATAGAAGCATATTCTAATATCGGTCGCATATATGAAATATATATTTGGTTTATTGTTTTCCGTCCAATTTTATATTTAAGGAATCTCATCAAACCTAAAACCTTTGATGCTGAAGATAAAATATTGTTAATGTGTTCATGCCATTTACCATCATTACTTAAAGTTAATCCCAAATGTTTGTGATGTTCTACCAATTCTAACTGCACATTATTGAAAAATAAATTTGGTTTTCGAACCTTTTTCGATGCTGATATGAATAATACTTCAGTTTTGTTTGGATTAAACGTAACTAACCATGTTTTAGCCCATTCTGACATTATGTGTAAATCATGATTTAAAATACCTTCCATATCATCTATATTTGATGTCGAAACTGAAAGCGAGCTGTCGTCAGCAAATAGTCTAGTTATGCTTAGCATATTATCAGCAATGTCATTTATATATATTAAAAAGAAAAGAGGCCCAAGAACAGAACCTTGGGGCACACCGGCTAAAGTTAATTTCGAATCTGATTTAGCAGTATTTATAAGAACTCTTTGAGATCGATTAGAAAGATAATCTGCGATCCATAGCAACAGTTTGCCATCTATACCATTTTGTTTGAGTTTAAATAGTAGTGCTTTTCTCCAAACGCGATCAAATGCTTTGGAAATATCGGCAAAGACTATACACATAAGCTGTTTCGCATCTATTGTTTGACAAATATGATGGTAAATATCTAGGAGTTGATAAACTGTAGAATGACCTGGTCGAAATCCAAATTGATTCGCAAAAAGTAAATCATTGAAAATTAAAAAATTAAAAACATGTTTAAAAATTATTCGATCCATAACCTTTCCTACACAACTAAGTAATGAAATTGGTCTGTAATTACTGGGCGAATTTGAATCGCCTGCTTTGAACAATGGTATAACAGTTGCAGTTTTCCATAAATCGGGATATACGCCTTCATTTAAAGAACGGTTAAACAGTATAGACAATGGTTTTGATATAGTAAAAACGGTTTCCTTAAGCATTCTTTGACTTATTTCATCCTCTCCACTAGCTTTGTTTACTACCAAAATATTAATGATATCAATTATTTCTGATTCTTGAATTACAATCTCATCTAGTTTTGAATTAGTTAACAAATTAAACTGCGGTAATTGAGCATTTGTTTCATCAACAGTTTAGTTGGGGTTTCAGTAGGTGTAATCATAGAGTCCCAAGAGGTAGTCCAGTCATTGCACAAGTGAAAAGTGAAGCGTAATGCCGACAAGGCGATTCGTTGTCACCATATATTTTATTCTTTGCGCAGAGATATTGGCTGTTCTTATGAGAAATAACCCCAATATAAAAGGTATTAAAGTCGGGTCTACAGAATATTTATTATCACAGTATACAGACGATACATCTTTAATGTTAGATGGTTCAGAGAACTCACTTAGAAATTCTCTTAATGTGCTAACATTTTATGCGGAAATATCCGGCCTTAATATCCATACTGAAAAAACTAAATGCGTATGGTTTGGCTTAATGAAAAATAGTAATACTAAACTATGTGAAGATTATGACCTATCTTGGGAAAATGAATTTATAGTGTTAGGTATTCATTTTTCTGTTGATCTTGAATCAATGCATAGAGGTTAACCAACACTGTTTTCGTATTACGGGATATAATTCCTGAGGCCAGTTCACATATCTAGTGAAAAAACGAGTGCCGTAGGCACGATGTTTTTTACTAGATATGTGAACTGGCCTCAGGAATTATATCCCGTAATACGAAAACAGTGTTGATTAACTTATATATTACATTTTATTTACAAGAATGTGCCTTTAATTCAATTAATATTTCTGAATTCACTAGCGTCTACTTTGCCTTACTTTCGAACGTCGCGCAAGAATACACTACAACGGTCACAACAGGTTGACCCGCTTTGAAATATCGGACATTTTGTTTGTGTCACTTGGCGAAGTTTGGGAAATTAAGCATTCATATTTGGATTTTAATCACGGAAATATATTGAAACACATCTTAATAAAGTTTTAAAATGAATTGAAGTGTTATGATGTTGAATTTCAAAACATCTACTAATACAGATTTGGATTTTAACTGGGCAACACGTAATGTGACTGAGTGACGTGATATTTTATGATGGACGACGTAAAACAAGCAAGAAAACTTCAGATAAGGCGTGTGGTGGTGAGTTTATTTTCTAATCTATTTAAAGTAAATGTATTTATTGCGCTAACACACCATTATTGATCTTACAGAGATGGACATTTTCAGTGCTTTTTTGAACCGAGATTTTCAAGGAAATGGTTTCCAAGAGTGAGCACTGTGCGTGTGAACTGCCTACCTATTTCTTGGTTCTGGCTAAGTGTGTATGATGAGATGCACCATCACACTTGCTGGAATTGAGGGAGAGTGTAGGTTCTACCTGCAATTAAACCAGGATGATTGGGACAAACGACAGTAAACAACCATTTAAAACTGCCAACACAACTTTTAATTTGTCATAAAATATCAATCAAGATCACTGTTTTTCACAGTAAGATTAAGAATTAATTCCTTCAGTTTGATTTTAAATTAATTGGAAAAATATTACAATTTTAATTAAAAAATATAAAAAATAATATTAACTTGTCCATTGTCGCACTGTAATATTGGGAATTATTTCCCTTGTCCATTGTTTCTACAGTGTAAAGCGCACACTATTTTAATCTGATTCGGAGTCGGATAATATAGCTCTGATTCTTTTGAATTTCTTGGAGGGCGGCGATAATACTGCTGGATTTTCTGGCAATGACCCGAAATAAAATATTCCACCAGCTATGTGTGTGGTACCATTGAATACGGATGACATCATGGAATTTGCACTTAGTTTGTGGAAAATCTGACTACAGTTGGGCGACATATTTTGCTTTGAAGTGGAAGGCGTGAACTGAGTGAGTCTTTGTGTTGTTTTCTTTGTATTCATAAGCGCACCAGCAATCTGCTTTTGTTGAGGTTCATTCAATTTTGAGTAGGAATTGACACTCTGTAAGTATTTATGTCCACTTATTTGGACAGTGGCTGTTGCATCCATTCCCAGGTCATTACATTTTTGTAACAGGTGTTTCCTTACACTGATTTGTTAGTTTGCGACCATCATTTAATGATTCGCACTATGTCTTCATGGTTTTCACGATTTTATAAATGTGTTTTTTTCCCATCGGTTGATTCTTGAACCATGGTTGTTGGGAATTGGGGCTGCGAAGGGCATTAATCCCGAGAAAAAATGGCGCATCAGGATTCATCATTTCATGTGGCCGTTGTTGTTTATATATTTTGTACGCCTCAACTGGGCATCTTTCTTTATTTTCGGTATTGGCCCAAGCTTTTGGCTTGAATTTCTGGTATTTTTTGGATCAGTTCCTTATCCCTAGGGAAATTATAAGATTTTGCCGGAACTACTTTTTTTAAGCTTAAAATAGAATGGCTGTTTTTCCAAATGCTTAAAATAGACACAAACACATCTGAATAGTTTATAATAACAAAAAAAAAAGTAGGCTATTTCATTTCATTAAAATAAATAAATATGACTTAATGAAAATAAAAATAATAATAAATAAAATAAACAACAACAGAAAATGTTATTCATTGATCAATGATAAAACAAGAAGATATCAAAATGTCATTGTCGTCTGCTTTACAACAGAAACAATGGCAGAGTATATGCAACCCTGGACTTTACAGGACATTGAGAGCCTGCTTGCACAATCTGAATATGAAGAAATCCCAAATGTGGGTCAACCTGTCTCCCCACCCAGGCCTTCTACCAGTACATCTCGTTTCAATCCAGTAAATAAGGAGGAAGTTGCAAATTTCATAGCAGGTCAGAAAAATGTCAATACCCAGAGGAAAACTGATTCAGACGTACGATTGTTCAAAGAATTTTGTAGGGCTCAAAATGAACATAGAGATATAGAGACTCTTTCTACCAATGAACTTGACGTTTTGTTTGGAAACTTTATTGTAAGCATCAAAAAGGCTGACGGTAACGAATATGAGCCATCGACTATCCGTGGTTTCATGTCAAGCATGGATAGATATCTGAAAAATAAGAATTGTCCACACCAAATCAATAAATGTCCGCTATTTCCACAAAGCAACAATGCTATAAAAGCAAAAATGACATCCCTAAAATCACAGGTCTTGGAAATAGACCAAATGAAGCTGACGAGTTGACCGATGCCGACATTGACAAGCTGTTCGAGGCAGGTCAGCTAGGACACGAGACGCCTCAGCAAATCATAAATTTGCTACATCTATCGTTCTCTCTGCTCTTCGGAATGCGGGGTGGTGTAGAGCAAAGGAATCTTAAGTGGGGAGATATAGAGCTGCTATGTGATGAAGATGAGTATTTGTCACATATCAGAGAGAGACAAACAAAAACTCGAGTTGGAACTGATCCAAAATATACCAGAAAATTCAAGCCAAAAGCTTGGGCCAATACCGAAAATAAAGAAAGATGCCCAGTTGAGGCGTACAAAATATATAAACAACAACGGCCACATGAAATGATGAATCCTGATGCGCCATTTTTTCTCGGGATTAATGCCCTTCGCAGCCCCAATTCCCAACAACCATGGTTCAAGAACCAACCGATGGGAAAAAACCACATTTATAAAATCGTGAAAACCATGAAGACAAAGTGCGAATCATTAAATGATGGTCGCAAACTAACAAATCAGTGTAAGGAAACACCTGTTACAAAAATGTAATGACCTGGGAATGGATGCAACAGCCACTGTCCAAATAAGTGGATATAAAAACTTACAGAGTGTCAATTCCTACTCAAAATTGAATGAACCTCAACAAAAGCAGATTGCTGGTGCGCTTATGAATACAAAGAAAACAACACAAAGACTCACTCAGTTCACGCCTTCCACTTCAAAGCAAAATATGTCGCCCAACTGTAGTCAGATTTTCCACAAACTAAGTGCAAATTCCATGATGTCATCCGTATTCAATGGTACCACACACATAGCTGGTGGAAAATTTTATTTCGGGTCATTGCCAGAAAATCCAGCAGTATTATCGCCGCCCTCCAAGAAATTCAAAAGAATCAGAGCTATATTATCCGACTCCGAATCAGATTAAAATAGTTTGCGCTTTACACTGTAGAAACAATGGACAAGGGAAATAATTCCCAATATTACAGTGCGACAATGGACAAGTTAATATTATTTTTTATATTTTTTAATTAAAATTGTAATATTTTCCAATTAATTTAAAATCAAACTGAAGGAATTAATTCTTAATCTTACTGTGAAAAACAGTGATCTTGATTGATATTTTATGACAAATTAAAAGTTGTGTTGGCAGTTTTAAATGGTTGTTTACTGTCGTTTGTCCCAATCATCCTGGTTTAATTGCAGGTAGAACCTACACTCTCCCTCAATTCCAGCAAGTGTGATGGTGCATCTCATCATACACACTTAGCCAAAACCAAGAAATAGGTAGGCAGTTCACACTCACAGTGCTCACTCTTGGAAACCATTTCCTTGAAAATCTCGGTTCAAAAAAGCACTGAAAATGTCCATCTCTGTAAGATCAATAATGGTGTGTTAGCGCAATAAATACATTTACTTTAAATAGATTAGAAAATAAACTCACCACCACACGCCTGATCTGAAGTTTTCTCGCTTGTTTTACGTCGTCCATCATAAAGGGTCCTACTAAATACCGCAAAGACACGCAAAGACACGCAAAGACGCGCAAAGACGCGCAAAGACACGCAAAGACGCGCAAAGACACTTTTAAACGGCGCAAAGACACTTTTAAACGCGCAAAGACACATTTAAATTAATAAGTATATTAAAAGATTAACATTTACATATGTGACATTTATTTTTTCGATATCAATTAAGTTAATTTGGTGATAGTCCGAAAATCTGTTCATGAAATTATCAAAATTGGAAGAGATCAAAAAGACACTTCAAGTTAAATGAAATATAATAGGAAAATACTTCTATTTAAATGTGTGAGATTGATTTTAGTTTTAAATAAAGTTGTTATGATTTTATTTTTTGTATAAAATGTTGTTTTTTTGAGTGGTTTCAATCAGTTTGAAAAATATTGCAAATACTCCCAAAGGTGCGCAAAGACACTTTTACAGGCGCAAAGACACCTTAAAATTGGATATAATCGAAATATAGTACCATTTAAATATGTGAGGTTGATTTTTACGTGATTTTGATATTATTATTTTATTACATGTTGTTTTTTATAGCTGCTTCAGTCTGAAAATGTTCATGTAATGAACACACAGCATAGTGAGAGAGAGAGCGCAAAGACACTTTAAAACTCGCAAGGACACGTTCAAATTAAATATAACATATAAATAGAATTACCATTTAAATGGGTAAGATTTATTTTACGTGATTTTAAAGTTATTTCGTGGTTACTGTTTGATAGGTGCTTCTGTCCGACAAAATGTCATGAAGTAAATGATCAGAATAGTGAAGATGCTCAAAGACGCGCAAAGACGCGCAAAGACACTTGTAAACGGCGCAAAGACACTTTTAAACGCGCAAAGACACATTTAAATTAATAAGTATATAAAACGATTAACATTTAAATATGTGACATTGATTTTTTCGATATCAATTAAGTTAATTTGGTGATAGTCCGAAAATCTGTTCCTGAAATTATCAAAATTGGAAGAGATCAAAAAGACACTTTTAAAACAAATAGGAAAATACTACTATTTAAATGTGTGAGATTGATTTTATGTGATTCTAGTTTTAAATAAAGTTGTTTTGATTATATTTTGTGTATACAATGCTGTTTTTTGAGTGGTTTCAATCAGTTTGAATCAGTTTTTATTATTAGACAAAATTATCACGTCACTCAGTCACATCACGTGTTGCCCAGTTAAAATCCAAATCTATATTAGTAGATGTTTTGAAATTCAACATCATTACACTTCAATTCATTTTAAAACTTTATTAAGATGTGTTTCAATATATTTCCGTGATTAAAATCCAAATATGAATGCATAATTTCCCAAACTTCGCCAAGTGACACAAACAAAATGTCCGATATTTCAAAGCGGGTCAACCTGTTGTGACCGTTGTAGTGTATTCTTGCGCGACGTTCGAAAGTAAGGCAAAGTAGACCCTAGTGAATTCAGAAATATTAATTGAATTAACGGCACATTCTTGTAAATAAAATGTAATATATAAGTTAATCAACACTGTTTTCGTATTACGGGATATAATTCCTGAGGCCAGTTCACATATCTAGTAAAAAAACGAGTGCGTACGGGATATAATTCCTGAGGCCAGTTCACATATCTACGGCACTCATTTTTTTACTAGATATGTGAACTGGCCTCAGGAATTATATCCCACTACGGCACTCGTTTTTTTACTAGATATGTGAACTGGCCTCAGGAATTATATCCCGTAATACGAAAACAGTGTTGATTAACCTCTATGTTATCTCCCCTGCATACCAAAGATAAGGGAGTGTACAATACAAATACATTTAGAGAAGTGTGATGGAGTAACCAACATAGATAGGATATTACTTATACACTGCATGAAATGAGGAATTTAATTACAACTTATATCACTATTAAACTACACTTACATTACTAATATTATAATGTATCAGTAAATTTAAATGTCAGATTTACATTGCGTTTAAATGGTTGCAAACTTTTATTCGACATTTGAAGTTGAACAGTCTGTAGTTATCGGATATCTCAGCAAATTGCTATATAAACGTTTAGTCTTATAAACCCGTAATCACTGGGTGGTACAGTTTCAAAGTTACCGAAGCGTTTGTCCCACCTGTTATGGTAATGTCTCGATATGCGCTACGACAATATACCAGCCTTAACAATATATACAACACATCCAGCAAAGAACTTCATCTATAGGCTTTCTTGCGTTTAAAATACCTTGAAATTGTATTATTTTATCGGCATTGTGTAGTTTTAAATGTCAGATTTGCATTGCGTTTAAATGGTTGTAAACTTGGATTCGACAGTTTAACTGACATTGAATTCCAAACAAATTCAACACATAGCATTTCCGTATAATTAAGGTTGGATTGAATCCATTTTTTCATGCACTGGTATTCAGGAACTATGTTAACAACTGTTGTAATCTCCCCGTTCAAAGGGGCACACGGCAACCGTTAGGGCTGTATCAAACCTAATTGTTATTGGTATCGCATATCTATTACTTCTTTTGGGTTTATAAAAGGATAGTGTGGAGAGATTGTTTTTAGCTCGACTATTCGAAGAATAAGAGAGCTTATGTAATCACCCCGGGGTAGGCGTCGGCGTCGGCGTCGGCTTCGGCGTTGGCGTCGGCGTCGGCGTCCATCATCAAGGTTTTCGTGTAAGCTGTGTTTACAAGTCTATATCTCTTACATTTCTTATCCCAGCACAACCAAATTTGGCCATGGGCTTCCTTATAGCATCATCTTAAGGGCTGCATAGGCAATTTTGGTACATGTAGCAGCCTGTTCGCTCATCGCACAATTAAAGAGTTAAAGCTTCATTACGAGTTTCCGCAAAATAACTGCATTCAAACATTGCATGTTTAACATCATCAGTATATATCAAACCACATAGTGAGCAAAGCGTTTTTTGTGTTAAATGAGCACATTATAGACAACATGTTTATAACAGTTTTACAACTATGACATTAGCGTTAGAGTGAAGATACATGCATGTCAAGGTCATTTTCCTTTGTATCTGTCTTTGATTAGAGTTAGTATTATTAGTATTGTTTTGTCTAAATACTAGTAATCAGAATAAGGCAAGACTTACTACATTGGATGGGCACAAAATGTTATTATTCTTTGGGGTTTGTCTCAAAAGCAGGATACACTGTAACAAAGGGAATATGCCATAACTAGTAAAAAAAACATTTTCCTTATCGAATAAGCTCCCAGTAGTTCATTGTGCAATTACCGTTTTTCTGATTTATCATGTTTATGAGCCTTTAAAATATTTATTTATTAATATATTTTTTATTATTAGACATTATATTTATTTATTTACTTATACTAATGAATTATATTACATTTTTTAAAACAGAAATCATAGTTAAAAGTAAAATACTAGCATTTTTTTATTCTGGAAACGTCCAATATTACATGTTTATATATTTAAATGGTAACGTAATATTCGTGTTTTTTTTACATATCGTATCATATATATATACATATATATACACACACATTTTATTTATTTATTCATTCTTTTATATATTCATTTAATGAATTAACATTTATTATTAACATAGTCACTGTTTCAGTAAAGAACTAGAGACATTATTTCTGGAAACATTCCATATGTATGACAAATAACTTTAAATGGTAGCGTGTACATTTCGTGTTAATGTCACGTAACGTAAACTACATTGTCTTTTGGAAATTTGTTTTCTACATTATATTTTGGTTTTTAAAATGTTTAATAAATAATGTAAAATATACAAACCGTTTTGTTGCTAATAAACAATTTTTGAGTATTACATTTTCAAAACATGATAATGGTGATGTATTTCAAATGGATGTCACACCCTTATGTCCCCACTCTCCTTTGGCAACGATACTTCATTTGTAGCAAATGCATACCCTTTCAGGAAAGTATTCGAAATTCCCCGAGAGTGGGGATGGCCTCTTTTGGTAACAACGCCCATACGATCAGATGTGCCATCAGTCTCATTTTGAAGCTTTTTGTATGAACTTTCAATAAACCATACCCTACACAATTCCTTCGTGGGGTGGTGAGTGGGGAGGGGGGGGGGTGGTGGGTGGGGGGGAGTGTGGAGGGGTTTATTGCCAGCTAAAGGACTATATGGTTCAATTTTCACTACATATAATCATTAATGAATCATAGATCATAGCAGTCACACATTTTAATCAATAAGCGAAGAATATCAAAAACTAAAATAAAAAAAATAATTTATGTGAGGATGTACTTGAATATGTTTTACGAAAAAACATTTGGAATAGAATTAAAAACAAAATATATATATTAACAGTGTAGTTACTTTGCAGTACACTGCATATTTAGGTAGACCCAGTTTTAGGCTGTTACTAGTTTCATTTCTGTCGGATTCTGTATATTGACCTATTTAAATATATATTTATTTTTCATTTCAGTCTGGTTCTATAGGTTGACCCATTTAATGTGTATTTCTTTTTCATTTCAGGCTGATTCTCTAATTTCGCTGTTCGATTGGAAATGAGATGATACGGTGATCCAACAAGTCGGAAATAATGTCGCCAAAACAAATACAGTTAATCAGTAAACAAATAAATTATAAAGCTATCTCTATATTTGGAGTGATATTACTAGTCACGTCTGCATCATGGAATCTAAATTTGGTTTCCAAAAGACAGCACGACAGGTCACCTAACAAGCCAGAAAAAGAAGAGGTAGCGCTCAGTGGTGACGTTCTACTTACTAGTCAACATCGCAGAGAAAATAACACATCTATAACAGGCGAAGTGCATCATGACGAAGTTAGCAGCGTTGAAAATAAATCTCCACTTACAACGGAAGTAGTTCATCATGATAAACTAAGAGTGTTTGAAAACAAACCTCAACTTACAACACTGTGTGCTTTGGATAAGGTAGCTTATGATACTGACAATAACGTGACCAGCGACGTTAATTTTAAATATGATTTACAACTTTTGTCACACGTACATAAAATCCACAATGACAATGTACGAAAACAGGGTCACTTTGAACGTGCTAACTTGACTAAACGATTACCAACATGTCTCATCATCGGCGTTGCTAAATCCGGAACTGAGGAACTAAAAGATTTCATGGGACTGCATCCATATATTGTCATAACAAGGGAGGAAATGGATTATTTCAACAAGTTAATCGCCTTTAAGAAATCGCCCGGTAACTACAGAAAAGGTCCCATTTGGTACAAAACCAGGATGCCAGAGAGCTATGCCTCCCAAATAACTATAGAGAAAACACCACGGTACTTCTGTTCACCGGAAACTCCAAAGCGCGTGCATGATATGAACAAAGATATGGAACTTATCTTAATATTGCGCGAACCTTCATCAAGAGTGATTTCACACTTTACATGGCGTCTAGAAAGCCTTAAATTGAGCATTAAGAACATAAACGTTGAAGATTATTTGTTGAAGAATGGGAGAATAGATATCCAAAAGGAGTTCGTTAGTGAATCAATGTATGTAACATGTATGAAACCGTGGTTACAATATTTTGATTTAAGTCAGTTTCTTATAATTGAGAGTAATGAATTCCGAGACAACCCATTATGTGTTTTACAAAAAACAGAGGCATTTCTTGGCTTGGAGCACGTTTTTAATAATGAAACATTTATATTTAATAAACAAAAAGGGTTTTACTGTGTAAACGAATCAATACAAACAAGAACGAAATATACAAATGCGTATTGTTATGACCAACGACGCGGGCGAAATGAACATTCCACAAATGTGAACGCAACTATCATACGCGCATTGGAATCATTTTTTAAACCCTACAATGAAAATTTCTTCAAACTGATTGGGTAAACGTTCGACTGGGTCAGCAATGAATAGTGTAATACTTTCGGAGAAAACAAAACAATTTATTTAAACCCGTACACATACTTCAGGTTTAGAAAGATACAAAACACGAGTCACTTTACTCTTCGCCCTTTGAAATATAACATGAACCGAGGGTCATTTTACGCTTTACCTTTTGAAAGGTAAAGATAACCGGGATCATTTTACTCTACTTTTTGAAGGATAACGAGATCCGAAAATCATTTGACACTTTACCTTTTGGCAAATTCAATGAGAACGTCAAACAAAGGACACTGATTTTTATCCCAAAAAGACAGAGGCAAGTAAACGTGAGATGGCCGAGTCATGTGCTCAGTAATACATTGACAATGAGCATTTTGAAAATGTGCACAACGAGCAGTCGACACATAGACATAAAAATATCTTTTTTTATGGAGTTTTGGCCCTCAGTAGGGATATTTTGGCCCTTCATATGCACAAGCTTTTCTAATATGACCATAGAGACAAGGTCCTTAATACACGAACAAACATGCCAGGTTAGTTACTATATATAGTAACACATGTAATATTTACAAATTACGAATCGGACGCTTACATCCTACGTTTTGATTAGTTAATGATCAGTGGGAAAAATATATTGTCATTTTTCGATAACAAGTCTAAGTTGAAGTTCATTGATCGGACATTGGTCGGACATTGTTCGGACAAACTTATTGTGTATGTATGACGTAGCGTCATCTGTACGTTCTGGTGCTTATTGTTGCTAACGTCGATGTTCTAACTGTGCGTATACTAAGTTTAAATCCTATGGGGTGTGTTTATTTCTAAATAAAAACTATTGTTATAGAAGTTCGTAATTATAGGCATCGGTTATTGTATTTTTCGATGTCATCGAATATAACACGTCAATGATCAGCCACTAATTGGATGCAATTTATCAATAGCAGATGTTTACACCAAGCTGGCAATTCATATGCATCCGGCACTCGCAAACGCTCATATGTTCTGTACTAATTTTAGTTTATTGGTACATTTTATTATATTTTGGGCCGGCCTGTTTCTGCTAAAGTCTTTTTTTTCACTTTTCAGGCACAATTTAAGATGTACGTAAAAGGTTATATACCAATGAAGCAAGCATGTTCGAAATAAATACTTACTTTTGAAAGTCAGTTGAGAAAGAATGCAGGCGAACATTATTTTTGTTAGGGCGCTTTAAATGCAAAATTCTGCGCAATCAATATTTGATTTTTTTGTTGTTGTCTCTCAACCAATTTCCAAATTGAAAACGAAGGTGTTTTTACTTACCATTATACATTCCAGGTTCGATGAAAGATAATTTATTCAAATGTTATATTATAAAACTGTCCATGTAAATGCTGAAAAAACACTATAACTGAAACATACGCTCCAAACAATAGTCACAATTTAACAGTAACGGTTCAAAGATACAAGAAATGCTTCTAATGATTTCGTTTATTATTTTGAGATTATTGATTGTATGTGCTTTTTAATTTAAAACAGTATAATTCGGAACGAAAATGGCAGTCTCTCATAAGACGGGTTCTCGTAAACGTATTTTAACGGTTCATTTGAACATATATTCAACGGGATCTCGCAACCACTGAAAAGCCCGACATAAGAATTAATCACATGTAGTCAATATCAACAAGTACCAGTTGTAATATCAGTAAGTATCAGTAGCAATATTAGCAAGTACCAATTGCAATATCGGCAATTACCAGTGGCAATAGCAGAAACTGGCAGTGGTAATATCAGCAAGTACCATTGGTAATATCAGCAAGTACCATTGGTAATATCAGCAAGTACCAGTGGTAATATCAGCAACTACCAGTGGCAATATCAGCAAGTATCAAGGGCAATATCAGCTAGTACCAGTCTCAAAATCAGCAAGTATCAATGGCAATATCAACAAGTATCAGTGGCATTATCAGCAAGTATCCGTGGTACATTTTGTAATATCAGCAAATACCGGTGGCAATAGGACCAAGTACCAGTGGCAATATCAGCAAGTACCAGTGGTAATATCAGCAAATACCATTGACACTACGAGCAAGTATAAGTGGCAATATTAGCGAGTACCAGTGGTAATATTAGCAAGTACCAGTGGCAATATCGGCAAATACCACAGGCAATACCAGCAAGATCAGCTGAGTGCAGAAAAGGACCAAGAAATGTTGCAATGCAGCTGTATTATAGTGGACATATTTTAAGTAAGTTAATGTATTGCACTCATGTTTGATCAATAAATATACTGTGTTAAAAACGTGGTGACTGGCATACTTAATACATGTATAGAGCATGTATGGTCATTCGAGATGACCAGGCCACAACAATTAAGAATAATTGGTAGCTACTAAGGTGTCGACAACTTAACCTGGATAAAACGCACTTATGAAAGTTCAGGCATTAGAATAAATAGTTGGGGTGATAGGGTTGCCTTGTACTATAACGAACAATTGGATGGTTCTGTAAGCATCGGATTGGTCAACTTAATTATGTTGTTTGTTCAGAGACCTGGGGTTGACCATTTCCCCTGAAAGTTCATGACTGACGCACATGCAAGTTAGTCATCTAATTAACCATGTTTTAGTAACAAAATGAGACTGAATAACTCGAGACAATGTGCGGCTGGTACTGTCATGATACGATGGGTCAACCCACTTAACGAGTAGATTGAGAAGGTCACCTTGTTTCTGAACAATGGGTGGGGGGGGGGGGGGGCTTATATAAGTACCCTGTATTCAGTAGTATGTAAAATGGGTTAATTATCTTGTTTACTGTAAAATGCTGAGATTTGTACTCTTAGGCTGATTTGGACAGCTTTGAATCAGTTTTGTCGTGCCCTTAATGGTTTATTCTCTTACTGCTCTGGCTTCTGCAAAGTCATTGAGTACCTTCATTGTGGCTTTCTAGGCTATTGTTTTTTTGTATTATATTTACACGAGCATATTTGTGTTTTACTTATATTGCCTATTGATGCTGACTTGTTGGTTAGAGATTAGATCATGGCGGGGATTTCTTTATTTACACTGTCCTGTTTTAATGGGATGACAGTAGGGTAAGTGTGAGGTTTGGTGCACCCTAGAACCGGTTTAAACACCCAGTGGCCTACTTTGCCACTGACCGTTCCAAGGCGGTAGCCCTATTGTCAACCCTTTTTGTGTTTGTGATGTCGTTTGCATTTATTATTGCTTTTGCCTTCTTGTTTGTCTGTTTGCGTGTTTGTTTCTGTGTTTTGTGGTTGACTGTCCTCCTTGAATGCTACTTTCCCTGTCCGATCTTTTTATATTTCTTTAAATAGTCATGTGCAATATACTTATGTCCACGTGGCCGTCAATCTCTTGGTCATTAGGATGATATATAAATGTGGTTTGAGCCAGCATTGAGGCAGTTCAGTTCAGATGAGATTGAGTTCAGAGCTAGATAGACTGAAGGTTTTGCTTGGTGTGTCCCGGTCGGGCGGCGAGACCCGGTCGGGCAGACTCGTTTTAGATAAGCTAAGTTGCACACGGTTTAAGACGATTTATTCGAAGTTACATATTTTGTTCTGGTTTCTAATGTGTATATTGTGAAAGTGTTAACGTAGTAGTAGTTTAATAAAATATATATTAACAAATACTTGTGTTAGATATTTCACGCCACTATAGTACACAACTATGAAAGAGTGATTTTGGATATTGCATTTGGAAAACGTTAAAAAATCTACAGCTGTCATTGTTTTGACTCGGAACGGCTAAAGTGAAGGGACACGTATTCTAGCCAAATGTTTTAAATAATTTATTTATTTCAACTATAATTATGAAGAATTATATGAAGAAAATAAATATGCGTAGGTTACCGATTAATTGAAAGACATTTGGATTGTATGCTATATACAAGTTAAAACTTTGTTATATTTTCTTAAATAAGGTATACATTATAGGGAGAAAAACACTATCAAGTTGCTTGTATTTCTGACACAGCAATCTTATAAAAGAGAAATAGTGTAGTTTGTATTTCGGATGACCTGTAGCTGGTTGAAAACATTCACACATCTTCATATTAAGTAAAAGACAGTGTTACCTTGATATCATTTTCTGATTAATCAATACTATAGTGTAAACATGTTATTGTGTCATCAAGGCATTTTAGGTCATAGTTAGTAACATGGAAGTTTCTGCATGAGTAAATATAATGTTGATGCATCATATGACTCATTTAATGTTATTGGACTATTCTAAAGCTTCTATGACTTTCTATGAGGCATCGTATGACTGTTAAGGTTATTTAAAAATAACGTGTTTCTCTTATTAAAATATTCTACATGTTCTATGGCATTCTATGACAGTATAAATACAGCATTTTGGGGTTGTTGTTTGTTTCAGTATTCAGTATTCATAGTTGAGTATCTGATTCAGTATTTGAATTGAGTGTTCAGTATAAAGTGAAAGGTGAACTTATTAGATGTTGTGAATTAAAAGATTTATTGTGAGAGGATAAGCATTAGTGTTTTCATTTATAATTGTATTATTTGGAATATTGTGAATTAATAAACCAGGTTGGACTTGAATTGAAACTGGATTAAAAAGGAACACTTGACAATTATGATTAAAGTGACACTTGACAATATTATTTGGACATTGTCCGTACAGGATTAAAGAGATACTGTATCCATGTTATGTATTTTCTGTAAGTGAATATTTTTCATTGTAGTATTTATAACATTGTTGATTGTATTTTAAAAATAGTTGTTGCTGGTTTTGCTTTCTTTCTTGTTACATTTTATCCGTAACAAGAGAGTTTAGTCTCACTGAGTTGGTTGATTTAAACATCAAGATGGGCGTAGCCAACCGACGTGTTTAAATCGACCAACAATATGCGACCATACTATATTTGTTTTGTATCATGTCCACTTCATCTGTCTGCCATACTTTAACTTCTGACAACTGGTAGTTAAATTATACCAATCATTCTGACACAGGTGTTTTATGTTTTTCAATTAAATGATTAACAACTGCGCAAATACAAACGAAATGTCAGCGACCATTTTACAATGTATACTAGAATAGCAAACTCAGACGGAGAACACAAAAAGGATGAAGTTTCCAATCAGACATATTTGCGCTAGGGAGTGAACCCAAGTGGAGTCGAGGTTTATAGCGCTAAACCGCCACGGCTCTTCATCGCAATGCATTTTTCACTGAACTACCGCGCCTACTGAGTGAAAACAAGAAAACAAACTTTAGCAAAACTTCTGGAATTTTTATTTAAGCTCTACAAATGTATCACACCAAAGTTTTCTTCAAGTACAGCTTTTGTATTGCATTGGGTGCAAATATAGATCTCTGAAAACAGAAAATGACAATACATATGAGTAACGAATGTGGCATTATATAAAGTAGGTCTACCTTTTTATACAATACAGCCTAGCTATAATGTAAATTGTGTTACTGTTTAATTTCTTATTTTTCTCTATGTCTTTGTGAAATCTTCCTTATGCGTTGACGTGTCAAATTTGATGAATCGAATTGATTGATTAAGAGAATGATTTATGTATTGAGCTTTTAGTAAGTAAATAAGACATGTAGTTACAAGCACATGAAGTAGATTCTGCCAGAGGGCCCGCCAACGAACTAATGTTGCCATAGTTAAGCACGTGGAAAACGTATTCGTCACGTGATGCCATTCCCTTCAATTCATCATCATCTGCATTCCCGATGCCCACGCTGTAAATGATGACGCCGGAATCACGGAGAAGTTCAGCCTCGCTTAATGTACTGTTTGTGTTAGCACTTTGCCCTAAAATATTCATGAAATGATGTTTAAAGAAACTAACCCTCCACATAAGGTAACATTGCACTATAAAACCGTGTATAAAACTCTAGCCAGGTGTTCAGGTCATATAATAATGTAAATGTGCCGAAAAGTATAAGTTTATTCAACAGTTTTTAAAATACCCGTGACTCTAAATTCGACACTCCAGTTTTGGGGTTTGGCATAGTTGGTTAAGGCGGTTAATATTGTGTCTAGTCCAATTGTGTGATTCTCAAAATAGGTTAACAGATCGCTATCATACACGCATATGTTCGTATCATATAAGCGCTGTCTTACATGTCGCAGACAACTATTTATGTTCCCATAGGCCTGCATTATAGCCTTTAGGGCTACCCAGATTTCCTTATATCTCGTAACCATATATGGCACCCCTTGCCTGAAATTTACATCCATGTGCCATTTAATGAGGAGACCTTTTTCATAGCTAATCTTATGAAAAGTTAGTAGTTTCTGGCTGCGTTTCTCGCAAATCCGCCCTCCCTACCCTCACCCCCGGTAGTTGTTTTCCCCCCAAAATGTACCTACTTTCATTTTTCAGTCATAATTTTAAAACATGAAGGCAAAAATATGTATTAAATATTCCATTTCGAAGAAAACATATTTATATTTGAATTCTCGAGTTGTTCCATTTTAGTCAATATTTTTTATCCAACCCATGACTTCATATTAGTAAACATTAGTCTCGGATTCCCAATACTTTTTGACCAATCACAATCATAGTTAGTAGAGACGGGACTAAAGAGACGCGACATTCCTCCAAAACAATTATCAAACTTGTTAACGGAATTGAGCGATGAAGCGCTTTCGCATAGAACTTTCGTCTATTCGGTTAAATTTATGATATCAAACCTTCTGCCCTAAATAAATACAGGGATGTTAGACGCGTTAAACTGTATAGAAAAAGTGCCATGATAATTGAACCGTTTAATATATTTTGATCAAATAAAGTTTTCAGACATGGTCTTCAGTTTACCAAACTACACATACAACATAATTTGGGGTTCAGAGTTCAAATCACTCTTACACGATTTCTTTCCTTGTTTATGAAGAAACAGGCCTTTTCATAAATTCAAACATTTCTTGTGGACCTGCTAATGAACACATTTTCACGCAAACTAGTCTCTAACTGCTACATTTTGACTAAAATATGGAAGGAAACAAAGACAAAACAGAAATGCTGATGCAAAGGCTCAGCCAACCCCACATTTATGTAGTAATTAATCCACTAACCAATGATGTATAGTCCAGAAAAAGATAATTTTGATTTATACTTAGTCTGTAAAATAGTTTATTTTATGATATGCAATGAAATACTGTATTTTATCACTGAAATAAAAGTGTTATTCCACACTGTGGAATATAGAGTTTTATTTCACAGTATCTGCCGGGACTGTTTTTGTTGTTCTACCATAGTTTCCCTAAATAAATGTTTATAAAATCATAAAATAAAAAGAAAATGTGTTGTTTTGTCGTGAATAACATATGTTATTTCATCTCAAAGTGAGAAAATATGTTATTCACTCCTAAACAACAAATATCCTCTATAATGCAATCCAATACACACTTATCTGTATTAATTAGACTAATTACTGTGTGAACTTAAAGCCTTATGCCACGTCATGATGATAATATCAAGATGTATGATGAAATAATTTTCTGTACATTTAAGCTTCAACATGTAAAACCAATAAACAATTTTAAGTTTTCGAGGCTTTCGGTACAAAGGAAGACATCTGTTTCATTCAAACCAAGTCAAAAGTTTGGTATAGATACATTTGCAGATTGTAGAAACGTATGGTACCTTAAAACCTTAAAATTGTTCCTAATTGTTATACGTAATTAACCAGGTACTGGTCTACCTGTTAGATATCTGAACCATGACATCAGAATGTAGATCTAGATATACAAGTATATTAATAAAGTCCTGGTGACATATTCACCTCAACCCCAAATATCCAAAGAGACAGAGAATCGCGTGGTTTTAGTTCAGCGCCAAATGTCACCGGGCTAGAATAATGTGCAGCAGAACCGGGCCGAGGCTCGAACCCGGGACTTTCGGACTGCCGTTCCGATACTCTACCGTTTAAGCTAACCGTCCGGAATACATAATAATTATGTCAACCTGTTAAATATCCATGAACCATGAGACTCATACTTATACAACAGTAGCTCCAGCTTCTGTAAGGTTCCCACCGATGCATTTTCAATGATTTATGACATCACAAATTAAACAATTGTCGGAAAAGATTGATATGAGGTTTAAGCTATTTTTCGAATCACGTTTTCAAATTGTTTGTTAAATTGTACATTAATTGACTTATAGCTGTTGTCTTTAGACTAAAATTATAATAATTAAGTATATTTGAGAATAATATAGTGTTTAACAAAAAGCGTTTAGGGTCACTTGTAATTGCTTATATGTTGTAGATATCCTTTATCCAAACCATACATATTCAATATATGGTCCTGAAATTGGGAAGTTATTGCGCAAATTGATGTTCGAGATACCCAATATGATGTGTGTATGTGTGCGTGTACGTGTACATTCAGCGTGAGTGGATAGAGGTCCCTGTATTGAAAAAAGTACAGCTAAAAACAAAACACAAAACAAACAATGTTACAGTTGTATTGCATTCTTTAATACAATTTGATTTAAACAATTCCAGTTTAAGGATGAATATATACCCGTACAGTACGGCAATAATGAGTCTTTAAACAACTAATGCCGTAGCTTTTTAGACAGTATTTTAATATTTACAAATAATACTTTAATTTTTCAACACAATGTTCGGGAAAATGAAAATGGTTGAGTACGATGCATAAAACATTTGACAAAAACAACAACAGTCTATTATTTTCCATATGAACAGTCTACGTTATGATGGTTTACATGGTTGCTTTCCCACCACTGAATCCACCACAGGCAAATACACCGACTTTTCCCCACCAATGGTACATCAGAGAATCCAATTCTTTTTTCTTAAGTAATCGGCATTAACACGAATTACCAGCATTCTCTTGTAGATTAATGATGCCCATGACACGTATTAATAAAGCAACTAGTTACTTAAATAGAACATATTACTTCAGTCAGAACTTCAGATGTTTGCATTTTTTCAAATATTCTTATTAGACTCTCAGCGAAACTACTAGACTCTCAGCGAAACTACTATATATATAGCATCTATTTTAAGATAAATATACAGCTGTGGGCATTATTAAAAATATAAAATGTCTCTTGAAACGATATGAAAAGGAGTCTAAAAAATCGTTTTTATTTTTACTTAAGATACTGCTAAAAAGCTTTATGAATACGGGTCAAAGTCTACGTAATGCAAAGTTAAGTCATAAATAGCCACAATCAAAGGAAAGCAGATATATTCTTTTCAGGACATAATTTATTTATATTTTTTCTTTCTATCATAAATTGTGAAACAATAGTACCTGTAATTGGTTAACTTAAAGTTATCTGTTGTTGGCGAAATGTATTTCATCTGTTAATGCGAATATTTATATACTGTTATCTGTCATCCGCAATCGGTATCGAGTGACGAGAAAAATGTTGTTCCCCACCCCTCCCCACGTATGGTAATTGTCTGTTATCATCAAATTCAATTCGCTGTAATTCTGTTATGAGACACTCCTTATTTTAAAATGTGTAAAAACAGTTAAATAAGAGTTGACTTAAAGAGTAATATAATTGCCATTTAGACTTCATATGTTTTAATACTTATCAATTATCAAAGGAGCGTTTATTGTCAATATACATTTACATAAATGCCAAACACGATTTTCGCTAAAGTTACTCCCCTTGACACAAAGAACTCCATTTATATTTTGAACGCAGCAGACGGCAGCTGTTGTTTACATTATGTTCCAGGTAAATTATATTATTCAAAACCGTTACATGATGAATAAATTGCATGGTTAGTTTCTTAGAATTTCAAGCTGTATTTTGGATCTAGAAGAAAAGTGATAAATACTCGATATAGGCTTGCATTTATCAATTTCCTTACGCTCGCAAATATACAGCTGAAAATGTACGGAAATTGACGCGGCTGTTCGGCGTCGGCACGAATATGTCCGGAGCAGCCTCGTCAATTTCCGTTAGCGCTAATCAGGGTTACGGCAATGTCGATTGTTGTAAATGTATTTCGAGCTGGCATTGAAAATAGAAACCTCATGATGTTTCTATACCTTTTAATATACTTTTCTTTGCGTTTTTTGTATTTTAATTATGCTATATATATATTCACGACAATAGGCTACTTGTTTACGACAATAGATTACTTCTTTTGTAATTGCATTAAATAGTAGTTTTTTCAGGTCGTCAACCTATAGGACTGATATATTGATTTATTCATTGCTGCTTGATTCTTTCATGTGATAGGAGTTCGCTTGCGCACGCGTCGCCAAAGCTCGCTATTATCAATTGAAAATATTCGCCTTATAGACAATAGAGATGGCACTTGAGTTGCTTAAGGAATACTGAAAAGCACAGCCACTCCCACATTTCAATCAAAATCAAATCCATTCAGGTTAAACTGCTCAAAACCCTGTTCTGTTTCCAAAATTTTAACCTCAGTTATTTTTTTCACACTCGTTCATGTATTCACAGAAAATTTCAAGTCGATTGAGCCAATAATAGCAATATTAGAGAAAAAAGCATATTTATTAAACTGCTTTTTAGGTCACTGACAACTACTGATTTTCCCATGGCCTGAACTATAGCCGTTAGGGCTCCCTTGATTTCCCTAAATCTAGTAGCCATTTATTGCACCCCTTGCCTAAAACTTACATCCAGGTGCCATTTAATCAGGACATTTTTACCATAGCTAATCTTATGAAAAGTTAGTGGTTTGTGGCTCTGAATTGAAGCCCCACCCGGCCCCTCACCAGTTTTGCAGGGTTATTTTCACCAAATGTCAAAGGGTACCTATTTTCATTTTTCAGTCAAACTTTTGAAAAATAACTACACACAAAAATATGTATTAAATTTTCGATTTTGAACATGTTGAAGAAAACATATTTATGTTTGAATTCACAAGTTGTTTTATTTCAGTCATTATATTTTATCCAATCCATGACTTCACATCGGTAAACATTGTCTCGGATTTCCTAGACATTTTTTGACCACTCACAGTCTGTTTTATTTAGTAGACACGGACCTAAAGCTATTGATGTAGATCCTGACGATGAGCCCATCTACATGAGGATGTTGGCGGGGCATGTTCTTACATTTTCAAGTCTAAGAATTTTAATTTTTAAATGATAGTTGTATTTAACAACAGAGTTGTGTCATTCTATTGGCTTCTAGTAGATATTGATATAATGTAGGCTTTAAGATGGTAACATATCAAATTTTAAGGAAGAAATGTTTTCATATTTTTTCCGTCATTTGTGATCATTTTTGTTGTCAATAAAATAGGGTATGGGTAGCTCTGAGTACAATGTATCCTTTTGCTATTGAAAAAATAACATTTTTGTTTTTCAGTAGTGGAATACATATATAAAAGCAGATACTGAGCTAATTGTTTATTGGATCTCCACGTAAATATTGTGTGTACAGTATTTTACAGTGAAAATTTCAAAATAACTCCATAAATGTGTGTAATTTAAAAAAAAAATTAACAGTTCATTAGAAGCCTCATGACGTATATATTTATTTACTTGATTTTTGAAAGAAATGTCATAGGATCTTGGCTTATACAAGTGTTAAAAAGTTCAGCATTAAAACATACTGTTTTATCTTCAATTGTTTTTTTAGTAAAAACATGGGTGGGGTACGGTCCATATATGTTTGCTTTTTAAAGTAAAAAGACGAATGAGGATTACACTTGTTTATGTAATTTTTGAAAGATATGTATATATGTAATCGAAAATTAATCGTTGTTTTTCGATAAATGTAATGTAATGTTCGTAATGTTCTGAAAAATAATATGAAAATGTACATTCCCATTTTTAGTAAAATTTGGAGTTAGAAATATGTGGCTTCTTCAAAGACGTATAGTGAAAAAATGGAGTGTCATGACCTACATTTTTTTGATAAGTTTGCATCTAAATGATACCAAAGAAGCTTTAAAAAAATCTCAGCACTGCGTTCTTTCCCAGGCAACCTCCTTAAATGTTGTTTAAGTAGTTGATTGTTTTTCGACACACGTATATTGATATGACTTTCAAACCACCCATACAGCTTTGGTAACTGTTTTTCACGAATTTGATACTAAAGTTTGTTCATTGTATACATAATTTCTACAAATTATGACAACGAATTTGAATAACAAGATGCAAATAACACAATTTACGAAACTGAAAAGATAAGAAGAATGATTGTGTATTACTTTAGTAATTCCAAGTATATTTTTTTGTGATTGAAATTGACAAAGCAAAATATACATGGTAAAGGTGTGTTTATAAATTGCACTAATCTAACCTTTCGTACTATTCATTAACCTGTCCTCGCAATGGACACATTCCCCAGGAATACACTAAACCAAATTGCTAAGTACCTACCTAAGAATATGTCAATAATATTCTCATTGATTTGTGTATTTTGAGCTTGATTAGAGATACCGTTAAACTGCAAAATAACGAGTGTAAATCGTCTGCTCTGATTGCATGAACATATTTTAAAACTTTTAAGTCAATGTGTTTTCTTAGAAATAAGTTATAACACTTATACAACTAGGTATATATGATTTTATTAAGTACTTTGAATTAGTGACGTTTTCGATGTTCCTAATTCTAAGATATGCCAGTTAAAATTATTTTGACATCATGTTTTACTAGCATCACCACTACAAATGCGTTTGCAAAAGAATTTTTTGAAATATTTAATGTTAACGCTGAATTACAGTTACTTGAATTTCAAACAATATTCTATTTAAAGCGAGGTAATTTAAGATTAACCATATTTCGTTTTTTATAGACGGAGAATCTGCGATAAATGGGTGAAATTTTTATGTTTTTTTCTATTATTTCATACCAATTTTAAGAATTTTATATCTTTAAGAGATCTTTGACTCATGTTATATGTTTTATCAGCACATTTCATGTTTTCATATAAAGGGAGGGTAACTCTCAAAAGATGTAACAATTTAAACAAAAAATAAATGTTTTACAAACTATGGGTCAAAACAAAATACTTATCACATATGTATTCTAAAATATATTTAAAATAAGAAAATTATTTAAGATACAAAAGTGAGTAATTAGGAATTTTGTTCAGTGTAGATGATAACAATAAATAAGAAGACACATTGCTACTGCTAGTTTATGTTGGCTTTTTGATTAATTATTTGTACAGGCATAAGTATTGCGTTTCTGTTTTGATATAAACACATGACACATGTAACAGCAGTTAATAAACGAATGAATTGATACAAAAATATGATAAACGATATGTATTTCTGTCAATACAGTGTAAACTGTATAGAAATTATGAATTTTCAATATTGTTTAAGGACATTTCCTTCAGTGTTTTGGCTTTAAATATATTTTAAAGAGCCTGTACGCAATAAGAACTTCCTTTGCTAAACGAATTTCACCTTTAACAAATATTAGGTCGCGGAATTGGTTTTTGACATAACTTTAGGTGGGTGTTTGACCCATTTTTGGCAAAAATCGCTCTTAGTTAACGAGCGAAAAAGATGCACATAAACAACGAAAGGAAATGTCCATAACACGTTCCTAAAAAAAATCATTGCTTTTGACAGGTTTACTGGCAAACGAACAATCGTACATAGTTGACCAATCCCGTCATTTTTCGGGATCTGGCCTCGTATGTATTTCAACTGATTTCTATGTTGTGAGCCGGAAGTCATCAGATAATATAATAGCTAACAATAAGGCCGGTAGTGAAGATGTATTATTTGCGTTGCATGTTTGTTATTACAACACAGATGAAGGTTATATCAGCGTGTTCGTGTAAATATATTATAGACGGAATAAATTTGCTAGATGACAACGCAAAACATCGCTGGTAATATTAATTTTGCCTACGAATGCCGTTTGACGAGAATCTAGGGTGCCGCCATGTTAGTATGACATGACCAATATAGATTCCTTCCAGATGCTTTCGAATGATTCCCTGAAATGATCGATATGTTGGGACTGGACAGACGCATTAAAAAAATAAAATTATTGAGCTCAAGTAGTTGGCGGATTAACGTCACATGACCTGACGGTCAACCAATCGGATTGCAGGATTTATAAGCAAGTGTGTTAGCATACTTATTCTGATGCACACACTGGTTCTGAGATTTGAAAATTTAAACTGAAAAATAATAATCTCAAAGTTGTCCTACCGTCTGTAACGACAATCGCAATCTGAGTTATGTTTGGTCTCATTCCGTTGGATTCCTGAAACATGTCTGTTCTGGCGAATGTCAGTGCGGAATCGGTGTTAGTTCCGCCACCCAGACGTCTAGTCCATAAAAACAAGTACACACATTAAAATGTTAATTATCTCCTATAAGAAATGTTATATATGTTATGTATAATCATCAAGGACTTTTGAATACACATGTCTATTCTGCAGTAGACCAGGCCTAATATTCACCAAACTTTTGAGCACAAGAATCGGACTCGACTCAAAATCTTTCTTTTTTTTTAATTTCAAATAAAAATAATTTTACAAGCAAATTATTATATTTACCTACAGAAACGGGCAATTTTATAGGTAATTTAACAGAAAATGTCTGAAAATCAAAATTCTTACACGTACTTTTGTGTTGATAGGGTTTGCAAAAAAATGAGATTTTGAGTCTGAGTCTGATTCTTGTGCTCAACAATTAGATGAATTTAGGCCCTGGGTCGTATTCATAAAGCTTCTTAGCAATATCTCAAGTCAAGTTTTATCAATTTCTTTAAACACATTTTTCTATCGTTTTAAGACATTGTCTTCAGATTGTTAATAAGTTTATGGACAAAAACAAATACAAACACAATATATGGTTTGTAGTGTCCTTGAAAGGCTAAATTGGATATTTAAAAATATGAAAAAAATCTTAAATTTTGACTTAAGTTATATTTTCCACTTAAGCAGCTTTATGAATACGGGCCCTGGTTTTGTGCAATACGCCTGGTTTGGTGCAATACGCCCGGTTTGGCGATAAGTCTTTCAATCATGCTTGTCTATACGTACTTGTTATGTAGTTTTCTTAAATATTTGTTAAGTAATAGATAGTGTATTGTCTCATATGTACTGAACCAAACAGCTAACGCACCAGTAGACAATACCTTTAATAATAACAATCAATAAATCAAAACAAATTTCATTCTGAACGAGACAAATATCTTGTCAATAACGACTGTAATTTTTAAAAAATCATTCAAATCACCTGTCTCCAACGGTACCAGTCGGCATATAATAAGTTCATACATTAAACTTTAAGGTACTGTCTACTGGTGCGTTAGCTGTTTGGTTCAGTATAGTTTGTTGATTTAAATCAACCAATGAGATGATACCACACTGTATGTTTGTTGTAGCATATGATGTCCGTTTCATCTGTCTGCCATATTTTCCAATAACTGGTAGAGTACATCAGTCATTCTGACATTCTTAGTTAAAAACAGATGTTTAAGTTCAAACAAAAATGAAACTGGCATTTGCTCTTTGCTAGAAACACAAAACAAATTACGACAGGTGCCCCTGATTGTTTTCATTCGATTGCATTTATGATTTGACGGATACTATTAGATTTTATAAAGTAGTAAGAAGTCTAGCTTTTGTTATAATTAAGTATCTGGTATATAGGAGTAAGTACAAAATGAACATGTTAAAATTAATTGGATAATGATTTAATATTTTTTCATAGAATGATCAATCTGATAGCAATATCATTCTTGTATTATTTTCAAATTGATTGTTTGAATGGTGTTTTACGTCATTTTAGCACATGTTAGGCCATATATGACGGTCGATTGTTTTGTGGTAGAGGCAGACCATCCCATTTTTTCTGGGTAGAAGCAGTATTGTAAACCCCCGCCATACGTAGAAATCGACACTTTCTCACGTGGAAAGTCAAACCCAAAACGGTAGAAAACACATTAGAAATCGACACTTTCTCACGTGGAAAGTCAAACCCAAAACGGTAGAAAATCCATAACTTGTTCAAGATGTAATAGGTTCGAGTTGTTTTGATAGGGCATTTTCAATGCAAAATTGTACTCAAATCAAAACATTTTAAATAAAACATTTTAAATACTTTTCTTTCGAATTTTTATCTAAAACAGTTTTAATGTGTTGGAGAAATCCAAAGTTATTCGAGATTTTCTAATTTCCGTGGGTGTTTGCGTGGGAGGAGCCCTTTAAAAAAAGGGGCTGTAAAATACCTTTTTCTCTCAACAGATTTATTTGCAAAACTAATTTATCAGTAAAGATTCCAGTTCCAATGATAATAATTTATGTAAGTATTGGCCAAAAACTTTATGTAAATGCTGCAAAACCTTTGGATGAAGCATGTGCGTGCCTCAGAGGAGGTAAAGTCGCTGCCTCCGAGGATAGTAAAGTCTCTGCGTCGAAAACATTCTCGCCTCTCACCGCTGCTATTTCGAATTCCAATAGGAGCTCGGCTTGTCAAGTGAGAAAGTATCGTTTCTTACGGATGGCGGGAGGCATACCGTACTCATGAAAAAAGGGTTGGTCTGCATCTACCACAAAACATCGGCGGTCATATATGGCCCAACTTTTGCTAGCAATGACGTAAAACACCATTCAAACAAAACTGTTACATGGGCCCAAAACAAAAGTGTATACAGTAAGGTACGCACGTTGTATTCAGTATCTGTTTCTTCAGCCCGTCGGTATCGTTTATGAACGCGTCTAAGTGAAACTCCAATTGAACGGTATTACTGAACTGCAGCATACCATAGTGTGTGCTTTCACTCGGATTCTGATCGACCATGTCCGCGAGGAATTGTTTTGTCTGGCTGAAACCGTTTTCACCTACACTCCCTGATCCGTCAACTATGAACACAATATCCTGCGGTTTGGCAATGCATTCTGGAAGTGAATAGTAAAAGAATGATGACCTGCACATGTTTAACATATTGGAGAGAAAGATAGTATTTACAAAAATTCCCAGTTGGATAACATGATTTGCCCCCCTTAATAAGTAAAGGCAGAGTTGTCATTTCCAACATCCGGTGAGTAAATAACGTTTTTCTTATCGTAAAAACTAAAGACTGTTAGAGAAATAAGTGTTGGCATGCTGATAGATTACTCGTACACCTGCAGATTTGTCATTTCAAACTTCTGGGAAGTTTGCGGCTCCTCAACACCCCGCCCGAAGACCCCCCACCACACAGTCACCCCACCAAAACCTACAACCCACACCCACACTCCTAGAACTGAGAACGAAAATGCAGTGTGAAGAAAAGGCGTTGTTGTTTTTTAGATTGTCATTTGTTCTCAAAACCTGTTTCCGCACCAGACAAGAGTACGAAGGGGTGGACATTATTTACTATTAAGCGAAATAAATCGCAATCTTAATAAATCCGGAGTAGGAAGAGGCCAACAATTTTCGAAAGAGTTTGAAAGAGAAATGCAAAAGGATATGGGGAAGTCAAACGATAAGATCCCAGTTGGCATCGTGTACAGTACCCATAAATACTTTGAACAGACACTTATTTATCACATAACTTGCAGTCTGGGAGTGTAATAAAGACATGGCATATTTATCCTATAACACTAGCGATACAACTATGAATTTCGGTATTTTCCATCCAGTTCGGTGTGCATCGAAATAGCCTCGTCGATTTTCGTAGCGTTTAAAATAACGGATTACGGAAATTGACGAATAGTTCCGTTGTTCGGTGTCGTACAGACATACGGTAACGTTATATCAATAAATGTTCATTATGAGGCGTTTTGGAGTGATAAATAGAATCTGATATTCGTGCCGATTTAATTAATATATTGAATTTGTTAAATTCGTTGGATAAAACTGACAGCCTCCCATCGTATCATTTTATGCAAGTCATTTAAAGAAACTAACCCGCCAAATAACGGAAAATTGCAATGCAAACCCGTTTATTAAATCTCTATCCACGTGTTTTGGACATAATTATAAAAATGTTTAGTGCCGATTAAAAGTAATGTTTTCTTCACGGGTTCTTAAAATACCCGTGATTGAATATGCGTAAAATGAATATTGAGTTGGTAACTCTTAATTCGACGCTCTAGTATTGGGGTTTGGCCTGGTTGGTTAAAGCGGTTTATATTGCGTCAACAGAGTTTTGATTCTCAAAATATGTAAGTTATGCATAAATCTCGTTATCAGTAGGTTTAGAAACGGTGTACATAATCATTTTATATAATTTGGCTGTTGTTGGCGCGCCAGATAGCTACTTTAATACTGTCAATATGCACTCATGTAAGATCCTATATATATAAAATAAGATAAAATAATTAATAATGTATAACCGCATATGGGTGGCTCTGGTGCCCACGGTGAGTCGTATCCGCACGTGAGTGTGTCGTTACCCCTCAGTGAGTATCTTTCATCACAGGAATATGTGACAAACATAGTGTCTGGGGTGGTGAATCCTACGTTGTATTGCCCGTGTAAAACAACCGGGGCTTTGCCACAAACTGAAACCAAATAAGAGTCAATGTATTCATTTCGTTAAACCCCTTTTCTTTTCAGTTGTTGTTAGAATTAAGAGATTCGTTGTCACTGTGTTCCTTCGACTGTTAACATATATACAGAGGATTATGGTTTATGGTGTGTTATGCCCTGGGACTAGATGAATTGAGAATTAAGAGATTCGTTGTCACTGTGATCCTTCGACTGTTAACATATATCCAGAGGATTATGGTTTATGGTGTGTTATGCCCTCGGACTAGATGAATTGAGAATTAAGAGATTCGTTGTCACTGTGATCCTTCGACTGTTAACATATATCCAGAGGATTATGGTTTATGGTGTGTTATGCCCTGGGACTAGATGAACCAGACAGAGGATTATGGTTTATGGTGTGTTATGCCCTAGGACTAGATGAACCAGAGAGAGGATTATGGTTTATGGTGTGTTATGCCCTGGGACTAGATGAATTGAGAATTAAGAGATTCGTTGTCACTGTGATCCTTCGACTGTTAACATATATCCAGAGGAGTATGATGTATGGTGTGTTATGCCCTGGGACTAGATGAACCAGACAGAGGATTATGGTTTATGGTGTTAGGGACTAGACTAGATGAACCAGAGGTACATGCGGTGGTGTTTTATGCCCTGGGCCTAGATGAACCAGAGGTAGATCGCGGTGGCGAAACCACGTGACGTTTTGATCTGGTACATGTTAAAATATTATCAATACAGCGCTCAATTTAGGTATGCTTTCGCTTCATAATTTCCCTAATATGTAATGATATTTGTTCTCCAATTAAAGCACTCATACACCTACAAAATGATTTCTGCCCTAGGCCGAATACGGTATTTCGATTCTTTCGGTACTTTCTGAGGTTAGCCCTCCCAAAATCTTGGAAATGAAAGAAAGTGTACTACCGTTTACATTTTAAGACGGCTTACAGCAAAGTCCTGCAGAAAACCTAGGGGTTGTCATAGTAAAATAACGGTAACATCATAGTTCGCCAACACTTACTACATACTATTAAATCAGTGTTGACATATAATTTAAGAAGATCATACCGGATCAAATGTTAAATATATTGCACAAACATAACCTGTCTCAGAATGTCATCGTCACCTCAATAGCCCAGCTTGCGAAGCTTGCGTGTGTTCAAGACAAACGTCTAGACATGTTCTTCAAAAAAGGTTTGACCGGTAGCCATTTTACAGAGATTCTGGTATCGTTTATGACTGGCTGATACAGACTCACTTTATATCGAAGATATACAGAGCGGCAGAAAGACTGTATAAATTAATAAATAAACCAATACGGAAAATTGCTCATTATATTGACGAACTAGATATGGATGGTCAAAAAAATTATAATAAAAACATAATATTTACAGACATGAGTTTTCGGTTTCTTTGTGTTTCTACGCGAAGCGTCAAAACGTTTGTATTTACAATCAAGCGTAGAAGATAATCACGACTACTCAGCTGTTTAAACATGAACGAAGATACTAGGGTTGAAACAACTCCATATAGTGGTTCCCATCATGAAAAAAACAGAGAACCAGCCGTTAATTTCACATTGATCAAACGTAAAACCAACATAATTAGTACGCTGGAAAAATTCACATACCAGTGGAGACGTTTAGCGGAAGACACGTTGGCAATGGGCTCCAACCTCCCTTGAGTTGACACGTAATCGTGCTGTTGTCAAGAAAACCGTAACCATCGTTACAGAAGTACTGAATGATTACCCCTTCAGACGTATCAGTGGAGCCACGGGCATATCCATTAGGGATGGTGGGGAGAACCGGACAGTCTGAAAAAGAAAGTCTTTATTTAGTATGCCCTCTAGACGTCACTTCCGCTCAAGTGTTATCAGAACCGTTACAACCATATGTGTGCTCGTGCCCTCTTGTTACGTAACAACGTGTTTACATGTGCATTACATTGTTACTGTACCATAGTTTGGCGAGAATTCCTAAACGGGCAGTAGGGGGGTAAATAAGCGTCCAGACCAATTCACATCAAACAGGAAGTAGGGAAATTATATATCAGTATCCGCTGTCGTGGAGTGTTCTAAATTGTATCATATAAAGGACCTTATCGGAAATTAAAACCGAAATCAATATAAAGGCTGGCACGCGTACGTGAATGCCAAAACTAGGGAGGAAGAGACGTATATTGTCGTTTTCCCCTGATTTTCATTACATATGTACCTGTTAAACAAAGAAATACACCCATAACATCGTCCCCCACCGAAAGGCCTGACTGAACACAATCATGTTACGACGTGCGCATACCTCTATTGATCAAGCATATTAAGTGTCATTCAGTTATCTAAGAAGTTAACACGAGTTAGAACTGTCATCGGCCGCAAACGGAAAGCGACGAGGATGGAAGACGAACAATACGCCATGGAAAAGCTAGCCTCCCCTCTTTCGGCAGTACCTAAAACACATGCCGAATCTTGTTGTTGCGTATTGATGACTGTATTCACTGTCGTGTAGTCTGTACGGCTACTGTAAGGCTAGCCGATTTTGTTATTTTCAAGACGGCGGACATGTCAACATCCGAAAAGTAAGTGCCATACAATTTTGCTCGTTACTTACTTAATTCGGCGTGCCATGCATAGATATGTATGCTGACAGTTAGATAACTGATTCCTTTACACTCGGCTGCATATGTAACAAAAGATTTACTACTTTTTGAAAAATCATCGCTGAAGCATGTCAATTTGTATCGATCTGAAATAGAAGCGGGGAGTCGCACCTGTTTTGAACCATTACTGGCTTGTTTCTTCACGGATCGAAGCGAAATAACTTGTATTATTTATTTACTTACTTTGTGGTGATATCTAAATGACCAGATAACTAATTTCGTGTAAACTGCAATAAAATAAGCAAAATTCTGATTTGAAAAATATTAGGCTGAACGCCGCGTTGCCATTTCAAATTTTCTTCTGTTCAGAACCCAAATCTGTACGGTGTGTTACACATATTTGATAACATTACTGTATGGTGTATACTTGAGGAGTTTTGGTGTGTTTTAGATGTAGACCATTTCAATATATGTTTGTTCTTTTAAATAAGAAAAGTTGTTTTATATTCAGTTTCAGAGTTTCAAACTTTTCAAGTTATAGCAAGACACGTAGTTAGATAGTTTTAGGGATATGTTGCTCTTTCAGATATTATGCTGAACTTCGTTGTTCATCTGCATTTGTGTATCTTGTTACACGAATGCTTATTCTTAATTGCAATTCTACAAATTGCAGATTATTATTAGAAAGAAAAACGCGTAATATTTATGTATTTGAAAAATGATGCTTGCCTCCAAGTTTCGTTACAGTGTACACTTTTAGAAACTGTCGTGTACCGCCTAAGTACATGTATGTTTATCGAGAGTGATTTGGTTGAAACATATTCTCACATGTATTTACACCATGTGTACACATAGAAGAAAAAGGATTAGAACGAAAGTAAAATACTTATGATGTTCTTTTCCTAGGTACAATATTAATTGTACACAATTGATGGCATGTTTTATAACAGCAGTAATTTGATATGTTTATAACATACATTCTGAAGGCAGGAGCAATGAATAGTGATAACTAAAATAGTTTATACGTATTCCAGAATAGTTTATTTAATTAAATGAAAGAAACATAAGATAGTAATAAGGCATTCAAAGTGAAAGAAGAAAAAATAGATCAACTTGAAATGTTAAATAAAGTAGAAGAGAATACAATGTAAATGTCATTTTATCATCTTTGTACTAGTGATTTTATTAATATTGAGTTCTGCTCAACCCGGGGCTAGAGGGCGTGAGCGGTAGCTAGCATATTTCACTACCGCTCATGAACAGTCTCAATCAAACCGAGACTGCAATGTATTATTACAACAGAGTGAATGAAACGAACTACTGGATAAATCGATTTGAGTTGTGTGTTTTTTTTATTTGTATATATTTATGTACCGCACTGAAGATACGAATGGTTGTACATTTTTGTCTCCAAAGAGAAGTGTTTTCAGTGTTGTGTTGGTAGACGCGGAATTGAATTTAGCAATACATTTCTTATATCGGTGTACTTATTGCAGTTAAAAAAAAGAAGTGTTCAGCGTTTTCTACGAATCCACAGGTACACAATGGCGAGAAACTGCCATTTAAACGCATTCTAGTGAACAGTATTTGAAGGTTTCTTTGTCGAAAGTAGTAGTTTAATGGAATGTTGTTACGCCAAACACACTTATACAATGTTTTTTGTAAAGCTCTAGATTTTGGAGAGGAAATAAGGGCGATATATTCTGTAATATCAACAAAACCTTTGATCGTGTTTGGCACGAGGGAGGTATTGCAAAATCATTTGTATAATATAAAGTAATATAACAAATATGAGTACGCAAAATACAAAATGAGGATGTACGGATAGTAACTGGGGCAACAAAGCGTGTCTATATTGACAACCTATACAGAGAAATCGGTTGGGGAACTCTCCATCATGTTTTATAAAATGGTAAACCATTAAATCCCAAAATTCCTCTTTGATTTAATTCCTACATCTGTTGGTAACATCTCTAGATATAACCTACGAAATGCCATGAACATCCGAACTATACTGAAAGGAAAAAGAACGCATAATGGGTATTTCCGCTATATATTGTATGTTTAACATGCTACTGCTAATCGAATGGTACATGGCGACAATAGGCCTGTCCTTTCGGAAAGAAGGTTGAAACAGCACCGAAAACACCAATGGTTACCTTTTTAAAGTTCCATTATCGACATAATGCGCATTTGAGCAAACTTAGGCATCTCTTAACATTAAACACAATACTGAAATGGCTTGACTTTTTCAAGCGAAACTTCAACATTTATGAATTTCATGTAACAAAGTATACTTTGATTAAAAGGTCTACTACATGACGGAGTTGTCCTTTCTGTAATTAGTTGTAGCCCCTTTTTGAACAAACGCGTTGATATGTACCTGTAATATTACGTGGAATTAGGTGTATATAATAGTGTAGTATTTTTTCCTTAATGCCCATGCAAACTATCACTACGACTCTTTTCTCCCCTCTGTCATTCGCGAATGGAATAACTTACCTGAAGATTCATGTCACGCCGCAACAGTTTTTTCTTTCAAAAACACACTTAATCGTGATACATGGAGTAATAACATTCCATTAAACTACTACTTCCCACAAAGAAACCTTCAAATACTGACACTAGAATGCGTTTAAATTGCGACTTGTTTTTAAAAAATATGGTCGATTCGCCATTGTGTACCTGTGGACTCGCTTCAGCGATGATTTTTTAAAAAGCAGTATATCTTTCGTTACATACTTTGTAGCCGAGTGTAAATGAATCATTAATCTAACTGTCAACATACATATCTCTGAATGTTACGCCGAATTAAGTAAGTAATGAGTAAAAATGTAAGGCACTTACTTTTCGGATGTTGAAATTTCCACCATCTTGCAAATAACAATATCGGCTAGCCGTGCAGCAGCCGTGTAGGTTACACGACAGTGGTATTATGCCATGTTTTGTACTTACGGACGCATTGCGTAGACTCCGACAGAGGGCCTGCCACCGAATTTATGGCGTCGTAATGCTCCACGTTGAACACGTATCGGTCAAGTGAGGCCATCTGCTGCAGCTCGTATGCATTTATATTGTTCCCGACGCCGACACTGTAGATGGTGACACCGGCGTCCCGGAGTAATTGGGCTTCAAGTAGTGTACTGTTGGTGTCCATACTTGCACCTGGCAGTTTTCAGAAAATGTTCCATTAAAACTTTTTTTTACGAGATGTTATAACTTAAAGAGGCACTACCTATATCTACGCGATTTTTAATGTAAAATATTAAATACTCAATATTACTGCATTTATATGTATACAAAGCTATTTTATGAGTATTCTAAGAAGAAACATTGTTCGTATTCCAGTTCTGTAAATTATTAATTATGATCAAAACAATATCTTGAATAAAATGCTGCCCAGCTGTTTATTCCTGCCGGAGAACTACGAGTTTTTACGATTTTCTCGGACATGCGCAATGCGATTACAAACTATACGGCGCAGTTCGATCGGAACTCTTCGCTAATCAGACGAGGTAGTTCCGATTGTAAACGAATAAGATCGGAAAATCTCCGCAATCGGCTTGTCTAAAACAATAACGAATACAATTTCAGAAAAATCCGATCTTTTCAATCCTGTTTTTCCCCAACAAAAAGCATATTACATTGGGTGAAATTATTGCCATTTACCTTTTTCATAGTCCTCTTTATAATTAAGCAAAGTTTATATCAATTGGTGGACACAAAGATATAGGTAGTGCCTCTTTAAATAAATAAACTCACGAGAGATTCCGCTTGTTCTTTTTTTTAAGCATAAGCGTTTGTAAAAAAAAAAAAAAAGTGAAATGCTTAAGGAGACAGTTTTAAGCGATATATCTAATATATTTATTGGGGTTTGTTGAACTTTCAAGGCAAATACCTTCGATGTCGTTAAAACCTGGTGTCTTGACGAATATTTGTAAAAAGTAGTAGTATTACATTACTTTAATAAGAATGAATACATTCATGCAGGGATGTTATAACAGTATATTCATGCAGGGATGTTATAACAGTATATTCATTCAGGGATGTAATAACAGTATATTCATGTAGGTATGTAATAACAGTATATTAATGCAGGGATGCTATAACAATATATTCATGCAGGGATGTTATAACAGTATATTCAAGCAGGGATAATATAAAAGTATATTCAGGCAGGGATAATATAAATGTATATTCATGCTGGGATGTTATAACAGTATATTCATGTCGTGTTGTGATAACAGTATATTCATACAGGGATGCTATAACAGTATATTCATGCAGGGATGTTATAACGGTATATGCATGCAGGGATATTCATGCAGGGATGTTATAAACGTATATGCATGCAGGGATGTTATAACAGTATATTCATGCAGGGTTGTTATAACAGTCTATTAATGCAGGGATGTTATAACAGTATATTCATGTCGTGTTGTGATACCAGAATATCCATGCAGGGATGTTATAACAGTATATTCATGCAGGGTTCTTATAGCAGTATATTCATGCAGGAATATTAAAGCAGTATATTCATGCTGGGATTTTATAGCAGTATATGTATGCATGATAGCAGTATATTTATGCAGGGATGTTATAAGAGTATATTCATGCAGCGATGTTATAACAGTATATTCATGCAGGTATGTTATAACAGTATATTCATGCATGTATGTTATATCAGTATATTCATGCAGGAATGTTAAACCAGTATATTCATGCAGGGATGTTATAAAAGTATATTCATGTCGTGTTGTAATAACAGTATATGCATGCATCGATGTTATAACAGTATATTCATGCAGGGATGTGATAACATTATATTTATGCAGGGATGTTATAACAGTATATTCATGCAGGGATGTTATAACAGTATATTCATGCAGGGATGTTATAGCATTATATTCATGCAGGGATGTTATAGCAGGATAATTATGCAGGGATGTTATAACTGTATATTCATACAGGGATGCTATAACAATACATTCATGCAGGGATGTTATAACAGTATATTCACGTCGTTTTGTGATAACAAACCATTCATGCAGGAATGTTATAACAATATCTTCATGTTTTGATAACAATACATTCATGCCGGGATGTTATAACATTATATTCATGTCGTGATATGATAATACTACATTCATGCAGGTATGTTATAACAGTATATCCATGTCCTGTTGTGATAACAATACATTCATGCAGGGATGTTATAACTGTATATTCATGTCGTGTTGGGATAACAATACATTCATGCGGGGATGTTATAATTGTATATTTATGCAGGACAGTTATAACAGTACATTCATTTCGTGTTGAGATAACAATACATTCATGCAAGAAAGTTATAACAGTATATTCATGTCGTGTTGTGATAACAGTATATTCATGCGGGGAAGCTATAACAATATATTCATGCAGGGATGAAATGAACGTATATTCATGTCGTGTTGTGATAACAGTATATTCATGCAGGGATGTTATAACAGTATATTCATTCAGGGATGTTATAAGAGTATATTCATGCAAGGATGTTATAACAGTATATTCATGCAGGGATGTCATAACATTATATTCATGCTGGGATGTTATAGCAGTATATTTATGCCGGGATGTTATAACAGTATATTCATGCAGGGATGTTATAACAGGATGTTGAGATAACAATACATTCATACAGGGATGTTATAACAGTATATTCATGCAGGGATGTTATAACAGGATGTTTAAATAACAATACATTCATACAGGAATGTTATAACAGTATATTCATGTCGTGTTGTGATAACAGTACATTCATGCAGGGATGTTATAACGGTATGCTCATGCAAGCATGTTATAACAGTATATTCATGTCGTGTTGTGACAACAAAACCTTCATGCAGGGATGTTATAACAGTATAGTCATGCAGGGATTTTACAACAGTATATTCTTTTCGTGTTGAAATAACAATACATTCATGCAGGGATGTTATAACAGTATATTCATATCGTGTTGTGGTAACTAGACATTCATGCAGAGATGTTATAACAGTATATTCATGTCGTGTTGTTATAATAATACATTCATGCAGGGATGTTATAACAGTATATTCATGCAGAGATGTTATAATAGTATATTCCTGCAGGGATGTTATAACAATATATTCATGTCGTGTTGTCATAACAATACATTCATGCAAGGATGTTATAACAGTATATTCATGTCGTGTTGTGATAACTATACATTCATGCAGGGATTTGATAACAGTATATTTATGTCGTGTAACGATAACAATATATTCATGCAGGAATGTTATAACAGTATATCCATGTCGTGCTGTGATAACAATACATTCATGCAGGGATGTTATAACAGTATATTCATGCAGGAATGTTATAACAGTACATTCATTTCGTGTTGTGATAACAATACATTCATGCAGGATGTTATAACAGTATATTCGTGTCGTGTTGTGATAACAATACATTCAAGCAGGGATGTTATAACATTATATTGATGCAGGGATTTTATAACAGTACATTTATGTCGTGCTGTGATAACAATATATTCATGCAGGGATGGTATAACAGTATATCCATGTCGTGTTGTGATAACAATACATTCATACTGGGACGTTATAACAGTATATTCATGTCGTGTTGTGATACCAGAATATCCATGCAGGGATGTTATAACAGTATATGCATGCAGGGTTGTTATAGCAGAATATTCATGCAGGAATATTAAAGCAGTATATTCATACTGGGATTTTATAGCAGTATATGTATGCATGATAGCAGTATATTTATGCAGGGATGTTATAACAGTATATTCATGCAGCGATGTTATAACAGTATATTCATGCAGGTATGTTATAACAGTATATTCATGCAGGGATGTTATAACAGTATATTCATGCAGGGATGTTATAGCATTATATTCATGCAGGGATGTTATAGCAGGATAACTATGCAGGGATGTTATAACTGTATATTCATACAGGGATGCTATAACAATACATTCATGCAGGGATGTTATAACAGTATATTCACGTCGTTTTGTGATAACAAACCATTCATGCAGGAATTTTATAACAATATCTGCATGTTTTGATAACAATACATTCATGCCGGGATGTTATAACATTATATTCATGTCGTGATATAATAATACTACATTCATGCAGGTATGTTATTACAGTATATCCATGTCCTGTTGTGATAACAATACATTCATGCAGGGATGTTATAACTGTATATTCATGTCGTGTTGGGATAACAATACATTCATGCGGGGATGTTATAACTGTATATTTATGCAGGACAGTTATAACAGTACATTCATTTCGTGTTGAGATAACAATACATTCATGCAGGAAAGTTATAACAGTATATTCATGTCGTGTTGTGATAACAGTATATTCATGCGGGGAAGCTATAACAATATATTCATGCAGGGATGAAATGAACGTATATTCATGTCGTGTTGTGATAACAGTATATTCATGCAGGGATGTTATAACAGTATATTCATTCAGGGATGTTATAAGAGTATATTCATGCAAGGATGTTATAACAGTATATTCATGCAGGGATGTTATAACATTATATGCATTCTGGGATGTTATAGCAGTATATTTATGCCGGGATGTTATAACAGTATATTCATGCAGGGATGTTATAAGAGGATGTTGAGATAACAATACATTCATACAGGGATGTTATAACAGTATATTCATGCAGGGATGTTATAACAGGATGTTTAAATAACAATACATTCATACAGGGATGTTATAACAATATATTCATGTCGTGTTGTGATAACAATACATTCATGCAGGGATGTTATAACGGTATACTCATGCAAGCATATTATAACAGTATATTCATGTCATGTTGTGACAACAAAACCTTCATGCAGGGATGTTATAACAGTATAGTCATGCAGGGATTTTACAACAGTATATTCTTTTCGTGTTGAAATAACAATACATTCATGCAGGGATGTTATAACAGTATATTCATATCGTGTTGTGGTAACTTGACATTCATGCAGAGATGTTATAACAGTATATTCATGTCGTGTTGTTATAATAATACATTCATGCAGGGATGTTATAACAGTATATTCATGCAGGGATGTTATAATAGTATATTCCTGCAGGGATGTTATAACAATATATTCATGTCGTGTTGTCATAACAATACATTCATGCAAGGATGTTATAACAGTATATTCATGTCGTGTTGTGATAACTATACATTCATGCAGGGATTTGATAACAGTATATTTATGTCGTGTAACGATAACAATATATTCATGCAGGAATGTTATAACAGTATATCCATGTCGTGCTGTGATAACAATACATTCATGCAGGGATGTTATAACAGTATATTCATGCAGGAATGTTATAACAGTACATTCATTTCGTGTTGTGATAACAATACATTCATGCAGGATGTTATAACAGTATATTCGTGTCGTGTTGTGATAACAATACATTCATGCAGGGATGTTATAACATTATATTGATGCAGGGATTTTATAACAGTACATTTATGTCGTGTTGTGATAACAATATATTCATGCAGGGATGGTATAACAGTATATCCATGTCGTGTTGTGATAACAATACATTCATACTGGGACGTTATAACAGTATATTCATGCAGGGATGTTATAACAGTATATTCATGTCGTGTTGTGACAACAATACATTCATGCATGAATGTTATAACAGTATATTTATGCAAAGATTTTATAAAAGTATATTCAAGCAGAGATGTTTAAATAGCAAATTCATGAAGGGATGATATAACAGTATACTCATGCAGGAATTTTATAACAGTACATTCATGTCGTGTTGTGGTAACAAAACATTGATGCAGGGATGTTATAACAGTGTATTCATGTCATGTCATGCAGGGATGTTATAACAGTATATTCAAACAGGGATGTTATAACAGTATATTAGTGTCGTGTTGTGATAACAATACATTCGTGCAGGGATGTTATAACAGTATATTCATGCAGGGATGCTATAACAGTACATTTATGTCGTATTGTGATAACAATACATTAATGCAGGGATTTTATAAGAGTATATTCATTTCGTGTTGAAATAACAATACATTCATGCAGGGATGTTATAACAGTATATTCATATCGTGTTGTGGTAACATTACATTCGTGGAGAGATGTTATAACAGTACATTCATGTCGTGTTGTGATAATAATACATTCATGCAGGGATTTTATAACAGTATATTCATGCAAGGATGTCAAAACAGTATATTCATGTCGTGTTGTGATAACAATACATTCATGCAGGGATGTTATAACAGTATATTCATGCAGGGATTTTATAACAGTATATTCATTTCGTGTTGAGATGACAATACATTCATGCAGGGATGTTATAACAGTATATTCATATCGTAGTGTGGTAACATTACATTCATACAGTGATGTTATAATATATTCATGTCGTGTCGTGATAATAATACATTCATGCAGGAATTTTATAACAGTATATTCATGCAAGGATGTTATAACAGTATATTAATGTCGTATTGTGACAACAATACATTCAGGCAGGGATGTTATTACAGTATATGCTTGCAGGGATTTTATAACAGTATATTCATTTCGTGTTAAGATAACAATACATTCGTGCAGGAATGTTATAACAGTATATTCAAATTATGTTGTGGTAACATTACATTCATGCAGAGATGTTACAACAGTATATTCATGTCGTGTTATGATAATAATACATTCATGCAGGGATGTTATAAAAGTATATTCACGCAGGGATGTTAAAATAGTATATTCCTGCAAGGATGTTATAACAGTATATCCATGTCGTATTGTGATAACAATACATTCATGCAAGGATGTTATAACAGTATGTTCATGTCGTGTTGTGATAACAATACATTCATGCAGGGATGTTATAACAGTATATTTATGTCGTGTTTGGACAACAAAACATTCATGCAGGAATTTTATAGCAGTATATTGATGCAGGGATGTTATAACAGTACATTCATGTCGTATTGTGATAATAATACATTCATGCAGTGATGGTATAACAGTATATCCATGTCGTGTTGTGATGACAATACATTCATGCAGGGATATTATAACAGTATATTCATGCAGGGATGTTATAACAGTACATTCATTTCGTGTTGTGATAACAATACATTCATGCAGGATGTTATAACAGTATATTCGTGTCGTGTTGTGATAATAATACATTCATGCAGTGATGGTATAACAGTATATCCATGTCGTGTTGTGATGACAATACATTCATGCAGGGATATTATAACAGTATATTCATGCAGGGATGTTATAACAGTACATTCATTTCGTGTTGTGATAACAATACATTCATGCAGGGATGTTATAACAGTGTATTGATGCAGGGATGTTATAACAGTACATTAATGTCGTATTGTGATAACAATACATTCATGTAGGGATGGTATAACCGTATAACTATGTCGTGTTGTGATAACAATATATTCATGCAGGGATGTTATAACAGTATATTCATTTCGTTTTGAGATAACAATACATTCATGTAGGGATGCTATAACAGTATATTCATGTCGTGTCGTGATAACAATACATTCATGCAGGGATGTTATAACAGTATATTCAAGCAGGGATGTTAAAACAGTACATTCATGCAGGGATGGTATAACAGTATATTTATGTCGTGTTGTGATAACAATACATTCATGCAGGGATGTTATAACAGTATATACATGTCGTGTTGTGATAACAATACATTCATGCAATGATGTTATAACAGTATCTTCATGTCGTGTTGTGATAACAATACATTCATGCAGGGATGTCATAACAGTATATTTATGCCGTGTTGTGATAACAATAAATTCATGCAGGAATGTTATAACAGAATATTGATGCAGGGATGTTATAACAGTACATTCATGTCGTATTTTGATAACAATACATTCATGCAGGGATGGTATAACAGTATATCCATGTCGTGTTGTGATAACAATGCATTTATGCAGGGATGTTATAACAGTATATTCATGCAGGAATGTTACAACAGTACATTCATTTCGTGTTGTGATGACAATACATTCATGCAGGATGTTATAACAGTATATTCGAGTCGTGTTGTGATAACAATACATTCATGTAGGGATGTTATAACAGTATACTGATGCAATGATGTTATAACAGTACATTCATGTCGTATTGTGATAACAATACATTCATGCAGGGATGGTATAACAGTATAACCATGTCGTGTTGTGATAACAATAGATTCATGCAGGGATGTTATAACAGTATATTCATTTCGTGTTGAGATAACAATACATTCATGCAGGGATGTTATAACACTTTATTCATATCGTATTGTGGTAACAATACAATCATGCAGAGATTTTACAACAGTATATTCATGTCGTGTTGTGATAACAATACATTCATGCAGGGATGTTATAACAGTATATTCATGCAGGGATGTTAAAACTATACATTCATATAAGTATGGTATAACAGTACATTCATGTCGTGTTGCAATAACAATACATTGATGCAGGGATGTTATAAAATTATATTCATGTCATGTCATGCAGGGATGTTATAACAGTATATTCATGCAGGGATGTGTTAACAGTACATTCATGTCGTATTGTGATAACAATACATTCATGCAGGGATGGTATAATAGTATGTGCATGCAGGGATATGTTAACAGTACATTCATGTCGTATTGTGATAACAATACATTCATGCAGGGATGGTATAACTGTATAACCATGTCGTGTTGTGATAACAATACATTCATGCAGGGATGTTATAACAGTATATTCATTTCGTGTTGAGATAACAATACATTCATGCAGGGATGTTATAAAAGTTTATTCATATCGTGTTGTGGTAACAATACATTCATGCAGAGATTTTATAACAGTATATTCATGTCGTATTGTGATAACAATACATTAATGCAGGGATGGTATAACAGTATATTCATGTCGTGTTTTTTGATACTAATACATTCATTCAGGGATGTTATAACAGTATATTCAGTTTGTGTTGCAATAACAATACATTGATGCAGGGATGTTATAAAATTATATTCATGTCATGTCATGCAGGGATGTTATAACAGTATATTCATGCAGAGATGTGTTAACAGTACATTCATGTCGTATTGTGATAACAATACATTCATGCAGGGATGGTATAATAGTATGTGCATGCAGGGATGTGTTAACAGTACATTCATGTCGTATTGTGATAACAATACATTCATGCAGGGATGGTATAACTGTATAACCATGTCGTGTTGTGATAACAATACATTCATGCAGGGATGTTATAACAGTATATTCATTTCGTGTTGAGATAACAATACATTCATGCAGGGATGTTATAAATGTTTATTCATATCGTGTTGTGGTAACAATACATTCATGCAGAGATTTTATAACAGTATATTCATGTCGTATTGTGCTAACAATACATTCATGCAGGGATCTTATAACAGTACATTCATGCAGAGATGGTATAACAGTATATTTATGCCGTGTTGTGATAGCAATACCTTAATGCAGGAATGTTATAACAGTATATTTATGCACGGATGTTATAACAGTACATTCATGTGTTGTAATAACAATACATTCATGCAGGGATGTTATAAAAATATATTCATGTCATGTCATGCAGGTATGTTATAACAGTATATTCATGCAGGGATGTTATAACAGTATATTCATGTCGTGTTGTGATAACAATACATTCATGCAGGGATGTTATAACAGTATATGCTTGCAGGAATGTTATAACAGTACATTCATGTCGTGTTGTGATAACAATACATTCATGCAGAGATGTTATAACAGTATATTGATGCAGGGATTTTATAACAGTACAGTTATGACGTGTTGTGATAACAATACATTAATGCAGGGATGGTATAACAGTATATTCATGTCATGTTGTGATACTAATACATTCATTCAGGGATGTTATAACAGTATATTCAGTTCGTGTTGTGATAACAATACTTTCGCGCAGGGATGCAATAACGATAGATGCAAGCAGGGATGTAATAACAATATATGCATGCATGGATGTAATAATATCTTAAGGCAGGGATGTAATAACAAAACATTCATGCAAGGATGTAATAATAATACGATCAAACAGGGATGTAATAAAAAAAATATTCATTCAGGGAAGTAATAACAAAACATTCATTCAGTGATGTAATAAAAATATATTAACGCACGGATGTAATAATATATTTAGGAAGGGATGTAATAACAATACAATCATGCAGGAATGTAATAACAATATATTCATGCAGTGATGTAATAACAATACGATCATACAGGGATGTAATAAAAAAAAAATCATTCAGGGAAGTAATAACAAACATTCATGTAGTGATGTAATACAAATATATTAACGCACGGATGTATTAATATATTTAGGAAGGGATGTAATAACAATACAATCATGCAGGAATGTAATAACAAAACATTCATGCACAAAACATGCAGGGATGTAATAACAGTATATTCATGCAGTGATGTAATAACAATACCATCATGCAGGGATGTAATAACAGTGTATTCATGCAGGGATGTAATAAAAAACATTCATGTAGGGATGTAAAAACAACATATTCATGCAGGGATGCAATGACAAAATATTAATGCAGGGATTTAATAACAATATATGCATACAGGGATGTAATAACAATAGATATATGCAGAGATGTAATAGCAGTATATTCAAGCAGGGATGTAATAACAATATAGTCATGCAGAAATTTATAACGATACAATCATGCAGGGATGTAATAACAAAACATTCAAGCCGGAATGAAAAACAATAAATGCATGTAGAGATGTAATAACAATATATTCATGCATGGATGCGATAACAAAATATTAATGCAGGGATGTAATAACAATATATTTATGTAGGGATGTGATAAGACTATATTCATGCAGAGATGTAATAACAATACATTCATGCAGGGATGTAATAAAGATATACGCATACAGGGATGCAATAACAATGTATTCATGCAGGGATGTAATACAATATATTCATGCACATGGTGCAGGGATGTAATTTTTATCTATTTAGGAAGGGATGTAATAACAATAAATTAATGCAGGGATGTAATAACACTATATTCGTGCAGGGATGTAATAACTATACATTCCTTTAGGGATGCAATAACAATATATTCAGGAATATTCCAGGGATGTTAATTAGCAATAGATTCATCGATGGGTGTAATAAAAAAAGTCATTCAGGGAGGTCATAAGCATACATTCGTGGAGGGATATAATAACAATGTCTTTATGCAGGGATGTTATCACATTATATTCATGCAGAGATGCAATAACTATACATTCAGTCAGGGATGCAATAACAAAATATACATGCAGGGATGTAATAAAACTATATTCATGCATGGACGTAACAGTATATTCCTGCAGGGATTTGCTAACAATACATTCATGCATCGATGCAACAACAATACATTCATGCAGGTATGTAATAACAATACATTCATGCAGGTATTTTATAACAATATATTCATGTCGTGATGTAATAACACGTTCATGCACGGATGCAATATCAATAGATGCGTCCAGGGATGTTAATTAACAATAGATGCATCGATGGATGTAATAAAAAAATCATTTAGGGAGGTCATAAGCATACATTCGTGGAGGGGTAAAATAACAATATCTTTATGCAGGGATGTTATAACATTATATTCATGCAGAGATGTTATAACATTATCTTCATGCGGAGATGTTATAACAATACATTCATGCAGGGATGTTATAACAATACATTCATGCAGGGATGCAATAACAAAATATCCATGCAGGGAAGTAATAACAATATATTTATGCAGGGAAGTAATAGCAATATATTCATATAAGGATTTAATAACAATGCATTGATGCATGGATGCAATAACAAAATATTCAAGCTGGAATGTAATAATCATACATTCATGCAGGGATGTAATAAGAATACATAAATGCAGGGTTGTAATAACAACACTTTCATGCAAGGATGCAATAACAGTATATTCACACCAATTACATCACAGTAAGTTTTCGCCTTGGGTAGTCGCATAATGGCGGTAAAAATAATTCTCATTTAGTTTTGTAAAAAAAAGCATTTTCACTAATTCAAAATGCCATTGTTGATCTATTTGATACATTTTCCAATCATTGTCATGTTAAAATTGGGAGTATTAATTTGTTGGCTTATATTGAAATGAATGTATGAATACTATATTTTGGCATTTCAGTGTTTATGTTTTTAAAGGGAGCTTTCATTCGTGAGACAAGTTATTTCCTAGAAGATACATGACCCCCACTTTTCTGAGGATTTTTAGCAGCATATGTGTCATTTGTGATGAGAATGTAAGTTATTCATTTTTAATGTGGGCCTTAATATGAATGAAAACATGGCATTTCAATTTTAATTCATACACAACTCAATGCAAAAGTCAATGGGCGTGTTACACATATATACATGCAGGGATGTAATAACAATATATTCATGCAGGGATGTTATAATAACATATTCATGTCGTGATGTAATAACAATACTTTCATGCAGGGATGCAAAAACGATAGATGCATCCATGGATGTAATAACAATAGATGCATCCAGGGATGTAATAACAAACCATTCATGCAAGCATACATTCATGCAGGGATGTACTAACAATATATTTATGCAGGAATGTAATAACAATACATTAATGCAGGGATGTAATAACAATACATTCATGCAAGGATGTAATAAGATAATAATCATGCAGGAGTGTAATAACAATACATTGATGCAGGGATGTAATAACAATATATGCATGCAAGGATGTACTAACACTATATTCATATCCAATAACAATATGTGCATGTCGTCGTGTAATAACGCTATATTCATGCATAGATGCATAAAGCGATCTAACAAAAATGCAGGGGGTTAGGGGATGGTTGGGGGCTGGGGTCATAAGCATACATTCCTACAGTGATTTAATAACAATATATGCATGCGTGGATGTAACAATATATTCATGCAGCAATGTAATACCAATACATTCTTATAATGATGTAATAACAATACATTCCTGCAGGGATGTAATAACAATATAGTCATGCGTGGATGTAACAATATATTCATGCAGCAATGTAATAACATAACTCACGAAATAGGATAGTCCCAATCCCGGGGCTTGTCAAAATCTGGTTTGGACTTTTTGCCATATTTTACTATATAATTAATTCAGGGCCTGTCAATATTAATTCAGGGTCTGCCTCTCAAAAATATTTTCCTTGAGCACTGAATAACAGTATATTTATGCATGGATTGAAAAACAATATATTCATGCAGGGATGTTATAACACAGTAATATATTCTTGCAGTGCGGTAATACGAATACATACATGCAGGGATGTAATAACAAAGTAATATTTTCTTGCATTGGGGTAATACGAATACATCCATGCAGGGATGTAATAACAAAGTAATATATTCTTGCATTGGGGTAATACGAATACATCCATGCAGGGATGTAATAACAAAGTAATATATTCTTGCATTGGGGTAATACGAATATATCCATACAGGGATGTAATAACAAAGTAATATATTCTTGCAGTGGGGTAATACGAATACATCCATGCAGGGATGTAATAACAAAGTAATATATTCTTGCATTGGGGTAATTCTAATACATCCGTGCAGGGATGTAATAACAAAGTAATATATTCTTGCATTGGATTAATACGAATACATCCGTGCAGGGATGTAATAACAAAGAAATATATTCTTGCGGTGGGGTAATACGAATACATCCATGCAGGGATGTAATATAAAGTGATATATTCTTTAGAAGGTTTATACGGTGAGCTAGGTCGTTACCCTTTAAAAATATACAGGAAACTGAGAATGCTTAAATACTGGGCTAAAGTGCTTACCAAACGCGATTCCTTGATTAATAAAACTTACATCATGATAAAACAAGAATGCGAACGCAATAATAATCACAGGTATAATCGCATGAACTGGGCCTGGCACATTAAGAGAGAATTAGAAAATCTTGGGTTTTCGGATGTTTGGCATAGTCAACTAACGATCGATATCCCTTACGATCAAATTAAACTCAGAATTTTAGATCAATACAAGAAATCTTGGTTTGGATCTATCAATAATTCTAGCAGACTATTGACATATAGTAGATTTAAATTTAATTTTAACTATAAACAGTATTTAAGTACAATTACTACTCCTAAATTCCGAATTGCTTTAACGAAATTTAAAATATCTGCACATGCACTTGCTATCGAAACAGGTAGACATAATATTATTGAACGCAATGAAAGGGTTTGCATTTTTTGCAATATGGGAGTTATTGAGAATGATTACCATTTTCTTATTGTGTGCCTGTTTTACTCTGAACTAAGAACAAGATTTCTGCCTAGATATTTCTGCAGATGGCCAACACTTAATAAATTAGACTGTGTTATGTCAAAGCAATCTAAAAATAATTTGGAACAATTAAGTAAATATTTATATTATGCCTTTAAAAAACGCATTCAAAATAATTAATGTACATATGCATATATCACGAAAGTGGGGGAACTTGATATATTTGAGTGTGAGTGATATACACATCTATGGCTAATGCTATTTAATGAACTTGAATTTATGATGATATGTTGTAATTGCAAATATATAAAAAGAAGTGTTGTTAATATGAAACATACATATTATCTTTCCTCCAAGTAAAACGTATTATATATTGATGACGAATATAAGTCACCATGAAAGGGAGAGACAGACTTTTGTATTTTCAGATTTATATGTAGGCCATAAACTATTGTATTGTGGTTTAATGCTGAATAAAATTGTGTTATGTTTGTTATGTTATGTTAAATTCTTGCAGTGGGGTAATACGAATACATCCATGCAGGGATGTAATAACAAAGTGATATATTCTTGCAGTGGGGTATTACGAATACATCCATGCAGGGATGTAATAACAAAGTAAAATATTCTTGCAGGCAGCGGGGTAATACGAATACATCCATGCAGGGAAGTAATAACAAAGTAAAATATGCTTGCAGTGGAGTAATATGAATACATCCATGCAGGGATGCAATAACAAAGTAATATATTCTTGCAGTGGGGTAATACGAATACTTCCATGCAGGGATGTAATAACAAAGTAATATATGTTGCAATGGGTTAATACGAATGCACCCATGCAGGGATGTAATAACAAAGTAATATATGTTGCAATGGGGTAATACGAATACATCCATGCAGAGATGTAATAACAAAGTGATATATTATTGCACTGGGGTAATACGAATACATCCATGCAGGGATGTAATAACAAAGTAAAATATACTTGCAGTAGAGTAATACGAATACATCCATGCAGGGATGTAATAACAAAGTAATATATTCTTGCATTGGGGTAATACGAATACATCCATGCAGGGATGTAATAACAAAGTGATATATTCTTGCAGTGGGGTAATACGAATACATCCGTGCAGGGATGTTATAACAAAGTAATATATTCTTGCATTGGGGTAATACGAATACATCCATGCAGGGATGTAATAACAAAGTGATATATTCTTGCAGTGGGGTAATAAAAATACACCCATGCAGGGATGTAATAACAAAGTAATATATTCTTGCAGTGGGGTAATGCGAATACATCCGTACAGGGATGTAATAACAAAGTGATATATTCTTGCAGTGGGGTAATACGAATACATCCATTCAGGGATGTAATAACAAAGTGATATATTCTTGCAGTGGGGTAATACGAATACATCCATGCAGGGATGTAATAACAAAGTAATATATTCTTGCATTGGGGTAATACGAATACATCCATCCAGGGATGTAATAACAAAAACATATATCCTTGAAGTGGGGTAATACGAATAAATCCATTCAGGGATGTAATAACAAAGTAAAATATTCTTGCAGGCAGCGGGGTAATACGAATACATCCATGCAGGGATGTAATAACAAAGTAATATATGCTTGCAGTGGAGTAATACGAATACATCCATGCAGGGATGTAATAACAAAGTAATATATTCTTGCAGTGGGGTAATACGAATACTTCCATGTAGGGATGTAATAAAAAAGTAATATATGTTGCAATGGGTTAATACGAATGCATCCATGCAGGGATGTAATAACAAAGTAATACATTTTGCAGTGGGTTAATACGAATGCATCCATGCAGGGATGTAATAACAACAAAAGTAATATATTCTTGCCGTTGGGTAATACGAATACATCGATGCAGGGATGTAATAACAAAAAAATATATTCTTGCACTGGGATAATACGAATACATCCATTCAGTGATGTAATAACAAAGTAAAATATTCTTGCAGGCAGCGGGGTAAAACGAAAACATCAATGCAGGGATGTAATAACAAAGTGATATATTCTTGCAGTGGGATAATACGAATACATCCACGCAGGGATGTAATAACAAAGTATTATATACTTGCAGTGGGATAATACGAATACATCCATGCAGGGATGTAATAACAAAGTAATATATTCTTGCAGTGGGGTAATATGAATACTTCCATGCAGGGATGTAATAACAAAGTAATATATTCTTGCATTGGGGTAATACGAATACATCCATGCAGGGATGTAATAACAAAGTGATATATTCTTGCAGTGGGGGTAATACGAATACATACATGCAAGGATGTAATAACAAAGTCATATATTCTTGCATTGGGGTAATACGAATACATCCATGCAGGGATGTAATAACAAAGTGATATATTCTTGCAGTTTTGTAATACGAATACATCCATGCAGGGATGTAATAACAAAGTAATATATTCTTGCAGTGGGGTAATACGAATACATCCATGCAGGGATGTAATAACAAAGTAATATATTCTTGCAGTGGGGTAATACGAATACATCCATGCAGGGATGTAATAACAAAATAAAATATTATTGCAGTGGGGTAATACGAATACATCCATGCAGGGATGTAATAACAAAGTGATATATTCTTGCAGTGGGGTATTACGAATACATTTATGCATGGATCTAATAACGAAGTAATATATTTTTGCCTTGGGGTAATACGAATACATCCATGCCGGGATATAATAACAAAACAATATATTCTTGCTGTGGGGTAATACGAATACATCCATGCAGGGATGTAATAACAAAGTAATATTTTCTTGCAGGCAGCGGGGTAATACGAATACATCCATGGAGGGATGTAATAACAAAGTAATACATGCTTGCAGTGGAATAATACGAATACATCCCTGCAGGGATGTAATAACAAAGTAATATATTCTTGCAGTGGGGTAATACGAATACTTCCATGCAGGGATGTAATAACAAAGTTATATATGTTGCAGTGGGTTAATACGAATGCATCTATGCAGGGATGTAATAACAAAGTCATATATTTTGCAGTGGGTTAATGCGAATGCATCTATGCAGGGATGTAATAACAAAAAAGTTAATATATTCTTGCCGTTGGGTAATACGAATACATCCATGCAGGGATGTAATAACAAACAAATATATTCTTGCACTGGGGTAATACGAATACATCCATTCAGGGATTTAATAACAGAGTAAAATATTTTTGCAGGCAGCGGGGTAATACGCAAACATCAATGCAGAGATGTAATAACAAAATGATATATTCTTGCAGTGGGATAATACGAATACATCAATGCAGGGATGTAATAACAAAGTATTATATACTTGCAGTGGGGTAATACGAATACATCCATGCAGGGATGTAATAACAAAGTGATATATTCTTGCAGTGGGATAATACGAATACATCCATGCAGGGATCTAATAACAAAGTAATATATTCTCGGAGTGGGGTAATACAAATACAGTCATGCAGGGATGTAATAACAAAGTGATATATTATTGCAGTGGGTTAATAAGAATACTTCCATGCAGGGATGTAATAACAAAGTAATATATTCTTGTATTGGGGTAATACGAATGCATCCATGCAGGCATGCAATAACAATAGTTATGATTAAACTATAGTATTACTATCCGTGATACGTAGTTTTTACCACCTGATATGACACATGATGCGAAATCCATATCTTCCCGCCCAGGTTATCACCCGCAATTTGCGTTGAGGATAGACCGGAAAGAAGTGACGTCAATAACCGTTAATTAACTGACTTCATTAACGTGTAAGCCGTCATTTATGTACTGTAACATTTACAAATATTCCCGTTCAACTGGATGCAGGGTAAAGGACGTTGGAATCACCGGCGACTTTTATCGAGGTCAAAAAGCGCTCGATTCAGGTATGTTTTTGCTTCATTACTTACATAATACATTTTGTTAACTAAAGTGCACATTCCTTTACATACTGAGTTTTCATCTGTCGCATACAGTATTTCGACTCATCACGTACGTTCTGAGACTAGCCCTACCAGATGTTGACGGTCATGTAAGTTTTCTTTCCAATACCTTGTGGGGTGTGGTGGGGGTTGGGGGGAGCTAATCTAAGAAAGTCTTTATGTAATTATGCATGAATCGAATTACCCGTTTGCGGCGGAGGAAAATGATCACTTTGTATGGGTATGTGATAGGATAGTTACTAAATCAGAAAGTTAAATATAAAGAAAGTTATGAAGCAAAAACCATACCTGAATCGAGCGCTTTGTTAATAATATTTACATAATCAATATAGACATTTGTTTTAGTACTCAGTAGTCAATGATGAATACATTCCAACACTTCCAATGTCACAAAAGATAAATATACAAATATTTCAAAATAATGTATAATAATGTATTAATATTGAATTCTCGGGATGATAGCAGGTGTGATATGGGGAAAGAAGAGTGATCATTTATACATCCATGCAGAGATGTGATCATTACGTGGCCCGAGTATTACTTTCATAACCCATCCAACACCTTCTCCAAGAAGCGAAAACGGGGTTGGCTGGGGTATGAAACAAAAAGTTTAATAATTGGCTTAACATTTTTGCATTCTGTAAAATTAAAACATTTAATAGGTAGTTTTAAACAGGTTATCGGATTTTTTCAGTAATTGTTTTTAAACGTGTTTTATTGTCGAAATATAAGTTATAAAATCCTGCTAATATAAGGAATTAAGGCAGGATCACGTAATGCAACACATTCATGCAGGGACGTAATAACAAAACATGCATGCATTCCTACCATCAGTAACCACAATTGCAATTTGCGTCACGTTAGGCCTCATTCCGTTGGATTCATTGAACATGACAATCCTGGCGAATGACAGAGCATCTGCTGTTTCCGTGTTGCCAGTCATATACCTGAGAAAGATATTTTAAAGTTACGTCAGAATTTAATGGGTTACAGATACAGATATATTGTTTTTTATTCTAGAAACCCAAAACATAAAGAATGGACCTTACAACGACTCCTTATTTACAAGGAAATCCATTCCGCGTAGGAATACGTGCTATCAAGCATGTATGTTACGCATAAGAATATTTGTCTTTAACATTTTATGCCCGACGCGTTTAAAATTTTGTGTTTTTTTTCCTCAAATTTTAGTGGTAAACAACAGCGTGCAAACACCATTTTGATTGATATTCTGTTTTTATCATGATTTGGGACATGTTTAATATTTAAGAATATTATACCTCATTTGCATATTTCCTTCTTTGCGCAATGTGACGTCATCCGGTCACTATTCTGTGATAGTGACCGAATCCGGTCCGAGAGCTATAGTTTCGGGACATATGAAAAAAAACGACGTCAAATTTAAAAAGAACAAAAAAACGTATTGTTTTATTTTGTTGGTCAGATGTACTTCGGTCCATATAACATTCTAGGTCTGACTGCCCATTAAAAAACACGCATATGGAAATATGGACCTCAGAACAATACATTATTTGTTTTTTATTCTACAAAATGCCGGATGTAATCTTTTATTTAACGATCAAGATTAGGCCCATCGTGAGCCACGATTACACGGTGAATGTATATACCCACCCAGAGATATCACATTGTTTTAGAGTGTTAATAGTTTGCTGTGCAAAGTCGTAAAGAACCTCGATGCGTTGCTTCAGATGTTTTATAAATTATAACTAAACTAAGTAGTAAAGTAAAAAAGAAACGCAACTCCGGAATTTCCGCTATATAATGTATATACTGCACCCCCCAATTCCACGTAATATTACAGGGAAACCCAAGACATTTTGTAAAACAACAAGTTGCAGCTAGTTAAGGAATGGACATAACTGTGCTTTTGTAGAGTGCTTGACCACAGTACACTTTTTAAGACGAAATTCAGAAATGCTGAAGTTCCGCTTTGGAATTTTGTGAAATTTCAGTACCGTTCTCAATGTAAAAAGATTGCACAATGTTATGTCCTAAGTGTACTTGCTTTAGCCAAACGCATTTTCTATCAATAATGAAACGTTGAAGGGAAAACATTTGGTGTGTTATGTGTTGTTTAAGTCTATTTTCCGAAAGGAGAGGTATAATGCAGCCATGTACGATTCGGTTAACATCAGAATATTATACATACGATAATACATAGCGGGTTGCGTTTCTTTTTTTCCTTTAGTATATATGTATGTGCACGTACGTTGCGTTTCTAATCCGATCCTTCATTGCAACTGTGTCGTTGATGTAGGCATCCAAGTTGAACTCAAGATGAACTCTACTACTAAACTGCAGAAGACCAAATCGCGTCAGCTCACTCGGGAAGTTATCTACCATGTCCACGATAAACTCCTTGGTGGACTGGAAACCAAATTCACCTACGATAAAACGTACACATAATCGTTACATGTGAGTTAAACCTTAAATGGACACACGGCAGTCTTGCTTTTTTAACTGGTAGCTTCCTGATTTTCTACATAACTTGCATATACATATATGCAAATCCTTATGTATGTTTATATGCAGAAGCACATGGTAGGTAGGTAGGTAGGTATGCAGGCAGGCAGGTAGTTAGGCAGGGAGACAGGCAGGCAGGCAGGCAAGGCAGGCAAGGTAGGTAGATAGGTAGGTAGGTATGTAGGTAGGTAGGTAGGTAGGCAGGTAGGCAGGCAGGCAGGCAAGCAGACAAGCAGGCAGGTAGGTGGGTAGATAGAGGTAGGTAGGTTAATTGTGAATAATGACGTATATTGAAACTGTTGCATGTAGTGTTTATAAACAACTATATTACATCACCCAGTTTCATGTGTGAAAATATTCTAAAGGAAAAAAGAAACTCGAACATTTCTGCTATGTAATATATATACTGCACACTTAATTCCACTACAGAAAAATCCCAAGATGTTTTGTAAAATAAATGGTTGCAGATAGTTAAGGAAAGGACAAAACTGCGCTGTTGTAGTGAATTTAATCACAGTACACTTTGTAACGCGAAATTCAGAAATGATTAAGTTCCGCTTTGAAAATTTGAGCCATTTCAGTAATGAATTTAATGTAAAAAGATTGAAATATTTTACGTCCTAAAAGTAGATATAAAAGTCGACAGGAAATGTAGCATTCGAGGTCCACAATCAACCAAAACAAAAACACGCATTGAAACAAATAACAATTACAAAGCTAAATAAAAGGCAAGATATGACATCACAAACATAAAATGATTGACAATAGGGCTATCGCCTTGGAACGGTCAGTGGAAGAAAAGGCCGTTGGGGGTTTCAAACAGGTTCTAGGTGCACTAAACCGCACCTTTACCATATTGTCATCCCAATAAAACTTCACAGTGTAAAGAAAGATATCCCCGCCAGGTTATATGCTCTAACAAACAATGCAGCATTAATAGGCAATATAAATATAACATATAAATGACCATGTAAATATGCGCAAATTCCAGAGTTGCGTTAAATCTTTCGAACTTCCCTTTTTTTCGCATTTGCCTTCTCTATTTGAAAGTAGAGTGTTCGTTCAGTTTAATAGTGTCCATACTTTGCCGTACCAATTGTTTAAAACACATAAGTACAAGTCAATTACGATATGCTAAGCTCAATAAAGGATAACACAAAAACATGTCAAAATGTTCAATAATGTGTGTTAATCCATCGTTATAAAATAGGTTATTTAATTTCAGATTTATGCATAAATGCTTAAATTACATGTTACATATTAATGCTTTAATTACTAGCTACGCATTAATGCTTTAATTACAGTGTGATGCATTAATGCTTTAATTACTAGTTACGCATTAATGCTTTAATTACAGTGTGATGCATTTATGCTTTAATTACAGGATACGCATTAATACTTGAATTACGAGTTACGCGTCAATGTTTCATGTAATTGCTTTGATTCTTCACTGAATTAGTTAATACACATATATGATGTTTGATTTTATTCCCTGTAATGATCAAAACTTGTTTATATAGTACAAGTGAAATTCAGTGGTATAACAAAGTAATCGTCAGGAATATGTCACGTATAACCATACAGCAATATGTCACGTATAACCATACAGCAATATGTCATGTATAAACCATACAGCAATATGTCATGTATAACCATACAGCAATATGTCATGTATAACCATACAGCAATATGTCATGTATAACCCATACAGCGATATGACATGTATAATACTGCAATATGTCATGTATAACCATACAGCAATATGTCATGTATAACCATACAGCAATATGTCATGTATAACCCATACAGCGATATGACATGTATAATACTGCAATATGTAATGTATAACCATACAGCAATATGTCATGTATAACCATACAGCAATATGTTATTTTAACCATACCTACGCTTCCAGAACCGTCAATTATGAACACAATATCTAGTGGTTTGGGCTGGCATTCTGAAACAATAACGTTATATGTTTAACTGTTAAAACAAAAATGAGCATATAATATAAAAGAGTTTGAAAGAAAATCGCCGAACACGATAAATATAAAAAAAATAATAATAGTACAGTCTGTTTGACTGAGATTGTTCATTGACGGTAAAATAGTACAGTCTGTTTGATTGAGATTGTTCATTGACGGTAAAATAGTACAGTCTGTTTGATTGAGATTGTTCATTGACGGTAAAATAGTACAGTCTGTTTGATTGAGATTGTTCATTGACGGTAGGGGTAGATGCTTGCTACCGTGATTGAGATTGTTCATTGACGGTAGGGGTAGATGCTTGCTACCATGATTGAGATTGTTCATTGACGGTAGGGGTAGTTGCTTGCTACCGTGATTGAGATTGTTCATTGACGGTAGGGGTAGATGCTTGCTACCATGATTGAGATTGTTCATTGACGGTAGGGGTAGATGCTTGCTACCGTGATTGAGATTTTTCATTGACGGTAGGGGTAGTTGCTTGCTACCATTCACGCCCTCTAGCCCCGGGTGAGTAGAACTCAATATTTAAAAATGTCAATAGTACGAAAACTTGTGCCTTCCCGAAGATGGTATGCTTATGACTGAATATGGAACCTTCAGTATGGTATTTGCATACCACTCCATAGCCAGCGGCTTATGGTCCCAGTTCCTAACAAAATGCTTTCCCCTCAACGAGAAAAAAATGGGCGAAGACTCAGAACAGCGTATTACAATAATCATTGTTGAGTCAGACCAAACACCTGTAAACCTACACTCCCCATCCCGCAACTGTGAATTCATTGTTAGCGGTTGGTTATAATTCTTGTAACGCACAACTTGTCACACATGTATAAACATTACACAGATTTAAATATGTTTTTATATTGTGTACATTAAAACAATGAATTCGGATCTCTTTTTTTATATTTTCAAATAATAAGTGGAAAGTGTATATAACATACCTATACGTTTATTAAAATATGTATCTAACTAAAACCATTTAGAAAATTAGAGTTCATACCGCGTATTTATATACTGAAAGGAAAAAGAAACGCAGGGTGCGTATTTCCGCTATATATTGTATGTTTAATATGCTACTGCTAATCGAATGGTACAGGGCGACATTAGGCCTGTCCTTTTAGAAAGAAGGTTTAAACAGCACTGAACACACCAATGGTTACTACTTTAAAGTTTCATTATCGTCAGAATGCGCATTTGGCTCAAGCAAGTGAGCAAACTTAGGCTTTAAATGTTGCAATCACTTAACATTAAATACAGTACTGAACTGGCTCAATTTTTCAAAGAGGAACTTCAGCATTTATGAATTTCTTGTTACAACGTGTACTGTGATTAAAACGTCTACAACATCACAGTTGTGTCCTTTCTCTAACTAACTGCACTTTTTTTTTTACAAAACATCTTGGAATTTCCTTGGAATATATATGGAATTAAATGTGCAGTATATGCAATATATAGCGGAAATACACACCCTGCGTTTCTTTTTCTTTTCAGTATAGATGGACAATTAACGGTTTACTTTATTATTGTACATGCATGTACGTTTATCGTATTCATAAAGCAGTTTAAGTAGAAAATACTACTTAAAGGGAATGTAGCGCCACAGCCAAACCATCTTTATTATTGAGAGTTCTGAAATACTTGAATAAGGGTGAAATAATTATCAAAATCGGATGATAAACAAAGAAGATACGATCATTTGAAGTTTCTGTTAAAACGGATATGGAAGCGGCCATTTTGAGAGCTATGACATCACGGTTCTAAATGACCATATATGGAATATTTATAAATATGAAAATTTACTGATTTATAGGGAAAAAATGATAGCAACTGTATGAAAAATATGTAATACTTAATGGCAATAATGATTTATATCACCAGTAAAAAAATCATTCATTTGCAGTGATTTTCTTCGCTTTAAATTATATTTATCAATATTCCATATATGGTAATATGGAACTATGACGTCATAGTTCTAAAAATGGCGGCTCCCATATATTTGTTTTAGAACAACCTTTAAATGGTCATATCTTTTTTTTTTTTCAGAACTCTCAGTAATAGAGTTTGTTTGGCTGTGGCGCTACATTCCCTTTAAGTCAAAATTTAAGATATTCACATATTTTCTAAATATCCTTATTAACCTCTCAAGGATACTACAAACCATCTATTTTAAGATAAATATTTAGCTGTAGGTTTTATTTATCCATAACCTTACTAGCAACATTGAGAAAACGTCTTATCTCGATAGCAAACAGTGTTTAAAAAATTGATAAAATTTGACTTGGACACACGGCAATCTTGAGTTGTATATCAAGCATTAAAATTAGCAACTCGAGCGATTAACCCTGTATCATTTTGACTTTACAACTGCTAGAAAAAATAATTAAGTAAACATTTCAAGATTCTCGCCATTCTACCAAATCTTTAAAGATATTATTGATTCAATACAGTCAATAGTAAGTAATCTGTAAAGAGTTGCCTTGAACTATTCGTAAAATGAATATTAATGATTGCAAATATGCAAGTTATGTAGTAAAACTAACGGTAAGTCACGAGTTTTAACACATCAAGATTGCAGTATGTCCCATTAAAATAAGAATAACAAATCGAGTATAACCACAAGTCGGTGGGTCCTGTGTCCATACTCCAAGATTATTGCACATGAGTGTGTCATTTCCCTTTAGCACGTATCTCTCTCTGCACGTGTATGTTGCGAATACGCTTTCTTGTGTCTCAAGTTCAAAGTTTCCGTGGACGACTTCAGGTGGAACACAAGCTTTAAAAAAAAAAACAATACTATTAAACACTGCGACTTGAACTTCCAAAATGCCATCTTTAAAATAGAAGAAAAGCTTGTTCAATAATATCTAAACGCAAATAGGTCGTGTAGATGCTTAACTTGCTCACATGGCTTTTTGTTACGGTGTTTTACATCATTTGCAACACATGCAAGGATAAATATGACGGTCGATTGTTTTGTGGTGGAGGCAGACAACCCACTTTTCCTGGGTAGAACAAGAACTGTACACCTCCCGGCATCCGTAATAATCGACAGTTCTTCACTTACAAGCCGAGCTCCCAGTGGGATTCGAACCCGCAGTGGTGAGAGGCGAGAAGGTTTACAACGCCACGTCGTTAACCACTCGGCCACGGCACATGGCTTTTATAACAACATATGAAGTTAGGTACAAGCTGCGAAATAACCGTTTATCATCAGTATTTTAAATAAAACATTAGGGAAGTGATTTGTCTTGTTGACATTTATACTTTTTGTTCAACATTGATATTCCTTTTCTTAACGGCTGTTCTTAACCAGTAACATACTCTCTACTGGACGACGACGCTGTCATGCTTTAAAAACTTGGCAGGGTGGGGTGATGGACGACGGACGGACGATGTACAACTTGCAAATTATACGCTTACCTATATAACCCCTGAATTTAATCTAGTAGTAACAACTTGCAATCATTTATAACCAAAATATGCATTGGTAGATAAACGTATTCACATATGTATGCAGTGTATGGTGCGATTTCCGTCCCTCAAAACAGAAACGCACTCTGCTTACTTCTGTTCTACAAAAACAAATTCCACTGTCATCCATAATTCACTGAATTTCTTACATGATACGACAACTTGATGCCCTAAATCGGTTAGTTTAAGTATAAGAGTATGTACAACATTAAACGGGAAGCAAGGGTTGACTTAGATTGCCATTAACATTTGGGAAGGGTTTAATCTAATGTTGGTAAACGTGTTACCCAACCCATTTGTCATTATAATATGTCTATCGTATATGTTGATATTAATATGTGTACAAAATAGTAGCAATAAAATAATGTTAATTCAAAATCAAAATTTCCAATTGCTTCACGTCTATATGTAAAATATCTTAAAGCTATACAGTCCCTATAAATACCTGTCCTTTTAACGGAAACAGTGTGTATCATAAGATAATGTTGCTAGGCTGAGATTATGCTTTCTGTTTAGGACTGATATATACAGGTTTTAAACGCGCGCTTTTAAAGTAGGAGGTGGCTATCGATTCAGTAATTACGAAAATCTTTTAAAGTAGGAGGTGGCTATCGATTCAGTAGTTATGCAAATTAGTCGTTGTCGACTCACGAGAAAAACGAGTATATAAAGGAAACGTACGCATTTTGTATAGGAAAATGGTCAGTCATAGCAAAATCGCTTGGATGAAAATATCCAATACACGTAAGCAATAACCATCAAATACGCAACATTCAAAGGCATAGACTTGAACAAAAGGCCAACATTGTATTGTAATGGATGCGGGATACACACAAACAAACGAACATATATAACTAGTAGTTTATATTTAAAATTATAATCCGTATATATCCAATAAACATATTTGATAAACACACACATAAGTATGTCGAATATCTAGCGACAACAGCGGCAGACCCGTAGTCAGAGTTTAAAAAACACCGAGGCAGACTTACTCAGTAACATGGAGTCAAATTTAGTCGGGAGGTCCATGTGTCCTCCGCTGGATTTTTTTAAAAGATATTATTTGATGAGTCGATTTTTCTTTTATTCTAAGACAAAAAGAAATGTATGGAGAAAAAAATCTAAACATGGGTTTGTTTTTAATGGGTTAACTATTTTGTTCCCAACACACACAAAGAACTTTAAAAAATAAAAATAAGTTAAATCAACAAGAATTCGAACTGGAACCACAGAGTAAAAATTAAAGTAACGACGCCTTTACTCTTACATGTACGGCCTCCGTGTCAGATTATCGAATACTGTATAATTCAAGAACATATACTTTAAATTAAATTTAAAACGAACAAACAAGATGTTATAATACAAAAAAACAATTCAAGTAATTTCACGCGTGCAACAACTTTAACATTAACGGCTTTATAAGATTTCTAAAAATTGTTTTTATATATATTTTAAAATATACTGTAATTTATCATGTCACATAGGGCGTATAAAACTGGGTGGAGAGTGGGCGTGAGGGGTAGGAATATACTCTGACAAGATAGGAGGATAGCAGAGTATATGTTGGCCCCATCTCACTCACCCCAACAATGTATGTTTTCCAAATTACGTGTTGAATCCCCAAAACTAAAACAATGTATTAGTTTCTGGAAAGTGTAATGTCACGGCCGATAACATAAGCATTTGACATTGAAAGGTAACTACATGTATTTTGTTCATTAAAAGGTGTGATAAGTAAACAGATATATGTCCCACACCCCTTTAAATTAATAAATTGTATCTTTTAAATTTACTTCCGCCTTCGTCTTTCAAAGAAACCTTTACAGCCATCTTAGATTTATTTCATTTCTATCAATACTTATGCTTATTTGCTAACCAAAATAACGACGAGACAACTCCGACCGAGGCACCAAGGCGACTCCGAGATGTGCTTCAGTGTGCCTCAGCAAAGCTTCGGAACTGATAAACGAGGTACCTATTAGGGAACATTTATTAAATACGTTTGTCCGGAGAGTACATATATTTTAGATCAATTTATTTCAGCATGTTTGTGCTCGTGATGCTATAGAATAAACGTCAGTAAATACATTTATATTTTATTTTGAAAAGTAATGAGTACGTACAACATGCTTACAACAGTATGTTTGTAAAGTATTTTAAAAAGTGTACATGGCTAACCGATGTTATCTACTGATACCTCTATATAAAATTAACGTCAAAAGCAGAAACTGAAATCAAGCTATAAATGATTCTTATCACCATCAGGTGCCCATCTAGAATTTGAGTTTTGGTAGCATAGCTTTTGAAGAAACAAATGAAAAGCACGAACACACCAAAGTAACCCAATGGCGTCAGTGAGGCTCGAACCTGAAGTCGAACGTACTAAATGTTAACTCAGTATAATAGTCGGACTAAACGAATACATGTCAAACAAACACAAATCTACAATTTAACTTCCGCCACATTGCATACTCGTATGCCTCAAGATCAGACTACACCAATAACCAACCAATCAGTGGGCAGGGAGAAAGTTTTCCTCATGTTTCTACATGCAAATAGGTGGGTCAGCACCATCCGACACAAACAGCTTTTTCAAAACATACTCAATGTGTGATTTGTGTATGTTTTTTTTTATAAAACTAAGATAGGTCTTTCAAAACAATTAAGCACAAATATAGCTTCTTATATTAGGGAACTCAGTACAGAGCTTACAGCATGGCTATCATGTTCAGTTATGAGCGTACTCCATTATAATAAAAGAATGTACGTCTATGGAAAATGAATTGATGTAGTATGACCTCAAGAAAACCTTTCTTCCGTCATGTCCGTACTTTACCCAATCAACACGGTGACGCTGCACTCTGAACAACCGCTTACAGCAATAACAATTATTGTTATGAAAGAACAACCGCTTACAACAATAACAATTATTGTTATGAAAGAAAATGGTGTCCGTGCTGATGGATTATTGAAAATTATAGTTTATAGTACGTGAAAGTCGTTTGTATTAATTCAATAGTCGTGTGATATATAATTGGAAATGAATCTGATTTATAACATGACTAAATTTAGGTTAGTACGTTTACATCATGTTTGAGCAATTTGTTTCAGTTAATGTGCATGATAGTATTGTGTTGCATTAGACGAAGTTATCGAACCGAGGGACGCGTGTGTATGGATACAGTTATATATGTGTGTGTGTGTGTGTGTGTGTGTGTGTGTGTGTGTGTGTGTGTGTAGTTCTGAGGTTTATAGTCCCTCCACCAACAAACTCGGTTAAGCCTTGCGGTATTTCCGCCGAGATGGGTACCATAGAGTATGGACTATGATCTGCGTTGAGTATGTTGGTTGATCTGGTGCTGTTGTGTAGTTGTTTCCGTTGGCTGTGTGTAGTTGGTTGTCGCTGTCGCTCTGTGTAGTTTTCGTTGCGGCGGTGAGGTGGGGCGTCTGAACGACATCCGCTAGGTAGTTGATTAACGAACTACTGGGCAGTTGTAGTTTAGGTCGCCCAGTTTGGGGCCACACCCATCACAGTATGATCCCTGCGCCGCACACACCATCCGACGGCCAGTACATCTTCCCCTCTTCGGTCTTCAGTCTTATGTCTTCCATCCTCGGCGTCGATCCCTACTACTACCTATACATGAAATACTCTATTGCTACGTCGATTGGATTTTAATCTCAGTTCCGGACTTCTGACTTCTGACTTCCAACTTCCGAGTTCGGTGTAGCAATCAGGTGATGTGTGCTGTGACGGGACGCAGGAGACATCCTCACCCTCGGTCAAATGATACTAATGCTACTAAACCGCAAATTAATGCAGGTTCAGTAGTACCGTTCTCATGCAAGACTAACAGTCGCCGCCGGTAATGGCGTGTAGGGCTGGCATGGCGACCCCTACACAAACAACATGAGTGTCATCAGTTCCCACACAGTGACGTGAACGTGGTGAAGATAGCAGGTGGAATACAATTATAAAGTAGCGAGCTGCTTTTAAACCTCGCTGCAGTGAGATCTTGACTTCAAGATCAACAGAGCGATAACCGAATTAGCCACTCCCAAATCGTGTCAATCAAGTTTAGTTTAAATATATATATTTTACACAGATCGCGAAACAATTTATTGCAACTTAGATTAATCACTCTCAATGGCTTCCTGTGTAGATCCAGTACTAAGCAATGTGGATTAATTATCTTGCTCAATGATAAATAACGTGGCCGCGGCGAGGATCGAACCCACGACCTCTCGGTCTGTAGTTGGGCGCTCTACCACTGGACCACCCACTCCACTCAATCAAGTCAGACACGGACCGTACAAATGAAACAACAAGTAGACACCCTATACTTCAAAGCAAAGATTCAATGCATATGTGTTGTATCGCTGTATTTACATTATTAAATAGAGATTGTGTAGCTTTAAGTATACAATTCGGCAAAGTGTAACAATTTATGTTTTACAATCAGGAAGTAAAACAAACTACTTACGTCCTCTAGTACATACTGGTAGCTTACTCCACACACCACCGGGTAGACACCATGTTCTGTCAGTGTCATTGAAAAAAAACGTATCAGTACAGTTATATACGACCATAACGCCTTCAGTTGTTTCGTATCGGCCAATCTGGTAAGCGTAGGGGATTTCGGGAATTGGTTGACAGTCTGTAAATATAAATTAGCTCAGGTTGTCAACTTTATATAATATTAGATGCTGATAATCGGTACTTATTTCAGCTATGTTAATAACAGATAAACAGAGAATGTTTGTTGAATTAGAGAGTACATGTTTTCTTCATAGTTTTTTTCTGATTGGTTATACATTATATAGCAATGCAATCTTAAATGTGTTCTTTTCAATATGATATAAGACTTCTCATTTAGTTTTGATATTACACTACACACTTAAATAAGATACAACAATGTGTACTCTAAAATATGATACAATACTTCACATTTAGTTTTGATATTACACTACACTCTTAAATATGATACAACACTGTGTACTCATACATATGATATAAGACTTCACATTTAGTTCGATATAACACTACACACTTAAATATGATACAGCACTGTGTACTCTTAAAAATATGATACAACACCGTGTAGTCTTAAATATGATATAATACTTCACATTTAGATTTGATATTAGACTACACTCTTTATTATGATACTGCACTGTGTACTCTTAAATATGATATGAGACTGCACATTTAGTTTTGATATTACACTAAACTCTTCAATATGATACAACACTGTGTACTCTTAAATATGATATGACTTCACAATTAGTTTTGATATAACACTACACTCTTAAATATGATACAGCACCGTGTACTCTTAAATAAGACTTCACATTTAATTTTGATATTAAACTACACACACACTTAAATATGATACAACAGCGAGTACTCTTAAATATGATATAAGACTTCACATTTAGTTTTGATATTACACAACACTCTTAAATAGATACAACACTTTCTACTCTTAGATATGATATAAAACTTCACATTTAGTTTTGATATTACACTAAACTCTTCAATCTGATACAACACAGTGTACTCTTAAATATGATATCAGATTTCACATTTAGTTTTGATATTACACATTTAGATTTGATATTGCACAACACTCTTTAATATGATACAACACTGTGTCAACTTGAATATGATATAAGACTTCACATTTAGTTTTGATATTACATATTTAATTTTGATATTACACAACACTCTTAAATATGATACAACGCTATGTACTCTGGAATATGATATAAGACTTCACATTTAGTTTTGATATTAAACTACACTCTTTAATATGGAATAACACTGAGTACTTTCAAATATGATATAAGACTTCACATTTAGTTTTGATATTATACTACACACTTAAATATGACACAGCACTGTGTACTCTTAAATATGATATAAGACTTAACATTTAGTTTTGATATTACACTACACACTTAAATATGACACAGCACTGTGTACTCTTAAATATGATATAAGACTTAACATTTAGTTTTGATATTACACTACACTCTTAAATATGATACAACACTGTGTACTCTTAAATATGATACAATACTTCACATTTAGTTTTGACATTACACTACACTCTAAATTATGATTCAACACTGAATACTCTTAAATATGATACAAGACTTCACATTTAGTTTTGATATTACACTACACTCATCAATATGAAACAACACTGTGTCCTCTTAAATATGATATCAGACTTCGCATTTAGTTCTGATATTACACTACACTCTTCAATATAAAACAACACTGTGTACTCATACATATGATATAAGACTTCACATTTAGTTTTTATATTACACTACACTCGTAAATATGATACAACACTGAGTACTCTTAAATATGATATAAGACTTCACATTTAGTTTTGATATTACACTACACTCTTAACTATGATACAACACTGAGTTCTCTTAAGTATGATATAAGACTTCACATTTAGTTTTGATATTACACTACAGGCTTAAATATGATACAACACTGTGTACTCTTAAATATGATATAAGACTTCACATTTAGTTTAGTTTTGATATTACACTACACTCTTAAATCTGATCAAACACTGTGTACTCTTAAATATGATATAAGACTTCAGTTTTGATTTTAAACTGCACTCTTAAATATTATACAACACTGTGTACTCTTAATTATGATACAAGACTTCGTATTAAGTTTTCATATAACACTACACACTTAAATATGATACAGCACTGTGTACTCTTAAATAAGACTTCATATTTGGTTTTGATATTACACTACACTTTTCAATTTGATACAACACTGTGTACTCTTAAATATGATTTAAGACTTCACATTTAGTTTTGATATAACACTACACTCTTAAATATGATATAAGACTTCAGTTTTGATTTTTAAACTGCACACTTCAATATTTTACAACACTGTGTACTCTTAATTATGATACAATACTTCGCATTTAGTTTTGATATAACACTACACTCTTAAATATGATACAGCACTGTTTACTCTTAAATAAGACTTCATATTTAGTTTTGATATTACACTACACTTTTCAATTTGATACAACACTGTGTACTCTTAATTATGATACAAGACTTCGCATTTAGTTTTGATATAACACTACACTCTAAAATATGATACAGCACTGTGAACTCTTAAATAAGACTTCATATTTAGTTTTGATATAACACTACACTTTTCAATTTGATACAACACTGTGTACTCTTAAATATGATATCAGACTCCATATTTAGTTTTGATAATACACTAAACACTTCAATATGATACAACACTGTGTACTCTTAAATAAGACTTCACATTTAGTTTTGATATTACACAACACTTTTAAATATGATACAACGCTGTGTACTCACAAATATGATATGACTTCACATTTAGTTTTGATAGAACACTACACAGTTAAATATGATACAGCAGCACTGTTTACTCTTAAATAAGACTTCACCTGTAATTTTGATATTACACAACAATCTTAAATATGATACAACACTGTGTACTCTTAAATATGATATAAGACTTCACATTTAGTTTTGATATTACATCAATATCTTAAATATGATACAGCACTGTGTACTCTTAAATAGGACTTCACATTTAGTTTGATATTACAATACACTTTTAAATATGATATAAGACATCACATTTAGTTTTGATATTACACTACACTCTTAAATATGACACAACACTGTGTAATCTTCAATATGATATAAGACTTCACATTTAGTTTTGATATTACACAACAATCTTAAATATGATACAACACTGAGTACTCTTAAATATGAAATAAGACTTCACATTTAGTTTTGATATTACACTACACACTTAAATATGATACAACACTGTGTACTCTTAAATAAGATATAATAATTTACATTTAGTTTTGATATTACACTAAACACTTAAATATGATACAGCACTGTGTACTCTTAAATATGATACAAGACTTCACATTTAGTTTTGATATCACACCACACTCTAAAATATGACACAACACAGTGTAATCTTAAATATAATACACGACTTCACATTTAGTTTTGATATAACACTTAAATATGATACAACACTGTGTACTCTTAAATATAATACAAGACTTCACATTTAGTGTTGATATTACACTAAACACTTAAATATGATACAGCACTGTGTACTCTTAAATATGATATAAACTTCACATTTAGTTTTGATATTACACAACAATCTTAAATATGATACAACACTGAGTACTCTTAAATATGACATAAGACTTCACATTTAGTTTTGATATTACACTACACACTTAAATATGATACAACACTGTGTACTCTTAAATATGATATAATAATTCACATTTAGTTTTGATATTACACCACACTCTAAAATATGACACAACACTGTGTAATCTTAAATATAATACACGACTTCACATTTAGTTTTGATATAACACTTAAATATGATACAACACTGTTTTCTCTAAAATATGATATAATAATTCACATTTCGTTTTGATATTACAATAAACACTTAAATATGATACAGCACTGTGTACTCTTAAATATGATACAAGACTTCACATTTAGTTTTGATATTACACCACACCCTAAAATATGACACAACACTGTGTACTCTTAAATATAATACAAGACTTCACATTTAGTGTTGATATTACACTAAACTCTTAAATATGATACAGCACTGTGTACTCTTAAATATGATATTAAACTTCAAATTTAGTTTTGATATTACTCTACACTCTTCAATATGATACAACATTGTGTACTCTTAAATATGATACAAGACTTCACATTTAGTGTTGATATTACACTACACACTTAAAAATGATACACCAATGTGTACTCGTAAATATGATATAACACTGTGTACTTCTTAATATGACATAACACTATGTACTCTTAAATATGATATTAGACTTCACATTAATCCACCAAATATGGACTTCACATTAAGTTCTGATATTAAACTACACTCTTAAATATCATACAACAGTGTGTAACCTTAAATATGATATAAGACTTCACATTTAGTTTTGATATTACACAACAGTTTTAAATATGATACAACACTGTGTACTCTTAAATATGATACAAGACTTCACATTTAGTTTTGATATTACATCACACTCTAAAATATGTCACAACACTGTGTAATCTTAAATGTAATACACGACTTCACATTTAGTTTTGATATTACATTAACACTTAAATATGATACAACACTGTGTACTCTTAAATATGATATAAAACTTCAAATTTAGTTTTGATATTACTCTACACTCTTCAATATGATACAACATTGTATACTCTTAAATATGATACAAGACTTCATATTTAGTTTTGATGTTAAACTACACACTTAAATATGATACAACACTGTGTACTCTTAACTATGATACAACACAGAGTACTCTTAAATATGATATAAAACTTCACATTTAGTGTTGATATTACACTACACACTTAAAAATGATACACCAATGTGTACTCGTAAATATGATATAACACTGTGTACTCTTTAATAATATGATATAACACTATGTACTCTTAAATATGATATTAGACTTCACAATAATCCACCAAATATGGACTTTACATTAAGTTCTGATATTAAACTACACTCTTAAATATCATACAACAGTGTGTAACCTTTAATATGATATAAGACTTCACATTTAGTTTTGATATTACACAACAGTTTTAAATACGATACAACACTGTGTACTCTTAAATATGATATGAGACTGCACATTTAGTTTTGATGTTACACTAAACTCTTCAATATGATACAACACTGTGTACTCTTAAATATGATATAAGATTTCACATTTAGTTTTGATATTAAAAATTTAGTTTTGATATTACACTACACTCTAAAATATGACACAACACTGTGTAATCTTCAATGTAATACACGACTTCACATTTAGTTTTGATATTACATTAACACTTAAATATGATACAACACTGTGTACTCTTAAATATGATACAAGACTTCACATTTAGTTTTAATATTACACTACACTCTTAAATATGATACAACACTGTGTACTCTTAAATATGATAGAATACTTCACATTTAGTTTTGATATTACACTACACACTTAAATTTGAAACAACACTGTGTACTCTTAAATATGATATAATAATTCACATTTAGTTTTGATATTACACTACACACTTAAATATGATACAGCACTGTGTACTCTTAAATATGATACAAGACTTCACATTTAGTTTTGATATTACACCACACACTAAAATATGACACAACACTGTGTAATCTTAAATGTAATACACGACTTCACATTTAGTTTTGATATTACATTAACACTTAAATATGATACAACACTGTGTACTCTTAAATATGATACAAGACTTCACATTTAGTTTTGATATTACACTACACTCTTAAATATGATACAACACTGTGTACTCTTAAATATTATATAATACTTCACATTTAGTTTTGTTATTACACTACACACTTAAATATGATACAACACTGTGTACTCTTAAATATGGTATAATAATTCACATTTAGTTTTGATATTACACTACACACTTAAATATGATACAACACTGTGTACTCTTAAATATGATACAAGACTTCACATTTAGTTATTACACAAACACTCTTCAATATGATACAAAACTGTCTGCTCTTCAATATGATATAAGAACCACCGACGTTCCGCAAGCCAGCTGGATAGCTTCCTCACATAAAGATTCCTAGGCCCCTGAGGGATCGAACCTACAGCGATGAGGGGCAAGTGATTGAATATGATAAAATGATAAAACACTCTGTACTCTTAAATATGATACAAGACTTCACATTTAGTTTTGATATTACACTACACTCTTAAATATGATACAACACTGTGTACTCTTAAATATTATATAATAATTCACATTTAGTTTTGATATTACACTACACACTTAAATACACTTAAATATGATACAACACTGTGTACTCTTAAATATGATACAAGACTTCACATTTAGTTTTGATATTACACTACACTCTTAAATATGATACAACACTGTGTACTCTTAAATATGATATAAAATTTCACATTTTGTTTTGATATATCTCTACACTCTTCAATATGATACAACAATGTGTACTCTTAAATATGATACAAGACTTCATATTTAGTTTTGATGTTAAACTACACACTTAATTATGATACAACACTGTGTACTCTTAAATATGATATACGACTTCACATTTAGTTTTGATATTACACAACACTTTTAAATATGTTACAACACTGTGTACTCCTAAATATGATATAAGACGTCACATTTAGTTTTGATATAACACTACACTCTTAAATATGATACAGCACTACTTACTCTTAAATAAGACTTCACATGTAGTTTTGATATTACACAACACGCTTAAATATGATACAACACTGTGTACTCTTAAATATGATATAAGACTTCACATTTAGTTGTGATATTGCACAACACTCTTAAATATGATACAACACTGTGTACTCTTAAATATGACTTCACATTTAGTTCTGATATTACAATACACTTTTAAATATGATATAAGACTTCACATGTAGTTTTGATATTATACTACACACTTAAATATGACACAACACTGTGTACTCATACATATGATATAATACTTCACATTTAGTTTTGATATTATACTACACACTTAAATATGACACAACACTGTGTACTCTTCAATATGATATAAGACTTCACATTTAGTTTTGATATTACACTCAACACTTAAATATGATACAACACTGATTATTCTTAAATATGATATAATACTGCACATTTAGTTTTGGTATTACACTACACTCTTAACTATGATAGAACACTGAGTACTTTTAAATATGATATTAGACTTCACATTTAGTATTTATATTACACTGCACGCTTAAATATGACACAACAATGTGTACTCTTAAATATGATATAACACTCTGTACTCTTAAATGTGATATATCACTGTGTACTCTTATATATGATATAAGGCTTCACATTACATTTTGCCATTACACTACACTCTCAAATACGATATAACACTCTGTACTCTTAAATAATATATAAGACTTCACAGTTGATATTACACTACACTCTTAAATATGGAACAACAATGTGTACTCTTAAATATGATACAAGACTTCACATTTAGCTTTGATATTACACTACACTCTTAATTATGATACAACGCTGTGTACTTATACATATGATATAATACTTCACATTTAGTTTTGATATTACACTACACTCTTAAATATGAATCAACACTGTGTACCCTTAAATAATATATAAGACTTCACATTTAGTTTTGATATAACACTACACTCTTAAATATGATACTGCACTGTGTACTCTTAAATAAGACTTCACATTTAGTTTTGATGTTAAACTACACACTTAAATTTGATACAACACTGTGTACTCTTAAATATCATATAAGACTTCAAATTTAGTTTTGATATTACACAACACTTTTAAATATGATACAACACTGTGTACTTTTAAATATGACTTCACCTTTAGTTTTGATATTACGGTAAACTCTTAGATGTGATACAACACTGAGTACTGTTAAATATGATATAAGACTTCACATTTAGTTTTGATATTACACTACACTCTTAAATATGATACAACACTTTGTACTCTTAAATATGACTTCACATTTAGCATGTTTAGTTTTAATATTACAATACACTTTTAAATATCATATAAGACTTCACATTTAGTTTTGATATAACACTACACTCTTCAATATGATACAACACAGAGTACTCTTAAATATGATATAAAACTTCACATTTAGTTTTGATATTACACTACACTCTTAAATATGATATTGAATTTTAATTGGATTTTATAGTCGCACCAACAGCTAAGCTCATATGGCGAGTTTTCAGCTTTTACAGGCGGAGGAAGACCCCAGGTGCCCCTCCGGGTAATTTTCGTACTCGACCGGGCATCTGGGTAGAACCAGCGACGTTCCGCAGGCCAGCTGGATAGCTTCCTCACATAAACATTCCTAGGCCCCTGAGGGATCGAACCTACAGCGGTGAGGGGCAAGTGATTGCAAGTCAGAGACTCTTACCACTCGGCCACGAACGCCCCTTTAAATATGATACAACACTGTATACTCTTAAGTATGATATCAGACTTCACATTTAGTTTTGATATTACACTACACCTTTAAATATGATACAGCACTGTGTACTCTTAAATATGATACAAGACTTCACATTTAGTTTTGATATTACACTACACCCTAAAATATGATACAACACTGTGTACTCTTACATATGATACAAAACTTCGCATTTAGTTTTGATATTACACTACACTCTCAAATATGATACAACACTGCGTCCTCTTAAATATGATATAAAACTTCACATTTAGTTTTGATATTACACTACACTCTCAATATGATACAACACTGTGTACTCTTAAATATGATACAATACTTCACATTTAGTTTTGATATTACACTACACTCTTAAATATGATACAACACTGTGTACTCTTAAATATGATATAAAACTTCACATTTAGTTTTGATATTACGCTACACACTTCAATATGGTACTACATTTTGTACTCTTAAATATGATACAAGACTTCACATTGAGTTTTGATATAACACTACACTCTTAAAAATGATACTGCACTGTGTACTCTTAAATAAGACTGCACATTTAGTTTTGATTTTAAACTAAACACTTAAATATGATACAACACTGTGTACTCTTAAATATGATATAAGACTTCACATTTAGTTTTGATATTATACAACACTTTTAAATATGATACAACACTGTGTACTCTTAAATATGATATAAGACGTCACATTTAGTTTTGATATTGCACAACACTTATAAATATGATACAACACTGAGTACTCTTAAATAATATATAATACTGCACATTTAGTTTTGATATTACACTACACTCTTAACTATGATAGAACACTGAGTACTCTTAAATATGATATTAGACTTCACATTTAGTATTGATATTACACTACACGCTTAATTATGACAAAACAATGTGTACTCTTAAATATGATATAACACTGTGTACTCTTAAATATGATATATCAGTGTGTACTCTTATATATGATATAAGGCTTTACATAAAATTTTGACATTACACTACACTCTCAAATACGATATAACACTCTGTACTCTTAAATATGTTATAAGACTTCACAGTTGATATTACACTACACTTTTAAATATGGAACAACAATGTGTACTCTTAAATATGATACAATACTCCACATTTAGTTTTGATATTACACTACACTCTTAAATATGACACAACACTGTGTACTCATACATATGATATAAGACTTCACATTTAGTTTTGATATAATACTACACTTTTAAATATGATACAACACTGTGTACTCTTAAATATGATATAAGACGTCACATTTAGTTTTGATATAACACTACACCCTTAAATATGATACAGCACTACTTACTCTTTTATAAGACTTCACATGTAGTTTTGATATTACACAACACGCTTAAATATGATACAACACTGTGTACTCTTAAATATGATATAAGACTTCACATTTAGTTTTGATATTGCACAACACTTATAAATATGATACAACACTGAGTACTCTTAAATAATATATAATACTGCACCTTTAGTTTTGATATTACACTACACTCTTAACTATGATAGAACACTGAGTACTCTTAAATATGATATTAGACTTCACATTTAGTATTGATATTACACTACACGCCTAATTATGACAAAACAATGTGTACTCTTAAATATGATATAACACTGTGTACTCTTAAATATGATATATCAGTGTGTACTCTTATATATGATATAAGGCTTTACATAAAATTTTGACATTACACTACACTCTCAAATACGATATAACACTCTGTACTCTTAAATATGTTATAAGACTTCACAGTTGATATTACACTACACTTTTAAATATGGAACAACAATGTGTACTCTTAAATATGATACAATACTCCACATTTAGTTTTGATATTACACTACACTCTTAAATATGATACAACACTGTGTACTCATACATATGATATAAGACTTCACATTTAGTTTTGATATAATACTACACTCTTAAATATGATACTGCACTGTGTACTCTTAAATAAGACTTCTCATTTAGTTTTGATGTTAAACTACACAGTTGAATATGATACAACACTGTGTACTCTTAAATATCATATAATACTTCACATTTAGTGCAGATATTACACAACACTTTTAAATATGATACAACACTGTGTACTCTTAAATATGACTTCACCTTTAGTTTTGATATTACAGTACACTCTTAGATATGATACAACACTGGGTACTTTTAAATATGATATAATACTTCACATTTAGTTTAGTTTTGATATTACACTACACTCGTAAATATGATACAACACTGAGTACTCTTAAATATGATATAAGACTTCACATTTAGTTTTGATATTACACTACAGGCTTAAATATGACACAACAATGTGTACTCTTAAATATAATATAAAACTGTGTACTCTTAAATATGATATATCACTGTGTATCTTCAATATGATATAAGACTTCACATTAAATTTTGATATTACCCTACACTCTTAAATACGATATAACACTCTGTACTATTAAATATGATATAAAACTTCACAGTTGATATAACACTACACACTTAAATACGGTACAACAATGTGTACTCTTAAATATGATACAATACTTCACATTTAGTTTTGATATTACACTACACTCTTAAATATGATACAACACTGTGTACTCATACATAGGATATAATACTTCACATTTAGTTTTTTTGATATTACATTACACTCTTTAATATTATATAAGACTTCACATTCAGTTTTGATATTACACAACACTTTTAAATATGATACAACACTGTGTACTCACAAATATGATATGGCTTCACATTTACTTTTGATATAACACTACACTCTTAAATATGATACAGCACTGTTTACTCTTAAATAAGACTTCACGTGTAATTTTGATATTACACAACACTCTTAAATATGATACAGCACTGTGTACTCTTAAATATGACTTCACATTTAGTTCTGATATTGCACAACACACTTAAATATGATACAACACTGTGTACTCTTAAATATGACTTCACATTTAGTTTTGATATTACACTACACTCTTAAATAAGACACAACACTGTGTACTCTTAAATATGATATAAGACTTTACATTTAGTTTTTGATATTACACTACAATCTTAAATATGATACAACACTGAGTACTCTTATATATGACATGACTTCACATTTAGTTTTGATATTACACAACACTTTTACATATGATACAACACTGTGTACTCTTAAATATGATATAAGACGTCACATTTAGTTTTGATATAACACTACACACTTAAATATGATACAGCACTACATACTCTTAAATAAGAATTAACATGTAGTTTTGATATTACACAACACGCTTAAATATGATACAACACTGAGTACTCTTAAATATGATATAAGACCTACATTTAGTTTTGATATTGCACAACACTTATAAATATGATATAACACTGAGTACTCTTAAATATGATATAATACTGCACATTTACTTTTGATATTACACTACACTCTTAACTATGATAGAACACTGAGTACTCGTAAATATGATAGTAGACATCACATTTAGTATTGATATTACACTACACGCTTAATAGACCGTGAGCCATACACTTTTTTGTTACCATCTCAAGGGACAAATTCTCACTAGTACCATGTTATTGAGTACCTTGTAGAAAAACAAAAAATCCATGATAGCAGTGTGAACAGGGTAGCTGATACCTGTTATTAGAGTTATCTCCCCTTTTTAAGCAAAACTCTTGTTTCTTTAAAAAAAATAGTTTTCGCTGAAATTAGAAGAGCTACAGGTCTAATATTTTGCATGTATTACACATTTAGGGTCCTCCAATTATTTATAAAATGGTGACCCCAGGGTCAAATATGGTCCAGCCCCGGGGGTAACAATTTTTCATACAGTTATATAGGAAATCTTTAAAAATAAATAATTTTCTCTCAAACTGTAAGAGCTAGAGGTCCCATATTATGCATGAAGCATACGCTTATGGTCCACTAGCAAGTTTGTTAAAATGTGGACCCTGGGGTCATATCTGGCTCCGTCCCAGGGGTCATATATTTACATAGTGTCATATAGAAACATCTTTAAAATCTCTTCTTTAAACCAGAGGTCTACTATTTTGCATATTGTACAAGCTTATGGTTCTCTACCACTTTTGTTCAAATCGTGACTCTGTGTCCAACTATGGCCCGGTTCTGGGGTTAAAGTTATATAGGAAAGTCCATAAAAATATTCTTTTTCTGATACTTCAAGAGCTAGAGGTCTAATACGATGCATGTAGCATAAGCGTATCGATCTCTACCAATTTATTTTTTTCAAATGGTGATCTTATGGTCAAATTTCGCCCGGTCCCGGGGGTCACATATTTACATAGAGTTATGTAGGAACGTCTATAAACATCTTCTCTGAAACTACAAGAGCTAGAGGTGTAATAAAGCTACATGTAGCTTAAGATTATTGTCCTGTACCAAATAAATGGTGTCCCTGGAATCAAATTTGGCCCTGTCCCGGGGGTCACACTATAACATTGAATTATATAGGAAAACATATTCAAACAGCTACTCTGATACTTCAAAAGCTAAATAATAGTTCGCATATGATCCTCTACCTAGTTTGTTCAAATGGCGACAATGGGGTCAAATATGGCCACTACGGGGTCACAGTTTTACAGATTTATATAAAGAAATTGTTGTTGTTTCTTAAAACAAGAGAGCACGTTGAGACAAGGCGAGTGGGTCTCTTGTTTTAAGAAACAACAACTTATGTTATAGTTTGACCCCCGGGACAGGGCCAAATTTGATTCCAGGCTTGATTCAAGCGACACCATTTATTTGGTACAGGACAATAATCTTAAGCTTGAAGTTGTACACTTTTCATAAAAAAAGTTTTAAGCGAACTGAAATATATAGAGAATGTGACTTTTGATAAGGTATTCCATTACGAAGACTTCACCATGTTTACAAATCGCATATTGAATAAATCCACGAACTAAAATCACAAAGTAGACCACTGTATTTTTGACAAATTGCAAAAAAAAAACAGAAAGAAAAAGAAAAGGCATTTTACGGTTTAACTGTTGATTTTTAGGTGTTTGTTATACACATTTTAAAATAACCCGCCAAATTACGACAAAATTACACTACAAAAACAGTTTATCAAAACTCTATCCAGGTGTTCATCTCGTATAATAATGCATATGTGTCGCTTAAAAGTATATGTTTATTCATGGGTTTTTGTAATATCCGTAATTGAATAAGTGTAAAATGAATTATCCGTTTGTTTGTTTTTTGTCTGACTGGTTAAAGCTTTTTATATTGTATCTATAGAGTTTTGATTCTCAAGCGATGTAAGTTATGTATATACATCGTGTGCAGTAGGTTTAGAAACGATGTACCTATATTGTTAAATGTGGCTGTTGTTGAAGGGATAGCTACTTTAACTGCAGTAGCACCTGTATGTCGGATATAGCTTTAGAGTAACATCAGTAAACTAACCGTGGTCACTAAATATAATCTATCTCGATGCACTGGGTACCGATTCTTATCTGGAAGCGTTTAATTCATTTTTATATCTTATATGTATGTTATATTGTCACATTAAGTTATATTATTTAAATCAGATAATATGTACTGAGTATTCTTAATTGTCTTGTTTTATCCCAAGGCATTAATTGCCAAGTTCATCAAAACAGCAATGAGCTGGGCATATATAAGGCTTGCAGGCATATTGCAACTCGACATACATGAACTTGATGCTAACTTGCTAGATAAGAGAGACCCTTGTGAACCCATCTTAACCTTTATGACGGATTAACATTTTAGTTGTATGCATCTTAATGCAGTCATCCTGCTTGAGTTCATACAGCCTGTTGATGCAGTGGATAGCACGGGGGACTTTAAATTCAGAGGACCCTGGTTCAAGCCTCACCGGAGCCAGTGAATTTCGTCGGTGTGTTCTTGGGCAAGACACTTTTACCCTCGTCCGTCGGATGGGGACGTAAACCAGGCGATCCCGAGTATTGCTTGTTTTTTTTTGTCCCATCATGTTAAAGAAACATAGGTGTCTATTCGTCAGTAGGGCAGGTTATATATATCCCCCCACCCTATCCTAAGCAGGTGATATTGTAACAACTGCACCAATACTAACAAATAGTTGCCATGGTAAGTAACAGTGATCTGGGTATCACCCTAAAGATATTTCTTTGTCGACGCCATGTGGTTCCCGAGAAAGAATATGACCACTGCATATCCAGGCATAGGGGTAAAATTTCCCCGAATTCATATTAATTTAATCATTTTTGTTCATTATTTTCATCATGAAACCTGTATTGTTTCAGGTGCTACTTCATTGGTGGCAGTGATCGTGGCTCCAGCGAAAAATGGAGTGATTACTACAGAATTTGCAGCAACTCTGCAGTTCTGCAAGTAAGAAGGTCCTAGGCACATTCTGCAAATTGTTATCTAGATGAAGAGTGAGCCGGGTCGAATGTTCATTCCTGTTGGCGTCATATAACATGTTTGTGTTGGTGCGCCGTAAAACCCCAATTCAAATCAATCAATCTTTGTCGATTCTTTTTTTCAGTAACACAAAAATGGTTCGTGTAAATGCATATACTACTATTTTTACATTTTATATGCAGAATTCTTCATTGTGTTGTATATGGGTGGGGTAATTCAGGTGTACAAATCCTTAAGATATGCATAAATTGTAATTAAAAAGTATTAAAATAGACAACTTTTAAGATTTTGCGTTGCAATATGCAATGTTTTCATGTATTTATGTGTAATACATAATCCAAATGTGTAATCATAATAAGTATTGCCATGACGTATACACCTAAAAAAGACTTTTGTTAAAAAAACACATGTTAAACCGCACATTTCCTTTATTTAGAATATTTTGGACTATGTGTCATCTGTGTAATATACGTATATATCAGACATTGTTAATACTATTTATGTTGCAGTTACTTTGAGGAAGGCTTATACTTCCAGTTTGGCATGTGTCTCAACTTATCAGGCTTAACTGAACACATATGTGCAAAGCCATGAACATTTCTTAGTACTTAATTTCATCAATATATCATAACAATCCCTTATTCATATTATAATATTATTTAAATCATGTAGAAAGGTTGTAAATTACTGATTCTTACAAGTTTACACATATATTGTAAAACATATTGACTAAACTAAATGCATAAAAATGTGTCAATAGTGGGTGGGGTAAATTACTTCTAATTTGAAGCAAAATAGAGATTTTAAACTGAATTCAGTGCTAAAGAAGAGCTTATTTATGCTTTATTTAACTCAGTGAATTGTAAATTTAAGTGCGTCTTTAAAAAGTACCTCAATAATTATTCACACAAGCATGACATTCAAAAATGAACTTCAAAAACTTATATGAAAGCGCTACAATGATAACCTATTAATGTTCGATTTTTTTTTATATAAGCTACCTGTTCCAGATTGCTATCATGGAAAAATGTAATCTATATACATTGCTCTTTTCAAAAAGTGATGGTAGAATTTGTCCCTTGAGTTGGTAACAATATCGAAAATTTTGGGTCCTGGCTCAAGGCCTATAATTATGACACAACAATGTGTACTCTTAAATATGATATAACACTGGGTACTCTTAAATATGATATATCACTGTGTACTCTTATATATGATATAAGGCTTTACATTAAATTTTGACATTACACTACACTCTCAAATACGATATAACACTCTGTACTCTTAAATATGATATAAGACTTCACAGTTGATATTACACTATACTCTTAAATATGGAACAACAATGTGTACTCTTAAATATGATACAATACTCCACATTTAGTTTCGATATTACATTACACTCTTAAATATGATTCAACACTGTGTACTCATACAATGTCATATGGTATAATACTTCAAATTTAGTTTTGATATTACACTACACTCTTAAATATGACTCAACACTGTGTACTCTTAAATAATATATAAGACTTCACATTTAGTTTTGATATAACACTACACTCTAAAATATGATACTGCACTTTGTACTCTTTAATAAGACTTCACTTTTAGTATTGATATTAAACTACACACTTAAATATGATACAACACTGTGTACTCTTAAATATTATATAAGACTTCACATTTAGTTGTGATATTACACAACACTTTTACATATGATACAACACTGTGTACTCTTAAATATGATATAAGACGTCACATTTAGTTTTGATATAACACTACACACTTAAATATGATACAGCACTACATACTCTTAAATAAGAATTAACATGTAGTTTTGATATTACACAACACGCTTAAATATGATACAACACTGAGTACTCTTAAATATGATATAAGACCTACATTTAGTTTTGATATTGCACAACACTTATAAATATGATATAACACTGAGTACTCTTAAATATGATATAATACTGCACATTTACTTTTGATATTACACTACACTCTTAACTATGATAGAACACTGAGTACTCGTAAATATGATAGTAGACATCACATTTAGTATTGATATTACACTACACGCTTAATAGACCGTGAGCCATACACTTTTTTGTTACCATCTCAAGGGACAAATTCTCACTAGTACCATGTTATTGAGTACCTTGTAGAAAAACAAAAAATCCATGATAGCAGTGTGAACAGGGTAGCTGATACCTGTTATTAGAGTTATCTCCCCTTTTTAAGCAAAACTCTTGTTTCTTTAAAAAAAATAGTTTTCGCTGAAATTAGAAGAGCTACAGGTCTAATATTTTGCATGTATTACACATTTAGGGTCCTCCAATTATTTATAAAATGGTGACCCCAGGGTCAAATATGGTCCAGCCCCGGGGGTAACAATTTTTCATACAGTTATATAGGAAATCTTTAAAAATAAATAATTTTCTCTCAAACTGTAAGAGCTAGAGGTCCCATATTATGCATGAAGCATACGCTTATGGTCCACTAGCAAGTTTGTTAAAATGTGGACCCTGGGGTCATATCTGGCTCCGTCCCAGGGGTCATATATTTACATAGTGTCATATAGAAACATCTTTAAAATCTCTTCTTTAAACCAGAGGTCTACTATTTTGCATATTGTACAAGCTTATGGTTCTCTACCACTTTTGTTCAAATCGTGACTCTGTGTCCAACTATGGCCCGGTTCTGGGGTTAAAGTTATATAGGAAAGTCCATAAAAATATTCTTTTTCTGATACTTCAAGAGCTAGAGGTCTAATACGATGCATGTAGCATAAGCGTATCGATCTCTACCAATTTATTTTTTTCAAATGGTGATCTTATGGTCAAATTTCGCCCGGTCCCGGGGGTCACATATTTACATAGAGTTATGTAGGAACGTCTATAAACATCTTCTCTGAAACTACAAGAGCTAGAGGTGTAATAAAGCTACATGTAGCTTAAGATTATTGTCCTGTACCAAATAAATGGTGTCCCTGGAATCAAATTTGGCCCTGTCCCGGGGGTCACACTATAACATTGAATTATATAGGAAAACATATTCAAACAGCTACTCTGATACTTCAAAAGCTAAATAATAGTTCGCATATGATCCTCTACCTAGTTTGTTCAAATGGCGACAATGGGGTCAAATATGGCCACTACGGGGTCACAGTTTTACAGATTTATATAAAGAAATTGTTGTTGTTTCTTAAAACAAGAGAGCACGTTGAGACAAGGCGAGTGGGTCTCTTGTTTTAAGAAACAACAACTTATGTTATAGTTTGACCCCCGGGACAGGGCCAAATTTGATTCCAGGCTTGATTCAAGCGACACCATTTATTTGGTACAGGACAATAATCTTAAGCTTGAAGTTGTACACTTTTCATAAAAAAAGTTTTAAGCGAACTGAAATATATAGAGAATGTGACTTTTGATAAGGTATTCCATTACGAAGACTTCACCATGTTTACAAATCGCATATTGAATAAATCCACGAACTAAAATCACAAAGTAGACCACTGTATTTTTGACAAATTGCAAAAAAAAAACAGAAAGAAAAAGAAAAGGCATTTTACGGTTTAACTGTTGATTTTTAGGTGTTTGTTATACACATTTTAAAATAACCCGCCAAATTACGACAAAATTACACTACAAAAACAGTTTATCAAAACTCTATCCAGGTGTTCATCTCGTATAATAATGCATATGTGTCGCTTAAAAGTATATGTTTATTCATGGGTTTTTGTAATATCCGTAATTGAATAAGTGTAAAATGAATTATCCGTTTGTTTGTTTTTTGTCTGACTGGTTAAAGCTTTTTATATTGTATCTATAGAGTTTTGATTCTCAAGCGATGTAAGTTATGTATATACATCGTGTGCAGTAGGTTTAGAAACGATGTACCTATATTGTTAAATGTGGCTGTTGTTGAAGGGATAGCTACTTTAACTGCAGTAGCACCTGTATGTCGGATATAGCTTTAGAGTAACATCAGTAAACTAACCGTGGTCACTAAATATAATCTATCTCGATGCACTGGGTACCGATTCTTATCTGGAAGCGTTTAATTCATTTTTATATCTTATATGTATGTTATATTGTCACATTAAGTTATATTATTTAAATCAGATAATATGTACTGAGTATTCTTAATTGTCTTGTTTTATCCCAAGGCATTAATTGCCAAGTTCATCAAAACAGCAATGAGCTGGGCATATATAAGGCTTGCAGGCATATTGCAACTCGACATACATGAACTTGATGCTAACTTGCTAGATAAGAGAGACCCTTGTGAACCCATCTTAACCTTTATGACGGATTAACATTTTAGTTGTATGCATCTTAATGCAGTCATCCTGCTTGAGTTCATACAGCCTGTTGATGCAGTGGATAGCACGGGGGACTTTAAATTCAGAGGACCCTGGTTCAAGCCTCACCGGAGCCAGTGAATTTCGTCGGTGTGTTCTTGGGCAAGACACTTTTACCCTCGTCCGTCGGATGGGGACGTAAACCAGGCGATCCCGAGTATTGCTTGTTTTTTTTTGTCCCATCATGTTAAAGAAACATAGGTGTCTATTCGTCAGTAGGGCAGGTTATATATATCCCCCCACCCTATCCTAAGCAGGTGATATTGTAACAACTGCACCAATACTAACAAATAGTTGCCATGGTAAGTAACAGTGATCTGGGTATCACCCTAAAGATATTTCTTTGTCGACGCCATGTGGTTCCCGAGAAAGAATATGACCACTGCATATCCAGGCATAGGGGTAAAATTTCCCCGAATTCATATTAATTTAATCATTTTTGTTCATTATTTTCATCATGAAACCTGTATTGTTTCAGGTGCTACTTCATTGGTGGCAGTGATCGTGGCTCCAGCGAAAAATGGAGTGATTACTACAGAATTTGCAGCAACTCTGCAGTTCTGCAAGTAAGAAGGTCCTAGGCACATTCTGCAAATTGTTATCTAGATGAAGAGTGAGCCGGGTCGAATGTTCATTCCTGTTGGCGTCATATAACATGTTTGTGTTGGTGCGCCGTAAAACCCCAATTCAAATCAATCAATCTTTGTCGATTCTTTTTTTCAGTAACACAAAAATGGTTCGTGTAAATGCATATACTACTATTTTTACATTTTATATGCAGAATTCTTCATTGTGTTGTATATGGGTGGGGTAATTCAGGTGTACAAATCCTTAAGATATGCATAAATTGTAATTAAAAAGTATTAAAATAGACAACTTTTAAGATTTTGCGTTGCAATATGCAATGTTTTCATGTATTTATGTGTAATACATAATCCAAATGTGTAATCATAATAAGTATTGCCATGACGTATACACCTAAAAAAGACTTTTGTTAAAAAAACACATGTTAAACCGCACATTTCCTTTATTTAGAATATTTTGGACTATGTGTCATCTGTGTAATATACGTATATATCAGACATTGTTAATACTATTTATGTTGCAGTTACTTTGAGGAAGGCTTATACTTCCAGTTTGGCATGTGTCTCAACTTATCAGGCTTAACTGAACACATATGTGCAAAGCCATGAACATTTCTTAGTACTTAATTTCATCAATATATCATAACAATCCCTTATTCATATTATAATATTATTTAAATCATGTAGAAAGGTTGTAAATTACTGATTCTTACAAGTTTACACATATATTGTAAAAAATATTGACTAAACTAAATGCATAAAAATGTGTCAATAGTGGGTGGGGTAAATTACTTCTAATTTGAAGCAAAATAGAGATTTTAAACTGAATTCAGTGCTAAAGAAGAGCTTATTTATGCTTTATTTAACTCAGTGAATTGTAAATTTAAGTGCGTCTTTAAAAAGTACCTCAATAATTATTCACACAAGCATGACATTCAAAAATGAACTTCAAAAACTTATATGAAAGCGCTACAATGATAACCTATTAATGTTCGATTTTTTTTTATATAAGCTACCTGTTCCAGATTGCTATCATGGAAAAATGTAATCTATATACATTGCTCTTTTCAAAAAGTGATGGTAGAATTTGTCCCTTGAGTTGGTAACAATATCGAAAATTTTGGGTCCTGGCTCAAGGCCTATAATTATGACACAACAATGTGTACTCTTAAATATGATAAAACACTGGGTACTCTTAAATATGATATATCACTGTGTACTCTTATATATGATATAAGGCTTTACATTAAATTTTGACATTACACTACACTCTCAAATACGATATAACACTCTGTACTCTTAAATATGATATAAGACTTCACAGTTGATATTACACTATACTCTTAAATATGGAACAACAATGTGTACTCTTAAATATGATACAATACTCCACATTTAGTTTCGATATTACATTACACTCTTAAATATGATTCAACACTGTGTACTCATACAATGTCATATGGTATAATACTTCAAATTTAGTTTTGATATTACACTACACTCTTAAATATGACTCAACACTGTGTACTCTTAAATAATATATAAGACTTCACATTTAGTTTTGATATAACACTACACTCTAAAATATGATACTGCACTTTGTACTCTTTAATAAGACTTCACTTTTAGTATTGATATTAAACTACACACTTAAATATGATACAACACTGTGTACTCTTAAATATTATATAATAATTCACATTTAGTGTAGATATTACGAAACACTTTTAAATATGATACAACACTGTGTACTCTTAAATATGACTTCACCTTTAGTTTTGATATTACAGTACACTCTTAGATATGATACAACACTGAGTACTCTTAAATATGATATAAGACTTCACATTTAGTTTAGTTTTGATATTACACTACATTCGTAAATATGATACAACACTGAGTACTCTTAAATATGATATAAGACTTCACATTTAGTTTTCATATTACACTACACTCTTAACTATGATACAACACTGCGTTCTCTTAAGTATGATATAAGACTTCACATTTAGTTTTGATATTACACTACAGGCTTAAATATGACACAACAATGTGCACTCTTAAATATAATATAAAACTGTGTACTCTTAAATATGATATATCACTGTGTATCTTCAATATGATATAAGACTTCATATTAAATTTTGATATTACACTACACTCTTAAATACGATATAACACTCTGTACTCTTAAATATGATATAAAACTTCACAGTTGATATAACACTACACACTTAAATACAGTACAACAATGTGTACTCTTAAATATGATACAAGACTTCACATTTAGTTTTGATATTACACTACACTCTTAAATATGATTCAACACTGTGTACTCATACATAGGATATAATACTTCACATTTAGTTTTTTTGATATTACACTACACTCTTAAATATTATATAAGACTTCACATTTAGTTTTGATATTACACAACACTTTTAAATATGATACAACACTGTGTACTCACAAATATGATATGGCTTCACATTTTACTTTTGATAGAACACTACACTCTTAAATATGATACAGCACTGTTTACTCTTAAATAAGACTTCACGTGTAATTTTGATATTACACAACACTCTTAAATATGATACAGCACTGTGTACTCTTAAATATGACTTCACATTTAGTTTTGATATTACAATACACTTTTAAATATGATACAAGACTTCACATTTAGTTTTGATATTACACTACACTCTTAAATATGACACAACACTGTGTACTCTTAAATATGATATAAGACTTTACATTTAGTTTTGATATTACACTACACTCTTAAATATGATAGAACACTGAGTACTCTTATATATGATATGCCTTCACATTTAGTTTTGATATTACACTACACTCTTAACTATGATGCAACACTGAGTACTCTTAAATATGATATAACACTATGTACTCTTAAACATGATATTAGACTTCACATTAATCCACCAAATATGGACTTCACATTCAGTTCTGATATTAAACTACACTCTTAAATATGATATATCTCTGTGTACTCTTAAATATGATATAAGACTTCACAAATAGTTTTGATATAACACTACACTCTTAAATATAACTCCGGTAAAAAGTTATGACTGTAGCTAATGTTTACATTTTATTGTTAATACACACTATATTGTAAATTGAGAACTTTGCCCTGCAAACTATTCTGTCTATGTATAAGCGCTGTGTACATGAGAGAAACAACGTTATAGTACATTAGTGTACATGACTAATCTTGATATAATCGCGAAATTGTATTGGAATCTATTTATTTGGCATATTTTACAAAGTGTTATTCTATTTTATTGATTTGACTGCTTAATTCCCTAAAGTTCCCTCAGATGCAACACTTCGAAAACTGTGTCGGCTGTTTCATTTTACACATTAATAAGAATATTCTGCATTTAATGTAAATTAAGAGCAACATATAGATGAAGGTCATTTATTCTTGGTAGACGCATACTGCTGTCTTGTAGGTGACAACATTTGAGACGTTTGAAAGCTCTCAGTCTTCTGGTGTCTGAGAAATGGGCGAACGGACATTGGTAACGCTATATGCCCTTTACACGTTCGTATCTGGGCATAAACATATCCAGAGCGAGCATTCTAATTTGTATCGTCAGGTGAATAGTGGGTGATAGCCAGGTGGTAGCTCCTATCACTGCTTCAAACAGGTGTTTTAACAGTAACGATGATAACACAGACGATAACAATTATTTAATTAAAATCGAAATGAAGTACAACTTTAGCCTTGTAATAGCAAAGAGCTCGACAAAAGCAAAGAAGACTTCCTCACTAAAGTGCTCTTAAGATTATACCATTTACTCTCCTTTCTGGTTACCATACCTGGACATATGCATAAGCTGCACAGTTAAAATGCTGTATCTATGTATTTATTTGAACAATTCATGGTGGAAATGGCAAATGTTATCTGAAGGGTATTGACAAAGAAACACTACATTATAGTGTGTGTAGGTTATAATAATTAAATTAAACACACATTGATCAACCCCCGGAAATTGAGTAAAGCTGTACCTGGCCGACATACCGATAGTTCACTCCAGACAGCGGAAGTAGTATTAGGTCCAGAACTAAGACACTCTATTGTACCGTTATCGTTGTCACGGAAACTGTATCTATCGGTACAGTTGTACTGGACGACCACACCCACGAATGTATCATTAGGACCAACCAGGTAACCATTAGCAAGATCCGGAACAGCAGGACACACTGCACATAAAGGCAATATTGAATATAAAGACTTCTTGCATACCGGAAGAGGTTATCCGCGTTTTACATCGGTGATGGGTGATGGTAAGCCGGATCTTACACATGGGAGAAGATACAAGTAACACGCTGATATCAACAATAATAATAATTATAATAATAATAGTAATAATAACAATAATAAAAATAATAATAATAATAATAATATCTTTATTTATCGAGGATAACATATGTCTGGCTTATAACCAGTCTGACATATGGTCCTCAACAATGATAGTTGCATGGCGACATTGTTCAACCTATTGTATTTGTGTTTGGTGGGTTGGGTCGGGGTGGGGTGTCGGTGAAGATAATTTGTATAGATAACTTTGTAGCATGGTTACTAAAGTATCCGTTGTATTTGCACAGGTGTAAATTGTTTAATTGAAAATGACACATGTCAGAATAAATTATGTACTCTAACTACCACTAATTGGAAGTTAGATTATGGCAGACAGCTGAAATGCATATGCTACAAAGTAAATAGAGTATGGTCTCATCTTATTGGTTGATTTAAACAACGCGAAATCATCCGACTCGATGAGACCATATATATTACGTAAATCAATGTAAGACGTGAAATTGCATGATAAAATGGTGTTATTCAATTCTGTATAAGATAATGAGATCCGCCCAATAAACCTGTTGAGTAAAGTAACCATATTAAAACATAGAAGCTGTTGTTGTTTTGTTCATTAATTGTACGTTGGCTTCATTTTGGTCTAAACAACATGAACAAATACATACTGAGCAAAAATAAAACGTACCCACTTTTCCTTCCTCTTATTTTCTGGACAACAAAACCAGAAAATAATTCATTACATGTATGGAATAATTAGATCCATTTTTATCTTAAAACATTATTTTGGCCTTAAAAAATGTAAACTCTATAAAATACGTTTTGTTCGAAACAATATCTCGTGTAGGTTCCTTAAGCAAAAATATAATGCCCCAAACTGTAACACACAGCTATTGTAGATGGCAGCTTTGAAGCTTTTGTTTTTTGAAGCAACACTTATCAAATTACCTCCCTTTGAAGTTTTCATATCATAATATGGCAAATTTGAAACTCTTTAATGCTATTTAATAGTTTGTACACAATTAAGTATGCTTACACACATCAAAAGTTTTTATTAAAACTCTGTTTAAGCTTTTATGCTCACTCAGCAACTGGCCTATGGATATATCGGCTTAAACAGTGAATATTTTTTATTTTGATCGGTTTACAATGCACGTAGTATAGTTAAATGAAATGTAAATAAAGAATTGAATTCTTTGTTTCGATCTTCGGCGCTTTGTGTTTTTTTAAATCACCCTTATATCTTACACCCAGTTGCAAGATCGAAACAATCAATAATTCAATGAAGAACAAGATAAAACGATGTCGTGTCGAGACCTCGATCTTTTTGTATTTAAAAGGCTTTGTGAGTACATTTTACACATATATTCTTGTTCAAACGTAGTACTATTAATGTTATTATAATTATTTTACCTATTGGTTCACACACTGGTAAAATTGTCCAGTAACCGTCCACGCATTCTATTGTATCCTTGTCAAGGAAAGTGTATCCACTGCTACAATTATACTTTACAATTACACCAATAGCTGTGGAGTTTGGACCGACCAGGTATCCATTGTTTATGTCAGGAACAGGTGAGCATTCTGAAAACAATGGACGTATTCACATTGAAAGCCTAAATTCATCAACCTTTTGAGCACAAGAATCAGACTCAGACTCAAAATCTCATATTTTGCAAACCCTATCAACACAAAAGTATGGGTAAGAATTGTGATTTTCAGACATTTTCTGTTAAATTACCTTTAAAATTACTCGTTTCTATAAGTAAATATAGTAATTTGCTTGTAAAATTGTTTTTATTTGGAATTAAATTTTTTGAGATTTTGAGTCGAGTCCGATTCTTGTGCTCAAAAGTTTGATGAATATTAGGCCTGGTGTTCGACTCTGAATCCGAAAACCACGGGTTTGAGCCTCAATGACGCCACAGGGCTACCTCGGTGTAACAGCCTCAATGACGCCACAGGGCTACCTCGGTGTAACAGCCTCAATGACGCCACAGGGCTACCTTGGTGTGACCTAAGGTAAGACATCGTCATGTAAACCTGGCGGTCCCGTGTATCGGAGTCTATCATCCTAACGGCTTTTTATGTTTTGATGAGTAATTAAACAACATTTAAGTCAATTGGCTATGCACATAACAGAAATAACTTATAATATAAACGAATGCCTGTTTAAAATTCACATGTTTTACATAAATTATGTGCAACATATATATGTTCCACATGCATGTATGTATTTCATATAAAAGTAACACATGTGAAATAGATATGAAAATACATTTTACTGATAACAACATCGAATCTTAAAGCTACACAGTCCATATACATACATGTCATTTTACGGAAAACAAACAGTATGTATCATAAGCTAATGTTGTTAGGCTGGGATGATAAGTTCTTCTTTTTGGATATCTACTAGTTTTTGTTCTCGGGCTTTAAAATAGGTAACTACCGCTTCAGTAATTACCAAAAAAAGTCGCTATGGGTGTATAAAGGAAAGGTTTTATATAGTAAAATGATCAGTCATCGCAAGTTCACTTGAATGAAAACATCCAATACACATAATCAATACCCCTTCAAATGTGTAACACTCAATGGCATATATTTGAACTAAAATCCAGCTGTGTATGTTAATGCATGCGACATAGGACATATGAAATCACATCAATAACATATATGTTTATTAAAGAAAAAGCTGGCGGTGTTTATAATTTAGAAATTGGTGGAGTATTAAAATGTAAACGTTATAGTTTATGTGAATTGTTAATTTAATAGTCATGTGATATGTAGTGAGATTTGTATAAAGCGGATTTATTCTTAAACGAACTATACTTAGATCAGTACATTTACCCCATGTTTGAGCAACAGTTTCAGTTATAGGCATGACTTATTACATGGTCCCGCCTTAATTCTATTAAGCGAAGGGCAAACTTATATTTCCCGGATTTCATAACGGATATGTTGACAATAAAAGACGTGTTAAGGCTTTTTACTGAAAAAATGCGATAACCTGTTTAAAATTACCTATTAAATGTTTTAATTTTACAATATGTAAACCCTTAAGCCGAAATCAAGGTTTTTATTTCATACCCCAGTCAACCCCATTTTCGTTTCTTGGAGGTTTGAAAATTAATACTTGGACCACAAAATGTGTATTCTATTGTATTAACCGAAATAATCGGACAGAGCGATGTTTATTGTTACAGTTTATTTTCCAATACCAAGCCCATTATATACCGCGTTCAAGTCAGTTTGTTGTTTCAAATTCAGCAAAGCGATGAACGAATTAGCCACTCCAAAATCGTATCAGGTACGGACCGTAAAAGTAAAAACACAAGTCGACACCCTGTATTGAAAAGCAAAGATGCTATACGTATATGTGCTTTATATTATTAATTAGGAATTGTGTAGCTTTAAACAGGTTGTTAAACCATTTTCTGCAATAGTCTACAGACTACAAAATGTATATGAATGCTATATGTATTTAGTATAAAGTAGTTTCAGATGAAATGCATATGCAAACATTTCATATGTACCACAGATGTACTATTTCAACATCAAAAATCCTTGTGGCACATATGGAAATAACATAATGAACATATGAAGTTAACATGTAAATACTAGTAATAAGAAAGTAACACATATGTGGCAAACATTTCAGTATATGCGTCAGAACATGATAGTGCTATTTGAATTCTTCCTAACTTACAAGTGCAACCAATTCGCCTCCACCAGACATTTTTTTCATTTCTTGGGACCGAAATGGTCCTGTGGAAAGCATGGGTTCGACCTCGAATACGAAAAGCGGTTCTAGCATCGTTGGCTCCACTGGACTAACTCGGTATAACCTTCCGCTGACGTGGCGGTCCCATGTAACGGAGTCTATCCTAGCGTGTTAAGGGTCATATACATACGTTCGATAGACAGAGTATCGCAGGGTTCCCGGAAACCGATGTGTTCTTCGCCTATCTCTAGGTCGACTCGAAGTAGTAACGTGTTGATGAGACGTTAAACAACAATTCAAGTCTGTGTTGCAATACAGTAAGGAAGCACGTTTCATCTTGCTAACAATACAATACCATATGCCATTGTGTCACACGTTGGATATATGTACAAACCATTCTACACACACACAAATAATAGACCTATTCTTAAACATACATAATGCCCTACTACCCAATTCTGACTCAGTTAGAATTATATTGATTTAGATAACTAATTTCAACGTACTTAAGCGCATTCATAAAACATGTTTGTACGGGCTTGAGACCATTTTCCAACATGATGATTCTTCGCATTTGATATGTGCATCTCCATTTGATATGTTGAACACGTAAAACAAATTACACTTACTTTCAATGCAAGACGGAGATTGAGACCATTTTCCAACCGGTCCTGATGATTCTTCGCATTTGATATATGCATCTCCATTTGATATGTTGAACACGTAAAACAAAATACACTTACTTTGAAAGCAAGACGGAGATTGAGACCATTGTCCAACCGGTCCTGATGATTCTTCGCATTTGATATGTACTTCTCCATTTGATATGCTGTACACGTAAAACAAAATACACTTACTTTGAATGCAAGACGGGGCTTGAGACCATTTTCCAACATGATGATTCTTCGCATTTGATATGTGCATCTCCATTTGATATGTTGAACACGTAAAACAAAATACACTTACTTTGAATGTAAGACGGAGATTGAGATCATTTTCGAACCGGTCCTGATGATTCTTCGCATTTGATATGTGCATCTCTATTAGATATGCTGTTCACGTAAAACAAAATACTCTTACTTTGAATGCAAGACGGGGCTTGAGACCATTTTCCAACAGGTCCTGATGAATCTTCGCATGTGATATGTGCATCTCCTCTTAATCGATACCCGTCATTGCATGTGTAGGTAACGACTGAGCCCAGCGCTGTCGTCGACGGCTCTGGTGCACTTCCCACTCCGTTCGCAATTGTAGGAGGTGGCCCGCATACTGATATTTGATGAAAATATATCAAAAATACTTCAAATAAAATGCTCGGATTGGTTGAATATTAGGCATATTATGTAAGGATACGTTGACTTTTCGCATAGTATGGTTTTCGCGGTTTGGTTGAATTTACTCATGCGCGTACAAATTGGCTGAATTTTCGCATAGAACGTATGTGTGGAATGGTTGCATTTTCGAATATCACATGTGGTGCATGTTTATAGAATTGTGGCATATTATGTATGGGATCTGGTTGTTTTTTCAGGTATTATGCATGGATGATGGCCGAATTTTCGCGTATTATGTATGGATTTGGTAGAATTTTCGCGTATTATATATGGATTTGGTAGAATTTTCGCGTATTACATATGAGCCGAAACACGCGAAAACGACCCTTCAGACAAAAAATTCACACTTTATGTTTTTTTATGTTTATGAAACACGGTGATTTTCTCTTTCAAAATCTCTTTATTTTACGTTGATATCTTAATTAAAAATGATTTTATCTCAATTTGAAAATTAAAGATCGTATTCACCATTAATTTTGACGCTGACGTCGTCGTCTTGGACAACGTCGTTCATTAAATAACAACAAAAACCATAAACAATTACCATTCTCTATAGCATCAACTATTTATATTAAGAAACATCTTCCCTATGATATAATAATTACGTAAAACACAGAAGTGGCGAGAAATTTGATTAAAACTAGTAATTAACTGATTACCGGCCGACGTCATAAATTGTAACGTTATGACGTTGTCGTCTAAACGTCCGAAGGGACGTTTTCGCGTGTTGCGGCTCATATGTATTTGGTTGAAATTTCGCGTATTATGTATGGATTTGGTTGAATTTTCGCATATTATGAGAATGATAGTGTATTGGTTGCTCATTTGTATAGAATACGTGGATTGGTAGAATTTTGCAAAATATTTGTGCATTGTCGCATTTTCGCATATGATCTGGGGATTGGTTGCATTTTCCAACTATGTGTAACTTGATTGAATGTTTGCATATTACGTGTGGATTGGTTGACTTTTCGCATTTGTATGGGTATATTGGCTGAATGTTCGCATATCGTGGATTGGTAGAATATCTGCAAAATATGTGTGCGGATTTGTTGCACTTTATATATTATGTCTGTATTGGTTGCATTTTTGCATAATATCATCTGATGATCGGTTGACTTTTTTCCATATTATGTGAAGACTGCGTGAATTTTCGCAATTGCATGTGAATTGGTCGAAATTTTTCGTATCTTGTAAATACGTACTGGCTGGAGGTTCGCATGTTGGGTATGACTTCACAGCTCTCAATGAAAGCATTTGTGGAAGTCTGAACTTACTGAATTGTTACTACATATGTCTCAGCTATGACATTGCTGATAGTGGGTCTGGGTGTGTGTATGGGTGGTGGTAGTGTTGCAACTTATATTACTTTCATGAACAGACTCAATACAACTGAATCTGCTACTTGTCTCTTGTTGTTTTTGTTTGTTCCAAGGGATCCCCTTGTCAGCATGTATTGTCCTTGAGGCTTCTCACTAGCGTTTGCTTAGTGCTGTTGGTCGCCCCGACTACAAATCATTAGTGTTATTACTTACTGGTCAATTTGGATCAGCAAGCCCAGTCTTTGTAGCTTTAAAGTAGAATATTGCTTAACACGGTGATAGGTGGCGAAGGGTGTGGCATCTTATATTATCAGACTCAATGAACAGACTCAATAAAAATGAGTGTGTTACTTTTCTCTATATATTGTGATTGTTCGGTTTTTAATTCCCACAGCACCCGCCTGAAAACAAATGTGCGTATAAAATGTTTTTTCACATTCAGTGTGTATGTTTGTGGTCAGCTGTATAGGCGAGCATTAAAACTATATTGTATGTGATGCTAAACGTATGCACAATTTATGATTGGTGATTTTTGTTTTTGCTTTTATGGTGGACACATTGTTTTGCCCTTAAGTGAAAAGGATCATTACGCATATACTTATTCAGTGCATTCTTTTGTATTATCGCGTGCGAATAATGACGTCATTCGACGTTATCGCACTTGTGTGGGATCTGTCAGTGCTGTGGAACCCAACCACGTTCAGAGATCTACATGTGCATATATAAATACTTATTTATAACTCATTATACTTGGTCTAATAAATATACTTTGAGTGACATATGAGAGGAAAGTGTGGTCTTTCGACCTCTAAGAAACGTGTCCCCTTTCAAGTAGGTTAGCACATAGCAAATTTATAACAAAACCAATGAGAAAAAATGTCCTATAGAAATCATATTACCCAAACGCAATGACACTGTAGGACCGCACACTAGCACAAACAAAGAGCACATTAAATTTACATTGAAAAGGATAATAGTGAATACTTTGTTTTGTTTTTGTTTGTATGGTGTTTTACGTCATTTTCAACACTCGTATGGTTATATATGACAGTCAAATTTTTGTGGCGGAGGCAGACCACCCACTTTTCCTGGGTAGAACCCGTACTGTACACCGCCCGCCATCCGTAAGAATCGACACTTCCTCACTTACAAGTCGAGCTCCCAGTGGGATTCGAACCCGCAGCGGTGGGAGGCGAAGGTTTACAACGCAACGTCGTTAACCATTCGGCCACGGAGACGCTACAATAGTGAATACACAACACAAAGAGAGGCGAAGACTAATAAATAGAGTTTAATTAACATTGTTGAAGTGATACGAAAAATAATTCCCGAGTGAGAATGATTCTTGCGATATAGAAACGAGTGCGTTTTCGCACGAGTTTCCGAGACTGCAATATTTCGTATGTGTCGTGCTCGGCCGTTTCCAAAGGTCCATTATCATACTTTTTTTCTATATCGCAAGAATATTTCTCACGACTGAATTATTTTTCGTATCACGACAAAAATGTTAATTAAACTATATAATATATATTATGTGATGAATTTCTTTCCAATCGTCTTTTGACACAAGTATTCCTTCTTCTGTCATTCCTTGGCGACAGCGCGGAGTAATATCGTTTAGTTCATAACATTTGGCTACTGTGCTATCTTGCACACTAGGCGAGATAGCACAGATGAGGAAGGGATATGTTATAGATTTTCTCAAACTGGGAAATTTCTATAATTCATCACAGAAGATATAATATATGTGTATACACACCCGGTCCATGTGGACAGAAGGGGTCCATTATGTGACCCGACCCATGGTCCCAGCAGTGTGAAATCCATTCCTCCACGCTGTGAAACTGCCTCTTCTGGCCCTCGGCCAAACCGCCTTTAAAAATAAAAAAAAATATTTAAACATATTTCTTTTATAGAAGATGAAGATAAATGTTTATTAAAGTGTCACAAATCATCATATGACATACACAACGTTCTGTACAACATATTAATATATAGGAGATTTTGGGCCGATATCGACCTATGAGACAGTAATATATACAAATCGATGCATGTAAATTAAAAATACAGGTAAAACATAAAACTACATTTTTAACTATATTAAAACATATATAACGAACAGTTAGTATAGGCTGTACAAGCTTAAGACAATTTAATGTGTCTATGGTTAATCAAAATGCAAGTTATATCTTTCTATTTTGAAAGGATTTGCAACTAACTGTTCGTTAAAGCAGTCGATTGTGTGTTAGTTTGGGTCTTTTAACATCTAGATAATACTCATTCTTAAGAAAAATCAAACATTATGGAGTTTAAAAAAAAACTGTTTTATATTTATTGCGAAGCAAGTTCTTGAAACGTATCTTAATCACTCTCTATGACTTTCTGGGTAGAACCAGTACTAAGCAATGTGGATTAATTATCTTGCTCAATAATAAATAGCATGGTGACGACGAGGATCGAACCCACTACCGCTTGATCTTAAGTCCGACGCTCTACAACTGGACCACGCACTCCACTATAAATACATATAGGTTTCTATTAAAATTATTTTCCAAACTGGCAATATGACTTTCAGATTGTAATATAATGTACATAGCAAAGAAGTTTTTTCATGCATCTGCATAGGCCCATTTAATTTCCAATCCATCCTCCACGAATTTTACAATTTTGAAATATTTATATTAAACGTCAATTAAAACCACAGCCTAATATCGCTAGCTAATGATGCCTTTCATCATAATGATAGTTTATATGTAAAGCAGTTTGTTTGTTTGTTTATTTTTTTGTTTTTGTTTGTTTGCTGTTTTTTAGTTTGTTTGTTTGTTTGTTTGTATGATGTTTTACATCAGTACACGTGTTTACAAGTGTGTTTTGTGTAGTTATTGTTGTTTTTGTTTTGTTTTTCTTGGTGGAGGCAGACTACCCACTTCTCATGGGTAAAACTAGTACACCTTCTGCAATCCGTAAGAATCGACACTTCCTCTTGTACAAGTCGAGTTTCCAGTAGGATCCGAACACACAACATTGAGAGGCTAGAGAGTTTACAACGCAAAGTCGTTAACCCAACGACCACGGATGCGTTTAAAATTACAGTTGTTCAACGCAACATTTAAGGACTGTGCTCGCCTCTCACCGATGCGGGCTTGAAACCCAGAGGGAGCTTGACTTGTAAATGAGAAAGTGTCGGCTCTTACGGATGACAGGATGTATTCAGTACTGGTTTTAACCAGGAATGTTGTTGGTCTGCCTCCACCACTAAAACTCGACCACCAAACATTGCCTAAAATGTACTGAAAAGTTGACGTTAAACACCATCCATCTCTATGGTGATTAACTTACTACACGTGCCTATTCATCGACAAATTTACTACCCGTGCCTATTTATCGACAAATTTAGGCAAGGTAGCATATGCAGACAATGAAAAGCAAAACACAATAATACGGTCGCTATGTTCATTCGATGTGGATAGTCTCTACCTGGGTCACATGTGACACTGTCAACGTCGCATAAAGTAATCTGCGATCACATGATAATGTGTCACATGAACTAACATATCAAAATGGCGAACAAAAATCTGCACCGTGACCCCACAACGATAATGATACGGTGTGCTAAAAAGTATAACGAAAAAAAATAAGTATAAAAGTCGAACACGAAATACAGCTTTCACAGAACTCAGTATACTCAAAAACACACACAACGACAAACATGTATGGCAATGTTAATAATTAATAAAGGTTGTAATTGTGTACAGGTACCAGTATTCAAGCCTGGTTACTGAGGACAATAGGTCTGTCTTCGGTTAGCACTATAAATCTAGATGTGTACCTCTTTACAGGGCTAACTCAGGCTGATGCTAATGATCATAATTTATGTGTTAGCGTTCCTTATTTGTAGATGCTATATAAGATTGGTGAGTTAACATGCCAATATTTAAAGAGGCACTACCTATATCTACGCGATTTTTATTGTAAAATATTAAATACTCAATATTACTGCATGTATATGTATACAAAGCTATTTTATGAGTATTCTAAGAAGAAACATGGTTCGTATTCCAGTTCTGTAAATTATTAATTATGATCAAAACAATATCTTGAATAAAATGCTGCCCAGCCGTTTATTCCTGCCGGAGAACTACGAGTTTTACGATTTTCTCGGACATGCGCAATGCGATTACAAACTATTCGGCGCAGTGCCGATAGCAAACGAATCTATCGGAACTCTTCGCTAATCAGACGAGGTAGTTCCAATTGTAAACGAATAAGATCGGAAAATCTCCGCAATCGGCTTGTCTAAAACAATTACGAATACAATTTCAAAAATCCGATATTTTCAATCCTGTTTTTCCCCAGCAAAACGCATATTACATTGGGTGAAATTATTGCCATTTACCTTTTTCATAGTCCTCTTTATAATTAAGTAAAGTTTATATCAATTGGTGGACAAAAATATATAGGTAGAGCCTCTTTAAGATCATGCTAACCCCTTATTTGGAAGGACCTTATACAAAGGGAGGGTTTTCTTTGTTCGGTGCTTTTTCCTGGATACAAGAGATCAGTAATCATCTGAGAGAGACACTATCATCATTATTAAAATGTTGTAAATATTAATTCGTCATAATAGTAGTTTCGTACCAAGTAGAGTTTAAGTAGAAATAAAGTTATCAAAAATAGAATTGACTACCGCATTGTAACGTTCAGTTGCAAAAAAGGCCGCTGGGGGTTTAAACCAGGTTATAGGGTGCAGCAAACCTCACACTTACCCTACTCTCGTCCCAACAAAACGGGATAGTGTAAATAAAGAAATCCCCGCCATAAACTATTCTCTAACCAACAAGGCAGCATTAATAGGCAATATAAGTAAAACACAAAAATGCTCGTGTATATATAAATACCAAAAACAATAGCCTAGAAAGCCACAAAGAAGGTACTTATTAACTTGGCAGAAGCCAAAGCAATATTGAGGGCGCGACAACACCGCTTGCTTTGCACATTTTTGATGTATTTAGGTTAGTACTTTAATTGTAGGTAGGCTGTTTAGAGATATGAGATTTCGGAAAGTGCTGGTAGGCACAGACGCTATACTGTAACTCTATGGGTAACGTAATGGTAGTGTGCATATTGAATGTTTTAACGGCGGAGTGATATGCCAAAGTATAAATTTATTCTACCACAATATAATTCTGAGCATTATTAAGTTAATATATATTTTGTTTTAACACTTAAACCTTTCATATTAAACCGAGCCACCAAGGACTTGTTCATTTTCCACGTTTCCAAAATTCTTGGTATTTGCTTAGACGTTGACAGAGGCTGTATATGGATACAAGGAACGACAACTAAGTGTAGAGATTGTGTCATAACACTGGGATGTTAGAATGCTACATCTCAACTTCTCAGTTAAAACTCTTATTACTTAAAAGTGTCTGATATAAAAGCATATGTTGCCCAAACCAAATTGAGCTAAAAGCCAAATACCTGTTTGTATAGCAGTAATTCGAACAACATGCACATTTTCCAGCAGCTAAAACATATAAAAGTGTGTACATACTTGCGAATCCCGATACTAAAACAACCACGGTAACAAACGTGGACAACATAGTGCGTATTCCTTGCTGGGATAAATGTCACGACGATTGTGACTATGAAACCTTCGAGCGCTTATCTTGTCTGAACTTATCAAAACGTAGGTCTTGACATAAGGTGATTGCGTACACATGGCGCAGTAATAGATCTACATATTGCACAGGCAACACGACGATACTTGGGTCGCATTGACATTTCTGCTATTTCTGACTTGGATTTCTCCCATTTGCCGATTTCGTTTGACTGTTTTCCACGAATGCGACATATATTGCCAAATTCCTGAATTAACCACAATTCCCCCATCAAATCAATCTCTCTCTCTCTCTCTCTCTCTCTCTCTCTCCTGTAATAATAATTCAATTTGTAATTGGGTTGCGGGAGGTATACACGAAACGGTGGATGGTCTGCCTCCACAACAAAAAGATCGACAGTCATATATAGTCTAAAATGTGCTGAAATGAAGTAAAACTCCATTTAACCAACCAACAACCATTTTTTAATTATTAATGGTTATTACAATGGGCTCATTTCTTCATGGACCTACAGGACAACTCTCATTAACTGCAAGAGGTGCAAATATTAATGCACGTTCAACTAAGGGACCATGCAATATTTATTGGGGGTTGGGACCGGTGCAAAATGGCATGGGACAGGTACTTTTTTTGTCGCGACAAACCATGGGACGATACTTTTTTTTCGCTAGCTTGCGGTGGAACGTACACTTTTTTAAAGTCAAATTCTTTCCCCCTACCCCAAAAAAAACTTTAAACAATTACAAATATTGAAGCAGTGATATTAGACCAAAAAAGGCCCCTTACCAAAAGCATAGGCTTCTGGCGACTGTTTGCTGCAACTCTGCGGCAAACATTGCTGCAAAGCTGCGGCAGACAAGTTTGCGGCGAAGTTGCTGTACACTTTTACCATGCAAATGAAGTATGCAGCAAAGTTGCAGCAAACAAATATGCAAATGAGGTTCTGGTGATGTACCCCGCAACTTTGTCGCAGACCTCATTTGCATAGTAAAAGTGTGCGGCAACTTCTCAGCACACTTCATTTGCATAACACTTTTAGCTGTAATATTCTGGCGATGTTTGCTGCTATTTTGTCGCAGATCTCATTTACATTGTAAACATTTTGCAGCAAACTTCATTTGCATAAAACAATTCTCTGCAATTGTCTGGTGATGTTTTTCAAAATAGATAATGGACTGAAATTATGAAATAGTACAATGGTGCGCCGTTTGTAAAAAAATAAAATATTTAGCTTGAAAATATATAAAAAAAAAATCATTATTTAACATGGATTGCACCATATTTATATAAACTGACACACCATATTTATATAAACTGACACGATTTAAATAAATCGACACTTTTAAATAAATGCTCTCGATTTAAAGTATATCCTTACGATTTAGATTATATCCTCACGATTTAACTAAACGGTTTGGATTTAAATAATTCTTTGTGAATTCTAAATAAATGGACCTTTGTTTTACTAAATGTGCAACAATTTATTTAAATTCACTATATTTAAATAAATCGACACAATTTAAATAAACTGACACTATTTAAATAAATCCTCTCAAAATTAAAATCTGTCATTTCTGCATTACTCCCATTTTCATGGAGATGTCGAGCACTGTCATTTCTGCATTACTCCCATTTTTATGAAGATGTCGAACGCTGTCATTTTTGCATTACTATCATTTGTATGGAGATGTCGAGCGCTGTCATTTCTGCATTACTCTCATTTTCACGAAGATGTCGAGCACTGTAATTTCTGCCTTACTCCAATTTTCATTGAGATATCGGCGCTGTCACTTTTGCATTACTCTCATGTTCATGAAGATGTCGAGCACAGTCATTTCTGCATTACTCTCATTTTCATGGAGATATCGAGCGCTGTTGAGTACTGTCATTAATATAATTTTCATGGAGTTGTAGTGTTGTCATTTCTGCATTACTCACATTTTCATGGAGATGTCGAGTGCAGTCGTTTCTACATTACTCTCATTTTCATGGAGATGTCGAGTACTGTCATTTCTGCATTACTCAAATTTTCTTGGAGATGTCGAGTGCAATCATTTCTGCATTACTTCCATTTTTATGAAGATGTCGAACGTTGTCATTTTTGCATTATTCCCATTTTAATGGAGATGTCGAGCACTGTCATTTCTGCATTACTCTCATTTTCATGGAGATGTTGAGCACTGTCATTTCTGCATTACTCCCATTTTCATGGAGATGTCGTGTGCTGTCATTTCTGCATTACTCCCATTTTCATGGAGATGTTGAGCACAGTCATTTCTGCATTACTCCCATTTTCATGGAGGCGTCGTGTGCTGTCATTTCTGCATTGCTCCCATTTTCATGGAGATGTTGAGCACAGTTCTTTCTGCATTACTCCCATTTTCATGGAGATGTCGTGTGCTGTCATTTCTGCATTACTCCCATTTTCATTTTACTAACAGTAGCAGTCCAATATGCACCAATGGTGCCTGGATATCTTAGAATCAGCACCAGACTCTAGACAAACCAACAAACGTACATATACACACATCTACCTATTGAGGTCATACTGATTAAATTATTTTGCATTTGGCATACAATTTTTATTTTTCTGGTTTTAAATGTTGGAGTTATTATGGTGTTTGGTATTTAAAAATGTTCTTGAATCTTGTTCAATTGAATAAATGTTTAAAAATAAGGTTCCACGAAATAAATTACACTTGGCTAAATTACGTGTTCAAGTGGTACGTCCTTTGACATAAAATACAAATTTCACTTTTAATAGGAGTTAGTAACTGGAAATAATAAAATTCTGTATAAAGTCTAAGTTTTGCGATGCTGTTTTGCGATGCTGTTTTGGCTAACAATCTTCAGATACAGCAGATCAGAATGGAAAAGTTTGTCGTGATGCTCTGTGAATAAAGAAATGGCAAATCTGAATTTAAAAGATTGTGGTGATGTTACGGCGTGCAATAAAAAAAATAATCGGATTGTTGAAATTTGCAATGTTGTGGCGAACAAAAAAAACATGCAAGTAAGTTTGTGGTGATGTTATGGTGTACATTGCAAATAAATAAATGTTTCTGGCGAATGTATAGCTTTTCGGCGAGTTTGCGGCAAATTCGACAAAGATTACCATATTGTTTGCGGCAACATCATCTCTAGTGGCGAACATTGGCGAACAATTAAGAATTGTTATGGTGAACAAATTTGGTAAGGAGGGTGCTTATATACCAGGCAATATTTATCTAGTCATTGGGAATGGTGCAAAATGGCATGGGACAGGTACTTTTTTTGTCGCGGCAAACCATGGGACGATATCTTTTTTTTCGTTTGCTTGCCATAGGACGTATGTTTTTTATATATATAACATTTTTATTTGCACCTGTCCAAACCCCCGATAAATATTGCCTTGTCCCTAACTGCACCTATAAAACACACCATGCCATTCAATAAGGGAAGTAGGCTAGTAAGTTAACATAACGATTGGCAAGCACTCTTAACTTTTATGTTATCGTAAACAATTATGTAACTGTCAGCAGGATATGCAGAGTTAGTAATAGTCTTTCAGTGCCATCACTGATAATATCAGAGTGTTAAAGCGATAACACACTGCTACACTAGTGATAAGAACGAACAATGATCGAACTAAAATAACCCAGATAAATATTCTTTTTCGGTGCATTAACACTTCCTTGTTGCTGTAAACTGTAAATTATGGTCGCCTCGATAGACAATGGTAGCAGACAACATTTTTTAGCATCAGTTTCGAATTGGCACCGGATTGCGAATTGTTGTTGATTAGGCCCTGAGTCCATAGATAAGGCAGAGGCTGACGCAGAGCATCATATAGGGAATCTCGGTTTAGCGCACGATATGATCTTCTTTTACGTGTGAGGTTGTTTGACTGTTTGTAATTTGCGCTTACTTTTTTTCTTGCATTGATTGATCGATCGATCGATTGTTGATTGATCGATTGATTGATTGATTTGATTGAATGATTGATTGATTGATTGATTGATTGATTGATTGATTGATTGATTGATTGATTGATTGATTGATTGATTGATTGATTGATTGATTGATTGATTGATTGATTGATTGATTGATTGATTGATTGATTGATTGATTGATTGATTGATTGATTAATTGAATGATTGATTGATTGGAATGTTTTCAGGTCTGTAAAATCTCAAATGATGCTGACATTTTGGAAAAATACTGTAGTAAAATGGAACTCTGGCTTTCAGTTTTGCATCGAATGTGCATGTGGATTCATTCGGTTAATTTCTTGTGTAATTTTGGACTTTATCAAATTATGTCTTGCTGGTTATTCTCTGTGACTGGTCAGTTGGTGGAAACTAAGTTAATACGTACAATATATCAATTCTCATTTTGGGGCCTTAAATTGCCTCATATATGGACCCATATTTCAAATGCTTAGAAAAAACACAAAAAAACACTATATAGGAGTAAAATAATTTGATTAGATTTATTAGATTATGAATAAACCTTCAGAAAAATACAGTATTCTGATTCAGAAAAAAACTGTCTGCTTCGCTTAAGGTAACATGTAGCAGACAACAGTTTTGGCATCAGTTTCGAATTGGCCCCGGTGAAATTCTGAAATATGGGGTAAATGCGAATATTAATTTCCTATCTCTTCTTAAAAACATTTTTCGGTGTATTATTTCTGTTATGACTGGCGAGAATGGAGTTTGAGAAACACTTTGACAAGCTTCCCTGACACTCTGACTGATTCCCATAGAAGGTGTCAGACCAGTCAGGAAGTACTTCCGGGTCGTAGGGTGCTGAAATAGTTCCTTGAAAGAATTCAAAGTTTCTAGTTTGAATGTGTTTTTTCCCAAGATTAGTTTCTATTTCATTGTTAAATCTAACCTGAGGTTAAAGTAGTATGTATGTTGTCATGAATAGCAAGTATTTTTCTGTGTTTGTCAGGATTATTTCTTTGGAGAGTATGAGCACAGAGGTTAGGTAGAGATGGGTTTTGACAGATGTTTATTTCAAAGTACGCATAGTGTAAATGAATGACGCGAAATGTTGAAAAACTGAATCGGTGTTTTATTCCAGATATGGGACCGTTTGCCCTCCAAATGTGTTTAATACACAGATTAAAAGTGTATTTAAAGGGGTTGTTGCACTATTCTGGAACTATCTTCATTTAAAAGGGTTTTAAAAACCATGGAAAAAGTTGAAAAAATTATCAAAATATCTTAAAAAATATAGGAGATATGTCCTTTTGAAAATGTGCAAAAAGACTTCAATGGAGGCAGCCATCTTTGAATGATGACATCATCGCGTCATTTTCCATTTATGGAAAATAGTTAATATAGTGTTTAAAGCAAATAAATGTATTAAATTATAAATACAAAGTAAAATATTGATACTGTATATGCTCTTTTTACTATTTACATGTATTTACATTGATAGTCTTTGTTTTAAATGATATGTATCAATATACAATAAATGGTAAAAAGGCGCGATGACGTCATCAATCCAAGATGGCTGCCTCCGTTTGAGAATTTTTGCAATTTTTTAAAGGATCATATCTCCTGTATTTGTTAAGATATTTTGATAATTCTTTCAGCTTTTTCCATGGTTTGTAAAGCCCTTTTAAATGAAGCTAGTTCCAGAATAGTGCAACAAACCCTTTAATTAATTACGGAGCAGACTAGAGTTTAGCAAGCTGGTCATGGAATAATCTGAGGATCCTGCATCCGAAGGTCTGTTCATGGAGGAACTGACTTGAGTCTGTTGCTGCTGATACTGACTATACTGACCCATATATTCACAAGACTGGCTATTCCATACTGAGGTAGTTGTTGGAGGGTTGGGGATCCAATGCTGGGGTGCAGGCTGCCACTGGCTTGAGCATGGCTGAGACGGCTGCAGTGTGGTGTAGGAAGGCTGTTGTGTGTTTATAGGGGCCTGGGTCATCTGCCGTTGGCGAGGAACAGGTGGCTGACGTTGCCGACTCTGGGCCCTGTACCGTGTAAGAACGCGATAAATTTCTTCCTCTGTCTCATCGTAAAGGTCCTGAGGTAGCTCCTGTAAGACTTCACCCACCCATTCTTTGAAACGGAACCGTTCTTGTCGTTGTCCTTCAGGGGGCTGATGGGCACGTAAGATGGCTTCGGACATCCTTACGAGTTCCTGATGCCGTTCAGCGCTGGACATTAGGCAGTGGATTATAGAATCTGTAGCCTGAGTCTGAGAGCGTCTGCTAGTCGGAGGAGCTGTAGATGGGCTGCTTGGCATGGTGACTGGGGTCTGATTACGGGAACGTTGACTCTCATCTGGATTAGCAGCACTAGCAGTAGCACAGTTTGTAGCGTTATCAGAATTCTGGCTGTTAGCCTCAATGTCAACAGCCGTGTCAGAAACAATGTCAGGGGCAGGTCCTTGGGCAGGTCCTTGGGCAGCCTTGATCTGCAATAACAAAGGTTAATACAACGTAAAACAAGACGCTGCGTTCAATAAACGCGTATGCCCCCGGTGGTTGCTTGTCAATATTACCGGTACATGAAAATAAAGTTACGCATTGTCTTTGACAGGCAGATGGAACAAATGAAAGTATGCAAACAAATGTACTGTGCTTTGAAGTACAGCACTTAATAACATACGAAACGGTCCAAATGGGTTAACCAAGAAAGTGGCATATTTGAATAAGTCTTAGTAAAACAATAGGTCAGTGTCAAGGTCAATATGAGGTCAAGTGTCTATATACGCATCAAAGCTTTGTAGCAAATGGCATTGACGTTAGACGAAACGATCCAAATGGGTTAACCTCGTACGTACGGACGGACGGACGCGACGGACGGGCGGACGGACAGGACAAACACTATATGCCTCCGAATCATATAAGATGCCGGGGGTATAAAAATTAAATAACGACGGTAAAAAAAGTTATAGGGCACTGATGCTTGTCGCGGTTTTAAAGGTCATGACTAACTATTGTCAAAATAACCGATTATGTATCGTTCAAAAGTTTTTGTCCAAAGAAGTGCTTTTAAATTTCTTTAAAACAGTTACAGTGTACATTTAAGTCTTTGCACTACGACGAAGACGCAATAACCGAGTTACTTTTTTTTTCGAAAAGCGAAATTGTAATTGGAACTGGACTACTTTAAACAAAGTTTAAGCAGAACACCTAAATGAAGTAGTATAACATTTATGACTTACGCTGACAATAGGGTGACGATTGACATGTTTCATATGTGGTTGTAAGAATGCCCAATCTTGGAAGAACTGCTGGTCACCGTCTTTCCATTCGCTTTCAATTGAACCCTGGCCCGAGACTTTGGACTTAATTTTTAGCTGACCGAGTCTGCGCCGCTGTGTATTAAACCATCTTTGCAGGTCCTCCCAGTTAATACCAATTACCCGGGCTTGATCCTGCCATTTTTCATTTTTCTTGGCCGGCTGCATCCACAATGGCCTTCTTTTATCATATAAACCAGGATTACATTTAAGCCATTCAATCATTAACTCTGTCTGCTCGTCGGTCAGATGGACTGCTGATTTTTTCGGTTCGGCCCGCTTACGTTTGCCCTTTTTAGAAGCTTCGGGGGCCGGGGCTTCATACTCGTCATTGCTGGTGATTGAATTAGCGTCTTCAATGTTGACGTCCTCAAGCACCTGCTGGGCGTCGTGCTGGGCTTGGGCAGCAATTTCAGCATTTGGTTGATCTGCCAAAAAAGGAGCATGCAGTGGTTTAGTTAATTTATCAAATATTGCATTTATTTGTTTGGAAGATATCAATTGTACAATTAAATAACAACATACACCGTATTGTAAATATATTCAAATAAAATGTTGCAGTATCAAATCAACATAGGGGTCACAAGCGCGTATCCGCACATGCGGGTCAATGTAAAGTGCGCCACGACCAAATGACCCTTCCACATAAAACAATGACATACAAACATACCACACATATTGTATGTACTATTTTGTTGCATTAGTGTAAAAAAATAAAGTATGTATTTATCAGTGAATTTTGAGATACCGCGTTCGAACGGTAAATTTCAAACATTAGGGATTGAAGGTGGTTCCTACTTACTCATTTACAAGATGGAGAAAACGGATAAATAAAACAGTAAGAACTTGTGAGAATGTTTTATTTCAAGTATTTAAACTTAGATGTTTTTATAAGCCAACAACTTCGGATAAGAATGAACTGTTATTCAAACACAAGACAGTCTTAAATATGACGAATAACTTTAATATGAACCCTAATATGCCGATTCTTCATAAAATATTTTGTAAATTTATACTAATGAAATATTCAGTAAACATATAATATTCCACTTTTTCCAACACAAAGTGGGCAAATATTGAATTGATCATTATATTTCAAGGAAACAATTTACCATTATACGAATATTCATTTTCGTTGCTCTTAATTGGCACATTCGCTTTCATTATAAATTAGTATGAAGTTTAAATTGTTGTTAAATGCACCTGTCTTGGGTTTGAAAGAAAATTCATATTATAATTGCAAATGGAGGCGTTTACATGTGGAATAGAAACCCCTTAAACAAGTTTGTGCCTGCGAGCTAACTTTACACTTTCGTCACCATTCACTAACATAACAAATAATTAAAAAAAACTTACTATCTATGTTAGTCTCTTCCATGTTATCATTCGGCTGACTCTTGTCATTTCTGCCCTTAAAAGCCGAAGAAGATTTGGATGTGCTGGGTGCATCCCGCCGAGTCTTTTTCTTAGTAGTTTTCTTCTCAGCTGGTGTTGGCAGATAGGGGTTTACCCCTTCATCCGAACTTGAGCGATCAGGGGCTGGCGGACTGGTGTATTTCATGCCTAATCTCTTCTTGGGTAGCTTGCTCTTACCTCGCACCATGACTATATATATGTGCGTGTTAAATTTACAACAAAAAAAGTCGATGTTGTCACTTCGAAAACTATCAGGAAACTAACGACAAACTGCTTCTGCAGGGCTACTCGGGGTGGTTAAACGATTACGAAGCCTCACAGAAGGCTTTCCGAAGATGACGAGTTAATGACGACGGGTTCCCGAACGTCCAGAAGGGTTGCGGATGGTTTGCCGATGATCCCGAAGCCATCCCGAATAAAACATTCGGCGTCCAAATTTTAAAACTTTTAAAATTTGGATGCCGAATGTTTTTCGATCCCGAAGTGCCAAGAATCATGAAGAATGTTTCCAGAAGTGTTGAGGAATGACACAGAACGGTTACAGAACGGTTACAGAACATCGCGAAGACTTGCCGAAACATCCCGATTTTCCGAATTCCACATTCGGGAACCCTTCGGGATACAAGTGGACGGGGGGCATTTACCGCAACCTTTCCGCACGATCGGGAAACAATCGGGAGTCAATTCCGGAACATTCGGCATTCTTCGGGGCTGCGTTCGGCTACTTCGGATAGGTTTCGGCGTTTGTACGGCAATCTTTCGTATGCCACTCCACGAATACATGCCGAACATGCCGAACGAGCCCGACGGCAAAGCTCCGCCCATAATTTTGATAAATGATCCCGAAAGGTTCCCGAAACAAGTAAAATTTTATCGGCAACCCTTCCGCAAAGCATCGGGGCTGTAGTGGACGGGGTAACATTGCAGAACATGCTGAATAGTTGCCGAACTACTGCCGATAGAATGCTGAAATGTTGCCGATTGGAAGTCCAGGTATATAAACGATGCCGAACTACTATTTTGTTATCAGTTGCTAGTTGGACACCATGGATGCTAGAGGCCTTCACCTTGCTCTTCAGTATCAAATACAAGCTGAAACGGATGCCATGCTTGCCTTGGCATTGTACTTAAGACAGAAAAGAAGAAGACGGCATCTATGGTGGGTCCGCCCCTGGCTCACAGACGACAGGAGGCTTCATTATGGACAGTACAATACTCTAATGCAGGAACTCCGGAATGAAGATGTTACCTCGTTCAAAAGATATTTGAGGATAACACCAACAATGTTTGATGACATTCTCACGCGACTGACTCCTCGCATCCTGAAAAAGGACAGCAGGTTCCGTAACGCCCTTTCTGCTGGCCTAAAGCTTGCGGTGACGCTACGGTACATGGCATCTGGGGACACGTACGCATCTTTGGCGTTCGACTTTCGTGTTGCTTCTGAAAGTGTATGTCATTTTGTTCCAGAAGTGTGTACTGCACTGGTTCAGGAGTATAAGGATGAAGTTCTGGCTATTCCCAATACTCCCGAGGCTTGGAGTGAAGTGGCCGATCAATTTGAGAGAAGGTGGAACATGCCCCATACCCTTGGTGCACTCGACGGCAAACACATCGAAATAAGGAAGCCACCTGGTTCGGGAAGTTTGTATCACAATTACAAAGGCTTCTTCAGCATAGTCCTTATGGCGTTAGTTGATGCCAACTATAAGTTCCTCTGGTGTGACTTGGGGGGCATGGGCTTCATGTCAGACTGTCAGATATTCAATGATTCTGAATTGAAGGAGTGTATGGATGACAATTCTATTGGTTTCCCACCACCTTCGCCAATCACCAACGACGACAGAGACATGCCCTACTTTATTGTAGGGGATGACGCCTTTCCTATGAAGACCAACCTTATGAAGCCATACAGGCGCCACAACTTGAGCCACAGCCAGAAGATCTTCAACTATAGACTCTCCAGGGCTAGAAGAATAGTAGAGAATGCGTTTGGCATTATTTCATCTCGGTGGCAGTGTTTGGCCAACAGCATGCTTCAAGGTCCAGAGGTAGTCCGCAAGATTGTCGGTGCCTGCATATGCATGCACAACCTTATCAGGATGCAGTATCCTGCTCTTGACCGCGGCCAGTTTGATGCTGAGGACAACAACCACGACTTGGTACCGGGAGCCTGGAGGACAGAACGCCACTTCCAAGAGGTTGATGGAGCAGCTGGAAAAGGAAATATCGACGCTGTTGTAGCCAAGCGCCAGCGGGAATACCTTAGGCTGTACTTTGCCAGCAATGCTGGATCGGTGCCATGGCAAGACAGAATGGTGCAGTAGACAGTTAATAGTTATGACGATCTAGTTATGAACTGTTTAACTATAAATAATGTAATAATCGCTGTTTACAGCATGTACAGTATTTAATTTTGATATTGTTAGATTACTTGTGCAAAATACAATGTTGACATAGTGAATAAATTGATAAACTTCTTTTATCTTCAATTGTTTAGTTTATTAATGTATTAAGATTCTAACATCGTCAGTACGTCATCGGCTTTCATCGACACTTCCGTAAACAAGTAATCGTAAACTAACCGATTAGTCATAAAATGGCATCGTGAACATTCACTAGAATGTTCAAAAAAGTCGATGACGCCATGACGTTGTAAGGATATTATAGCCTAAAGTTTATTCTAGTTCTAAACAAGTGATCCGGTCATTTTAATTAAGTACATGAATTAAACACGTTAGTAGATCTGTATTAGAGGGTGGGGGAGCTTTTCATGAAGCAGCTTCCGATAAAATCATCATAAGTCAATTTCAAAAAATTGTCGTACCATGTTCAGAAGATCACAAACATGTTTAAATGATTGAATATTCAGAAAATATTCAATATTCAGCACAATTTAGCCTTACCCAATTTTGAGTTAATTTAGACAATTATTGAACATATTATGAATAATTCTTTCTATTGACTTACGATGAGTTTTATCGTAAGATGTTTCATGAAACGGTCCAATGAAATACACAAGTGCACACTGATCGGCACTTTTGGATATATATAATTATATATGCCATTTAGAAACAATTTAATGATCATTTTTATAAAACTTTTATTTAAATTTTCTGTCAACATATAAACCACCATTAATATTTTTCAGTCTATATATCAAAATGATTGAAATGAAACAAAAATCGAATAAAAGGGAACAAACAAAAAACGTATAGATACATATCATGCATGTACACGAAAGCAAAGTAATGTTGATTATATATGTAAGTCCTGAGCTCTATTATTCTTGTAATTTTCATACGTAACCGAAAAAAAAAAAAAAAACATTTGGACATAAATTCAACACGTCTTATAAACAAAATCATATCTTAGTTCCTGTGCGCTGTTCGACCGCCCTTATAACCAAATCTTTGTCATTAAAACATTAATTAGACACACAATTTGAATCAATCGTTTGTCACTACGAGTGATTGACACATATCATTACTGATTACTCTTGGGAAGCCGAGTTTGGAAGGTCACCTTGATCTTGCTGTGGTGTAACATAAGTGGAAGGTGAAGTAGTTTGGCCTGTGACCTGGCTGTCAACATCAGTCAAATTATTATTATTATAAGCGAACGAGTGTTGTGAAACTTGTGACTGATCTCCAAATATAGCCTATATTGCATTGTGTTCAATGGGCTGATTTTCACCGGTCTGACACCAAAAGTATATAGGGTTGAAATTCGAAACCAAGGTTTTGTGGAAAATAGGTTTTGTGGAAAATCTGTGAATTTTGTGTTTCTTTTAAAATGTCAACACATAGCTTAACTACTGGAACTTTCAATGGATGGTGGGTATATTGGTATTGATGTGTAGGTTGTACTTCATGTTGACGGCAGAAATAAATGCAGCACTTTGTGATATAATTTGCGCCTAACCTGTGTGTGTGTTTTGACAAATGTCCACCTCGACTCGGAACAGCAACAGTTTTCGCGACTTTGTTAGACAGATTGAGTGTGTCAGTATGTTGTAGTAGCTGTTGTTGAATTTTTCTTATATCTGATTTGTAATGCAGTAGGTGTTGTAGATTCACTGGTGTGCTATTTATTTTTCAGGTGTGTGACTAACTTGTACAGAGGGAGATAGTTGAATCCAAGGCAATCCGCTCATCTTATATGGGAAAAAAATGTTGTCTGACCCCAATAGTGTATGACATCAAAGCCGTAATTTTCGAAAACAGGTGTCAGTTTTAGAACGTTTAGTGTATTAAATAGTAATTATATAGTATATATAGTGTATTAATTAATGCACTTGCAAAAAAAGCTGCAATCCGATTGGTTGACGTTCAAGCATTTGCGAATATTAAACATGCATAACCTATGGCAAATCCAGCAAAGACGTGACGTCATTACTTTTTATTTCAGTACGATTGGGAGTAAAACTGTTAATTTACGCAAATTGAATGCAATGCGTTAGAAAAGGGTTAACCAGTATTGAAATTTTGACTTTGCGATGTTATATCAGTCGTTTGATGGTCGCACATTTGCTAAACGACTCCGCTAACGCGTGACCATTAAACATTTTTGCGACCATTAAAAGACTGATATATACCGTCGCAAAGTTCAAATGTTCAATACAGTTCGTTAACAAAACAGAACAGAGTTTGCCCAGATTATATCAACAAAACAAAGCTTCCACTAGTGCGGATCAGTATAATTGCAACGGTCTTGGAAATCCAAGTGTGTTTCTGAGGTCCGTTCACATTCAAAGTCAAAATACATCTCCTTATTTAACAAAACAGTAATCATTGTAAAAAAACACCTTATGCAATCAGGGAAATCCAGGTTCGTGGCTCAGTGTTTATAACAGTTTCACTCAGGCTCTGGGTTTTTACAACCGCTAGTTCGGAGTGGCACATTCTAAACAATTATAAAAGGATATTCTAGGATTGCGGAATAGTCATTATCAGGCAAGTGCACATTATATTACTATACACATACAAATATATTATCATATCGTAAAAATGCCATTGAACGCCATGATATTGGGACATTCAATCCCCAGGCGACTTGAAGTTTACATGAAGAATGGCATAGATACCCGATTGAGACACAAATGTACGCTTTGGTGCGAAAGGTAGCATTACTCTGTCCTCAGTTAGGCGAATTATCGGCAAAGTGCGACAGTGTAGGCCCGATTCTGTAGTTGTTATGCTCGGTGACAACGACGTAAGACCATCACGTTTCGACACATCGCCAGAACAAATCGCGGCTGGATTTGTGAGCTTCGTGTCATTGCTTCATCATAGATATGGTGTAGGGTCAATCGTAGTTTGTCAGCTATTGCCAAGATTCGAGGGACACAGAAACTGGAAAATGTACAATCACAAGGCCCGAATCGTAAACGACCTCTTGAGACGGGAACTTGCCTACAATTACGCTAGTTTTTGGTCTCATAACAACAAATTCCCCATTCCCACAGAAGGAAAGTGTTGCAGGGACAAGTTTATTTCTGATGGGGTACATCTTACCAATAAAGGGCAATACTATCTCTATAAGAGTCTTAGAGGGGCCCTACAGAAATGTACCAGCATACTGCATAGCATATACTGTCAATAATATAATGTTCATTAGAAAATACAGAAGACTTTCACTGTATTTCTCTCGAACAAACGAAACGTTATTAAATACTGTTTAAGCTCCCCTCTTTACAATTATCAAATATCATGTACACTCCCACTCATGCGCCTTGGAAAAGAGCGTTATCCAGCGTTTCCTGCACACATGTAACCGTTAAGACCATATCATACATGCGCATTACTACAGAGCAGCGTCCAGTTTCCTCTCATAGATAGTGGCGACTAATGCCTTATTATTATAGAGCATTGTTTAGTCCCCTCTCATACATAGAGGCGTCAAGTGCCTTATTGAGTCAAGTGCCTTTTTACAGAGCATTGTTTAGGCGTTAAGTGTCCGATTATAGAACAAGATTTTAGTGCTCTCTCATACATCAGGGCGTTATGTGCCTTATTATAGAGCGGCATTTTAGTGCCCTCTCATACATTCGAGGCGTTAAGTGCCTTACGATAAAGCGGTATTTTAAGTGCCCTCTCATACATTCGAGGCGTTAAGTGCCCGATTATAGAGCGGTATTTTAGTGCCCTCTCATACATCAGGGCGTTAAGTGCCTTATTATAGAGCGGCATTTAGTGCCCTCTCATACATTCGAGGCGTTAATTGCCTTATGATAGAGTGGTAGTATTTTAAGTGCCCTCTCATACATTCGAGGCGTTAAGTGCCCGATTATAGAGCGGTATTTTTTAGTGCCCTCTCTTACATAGAGGCGTTAAGTGCCTTATTATAGAGCGGTACTTTAGTCCCCTCTCATACATTCGAGACGTTAAGTGCCCGATTATAGAGCGGTATTTTAGTGCCCTCTCGTACTAAGGCGTTAAGTGCCTTATTATAGAGCGATATTTTAGTGCCCTCTCATACATCAGGGCGTTAAGTGCCTTATTATAGAGCGGCATTTTAGTGCCCTCTCATATATTCGAGGCGTTAAGTGCCTTATGATAGAGCGGTATTTTAAGTGCCCTCTCATACATTCGAGGCGTTAAGTGCCCGATTATAGAGCGGTATTTTAGTGCCCTCTCTTACATAGAGGCGTTAAGTGCCTTATTATAGAGCGGTATTTCACTAAACATGGTGTCCCTCGCTGTATTCACTATTTCAGAGAATGGCCCCAAAGAAAAAGAACAGCAAGGATAGCCCGACGCCGATAAGGTCAACAAAGAAAACTACCAGCAAATCAGGGGAAGTATCAGTTTTACCTGCTAATTTAATAAGGGAAATAACAGAAAATGTCACTCAAAGAGTCACGGCCTCACTGTCCGAAATAGTAGAAAAGGCTCTGGACTCTAAAGCAAAAACAACTGAAAATGTCATCATAGATGACAATGTTAACTCATTAGTCGGCAAAATAACAGGTGAGTATAATGCACACACATCGTTTACAAGCGTATCAATGCCAGTTGACGCCATGATTTCAGAAAAGTTAAAATCAAAGATATAGGCTAATGAGTTTGTAGATCTCCATACACTATTGTCTGACAAGTACGGCAATGATGAAACGTATGCATTTAAAATTGACAATGTAAGCCATTCGCCACAACTCGTTTGCGTACCGCAAAACAAGCCAAAGCGTTCCTTGCATATCGACCAATGGCGTAAGGCCTGGAACATTTATCTAGCTATTTATTGGACAAAAAACCCTCAGCTTGTTGCCAAGATGGCGATTCATTTCCAAACAGTAAACGAATTGGCCGCAAAAAACAAGGATTGGTGTTTTTACGACGAATCATTTCGGCAGCAAGTCGCATTAGATTAAGCAGCGTGGAGAAGCACTGACCTAGAGCTGTATATCAAAGCGACCCTGCATGAAACACATGCCGCTTTATCATATTCCAGATCAACCCAAAGTTCACAAAATAAGCTTCAAAAAATGCCAGCTGGTGTCTGCTTTCCCTATCACAGAGGCATGGGGTGCAACAAAGGGAACCTATGTTCCTTTCAACATGCATGTTTTAACTGTGAAGGTCAGCATCCAGCGGTTAACTGCAACCGTCCCATGAATAATTATTTTCGTATCAAAAGTCGTTTTCAAAACCCACAACGCTCAGCGCAGTATAGAAACCACCTGTTCAACGGAAACAAAACAGCCGCACGTCCCGCGAATAGAAGCCCGTACCCCCGGCCCAGGCCCAATCCCAGTTCGCAATGAATCTCCAAAGTCAAATTAAAGTCGACCGTCTAGAATTGTGGCTGCAAGGATACCAACATAATCAGTTTTTATTAAACGGTTTTAAAAAAGGTTTTGACATGGGCTTTAACGGGAATCCCTCATCATGTACCCACACAAATCTAAAATCGGCGTATCAAAACCCCGAAATTATTGACAAACACATCGATCATGAAATAAAAAGCGGTAAGATCGTAGGCCCATTTATAAATCCGCCCTTTCCGGATTTTCAATTATCACCGATAGGCTTAGTCGAAAAGCGAAACAACCCTGGCAAATACAGGCTAATACATCATTTAAGTTATCCACACGGTATTTCAATAAACGACGGCGTTAAGACCAAGAACTCAAAGTTATACACTACGCAGGCATTTACGATGCTATCGAGGCAATTAAGCGAATTAGTAATGGATGTTTCATGTCTAAATGTGACATCAAATCAGCATTCCGTGTTATTCCGGTCAAGCCAGAACACTACAATCTATTCGTTTTCAATGGAGAAATCAGTTTTATTACGACCGCTGTATGCAAATGGGGTGCGCATCATCTTGCCAGATATTTGAAGCGTTTAGCCGTGCTCTCAAATGGGTCGCAAAAGAGAAGTTAAATATTCCGGAAGTTATTCAAATTGTGGACGACTTCTTATTAATTTCAGAGACACGGTCAACGGGGCAGATTTACTTGAATAAATTTCTAGAATTTTGCGCCGATATTGGGCTGCAAATGGCAGAGGAAAAGACTGTTGTATCACGTAACGTCATAACTTTCGTGGGTTACGAACTGGATTCGGTGCTAATGGAAGTAAGGCTCCCTCGGGACAAATTAGTTCGCGGCGAACGCTTAATTGATCGGCATCTGTCGACCGATAAAATCACACTTCGGGATCTGCAATCAATAATTGGAAAATTAAATTTTTGCGCTAACATAATACTGTCAGGAAGGACATTTCTGCGGTCATTAATAAATCTCACGATTAACGTCAAAAAGCCATATTATCGCGTCCGTCTAACGAACAGTTTGAAGCAAGACCTTTTGATTTGGAAACAATTTTTAGCATCGTACAATGGAAAATCGATGTTCCTGTCAGACATGCTGTCTTCGCCCGACTTGAACTTGTTTACAGACGCCAGCGGAAAGGTCGGCTATGGAGCTATTTTTGGCTCGCACCGGTTTGCCGGCGTCTGGAATAAACAATGGACTAACGCAAATATTACATTGCAGGAATTTTACCCAATTCTTCTGACGGTTCAAATATGGGGTAAATCCATGAGTAATAAATCTGTATGTTTCTTTACAGATAACGAGGCTCTGTCATTTATTTTAAACAAATATACAAGCAAGGATAAACAAATTATGCACCTACTGAGACAATTTGTCGGCCTTATCATGAAATATAATATCTACTTCACAGCACGTCATTTTCCATGGTCATCCAATCGATTATCTGACTATTTATCTCGTCAGGAGATCAGGAGGTTCAAGGCCGAGGCGCATTGGGCAGACTCAGAAATGACACAGATACCAAGCCTGCCGATATATCCATTCTGCGACATGAAATAGCAGACCTATTTAACAATTCGCTAGCTCCAAGATCGGTATCTGCCTACCAAAGAGCGTGGACGCAATTAAGACTTTTCTGTGCGACTTTTAAGATGGTATATTCAATACCGCTGTCTTGGCAAACCGTGGTTTGGTTCATCGCGTCCTTGAAACAAAAGCGTTTGGCCGCGAGTACTGTGTCCTGTTACGTTTCGGCAATATCATATGCTCATAAAATCAAAGGATGTCAAGACCCAACTGATATATTTATAATAAAACCATTGATGAATTCATACCGCAGGCTGCATCCTTCCAGTGATATCAGGTTACCAATAACATTGCCCATTCTACATCAGTTAGTGGACTCTATCCCACATGTCGCCGTGGGAATATACACGCAATCAATGTACGCGGCTATGTTTATGCTAGCTTTTTACGCACTTCTTCGCGTGGGCGAGATAACATATCGCTGCGACATAACAGAATCCAATAATATTCATAGGAATCAGTTAACAATAGTAAACGGTACCATTTATGTTACATTTAAGAAATTTAAGCATTCCAACGGAACAACACACACAATTGAAATTAAATCGGAAAACGGCGCACACTGTCCGGTAAAGAGTCTAGAGACTTACCTGCAACAACGGGGGATCTCTGACGGACCGTTATTTTCAATCGCTTCAATTACCCCCAATAGCCAGATCAAAGTTCGTAAATATACTGAACGCATCGCTAGCATATATAGGTCTTAGTACAACATAATTCAAATCGCAGAGTTTTAGAATAGGCCGAGCAATACATCTCATGGAGAACAACGTGTCCGACGGAATCATTCGGCACTTGGGACGATGGCGTTCAAATGCGTTCACCAGATACATACGTCAATAAATAGAGGTCAGTGGGTTCACGGCCTTTATTACGTATTGGATCAACATTACAGACAACATAGAAATATGAAAAGTAATTGTCCATGTGTTCATGTCAATTACAACTTACAGACGCCGGTTACATTCAAACTCGAGTCATTATCACGTATTGACCCCACTATGGGTTCATGTGGGGTTGTATTTACACACGTAAAGTGGCCTTACGATGGGTTCATGCTAGGTCAGTTTTGTTTATAACTACAACGACAAACAACTCTAGTGAAAGACATTTTGAATTTGAACTTTACAGTTAGTGAAAGATATTCAACGTATACGAATTAGTTTTGTTTAGTGATTTCAATATATGTGAATTAGTTTTGTTAGTGTGTACATATATGTCAGGATCGAATCATGGGTTCATGTTCGTTCCTTTTTTAGACACGTTAAGGTATAATGTGCATTTCCCTAAAACATTTGAATATACTACGCTTAGTTCTTTCGATATATGCCAAGGTCAGTGGCTCTTTCCTTTCCATATGGCGATTTCATCAGTCAAATTGTCTGATGAGTTGGCGAAAATCGCCATAGCTAATTAATATTACATGTACCAATACGATTATATAAACACGATTTATGTTTTTAATAGCAAAACAGTTATTTCCAATTAACGACAAAACGTGTAACAACTTATAGATAACGTAATATTGCCTAATAATATTTAGTACATCGTTTTTATAGTGCTTTATTCCATTTCATTTTCATTATGTAATTACCGGAAAATAGTATGTTACATCATATTACAATGTTTCATGCAATATTCATGACTATTATTTTACCATGAAATACATTCACACTCTCGTGAATAAACAGTCACATTGTGGCATATATCGACACTATACTGACAAGTTGTTCGTTACTTACTTCCCAGAATAAATAATGCGCATAAATGAGCTCTTGTTACATGTAACCACGCAATTATGTATAGTTATACTGATTCTAATACAGGTTACGCACCAAGGTTAATCAAAGCATTTATTACCCGATTCTATTAAAACAAACATGTTGAATTCAAACTAAATACCTGAACAACAGGGCTCCAACACCGTATTTTGATTGATATGAACTTGTTCTGATTTTTTAAATGTTAGATTCCTCTAGAAAAAAAAGCTTGGTGTACCTGTAGCACGCCAATTACGAATACGCGATAATTCCGAATTATCGACACGCCATTTGTGAATTCGTAATTGTAGGGGCCATTTAAGAATTAATTTCAAATAACGTTTTTTTTCAAGATGTATGTGATTAAAATTATAAAAGAATAGTTATTAAACAAAATACAATGAATAGTTACATTTTAAACTGGAAAAACACAATAAAATGTGTCAATTTCGTGTCAATTTCGTCGCTGCCTTTTTCGGGCGTTTTTGCACGAATTCTCAAATGTTTTACTGCATGAGGTTTATGTTGTACGTCACAATTAATGATCTATTTGTTATGATTATTTAAACTCTTTATTTCCTTATCATTTCTTAAATAAAATAGTAATAAATCGAGTCTATAGTGTTTGAACGGGGACAGTAGACTATATATTAATAAAGTACTGGTTTAAAGTACATGCTTTATTACAAGTGACCGTCAATATTTAAATATCAACAAGGATATCTCAAATGTGTTCTCCGTGATATTACCGAGTTGCAAGAGGGTTCGTTTACATTCTACTTGATGTTATTGAAAAAGGATGAATGAATTATGTTTGTTTAAATCAGAGACGTAATACCACACTCGACCTCTGGTCAAATTAAATTGATTCTTATCACACCACCTGTTAAAATTAAATTGATTGATTCTGTTTGTGGTTCTTCTTGCAGGATTTAAAACTAAAATGACAGAAAGGTCAGTTGCATGCTCGTCTCCATTTATATACTCCTGTTTAACTAAGTTTGTATTGGAACTGGTCGAAAGTACCGGTACGCACCAATAAGGTATATGGTTAATGCAGTTCATACATTGTAATGACGGTGTCTACTTGTAACAGTGAGCTTAATGCTCATTTCTACAGTGCTGTCATTGGAATACTAGGCCTGTATCAGACTACAAAGACAACTAGCACTACCCTTTACATAAGCACATATAAAATATAAATGTTAAATACTTTTACCGATAATATTACTCCAGGGAGTCAGTATGTTATTGATTTTATTGAATCAAATGTTTAACATTATAAGTTCTTCAGAGGTTCTGGTCACCAATAATATAAATCAGATGCATTAATGTTATTGATCACCGATAAATTAATCCGTTGTACCGGTACCTTTTTTTATTAATGCATATGAAAAATACACAGGTGTATCGACAATATACCGGTGTAGCGGTATTGTGTATTTGATGCAGCAATATATCTTTTTGGTTCAGGGGGAGAGGAGTTATGGAGCGGACAATGTTGCGTCTACAGACAGACAGACGAACAGACGCACAGAGTGAAACCAGTATATCCACGAACACTAAACTTCGTTTAGCGGGGGTATAACAATACATATGATCAAGTATCAAAGTGAGACAATCACAAAAAGTTAACTGAGGTTAAGTTACCTAACCAAGGTTAGGTTTGGGGAAAATAACGCAAAAAATATGACCTTGACCTTGGTAATGTTGGCATTACTTGATGTCCGCCAATGCCAACAATACATATTATATAAATATCACATTCATGAAAGGGTGATAGTAAGAATGATCACCCTGAGGATATGATTATCGCCCAAATATTTATTTTATTATACCGAAATCCCCTCGGGCAAAAAAAAGATTAATTTTCAGTACCGATTTCACTTTGCCAGATTCCTTTTTTAAAAAATATTTTTTCTAAAAGTTGCTATGAATATTATATCGTTAGATCGGAAATAACCTAACTAAGACAATGAGTTGTAGTTTATTGAAAACGGTCAAGTACTTTTGAAGTTATGATGAGTTAAAACTAGCAATTTCACCATACTGAGCCGATTAAAGCTGCGCATGTGATAATTTTTTTACTATCACCCTGCGATTTACTATCTCCCTGTACTATCACCCTCGCGTGAGATAGTAAGAAATTACACATTGTTGTCTATGGGGATTTAGCATGGGCGTCTTATGTGAGGTATAATAAGATAAAGTATCAAACAAAGAAATTGAAAGTTATCAGAAAAAAGTTAACTGAGGTTAACTTACCTAACCATGATGTTTTGGGTAAATAACACAAAACGTAACCTTGACCTTGGCATTTTTTGTCGTTCAGCGATGTCCACCAATGCCAACCATACACATGACAAAAGACATAAAGTTAGGCAATCACATAAAGTTAACTGAGGTTAAGTTACCTAACCAAGGTTAAGTTTGGGGAAAATAAGCAAAATATGACCTTGACCTTGGTAATTTTTGTCGTTCAGTGATGTCCACCAATGCAAAAAATACATATGACCAAGTATCAAATAAAGAAAATGAGACAATCACATACAGTTGACTGAGGTTGTTACCTAACCAGGTTTGTTACCTAACCAAGGTTAAGTTTTGTGAAAATAACGCAAAATATTACCTTGACCTTGGTAATTTTGGCATTACGTGATGTCCCTTGACCCAACAAAGTATCTGACAAAGTTTCAGAAAAATTTGAGCAGCGGTTGTTGAGATATAGTTGATTTAAAAGCTTTAAGTCGTGTTGAGGATTTTAATATTCGTAATATTTGTATAACTAAAAAGCTCTTCCAGCAGGGCTACCGTTACCATAAACTTCGAAAAGCCTTTGCAAAATTGTATTATCGTAACTCTGATCTACTTTTAAAATATAAAAGTAATTTAAGAACTTTTATGTGACAAGGAATATCACAACCCGACTTCTATGGTAATGTGATTTCCAATTTTTGTACGATCCTTGGTCATAACCACTTTCACACAATCTTTCTTAAACTTGTTAAAAGGTTTATCAAAAGGGGTTATGCCCCTATCATTTTGCAAAGCACTGCATGTTTAGTGGTCGACCCATTTACCGCTCGCCACTCTGCTTTCCTCTTTGATGATCGTGCGATGATCGTGCGATGACCGGGCAGATTGTGGATCCTATGATGACGTCTACGTAAATCCCCAAAGGACAGTAGCGTTTGATGTTTGTCTTTCTGTGTGTGTTTGTGGTTGACTGTCGTCCTTGAATACTGCTTTTCCTGTTCGATTTATATATATATATATATTTAAACCTTGTCTTTACCTTAACGGTTTGCGCTTTTGTTGTTCTGACTTCTATCAAGCCACAGAGTACTTTTTTTTTTTATATTATATATACATGATCATATATGTGTTGTACTTATATTGCCTATTAATGCTGCCAAGTTTGTTACAGAATATAACCGGGCGGGGATATCTTTATTTTTATTTTATTGGGATAACAATTTGGTAAGAGTGAGGTTTGGTGCACCCTAGAACCTGGTTTATATCCCTAGAAGCATTTTTTTCCACTGACAGTTCCAAGGAGGTAGTCCTTTTGCCAACCCTTTTATGCTTGTGATGTCATGTATTGCCTTTTATTCATCTTTTTAGTTGTTGTTTGTTTCTGTATGTGTTCGTGGTTGACTGGTCCTTGAATGCTACATTTCCTGATCGACTTTTACACCTTTGTTATTATATACTTATTTTCATTGACGTTCATTAGTTTCAGCCGGAACATAATTATTGCATGACTCAGAAAGCTGCTATGTGTTACGGTTGGATTACTGTATGCAGTTCACAAAAATATTGAAACTATCGGGCATAAATTCTCTGAGCGGGGTCACTCCGAGATGTAGTGCAATTCTATGCATGCGGCAATAGAACATGCTAAAAGGAATACTAATGTGCATGTTCCATCCCAGTGGGGTACAATTATAACAATGGCCAGGTAAAATAATCCATATGTTGTTATACCTATCAAGTATGATGATATTTATGACTTAAAATCCTACAAAACGTCAATAACTACCAACATAAAAAGCACAGATATAGGCGAGAAAATAAACTGGCTGGATATCAAATGGATTGAAAAAAGACGTTCACAGACAGAAAGTGTGAACAGAAAGAATATTCTTTAAAGTATGGTTTTGACAGAAAAGCTTTCATGGAAATAAAACTGAGGAAGACTACAATAATAGGAGAACCATGTGCATCAACATCGATAACATATATATATGCTGAAAAGTTACACATTTCTGTTCCGAAAAAACAAGACTTGTTGTCACTATGCGGGTCAAAAATAATACCAGACTGTTTTCATTACTTATATCACAGCTACCAACACCATCAAAGGTATAGGACCAATTACCAGAGCCAGATGTGGAAGAAGAGGACGCAGGCAGTGATGAGAATTAGTGTAGAACGTATGAGTCGACAATATCGTGTAGTAAAAACATGCATTTTACAAAAACTGGATAATTACTGTGAATTCAGTCAGTTTTATAACTGAAATCATGGCAAGCAAGAACTTTACACTCAAAGAATGTGTATAGTTGTTTAATGCAACAGAGGGATATATGGCAGATAGCCCTTTTTACTTGCAAGTGTTAGTAAAATATGCCGGAACTAAAAGGGGTTATCTACATTAATTTTATCCTTATTTGGGCATGAAATACATGTTGAACTTTCAAAATATTTTAGACATGGAGTGTTAACGTACAAAGATGGCCTCAATAAATAATAAACATACAATTAATTGTAGAATTTTCATTGGAACGCAAACATTAAATGTTCATTTTCTCAAACGTTTGAAATATGCACATAGCCCCTTTTTGCTCTATGCCCTCGATATAAGGTACCTACACAACCATTTGTGTTCCAATATCTCATTCCCATTTAAAGTTATTTAGCAGAAACCGTTTTTTTTTCAAATTTTAATAACAATGACCTTGACCCCAGTGACCCAAAATGCAATCTCAAACTTCATTATGATATAAACTACCAACACAGCAAGTTTCATTCTAATATCTCATTCCTTATTTAGGTTATTGAGTGGAAACTATTTTTCTATTTTAGTAACATTGTCCTTGACCTTAACCCTAGTGTCCCCAAATGCAATCCCAAATTTTATTTTGATATAGACTACCTACACAGAAAGTTTCATTTTAATATCTCATTCCTTACTTAAGCAGGAAATGTTTTTCTATTTTCAGTAACAGTGACCTTGACCTCAGTGACCCCCAAATTCCTTTACATATGAGGTAGCTACATAGCACATTGTGTTCCAATATCACATTCCCCAACTAGATTTATTGAAACTTCCTTTTGATATAAACTACCAACACAGCAAGTTTTATTCTAATATCTCATTACTAACATAAGTTATTTGAGCGGGAACCATTTTCTATTTTTAGTAACAGTGACCTTGCTTTCTTTCCATATAAGCTACCTACCCTGCGAGTTGCATCGCAATATCTCAATCCTAACAAAAGTTGTTGAGCAGAAACCATTTTTCCTAAGTGATCCCAAATGCAAACCCAAGCTTCATTTCATATAACTTACCTACTCTGCAAGTTTCATCGCAATACCTCATTCCTAACAAAAGTTATTGAGCGGAAACCATTTTTCTCTCTAATTTTAACAACAGTGACCTTAACATTGACCCCAGTGACCCCAAATGCAAACCTAAGCTTCCCTTCCATATAAGCTATCTACCCTGCTAGTTTCATCACAATACCTCATTCCTGACAAAAGTTATTGAGCGGAAACTAAGACTTTGACGACGCCCGCACATACTACATACCCCAATCTAATAACCAGGGTTTTCCAAGGAAAGCCTGGTTAACAAAAAGGTTAACGTAACGTACATTTTCGAGAAAGTAGGTCGCTGACCTAGTTTTCGGGGTATGGCAAGTGAATGATGAGAGGAAGGTGCTGTTAAAGTTTGATATCGGACATGGTACTGTTGACATATAATAAAAATAAAATGTTGAAGCCCAACCGACACACGCCCGCCTGCCCGCCCGATTTATGCCAATCTATAAGAATGAGCTAAAAAAGGTCCGTAACTCCCATTAACGCCGAATTGACATGCACATCTTGACATCATAGATAAGTATCCTGTAAAGTTTCGAAACAATCGGTTGAAAACTGTGAGAGAAAATACAAACTTTTTGGGACGGACGGCCACTCGGGCGGACGGACATGGCTAACCATGCATATGCACTCTCACTATTCAGTGAAGTATATACATAAAATGGTATTGGGCATATATATTACTCAAGGGCAGACTGGCGGACAAGAGTAACACTACAGAGATGCATCAAGGTTTTGCTAAATTGGGGTCACATGGCCCTTTACTTTTAAAATATGGGGGTCAATGGCCGGAGCTTGGTGGGTGTGGGGGGATGAGAGCATCATATCAGTTTTATCCAATGCGTTTTATAAATAAACTGAAGCGATAGGATCAAACGATGATTTGGCATTCATTTGTACATTTAATTCACTAGTGTAATATGACAAATATAGCATGGCTTTATTACACTCCCACACAACAAGTTATGTGATATTGATTCTTACTCGACCAGAATGAGAGCGGGCAAGTTGAATTAACACCCCTGTTATTGGGCTAAATTGTTTACGGTGTACAAAAACAGCGATTCGGTCCATGTTAAGTCAATATACTAGCGTTCTATGATATGTCACAGCTTTATTACACACATGGAGCCAGCTCACCTAGTGGCAGCGATACTCAGATTCACGAAAGATAACTCTTACTCTGAAGTAGAATTCAATCATGTTAGAGTTAATGGAACATTAAATAAAGAGCGTGCAATGGTTGAACTTACTGTCATTTATTATTATGTAGTTATTCTGTGTTGTTTTTTTATAAACCATAAAACAAATAAATCCATTAATAACGATGACTGTCTGTAACATTTTTTTAACAAATGAATTAAGAATAAAAATTAAATGGCGTCAAATTTAAATGTCATTGGTTAAAGTATACATCTTAATAAGACTGTCCTATACTAAAATCATTGACTAGTATAGGTTGATCACATTAAGTTGAGTTAAAGTAATAATTTGTAGTCATGTTTGTCAATCGTAATGGTTTAAATATCAATCATGTAACCATCTGGCATCAAAACAATGAAGATAATTAAACTGCACATGGTACAATTCTAAATCTCAATAAAACTGTGCAGTGAAGCAGCTTATTACATGTCAATGGCCAAGTTCATAGGTCATAAGTAAGGTTAAAGGTCAAGGTCATATGTAAAGAGAGGTCAAGGTGATAATTAAGGTTTTAAAGGTCAAAGTCTAAAGTAAGGCTAAATGTCAAGGTCAGAAGGATCGAATGTCAAGGTCATAATTAAGGTTTAAAGAATAAGGTCAAAAATAATGAATAAGGTCAAAGACCATAAGTAAAGGTTAAAGCAAGGTCATAAGGTTAAAGGTCAAGGTCATAAGTGAGATTTAAATGTCAATTGCATAATTAAGGTTAAAAAGTTAATGTTGAATGTAATGAGTAAGTTTAAGGTCGTAAGTAAAGGTTAAAGGTCAAGGTGTAAGACGTTTGCAAAGCTTAACAGAAGCAACTCACTGATGTCACAATTACTTACAATCAGGACAGTTGATTTTGTTGACATAGCAATCACAGTTTTGATATAAAAAAAAATGAAGTTGTGCACCATCTCCTTAATTCTTACTTGGCAATCTATTATATTACCAGTAGTAACAATTTGGTATGTTCATCACAGTTTTCTCAATCTGTTTGAAGTTCAATACTGTATTATACCATCACCGTGATCAACACACAAGAGTCCACTATCTCCAACATCAGTATCTGTCTATACCAGCACACAGGTATTATTTATATTGTCTTAACTGTATCTTATTGGCGAGACAATTAAAACCACCACCAGTTTTTCGCACATTACTTATCAGCTGTCTTGTTGAATAAATGGATTTGCAATTGACTCCATCCCGTCAGCAGGGCATATCAGAACGACAGATGTTCCCCGACACACGACCAATCCCAAGGTTCTCGTGTCTTCTGTTAGCTTGTATGGATCATCAGGGTCTGAAGTGAGGAGATATGAAATATCAGAATTTACCTTTAATCATAAGTTTAGCATGAGTTTAGCATGAGATCATCATGAGAAAATGCCACGGCCATGTTATTTATCTTAGAGTAAGTTAATCCACATTGCTTGGTTCTGGTTCTACCCAGGAAGCCATCGCAACTGATATAAAATAAATATGTTTCGCAGGGATTGCACCATCCTTAAACTAATTTCATTTCAAAGAGCTTAAAAAGCCTAGGAAAAATGTGAAATGTCATATCTCCTATGTTTTTTCTGATATTTTTGATAATTATTTCACCTTTTTCCAAGGTTGTTAGATCTCTTTTAAATTAAACTTGTTTGAGAATAGTGCAACTAATTGGTTTGACAGATCGGAACTATGTATGTTGTTTAACGCCCATTAACACGTTATGTAGGTTATTTCGAGCTGCTCCTTGAGAGGAATTCAGGATCTGCCTACGCTTACTATTAAATAGACTTTTCTGTGATCAGTGACTTCCGATGGAGGTCTAAAGTCAGTGGGCTTAATTGATTTGCCATTGTTCTGTGGCGACATCCAACCTGCAACTTTCGGTAACTAAGCAAACATGCCGGGTCTAAACAAAGGCACCTGTTGTAAAGTAAAACTTTTTAAAATTCGTTGGTAAATATATCGAATACCCCTTCAACACAGCAAGTACAGTACTAATACAATAAATTTCTAAAGCTGTGTATCAATAAACAACAAGGAAATTAAAATCGAGCAATGCTCCCTCCCTGGATAGACAGGTGTCTTCACGTGTGCTTTATTTATAGTTTCATTTCATTACCTGAGCAAAACTTTAATATTCAACTTGCTTTTTTTTTTCTACTTATTAATTACAAAATATCTAGGGGAGTAACTCATACAGGATATCAACATGAAATAAGTTGAGTTGTTTCCCTTAGATTTTTAACAGTTATGGTTCTTATGCTTTGCAAGCTGGCCAGTTATTCAACTTGTATTGATAAAGCAGACTGACAGAAAAATGGGGGAATATACAATGTATGTTCATTCTGGGAGCAAAGAAAGTATCACCATGATAGAATTGAATTGAATTGGGGTTTTAAGGCGCACCAACACATGAAAGGTTATATGGCGCCTAATAGGAATGAAAATGCAGGCTCATCATTCATGTATATCATGATAAAATATGGAGAACAGCCTAGAACCTTCTCACTCTGAACTGCAGTGTTGCTGCAAATTCTATTGTAGGCACTCAATTTACGCTGGAGCCACTTCATAGTGTTTCTGCCACTGCTATAGTGATATGATACGCAAGGCTGGCGTAGCGCAGTCTGCAGCGGGGCGGATTTGTAACCGGAGGCCCAGGGTTCAATCCTCCATGGTGCCACTGAGTTCCGTCAGTGTGTTCTTGGGCAAGACACTTACCCTTAGCCTTGGTAGTCGGATGGGAACGTAAACCGGGCGGTCCCGTGTATCGGTCTATCCTCCGAGCACGTTAAAGGACCATAGGAATCTAATCGATAATAAGAGTAGGACAGGTTCCCGGATTCCTATGTATCCTTCCCCTCTCTCTGGGGCGGCTCTAAATAACCTATACTGTGTTGATGAGCGTAAAACAACATTCAATTCAATTATAGTGATATGAGCGAGATGGCATCTGAAACAATGCAAGGGTCATGATGACGACCTTTAATGAGCATGAATAAAAAGTGATAAAATGAACATGAATTTGGGGGGGTTCTACCCCTCTGCCTTCCCCTCCAACGGGATCTGCAGTGGCCCTATAATTTTCCCCGTAACCAAACGGGGCCCCCAGAACCACGCGGGGCTACCATGATAGAATATTAAAGCCGACAAGAAATATCACTGTAAATGATAAATGCCCCAAAGTGTCTTTTGACCTCGAAGTATGACCTTTACCTTGGAGCAATGGACCTGGATTTTAGCACGACAACTGATTTGGTTGTGGTGAGCACTTGTGCCAAGTTATTTGAAAATCCGTCCAGGCATGCAAAAGTTATCACAATTTGACCTTTGACCTCTAAATGTGACCTTGACCTTGGGGCCACAGATCTGGATTTTGTGAGCGACACATTGTCTTGTTGTGGTGAGCCCTTGTGCCAAGTTATTTGAAAATTCGTCCATGAATGCCAGAGTTATTGACCAGACACAATTTGACTTTTGACCTGCAAGTGTGACATTGACCTTGAAGACCTGGGTTTTGTGCGCGACTCATCGTCTTGTTATGGTGATCACTTGTGCCAAGTTATTTAAAAATCCCTGCAGGGGTTGTGAAGTTACGGTCCGGAAACGAAACGACGTACCTGTTTTTGACCTATAAACTTTAAGTGTAACCTTGACCTTTGAGGTACGGATCAGGGTTTTCCGCGCGACACATCATCTTGTTATGGTGATCACTTGTGCCAAGTTATTTAAAAATCCCTGATCGGGTTGTGACGTTATGATCCGGACACGAAATTGCGTACCTGTTTTTTACCTATGAACTTCAAGTGTGACCTTGACCTTTGAGGTACCGACCTGGGTTTTGCGTTTTGCGCGCAACACATCGTCTTGTTATGGTGATCACTTGTGCAAAAGTTATTTAAAAATCCCTGCAGGGGTTGTGACGTTACGGTCAGGACACGAAATTGCGTACCTGTTTTTGACCTATGAACTTCAAGTGTGACCTTGACCTTTGAAGTACGGACCTGGGTTTTGCGCGCGACACATCGTCTCGTTATGGTGATCACTTGTGCCAAGTTATTTAAAAATCCCTGCAGGGGTTGTGAAGTTACGGTCAGCCACGAACTTCGGAATGACGGACAGAATCCGGACAGGCCCAGTCCATAAACTTCATATGGACCGAAACACCATACATTATTTGTTATACCGAATCTGACCAACAAATTAAAGTTATACATTTTATGATTTATTTGACCGTTTTTTTCACACGTCCGTTAATATAGCTATCGGACTGGGCGCCCGTTCAATATGCAACTTTATGGACCGGATGACGTCACATTAAACAAAGAGTGGAATATGCAAATGAGGCATAATATGCAAAAGCAAAAGTCTCGCTCTCCTTTGTATCTGTATGTAATGGGTTTAAAGCCGCCTTTAATAACAATCTTTCAGTCAAATCTAGACGGTGTCTAATTGTAGCAGTGAGCTCAATGCTCAACTTTATAGTGCTGCCACACTGGAATACCATGCCATAGAAACATGTACGACATGGTACGCCACCCAGTCACATTACTGCGACACCGGGCCGACCAGATCAAGCCCTTCCCTTTATTTGCTGATCGTCAAGTAAAAGTACCATTTTTATGGAGTCTTGATGTGACCAGGCCAGGGATTGAACACACGACCTCCCGAGTACGCGGCGAACACTCTATCTATGTGATGTCACTTGCGAACAATTTAATTAATTTATTATCTTATTAATAGTTAATTTTAACACTTCACCTGCTAGGCACAACTATAATTGTCTTTGTGTCCATTGTAAACCCAGATCAGGGTTTACCATGTCTAGCTGCTGATCAGTCATTTTCCCCAAAACACCCCTTTGTCACATAAATGGAATGGTCTTAATTGAAAGAAAGAACAATCCATTATATATATGTAGGGGGTTAAGCAATGAAACAATAAATATACCTCTGAGATATTCTGTGGATTCATCTAACACCAAGTTCAGCAGAGGATCATATCCCTTCAAAATACCACTTGCTGTAAAAAAATAAATTTACAAATTATACTAGAACGAATTCGACGGTGTGGCCGTCGTAAAATACCCACGTTTTATTCACACAGGTCACTTCCCCTCCACTCCACCACCCCCCCCCCCCCCACACACACAGCCCCACATTATATACAATGTAATCCCTTCAATCTCATCATCAAAATGTTCATCTGAGAAATAATTTTTAAATAAATTGACCCCCTGTTACCCTCCACCCACCCCCTCCAACCCGAACCCCAGGGAAGACGTCCAAAATTCACTTACTTGACAATATGTACGTAATTCTTTAAGTTCTAAAATATAATTCTTAAAATTCTAATATTTATATTGTTAAAAACATATATACAATTAATGAGTTTTAAACATAAGTTTTATATTGTATACACATCGCCTAAAGGTTGAATCAGTCTTAATCAATGTATCTCAAATAACACATGTTTAGAAAAATCATACAGTTTCTAGACATGTTTTATTCTTTTTATTCTTTTTGTATTAATCAAGTTTGTATAAACTGTAAATGTATTCTATTTTGTCAGAGGACCATATGTTAGACTGGCTTGTAGCCAAATATGTTATCCTCTGGAAATAAAGATATTACTATTATTTTATTATAGACCCATGGGTTGCGTTCAAGTACCCCAAAAATGCATTCCGTTTGCACTCTGTTTGTTAAAAATTTGCATTCTGACATAAATCTATTAAATCATTTTAGAATTATTTTATTATAAGAATTTTGTGTTTCTGGATTTCAAGAACCTCATTATTCAATGTCAAGTAAAACCTCAATGAGTTCCGAGAATGTAATGAGTTTTAAATTAACTGGTTTCATTGGTCCAATTGTTATCACTTTCAAACCAATTATATACTTAACGCCATTAAAAGTGCAAGTTTTTTTTACTTTGTGTTTATTTTATTTCGTGTTTATTTTTAATTAAAATGTCTCCAAGATCGATTGTAGTGTCATGTACATGCATGTTAGAAATTATCCACATTCCCTATAAATCTGGTGACCAATCAAATTCATGTATTGAAAGAAGTAAAATCGGAATTATGCGAAATCCATGCTTCCTACCAAACGTTTTTAATAGCGTGAAGTATATTTTCATTTGGTTGTTCCTATCATGACATCATTTTCTGGTATTATGACATCACTTTCTGGTATTATGACATCATGTCATGCCAATATGATGCAACTCAGTGTGTTCTGAGAACTGACTTAGCATTTAAATTGCTGTGAGAAACAGATTAAGACTGTTTGTATCTCTCAATGAGTAATGAGTTTTTTGAAACCAAGAATCATAACATTCTAAATATAGAATAATTCTAAAATAATTTTCATTTCACTTGCGTTCTTGAATGCATTCAGCGTTTATAATCAAACTCTGTGTTTGTTTAAATGCACGAAACTGCTTTCCAAAACGCAACAGAATGTGTGCATTTAAATAAATAAACATTTGAGAGGAAATACATATGTGTTCGATCGTGCAGAATTAATTTTAACAATCGCTCACAATTAATACAACCGGGTCCAACACTCTACCACTAGACCACAGCGTTCCATATTTTGAGAGTCCAAACTCTATTGACACAATATAAATGGCTTTAACCAGCCATGCCAAACCCTGAAACAGGAGCGTCCAATTGAGTTACCAACTCATAACTCATTTTACGCATATATTCTATTACGGGTATTTTTAGAACCCGTGTATCAACCTATACTTTTAATCAGCACCTATACATTATTATATGACCTGAACACCAGGATAGAGTTTTGATAAAAAGTTTTGCAGGTTAGTTTCTTTAGATTACACAACTATTTTGCCACACTGACATTACCTTCTCTGCCGCCACTGAACTTGACCCTTATTGGCTTCTCCAGATACTTGGACAGGTCCAAGATGGTCTCTTTCTTCTTTTTCTCTTTATCCCCACCTCCTCTGTCCATCTGAAATATGATCTTGATTTTTTAGTAAAACAGCTGTGTTCGTTTCGGGATAAAAATTTGGGTGACTAAATTTGTTTAAAGTGAAAGTCGAACAGCTGTGTTCCTGTAGGCATCAAAAGTTGGGGGACAAAATGTGTTACTGAACAGCTGTGCTGTGTTCCTGTTAAGATTTGGAGGACAAAATTTCAGGCCCCATTCCCAATGCCAAAAGGTATGTTTTTCCCCCAACTAAACTATAAATCAGTGCTCCAGAAAAGCTGTGTATCTGCGTAATTACGTATATTTTTTCACCAAAAAACGCATTTAAAATAAAATGAATGCTAGATTCTAAATTCTTGCGAACACACTTAATAGCTTTAAGCCTTAGAACAATAGCGTGCGCCAAGCCATAATCAATAGATGCTTATTGAAGTCTGAGGTACTGAATGACAGTCAAGTGCATCCAGCAAAATTATATTAGTAGATGCTTGCAAGAAAAAAGAAAAAAGAAATGGTCTTTTGGCGGCTGTTTGACACAAATTAAAGCCTTTTAAGAAAGACAGAAGCAATGTTGAATGCATATATAAAAATAAGGGGAAGAAGAAATAGGCAATATTTGTTATGGTTATGAATAAAAAGTAAACCGTTTACATTAATTTTTTGTCCAAAACTTGTTTTTAAGCATCAAATTTTTAAATATAAATACGTAAAAAAAAAAAAATTGCATGCATTCAACACGCATTCAACACGCATTCGGTGCTGAACCCTCATCTGGAGCACTGTAAAAATGTGTTTTACGGTTGTCCCTGCTGTAAGCTACATGTATCTGCTGAAATACAGAAAATCAGTAAAGGGTCGTAACTACTAAACTAGTGCTGTTCCGATTGATCGATTTGATTTACCATCGGTCAGTTAAGCCTTTTTTGCCAATTAATTTTTTCATGATCGAGTCTACTGTACAAGAAAATGAAATAAGTTTCAATTTTGCATCAATGTTACAAGTAATATATTTCTAAAGGGGTATCACAAATGTTTGGTCAGCAATTGCTTTATAATAATGACCAGAACGCTTGAAATGCCTTCAATAGAGTCTGAAAAAGGCTTTAAATACACTGGTGTCTTATGTGGAAGCTATTTTTAATCGATTACTGATCGACCGTCGGTTGGTTGAAAAGTTTGATGATCGATCATGAATTTTCAATGATTCCCAACACTAGCCATAGCTTTGTCAAAAGTCAAATGGACCGAAACGAGACAATGAATTATGATATGAAGGGCCAACCATAAAAAATGTTTGGTTTGCTGTTTCCCTACATATCCACGAAAAAGTCCCTACCGAAAACCTTTTATAGCAATTCTTTAACATATTTTTTTAAACTATTTTTAGTAAATTTTTATTTCATTTCTTAATGTTTTTACTGTCTTCAGCAAAAAAAGAGGAGGAGTGTGGGGATATTAATTTGGGTACCAGGTGGCCCGGTTAGCTCAGTTGGTAGAGCACTAGCCCTGTATTAGGCTGTAAAGGTGTCCTAGGTTCGAATCCCATACCGACCACACTTTTTCTCCTTGGTTTACTTCTATTTTATGACAATACCCTGTGGGCCTGTTTGCTCAGTTCGTAGAGCACTAGCCCTGAAAGTGTGGGGTCCGGGGTTCGATCCAAGTATCGAAAAAGTCCCTACCGAAAACCTTTTATAAGTTCAAAGCTTGACCTGCCAGAGGCAGGTCCCGACTATACTCACTAACGCTACTAATTTTCATAATGCATTCAACTTCAATTTCGTCTCCAAAATGACAGACGCCCGCCATTTTGAAACTTCCGGTCTCGTTTTTGACCAGCTTCCTGTCTCACGGTGAAGTCACAAAAATGTGATTAACAATTGAAAGCAAAAAGTAACTTACCGGCGTTTTATTATGAACAGAAATAATGAATTTTAAAGAATGCTTACATTTTTTTTTGGATGATTTCTGTCGATTTTGGTACAACATTATTAGCGTTATTTCTAAAAATACACATTCGCAAAATCTCGATCGATCCCAGTACAATTGACCGAGACAGAACAAATGTACTTATAAAGGGAGGCTACTCTCTTTGACTGTTTAAAAAGGACACGTTCAAAACACGGCGAGATTTCCGGGTTCTCCGTCGAAATTTAAATGAGTTCCTCACAACCAGTGCATTTTTACTAGTTTTGGAAAGGAGCCTCTAAATTGGGGGAAAGATCATGGCTGGGGAATTCAGAGTTAATTAAGTTTAAAAGATGGGGGAAACTGCATGATTTTCAAAGAAATTTGGGTGGAGAAGGGGCCTTATACAGACCGCTGCGAAGAAGGGTAAAAAGGCCTCGACGTTGAGAAGAAGGGTAAAAAGACCTCGACTACCTACCAACTACAACCTATGCGTCTCATTCATTAAACATAGAAAAAACATCCTAAGCATTTTGATGGATATTTATGCCAACAAATATAACCTAGTTATTCCAATTTTATGTATACACTTACATGCCATTGGACTTAATTCTGGATTCAAGTTAAGCAGACCCCATGTATCCCCACACACCATCCCCACACTTCCCACAAAAAGAATAAATAATAAAATGTTGCTAGATTCACTGAGATTATCTACAGTATTTCTAACACGAGACGGATATTTAAAGCTACGGCCATAAAAAATAATACGTGTTTACTGTGACCGGACCAACTCAATTAAAAAGCTGCTGACAGCTCTTTTTTATGAGAATAAAACGAATCTAATATTTCCGACAACTGTTCAGTTTGTTAGCACCTGAAAATTCAAGTACACTCACAAAAAAACTGCGCCAAAAATTCTTGTGCATCTTTTCTGTGCAAAGAAAAAGATCAAATAAAGTATGCACTCAAATCTATCCATATTGTATTGTTCTCGAGTTTAATGTCTTATTACGGATAAAAAAATAAAAGCAAAAAATAAAACAAAAAGCTTCCTACCAATTGTTTCAACAAGGTTGCAGTAAACACGGGTATTATTTTTATTAAGCCTTAGAAATATATTTGTTTACATATTTTGCGTAAAGTCATATCTACAACTATTTCTAGACTTTAAGATCAAATTTATTGTTAGTTCTCAACTTTAAAATAGAGATGGGTAAATATTTAAGACATATAACTGTAAAAGGTGTACATTCTATCAAATTGCTTTGCCCGATACATAGATAGTGCCTATTTCATATTAGCAATTCTTTAATATATTTTTTTTAACTACAGTTGTTACGGCAGTACCGGATCCGTGGCAATAGCGGATCATTCCTAAATAAACACCACAATATTTTCTCAGTAATTACTATTATTATCTTACTTCTGACTGTTCAAACCTCTAAAGTGATGTAACAAGATAATTTGGAGCAAAAATCCGAAATTTAAATGATGGTTTTGACACCGACTGCAGGCGTTCTAACGCATGGGTAAGCGCCTGAGTGATGCTGATTTCTGAAGTAGCAACGTCGACACCGGTTAAAAATTCGCGAATTTAACAACAATGACAGGTAAATGCGAAAAATAAAGGCATTGTTTTATGTTAAATGTCTCAATTATCATATGCAATTTATTCCAATATGAATCAGCTGTATTTATAAAGTTATGTGCTTGAAATCTGATGGAAGTACTTATGTTAGTAGCGGACCGTCTATTATTGGGGATCGTCTCAACAGTGATTTTGTTTCTTCTATGGTGTGTTTTAGAGTTTATAAGAAAATATGTTAACCCATCGTTATTAACTTATAAAAACAATATAAGAAAAACATTCTGATAATTAAAACATGTATAAATGAAATTTATATCAGAATATATTGCTATCTACATGTTATACACAGTAAAGTGCTGCTTTGTAGCATTAAAGGAATAGCACCTATTTTCCTTTTATTAAAGGGTCGAGTGCATTTCTTTTTTTCCCTTTTTTTAAATGGAGTAGGCCTACACCTTTTATTCATGCCGATTGTTGCAACGCTGAGATGCCCTTAAGTTCTGATGATGATCCATTTTATTGCCCAGAATGTGAGTTAAGTAAGAGTAGACCAGGTTCCCAAATTCATATGCTTCATTTCCCTCTCTGGGGCGGCTGTAAATAACTATAATGTGTTGATGAGCCGTTAAATATCATTCAGTTCAATTTAAAGAGGCACTACCTATATCTACGCGATTTTTAATGTAAAATATTAAATACTCAATATTACTGCATTTATATGTATACAAAGCTATTTTATGAGTATTCTAAGAAGAAACATGGTTCGTATTCCAGGTCTGTAAATTATTAATTATGATCAAAACACTATCTTGAATAAAATGCTGCCCAGCCGTTTATTCCTGCCGGAGAACTACGAGTTTTTACGATTTTCTCGGACATGCGCAATGCGATTACAAACTATTCGGCGCAGTTCCGAAAGCAAACGAATCGATCGGAACTCTTCGCTAATCAGACGAGGTAATCGGCTTGTCTAAAACAATTACGAATACAATTTCAAAAATCCGATCTTTTCAATCCTGTTTTTCCCCAGCAAAACGCGTATTACATTGGGTGAAATTATTGCCATTTACCTTTTTCATAATCCTCTTTATAATTAAGTAAAGTTTATATCAATTGGTGGACAAAAAGATATAGGTACAGCCTCTTTAATTAAGATGAAATTATTACGCATATGGCCATCATTGTGTTTAATGTACATGTTCGGCCTTGAATTTCAGATCTAAATCTTTTTTCTACAAAGGTTATTTTAATGTAAATATTACTAGAAGTTATTTAGTTCTGTTATCGTTTTGTGTTCTGATTGGCTAACGGGTTTCAGCATAAGTAACTAATTATTTTCGTCAGTTTTACGAAGTTTTAAGCCATTTGACTCGTTTTAAATATGTTGGTATTAACTTGAATAATACATTGTCGAATGACACCTATATAATTATTAAAACCTTTAGGAATTCCTGGCACACATTATGTAAGTATTAAACTATTATTTACATTTCAGGCAGTACCGGTGATTGATTCCCTAGTTCGGCCTGATTCGGAGCATGTTGCAGCCTTTGTACATGAAAGTAACCCCTATTACTGATCCTGTTAAATGCTTACAGTGGACAGAGATTATACAAACATTAGTGATGTAAATGCATGTCTGGTGTGGATACCACCTTTTCCATCATTTAACCATAATATTTCTAACATGGTTACTGACCCCATGCAACAGTTGACTTTAGCAGATATTGCTGGCCTTCCCATTGGGCATGCTCTGTTTTTTTTCAGGTATATCCTTGATTCTGGAGGTAAATGTTTCAGCACAGCCAGCCCGAGAATCCCACCTTGGCCAGCCAAACATGAAACAGGTGGTGTTGTGGTTCTACCTTACAGTTATGTTATACAATGTGTGAACAAAGATAAAACTCTGTCTCAGCTTAAAAAAACGTTGTCTGAGACATGCCTGAAGATATTTATATAGGTGTATTAATTGCAGTAATTTATCATTGATACATGAAGGGGTCAATGAAGATATCTGAGATACATGTAGTTCGAATTTTAGTTAAATTTGATTGACCTGTCCGTAATACAAATATTTAAGTATTCAAGTAAGTACTATGAGTCACTGTTTGGCAGGTATTTTTAAAAAATAATAGTTTAACTTGTAGTTTTGATTGTTGTAATTTATCAAGCATATATGAAGATGAAACCCCATCTTAATGTGTTTTAAATTCATATTCAATGTACATATTTATTTACTGAAAACTAGGCCATATGATCCGTCGAATTTATTAAAGAAAAAATGTTGCATGGAAAACTCAGAGACTCAGTTGGTGTTTTATTTTGTATAGATCATAATCCTTTATTTTTTTTTGAACCATAATCAATGGCCCGTTTATTAATATAAATATATAAAACAAAAACAAAAACAAAATGTACATAATCATAAAGTATATCAAATGTGTCTTTACATGCTTCATTTTAAGCCACATACATAATACAAACAAAAAATTAACATAAGTTTATTTTGTTATCATTTCTTTTTGCCATAGTCAATGACCCGCTTATTTTCATTCATTCAGTCATTCATTCATTCACTCATTCTTCACTAATTCATTCACCCACCCACCCATCAATCCACCATCCATCCATTCATTCATTCATTCATTCATTCATTCATTCATTCATTCATTCATTCATTCATTCATTCATTCATTCATTCATTCATTCATTCATTCATTATTTTCCTCAGGTTCACCCATTTATATACATATACATGCGTTTGCATACACACATACATGATTATATACATACACATTATATGTATATAAACATATACATATACTCCGTACATAAATATACACATATACATATTTATGATTAATTCATTGATTATTATAATCACTCAATTATATTCATTCTCATCATATTAAATTAATAAATTGTGATTATCCAGCCGTTGCCGATTTTCTATCCCTTGACAAAACGAAATTCAAGGAATAGAACAGCAAGTGCTTCAGTACCATATGTTTCAATTCATTGCGTAACGCTTTTTCTCTCAACGAGAAAAGCAGTTGAACAAAAGGAATTGAATTTTTCATTCCTTGAAATCAATCCGAAAAAAAAGGAAACAAAACCCAAAACAAAACAACAACAAAAAACACAAAAACTACAGCAAGAGTATATATTCAATTGCTGCATTATTTTCATTTCTTGAATTTCGCCATTTGATTTGTTCCTTCACAGAATATATTATATTTGAAAAAAGAGTGTCAGTGGATATCACCTTTTCGTCATATTTATAACTATTTCTAAATTTTCAGACATTCCACTTGGTTTCATATATTATTGTATTCACTATGTTATACTTAATCGGAACGTGATAAAATCCATAAGCTATGTCTGTGAAATTTAAATTGATTTCGGAATTAAAATCAAGTAATTCTAGTATATCCGTTTTATTATTTTACAGTCAAAAAATAGCTGACATAAAGTCTTAGCATTTATTATTTTATAGATTGTTTTTATTTTCATGCTTAAAATGACCTTATAAATGTCTATCATATCAAGACCTCCGTGTCCTTTATCACGACAAATTGTTACTTTTGATACAAGGGGTTTCTTATCATTCCACACGAAATTTAGCATAATTTTTTCCAACTCTTTTGGATACATGTCCTCGCATTTCTAATTCAAAATTTATTTTTGACAGTACAAACGTTTTAAGTATTAGAATTTTTCCTTCAAGTGTCAGGTCTCTTGATTTCCAGATATGTAGGCAGTTTTTAATTATATTTATTTTGTCTAACCAAATCGCATTATCGTCAATATCGTACCCATGGCATACACCCAATGTTTTAACATAGGAACTTGTCCAGTTAATCTTATTGAATGTCAGTTAATCTTATTGAATGTTAATCCTTTATTAATATATGTGATATCGTTCTTTTTTTGTGGTGCAGAATGACATTTTTATTAAACTATTGGTACAACTGTTAACAAGAACACCTTATGATTGATGGTTATGATTTTACAACAAAACCCCACCAAATCGTTAAGTTTTGCAGACAAAATGTTTTTATAAACGATGTAACATGCGGTTAAATCTAAATAATATGCATTTCAGATCAAACGGAAGCACATTATGATGGTTATCATTTGTATTGAGATTGACACTAAGCTCTCCTTTAGATCGCGTGGAGTCCCTATAGGGGGCCTGAGGACTTGCTTGTTTTATGAAGGGAGCTTACCATATTGTAATGAGTATTTTTGACTTATAACATCATGCTGTTGAAAAAAATATCATGAGGGTGTGATTTTATCCAGATTTATATTTATTTACAATAATATAGATCTAGCAAATGTATCTTTATTTATGAATATTTATGTGCCAAAGCATGGATATATATGTATGTAGATCTATGGCCAAAGAAATTGGTTAAGTTACAATCAGGTGTTTTTTTCATTATTTTGGGAACATGACCCATACCCCTGGAATTGGGAATTTTAGCGCGATTTTTCATAAAATTGGGAATTTTAGCGCGATTTTTAATAAAATTCGGAAACATATATAAAGTAAAGCATTCCTTTCATAATTATATCTTTTAATACTGTTTTTGTAAACCAAGATAAACTGAAGCATTTATTTAAGCTTTTGAACCCCAATCATTGGATTGGCACACTTTTTTTTTTTTTTTTTTTTTTTAAATTGGGAATTCTTTCCTCAAAATTGGGAAAAAAAGATATGTTTTGCCATTGGGAATATGGCTATAAAAACGGCCAAAAAAAATCCCTGTACAAATAAAATATTTTAATTGTTTCTTCTGGGTTAGGGCTTGATTATTGTAACCCCGTGTGATACTTGAGCTCCTACGAGTGTATAACATGCTGGATGTGCCATGCAATCCAACTCAAACTACTTGCACAATTATTATTTGATGTTTGGAGAAAGTCCCTGATGAAAACAACAGCAGTGAGTTATCTTTCTGTGTCCGACAGGGGGCGTTATCCGCTACTCACAAAACGATCCGTTGTTGACATAAAAAGTAGTGTATTTCATCAGGCAAATGTGCCTGATCATCGATGTCAAATTAAATCAAAATTAGTATGGTTTATTAGAGGAGGTAATAATCTTTGTAAAACTGTATAGATTTTATAAGTTATCGCAAAGTTTATAAAGTCGGCAGTCGTTTCACCGCTAGTGATCCGGTACTCCCATAAGGCCTAATAAAAAAACATGTTGGTAGAGCACTAGCCCTGTAAATGTGTCCTGGGTTCGAATCCCATACCGACCACACTTTTTCTCCTTGGTTTACTTCTATTTTATGACAATACCCTGTGGGCCGGTTTGCTCAGTTCGTAGAGCACTAGTCCTGAAAGTGTTGGGTCCGGGGTTCGAGTCGACACTTCCTCACTTAATGTTTTTACTGTCTTCAGCAAAAAATGAGGTGGAGTGTGGGGATATTAATTTGGGTACCAGGTGGCCCGGTTAGCTTAGTTGGTAGAGCACTCTCCCTGTAAGCGGGGTTCTCAGGTTCGAGTCCCGTACTGTACCGGTTTCACTTTTTTCCCTGGGCCTTGGATAGTACTGTATGGATAGTTCCCAAAATTATTCCTTGCATTTTTAACCATATTCATGAAAAAAAACAGTGTTACGCTACACGGTTTTATTACCTGTTGCTGTTTCTGTGGTTGCTGAGTTGACATGTTTATGATTTAAGGAAGAAAACGAACAATGTGCGATTTTTTACCGCAAAATTTAACGGATGTTGATTGTCGGTTCGCTGTTAATTTTACACGCAGGTAATTATCGGTCATTGGAATTACCAAAATGGACCGAAATAGAGATGATTTACCGAAATGGACCGAAATGGAGATACGATTTACCGAAATAGACCGAAATGGAGATACATTTACTGAAATGGACCGTTATGGAGTGCATTGTGAATAGTTTTACGTTAATATATGTATATTAACATAAAATAAACAGATGATCTATTTATTCATGATAATAAACCATTACAACAACGCAATTTGCATGGACATTTAGTCCCCCTGAACCGGGTGGATGGTGTAAAGAGGCAAACAAAATATTTTTAAAAATATATATTTAGAAGTTCCTGTTAATAAAGAGGTACTGTACTATATTTCCGCAAATGTATTTGGCATGAGGTTCTCCTCAAGTGGATGGGTGCCGCCCTTGTATAGCGGCGTTTCATCGTTATGCAAAATGTATTTACCGAAATTGAGTTTATTTTCGCTTCTCTTTGTACGGTAATAAGCATCGATATTTTTAAAATTAACAATCTAATTCCTAGTATGAAAGATGTATCTGTATTAGATTTGCGGAATTATGAGAAGTATTTAAACAGATTTCCGGTATGAAGTACGCTTAACGTGGCTGGGTTCTATAGATAAAACAAAATCGATTAACCGAAATGGATTTGTATTTTTTGCACTAGTTTGGGGTATTAAACATCGATATTTTTAAAAATTAACAATCTGAAATACTAATGTCTGGGAATAAAGATGTTCTTAATTAGATTTTCGCAAATGAGTGTGACAACAGATCATCCTAAAGTGGGTGGGTCCTATATAACAAAGAACAAAACCAATTTACAGAAATGGATTTTATTTTGCTAACACTATGGTAATTAACATATTATTTTTTTTAAATAAAGATAAACATCTGAATTCCTAATCTCTGATAATAATAAAATAATAAATCAGAATTTTGACACTCAAAAAAGACCAGAAAATTGGGGGAAATGTAATGATTTCAGCCTCTAATATTTCACTGAAGGTGGGTACCTCGAGAATGGCAGTAAAGAAATTTACTCTCAGTACAACTGTATCCATAAAAATGCAAATTTCAGTCCAAATATCCTAAATCAAAATGTTTTATGATGGAAATATAATATGTTGATGTTTTATGGGGATTTGTTATGATTTGGGTAATTTAAGCCAATCAGAATCTACCTTACAATCTGACTATATGCCCCAAATCAATAGTGGTATGTGACCTTCCAGTTAGTTTGTTAACTCTTATGCCCATTTAGGCCTTGAGATTTAAATAAACTTGTAAATTTGGTGTAAAATTATGTTCGCGTTTTGCTTTGTTTGTTTGCTCGTTTGTTTTTGATCATCAAAACAAAGAACAAGTTTGTTTGTTTGGTGTTTTACGTCTTTTTTAGCACATTTCAGGTTATCTATGACGGTCAACATTTTTCTGGTGGACGCAGACCACCGCATTTTTCCTGGGTAGAATCAGTACTGTATACCTCCGCCGTCCGTAAGAATCGACACTTCCTCACTTACAAGTCGAGCTCCCAGTGGGACTCGAACCAGCACCGACGAGAGTCAAGAAGGTTTCATACGCAGCGTCTTTACCTACTCGACCACGTAACTCGGACATGTTTTATTTAACGACCTAATTTGACCTAAGGTATAACACTGAGACGATCACAGAAAACGTTTGGAAAAATATATTTATAAACTGTGATTATAAAAAAATGTTCCTTACAATAAATAGATGAAATTCAAGTAACTGTAAATCACTGCTGTACTTCAGCGTGAAAGGGACGCATGGCAATCTTGGTTTTAAAAAACTAGCAGCGTCCCGTTAGTTTTTCTACATAAATTTCATTTGTTCGATCATTAATGTTAATTATAAGAATTGTATTAAGCCATTTGGTTTTGCATATTATTATTTTTTTATATTATTGCACCAGTAATATATTAAAACTTATAGTATAATAAGACGAAATAGTGAATACTTAAACTTTGATTTATTTAAATTTAACCAGGGTAAAAGAAAAAATGATATTGGGTATATAAATCGAGACACCCATTTCAAATACTTCATTTACTGATTGACCAGTGTCAGAATAATGTGACTGGGGGATATCATGTCTACTACGGCGTGGTATTCCAGTGTGGCAGCACTATAAAGAAACCATTGAGTTCGCTGCTGCAAGTAGACATATCATCGCATCACACAACAACATACAGATAAAAGTCCAGACATTGTGCCTATAATCGTCGGGTAGGATGCCTGTCGTAGGTAGAGGGACTGTAATCCTTAGAAATACACACACACACAACCACTTCATCTTCACAGCGTGCACGTCGCTGTGTGGGCACTGATGACACTCATGGTGTTTGAATATGGGTCGCCTTGCCAGTATGGGGGCTGCAACTCTATTCGAGTGGAGTTGTGACCGTGTTACTATATGGGGTTATACTCGCTTGGTTTAGGTACTCGGGGTGGTCACTTCTGTGGGGCCTGAGAAAACAATCAATTCAGAATGTAGATCAACTTTCCTTTAATGTATCACGTTGAGGTATAAGGGAGCAAGTGATCTTTAGGTAGCTACATGCCATTTTATGTGATTATTTCTCAGAGCGGTTGTCATGGTGAAGTGGACACTTTGACCAATGAAAATCTGTCCAGACTATTTGCTGACCTGTAACCCTTGCATATATTTAAATACTGACCAGTATATTTCGGCGAAACTAAATTGACTATGATTGATTAGGTCCTTAGACATTTTCAGAGATATGACAAAAAATGCTACCAGGGGATTCGGCAGCTTCATGTATTCAGACAGGTAATGGTCAATTGATTAATGTGTGGTTACCTTGATGTTCTTAAAGTATACATATTTTTCTATTAATATCACTTTCGGCTGACCATTTGATATATAAGCCTGGTGAGAAACTCCGAGATGGCATTGTGGTGTAGTGGTTAGAGTGTCTGCCTTGGGGTTCGAGTCCCCTGACCGCGTCATACCAAAGACTTTAAAAATGGAGTAGTTACTTTAACCCATGCCTGACAAGCAAATAATGGGTAGTACTACGTCTGGTCAACCCGGTGTCAGAATAATGTGTCTGGGTGGGGTATCATGTACTACGGCGTGGTATTCCAGTGTGGCAGCACTATATCTGCTTCAAGTAGACTGTAGATAGATACATAGCACTACACACAATCACTCACGCAATAGTCCAGACATAATGCCGAGTCAACGGGGGATTCTTCCCGGGGGCTCATATGGTAGCGGGACTTTAAACCTTAGAAATCATCATCATCCGAGATGGCCGTTCAGAGTTAAACTATTTGTAAGGAGCACTGAGTCTTATTATTAATTACCGCTGCATATTTGCAAATAAAACCTTAAACATAGATAACTGCAAACAATTAACACAAATCAAATTCTAACGACTATATATATATATATATGTATATATATGTAAATGAAAATGCAATATTAAAGAACTGAAACAGGAAAAGAACATGCACACAATACACTATTAATTATAGCTGGGTAACAGAGTTGTACCAGCATTAAGTTTGCAGTTTAGTAGCGTGAGTGTCATTTGACCGAGAGTGATGATGTCTCCTGCGTCCCGTCACAGTACACATCACCTGATGGCTACACTGAACTCGGAAGTTAGAAGTCAGAATTCCGTAGGCCGAAGCTGAGATCAACCCCCCACCCCGCCCCCTAGAACCACAGACACACACACACACACACAAACACACACACATACACAAATACTTCAAGATTGCCGTATGTGCGTTTAACATTAAAGTAACTATCTCGCCAACAACAGCCACATTTTACAATATATGTACATCGTTTCTAAACTTACTGACGATGAAGTATATATGTAATGTACATAGTTTGAGAATCCAAACTCTATAGACACAATATAAACGGCTTTAACCAGCCAGGCTAAATCCCAAAACTCGAGCGGCGAATTAGCAGTTACCAAATCTTAAAATCCCGTGAATAAACGTATACTTTTAATCAGTAAAATTTATATACATTATGTTATGATCTGAACACCTGAATAGAGTTTTGATAAACTGTTTTGTTATGTAATTGTGTCGTTATTTGGCGGGTTAGTTTCTTTAAATATTTCTAAAAAAAATCGCATTTGTAGTGGTAATACAAGTACAACTTGATGGAAACGTAATTCTAGTTGGCATATTTTAGAATCAGGAATCTAACATGGTTTATTAAGATACTCAATGTTGTTTGTTTATTGGTGTGGTCTGAAAAAAGCTATATAAACCTATGACGTCAGGTACGTCAACCGTTAAGACGTCATTTTAAAAGCCAGAAAATACGCCAACCATTGGGACGTCATTTTAAACGTCAGATGCAAAACAACAGCGCAATGAAATGCGTTATTTTAAGCGACGCGACGCTACGTTCCAACAACGCATTTAAATAGAATGAAGCTGTATATTATTCTCATTTGATGTTGAGAGATAGGCATAAATTCTAAGTTGTGAGAATTTATTGTATTTTATGCAATCTCTCGACAAAATTTGTTTCATGATAGATAAGAAATAAAATATTTCCAGCGGGTTTATTTTGTGCGAGATCAAAATCTGGTGTTTGGGGGCTTGAAAATTGCGACCCTTGGTATCGATGAACTTTAAGTCCCGCCCATCAGATATTGATCTGGGACAATATAAACCCGCTGTAAATATTTTATTTCTTAAACATCGAAAGCTGCACTAATTCGAACAAAATCCTACGTACACAGTTTATGGAAAACTACGGAGTCCTGTTAGGGCCATGTTACCATCGCATCTTACCATCGACCATCGACCTAGGTAGATGTTCGATGGTAAGATGCGATGGTCGATGGTAAGATGCGATGTTAAGATTCGATGGTAAGATGCGATGGTCGATGGTAAGATGCGATGGTAAGATGCGATGGTCGATGGTAAGATTCGATGGCCGATGGTAAGATGCGATGGATCATCGACCATCGCATCTTACCATCGACCATCGACCATCGACTTATCAATTTTCATGCTGATCAAGATCTCACGATTACCGTAGAAACATTGTCTAGGTCGATGGTCGATGGTAAGATGCGATGGTAAGATGCGATGGTCGATGGTAAGATGCGATAGTCGATGGTCCATCGCATCTTACCATCGACCATCGCATCTTACCATCGACCATCACATCTTACCATGATAAAATGGCCCTAACAGGACACCGTAGAAAACACATTGAATTTACAAACTTTGTAATGTGTTCATGCAATCATTGAACTCGTTATTTCGCAGTTCAACCGTATCTCTAACCAAGCGTGAAATACATGATACAATGAGAATAGTATTGACATATTCTAACGAATTAAACGATTCGAAGTGAAAATCTACATAGCTAAATTGAATTTTGTACATATACCGGTAATAGTCCGAACCCCTTGGGCCCACTCACCGTATCAACAATCCAAAAGCGTAGCAAAGGAGGTAGTTTCATTTATGGTCTGTTAAATACAAAACAAGTTACCACCAGTAATGATTTTATTCTTTATCAGTAGAATTAAACATTGAAAGAATAAACACAGTAGGATTCTCTAAAAGGCTTAACATTAATACCCATCTTCACACAATACGTCCCTGTGTGAGTGATTCAATATAAAAACGAGCATGCACGGAGAAGCGGGGCAGTCAGTCAGTTATTACATAGTCAGTCAGTTGTTACATAGTCAGTAGTTGCTAGAGATAGATGGAGAGGAGTTACTAGATTGTGTAATATAGGTGATGTAATATTCACTTGCAGAGCGCGTAGTATTTCGAATAACGGTTATGTTCTAGTTATAATTTAGTATGGTGGCATACTTCTCCGCCATCAGTAAGTAGCTAACTTGCCTAAAAGCATGTTAATGCTCGGTACTGCCATCAACTTGTCAGTTACTGACTTGTAAAACAATACAATAGCTGCAAGTTAGTTACTGGGCTAAATATAGAAATTTACGTCATACCGGTTGTTGTGAAAATGGCGGGGCAAGAACGAAACACTACGTATCCAGAGAAAAAGACATTTGACATCTCTTCATGATTGTCTTTAATAATTCATGTTTACACAATGGATCGCCCCAACTCCCTTCAGCTCCATCGCATTCTTTATTCACGATTTAATCTATAAACATGATTTTTTTTATATAAATCTAGCTCACTCGGGAGTCCCTCAGCATGGTGTGAAAATGGCGGGGAATACTGAAATGGACGCGTCTGTAACAGAAACGCGATAGTTGACAGTTTTGATGTCGACATTAGTGACTGACAAGGGGCTGGAGGTACCGAGCATGACTAGGCTTTGAGGCAAGTTAGCCACTTACTGATGTCGACATGATTATACAAATACGTGGCTTATGTCAACATCCGAGAAGTTATGGCGACATAATATACGTGGTGTCGAAATCAGAAGTTCATTAAGTCGACTTAATTATGTAGCTAAATGGCTAACTGGCTGGCAGAAGTATGCCACCATAATGTAGTAAAAGACGATACAACTAAGAACAAACGGTTTAAACAATTATAGACAAACGGTTTGAACATTTTCCGGTAAAAATAACGGACCACTGTTCTTGTCAAAAGACAAGGCGTGGTTAACATTATAGATATACGCATAGGTAAAAAGTGTGTGTTTGGTAAATATCTATGAACTTTCCTAGACAAAATCAGAGAAAATGAGGCCGGACAAAATTAACTACATATGCACTCGTTTTGTTACACACGCACACAGTGCCTATCCTTATGGGCCTGGTATTATGTTATATATATATATATCTAGAAAAGTAGTCTATAACTAATAGATAGGTTTGACGTTTAAATTAAAACAAATCGGAGCCTATTTTTTTAAATGGATATTGCATTTTGACAACTCTCAGCCAAGCATATTCTTTTTCTTACTTCTTTACATTTTAAAATCCCTTGAGCAGCTTGTCTGAAATTCATGTTTATTTAATCATTTTTTGTTCGTGCTCATTAAAGGTCTTAATCATGACCCCTGCATTGTTTCAGGTGCCATCTCGCTCAAATCACTAGAGAATTGGCAAAAAAACAATAAGAGTGGCTCCAGCGTAAATGAAGTGTCTACAATAGAATTTGCAGCAACTCTGCAGTTCTGCAGGTGAGAAGGTTCTTGGCCCATTCTCCATATTTTATCTTGATATACATGGAGGATGAGCCTGGCATGTTCATTCATGTTAGGCATCATATAACCTTTCATGTGTTGGTGCGCCTTAAAACCCCAATTCAATTCAATTCAATTGTTGCAAGGAATGTGTAATAACAAGGCGTGACCTTTTAAAAGTAGGACATTTTGTATAGTTTGTTTCATCCGCTCATCCCAATATAACTGCATTTTATTTTCTATGGACCAACTCAACCTTCTTGGCGTAATGAAAGAATGCTTGAACACATTTCATCCTTTTATACTTTGGTTTCATGCGCTCTAACCTTGATTTCGATGGTGTCATTGTGCCATTAACAGCGTCTGCATATGCCTGTGATGCTATCTGAAAATCTTCAGCAGTTGTAGTTTGCGATTGCAGTGTGGCTCGGGAAAATGCATCTGCGGTAAACAAGTCTTTTCCTCTTTGTCACAGAGTCCTGCTGCTGACCTGAACCGCTCAAAGCGTTGGAACCATTATTCCCACTTCTTTGGTATGCTTCCTAGTCAGCGGAAGGTTTTCGCTTCGAAACGTTTAATTCGTTAGAATATTATATAGTAATGCATGACCGATGCAAAGGGGAGTAATATTTGTTTGCGCGAAATTGAACTGTTCTGAATGAAAAAAAATGAAACGTACATAATTCCGTTTTAAACCAATACATGCATTCACTTTTATCACATTGTGATACATATATACTTGCCTATAACTTTATCGTTTTTGAATATACGATAGGACATAGACCTAGCTAGTCATATCAGTCAGGATTTAGTTGCCGGTTTTAAAGTGTGAACAAAATTCATATCACAGAAAACAACGTAAATAGCCGATTTGTTTTCTATATTTATTTTTCATGCTTACCGACAATATGGATACACATTCATAAAAATTTATGAATCTACATGTGTCTTGTTTACAGGCTATATAGGGACACATATTAGAAAAGTATCTTCTACATGAAATTCGACTTCAACTAAATAAAAGCAGCACCTTTAAATTTGATTTAACTTGTCCAGATATAGAAGCTAATACAACCGAAGATATATTAAATTAATTTAAAATCTGTTAAGTTCTGAGACTGTCGAGCCTCGTGTCAGTTATTCGAAATGATTTTAATTAGGCATTTGCTAACTCGTTCCCTTTTCAGTATTTATTGTTATTACTGCATACATTAATGTGATCTCTCATAGAGTTTGTTTGTTTGTAGGGTGTTTTACGTCATTTTCAACACATGTAGGGTTTTATATGACGGTCGATTGTTTTGTGGTGGAGGCCGAGCACCCACATTTTCTGGGTAGAACCAGTACTGTACACCTCCCGCCATCATTTACAAAAGAGCATGATAATGGACCTTTGGAAACGGCCGAGCACGACACATACGAAATATTGCAGTCTCGGTTTGATTGGGACTGTTCATGAGCGGTAGTGAAATATGCTAGCTACCGCTCACGCCCTCTAGCCCCGGGTTGAGCAGAACTCAATATTTATAAAAAATCAACAGTACAGCATTTTAACCATCCCGAAGATGGCAAGCATATGGCGGTGGATATAGAAATATTTGTATCTTTATTTCATCCCTTACATCATGTATATCCAGCGGCATATGGTCCCAGAATCTAATAAAATTGTATGCCCCGAAGAGCGAAATAAACAAAAGGAATTTAGTTGGGAGCAGCGGTTATGAAGCCCGCGTATCACAAGACTAAATTAAAAAGCAGACAACATATCCTATGAGTGGTTAAACAATACCCAGAGCCTTTTATCGGCCGGAGTAGTGGAACCACCGAATCGAAAAGTAAGTAAGAAAACAAAAGAAATTGAAAATGTACCACCGACCACTAAATATAAGTATCGGGCTCAGCGATCTTCAAGCTCACAGTGAGATCTCAGCGATCTCCAAGCTCACAGTGAGATTCAAAGCCGCAGCGGTGAGGGGCGAGAAGGTTTATAACGCAACGTCGTCAACCCTTCGGCCACGAATACATGGCGCCATCTATCATAGAGGGAAACTAGGAAAGTAGGAATTCATAGGATAATCGTATATGCTCAAAGTAAACTAAGCATACGACCTGAATTTAGATTCACATCGAAAAACTTAGATTTGATTTTTATATATCATGTTCAGTCGAAATTAACTAAGGTTTAGGCCTGCAAATACATTTATATCAAAAACTTAGATTTGATTTTTATATATCATGTTCAGTCGAAATTGACTAAGGTTTAGGCCTGCAAATACATTTATATCAAAAACTTAGATTTGATTTTTATATATCATGTTCAGTCGAAATTGACTAAGGTTTAGGCCTGCAAATACATTTATATCAAAAACTTAGATTTGATTTTTATATATCATGTTCAGTCGAAATTGACTAAGGTTTAGGCCTGCAAATACATTTATATCAAAAACTTAGATCTGATTTTGAAACATACTTTTCAGTTTAAAGGGACTAAGATGCAGGCCCAGAGTATAGATTCACGTCGAACATTTAGATTTTGACATAGAGTGTTGGTACGTGTTCATTGACTCGTATGTGACTTTTATAGACACGTAGGGAAAACATTTCGAAGATTATTTTTTTACGGCGTAATTGCGGCCCTTTCAAAAATGCCATAGGACTTCATATGACTTCATGCCATATGGCAGGGAAGGATCAATATTCTAAAGAAAAAAATAGATATCCATTAAATTTATAAACTATTACAAATAAACTTGAATGCACAGGTTGTGATGCTCTCAGATGCATAGGCAATTTAATACAATAATGCATAGAAAACGCGAGAGATACCATATAAAAGGACACCTTAAAAAAAGTAACCCGCCAAATAACGGTAAAATTACACCACAAACCGTATAACAAAAGTCTATCCAGGTGTTCAGGTCATATAATAATGTATATGTGTCGATTAAAAGCATATAATTTTTCACGGGTTCTTAAAATACACGAGATTGAATGTGCGTAAAATGAACTAAGAGTTAATAACTCAACTCTCCAGTTTTAGGGTTTGGCCCGGCTGGTTAAAGCCGTTTATATTCATAATTGTGTCTACAGAGTTTAGTTTCTCAAAATATGTAAGTTATATATATACTTCGCCGTCAATATTTTTAGAAACGGTGTACATATGTTGTAAAATGTTGCTGTTGTTGGGGGGATAGCTACTTTAACATGTTTTTTTTTTAAATAAAAGAACAATTAATTAACTTAACGGATTTATCCTAGTACGTAAAACCTTATAAAAAAATCTCATTAATATGTTTCTGCCAGTATTATTTTGTTATTGAGACCTGGGCAATCTAGGCAATATCAACCTCGTATACCTTATAACTTCGTATACCTTATAACTGCTGAATTGGATGTCGTTCGTATCCGATACAGGCGACTGTCGCAATTATATCAAAACGTATAAGTATTCAGAGTTTTTAATTATTTTGGATACAAACATCCTCCAAAATGACATTGTTCTTAATCATGCCATTTTCAATCATGCCATTTTCTGGTACTAACATCAGGAAAATATGTTTATTTGTTGATCGTAATACCAGTTCCAAGGTCTCAATGGCCTTCCATAAACACAAACCTGAAATGGATATTGAGAAACGTATTGCTACATGAATTGAAATTAATTGGATTTTATAGTCGCACCAACAGCTTAGGTCATATGGCGACTTTCCAGCTTCCACTAGTGGAGGAAGACCCCAGGTGCCCCTCCGGACAATTTTCGTGCACGGGCGGGCACCTGGGTAGAACCACCGACGTTCCGCAAGCCAGCTGGATAGCTTCCTCGCATAAAGATTCCTAGGCCCCTGAGGGATCGAACCTACATCGGTGAGGGGCAAGTGATTGCAAGTCAGAGACTAACCACTCGGCCACGGACGCCCCTATTGCTACATGAAGATAAACATGTCTGATTTAAAACTCAGCAAGAAGATAGGTGTTTGGTTACTTATAAGTAAAGCATTTTAGCAAGTTTACAAACACTGGTACAAATGGCAGCAGTTGCTCAGCCTTCACTCATTCATATCCAGTAGCCTACTTTCCCATTGGTTTGTTTGTTTGGTGTTTTACGTCTTTTTTAACACATGTAAGATTATATATGACGGTCGATTTTTTGTGGTGGAGGCCGACCACCCACCTTTCCTGGGTAGAACCAGTACTGTACACCTCCCGCCATCCGTAAGAATCGACACTTCCTCACTTACAAGTCGAGCTCCCAGTGGGATTCGAACCGCAGCGGTGAGAGGCGAAGGTTTACAACGCAACGTCGTTAACCATTCGGCCACGACAAAATTAACCATATCTTAAACTGTCAAAAGCATGATGGGATTCATGAAGATATTAAAGGGACACACGGCAATCTTGAAGTGTTTGAAATGGGTGTCTCGATTTATATATCCAGTATCATTTTTACTTTTACCCTGGTGACATTTAAATAAATCAAATTTTAAGTATTCACTATTTCGTCTTATTATACTATAAGTTTTGATATATTATTGGTGCAATAATATCAAAAGTTAATAATATGCAAACACAAATGGCGTAATACTATTCTTCTAATTAACATTAATGATTGAACAAATGCAATTTATGTAGAAAAACTAACGGGACGCCGCCAGTTTTTAAAAAATCAAGATTGCCATGTGTCCCTTTAATTGCATGTCCAGAATATAGTTACAGCCTAAAAAAATACCAGGAAACTTCACTAATAATGTTTTAAGAAAAAATGATTACCACTCTTTTATATAGAACTATTTTCGACTACACCAGTCGAGCACATCCCGTTCATTCGGAGTAACTAAATCAGTTCAACACTATTTGATCGTATAGTTTTGACATACAAAGAAAGCAACAACTTTAAACGTCTAGTGTATGTAGAAATCAGAATCAAAATAATCTTATTTAAATTAATATATAAGGAAAACAGATTTTTGTGTTTTTATTTGTTTAAATTGTTATTCCGAATTTCATTGTTACATAATTTATGTCACGAGTTTGTTTTCACATTTAGGAACAACGTATCGTTTAACATGCAGATAGCACATTTGCCCGGGCGGCTTCTAAATCCGGTGATCCCGGGTTCGAGTTTTACTGGCGCTATGAGATACTTCAATGTGTCCTTATACAAGACACTTCCTCTAGACTCGTGCATCGGATGGGGACGTAAACCGGAGTTTCCCGTGTATTCTTCGAGCAGGATAAAGATCCAAATGAATCTATTCAAAAGTAAGCGTTGGGCAGGGTTGCCGGATGCCTAAGAATCCTTCGTTTATCTTTGGAACGGCTCGATATAACCTAAACACTGCGTTTTTAACGTCTTTTTTCAGCACATGATTAAATAGGCTATGCATGACGGTCGATTTTAGTGGAGGCAGAATACCCACAAGAACCAGTACTGCATACCTCCCGCCATCCGTAAGAATCGGCACTGCCTTAAAGGGAGTACATCAGGCTTTTCATGAGGGTCTAAGTGTCCGACTTAAAATTGACAAATATTAACATTTTCTATTCAACATGGCCAAAACATAATGAATGAGCCTAAAAATGATCCCTGTTTTGCAAAGAAATTGATTCAGCACAGTAATATGTGCTATCCTAGGTGACGCACCATGGTTAATTTCAGCATTTTACGTCTGATTCCGTCCTAGCTATATGGTGTATTCAAAGTTTAGACATTAACAACATGGTTCTAACAGCATATTTTGATTGATATAAGTGTTTTTTCATGAAATGGAACATTTTTATAATTTAAGATGTTTCAAGAAAAATCCTGATGTACCCCCTTTAAACGTGTGTCGATAAACCGTTAAACAACAATTGAATTCCTTTTTAAAATAAACAATATTAAAAGCGACGCCAACGGTTTTATTTTTAAGACGGCTGCTTTTACATTTAAGCGTTGCTACATTAGGCAATTTTGCCATATATACTCGCAGGGTTCTCAATAAGAACCGGCCGCCGGCAGAAATGACTGCTTCAAATACCTATTGGGCCGGTTCAAAATCGTTCAAAAAAAAATAAAAAATGAGGCGGTGACATAGATAGATGGATATTATGTGTTTTTGAACTTTGTAGAGATAATGGAAAGTATTTGTTGTTGAATTGTGTAGTTATGTGGATATGTGGTGTTCAGAATAAAATTTTCAAATGGATATGTGTTGTTGAAGTTTGGTAAATAAACATAATTGTCAACATACTGCACTACCTCTGTACTGTATCTGCATATAGAGGAATATTGCTTATAAAATTGCACTTTAAAGGCATTCAAAATAGCCCAAAATGCAGAAAATGACGCGCTCAATTTCAAAATTTTCCGGAGGAGGACCCCCGCACCCCTCACCTAAGCCTGTTACTTTTTCAAAAAGGCCTGTTCAACCAAAGGTTATTGAGAACCCTGTACTCGGTAAAAGTTAAGGACCAGTGTATATAAAGTAATATAAAAATAAAACTAGTGGACAGAATTTAAATATCTTTTTTTAGTAACCAAGGTCTACCCTACTCGGTTAATTTGGTACCAGAAACATTAAATTCCAAACAAGATTTGATTTTTAAAAAAATATCGCGAACACACAAAGGGTCTGTAAATAATGTTGCAAAGTTCATTAAAAGTAACAGTTACGGACACATCCGAGTAACCAATAAAAAGATTATTATTTTTTCGCAAACTTTCATTGTAAACGATAATTATTGTTGATTGTTTATCTATTGTGAATTATCAATTGAGATAATAAGGGTTATGGTCGAATGTCAAGGTTCAGCGATCATTGTACGGGTTCGAACACTGCCATGGTCCAAAACTTTTTTTACATAGTATATAATAAACATAGGGCCTATAAATGTATTATCATCTGAGAATTTTCTTTTATTATTATTATTTTTTGAATAGGGCCACTGCAGATCCCTTTGGAGGGGTAGGTAGTGGGGTAGAATCTCCCCAAATTCATGTTCATTTTATCATTTTTTGTTCATCTTCATCATGATCCCTGCATTGTTTCAGGTTCCATCTCGCTCACATCAATAGAGCAGTGGTAGAAAAACGTGGCTCCAGCGTAAATGGAGTTTCAACGATAGAATTTGCAGCAACTCTACAGTTCAGGGTGAGAATTTTCCATATTTTATCTCGATGTACATGGAGGATGAGCCTGGCATGTTCATGCCTGTTAGGCGCCATATAACCTTTCATGTGTTAGTGCGCCTTAAAACCCAATTCAATTCGTACGATTTTTATATAAAAGGAGCCACATGTAATTCATATTCAACGTCTTATACGACATTTATAATTCGAGTTTCATTTTTTAAACACACGCATTTTCATATAATTTTCATGACGAAAAAAATATTTGTGAACTTGTATGTAATACTCATACGAAATTTACATGCTTTTTATATACAGAATTGTTATATAAGAATCCTAATAATACTGCTTCTTTTATGTAAAGGTATCATATGAGATTTATATAATAATCATAAGATGCTCAGGCGACGTAAATTTGGTAGCCCGGAGCATGTCATTTAAACAAACATATCTACACATTTGTTAGATAAAATGTCGTGGAAAAACTCAATTGTCAATAGTACAAACTTTCTTTACACTTTGGACTATAGCATTAAAATATAATGATAACGTCAATCCTTTGAATTGATCAAAGAAAATGCCGATTTTGCAATATGAATTTTATTGAAAACGAATACCACTTTTAACTTGTTTGTCCAATTTATAGAGAATTAAGACATAAATATCTTAAACCTTATTATTGCCGATGGCCAAATTTGAACAAGTTTGATTCGCTTATGACATTAAAGTCAAAATGTACAGTTGTAAACTTAGCGAAATTTATATTCTATGCTGTCAAATTAAGAAATAGCACATATTTTTATTAAAGCAAATTTCCTGATGTTAAGTTCTTATTTTTCATTATAGCGATTTTGAAATAATGTGCTTCTCAGTAAATCTGATATGATGTAATTGTATGTTTATTTGTTTAAAATGGATAAGTGTTCATGTTCTCACTATCTTCATACTTTCATGTAATTGTGTAGGCTATAAACATGTGTTGTATGTTTAATTGCTGAATAAAGACATTGTATGTTGTATTGTATTGTTTAAGAAACTATTTCCCAACGCTAATTGATCACTGAAAAAAAGCATTTAAAGCTTGCTTATTTACTGCTAACATGCTACATGACCAATTATCCCAGGTATATAAACTGAGGCCTGAGTAAATATAGATATAAAAATCGAACATTCAAGGACGAGAGTCAAACCTAACCCTGAGTAAAGTTTTCTCTTCGAACAGTATTGACATATTGAACACTATCTAGAGTATAGCATTATGTTTTAATTCGCTCTGTTCAAACAAACATAAAACATTAATGATCTATTCTCCAAAATAATTTTAATACCAATAAATGTTACATTCTAAAAGAATAACAAACAATAGAAGGGTGTTAATTCGCACAGGCAAACATTTATTCGATTTATTAACAACATAATTCAATGGCGATGATTCCGATTCCTGCTCCTTGAATATTGGAGATCCTGTCCAATGTACCTTATAACATATGAATTGAACACAGAGCTATAAAGCTCTCACTAAGAGCTAGAAGTTGAAACACTGCGCGTTTAAACACTGTAGCTCCTGTTTTCACTGTTTATTGTTCGGAACTCATCCTTCTTAGAACGGTACTACAAAAGAACTAAAAATAACAATTGTTAATAACAATTCTTTGAATAATGTCTCACTGTACTATATCGCACTGTTATTACATAATTCATCATGATACATATGGTGTTACTCGAAATATATTTTTCCGCTGTACTTCAACCATATTTAACCCGTCGGTGCCGTTAAGCATTGTCTTTGGTAATACTACGATTATTGTAACTTTATATTAAAGTTCTTAATGACGTAGATGGATGGGTGGGTGGGAAAAGCGACTTTACTGTTTGCCTGTCGGATTCGAATGACAGAAAAGATTTTCTGCTAAGTACACGTCAGCGTATACTCGCTTTGCACGTGCAAACGAGTATATAGCGCCCTCTAGAAACCGGTTGAAACCTGTATGAACAGGTTCATTGTAACTCGTCGAACTTTAAATTATTAAAGAGACACTTTCATAAATCATTGTATATAATACTTCAAACTTTTCTTTTATGTAATCGGAGGGCCTCGTCAACTGAAACAAAGTTGAATTTAAGCATTTCCTCGTGCAATTGAAGGCCTAATGGTGATTTACAGTTAACTATACAAATTCTGTCATAACCTCCCCCCCACACCTCTACCCCCGCACCCCCACTCCCTCACCCTCCTCCACATCTCTAAACACAATAGGCTGAAAAAGGGCACTTAAAACAAATATAATCCAAGCCTTTGTTTTGCCAAACCATAATTTGGCAAGAATTTCACGTTGTGATACACTTGCTTCCGCCCGGTATCGTCAATTCATTTTCTTTTTTATAAATATATCGAATCAATTTGCATGAATGTGCATGAAATATGTATGGTTTTAAGAAAATGACACTGTAAATACCGTTAGGTCTAATTACACTAAATCAGCCGGATGTGCTCGCCTGGTAGTTCTGTATTAAAGTAGTTCTGTATTAAAGAGTGCTAATAGTTTTTTCTTTTAACTTTTTTTTAGTGCAGTTTCCAGTTATTTTTTTACTTTAACTGTATTCTGGACATGTTGTTGATATTTGAAAATGGAGCTCATCAAGTTTTGACAGTTTTTGATATAAACTTTCAGATAGTGAAAGTAGAAAATTACAAGGGGTAAGATAGCTTTGACCGTTGACCCGGTGTTAGTATACAGCTGAAGAAATTTTTCGTAGAAGATATTCAGCCCCCTATTTCCTTGCTGATGTTACAGACATGTTTATTTGCATGATAAAGTAAATTCCCAGAAATCTAAAACGTTTTGAGTTTTTAACAGGTTGTCAACATTCTAACTTGACTATGGAAGGGGCATGGTGACACATTTACGCTATTATAACAGGTTGTCAACATTTTAACTTTACTATGGAAGGGGCATGGAGACTCATTTACGCTATTATAACAGGTTGTCAATATTCTAACTTTACTATGGAAGGGGCATGGAGACACATTTACGCTATTATAACAGGTTGTCAATATTCTAACTTTACTATGGAAGGGGCATGGAGACTCATTTACGCTATTATAACAGGTTGTCAATATTCTAAATTTACTATGGAAGGGGCATGGAGACTCATTTACGCTATTATAACAGGTTGTCAACATTCTAACTTTACTTTGGAAGGGGCATGGAGACTCATTTACGCTATTATAACAGGTTGTCAATATTCTAACTTTACTATGGAAGGGGCATGGAGACTCATTTACGCTATTATAACCGGTTGTCAATATTCTAACATTACTATGAAAGGGGCATGGAGACACATTTACGCTATTATAACAGGTTGTCAATATTCTAAATTTACTATGGAAGGGGCATGGAGACTCATTTACGCTATTATAACAGGTTGTCAATATTCTAAATTTACTATGGAAGGGGCATGGAGACTCATTTACGCTATTATAACAGGTTGTCAACATTCTAACTTTACTATGGAAGGGGCAAGGAGACTCATTTACGCTATTATAACAGGTTGTCAATATTCTAACTTTACTATGGAAGGGGCATGGAGACTCATTTACGCTATTATAACCGGTTGTCAATATTCTAACTTTACTATGAAAGGGGCATGGAGATACATTTACGCTATTATAACAGGTTGTCAATATTCTAAATTTACTATGGAAGGGGCATGGAGACTCATTTACGCTATTATAACAGGTGGTCAATATTCTAACTTTACTATGGAAGGGGCATGGAGACTCATTTACGCTATTATAACAGGTTGTCAATATTCTAACTTTACTATGGAAGGGGCATGGAGACTCATTTACGCTATTATAACCGCTTGTCTATATTCTAACTTTACTATCAAAGGGGCATGGAGACACATTTACGCTATTATAACAGGTTGTCAATATTCTAAATTTACTATGGAAGGGGCATGGAGACTCATTTACGCTATTATAACAGGGGGTCAATATTCTATCTTTACTATGGAAGGGGCATGGAGACTCATTTACGCTATTATAACAGGTTGTCAATATTCTAAATTTACTATGGAAGGGGCATGGAGACTCATTTACGCTATTATAACAGGTGGTCAATATTCTATCTTTACTATGGAAGGGGCATGGAGACTCATTTACGCTATTATAACCGCTTGTCTATATTCTAACTTTACTATGGAAGGGGCATGGAGACTCATGTACGCTATTATAACAGGTTATCAACATTCTAACTTTACTATGGAAGGGCATGGAGACTCATTTACGCTATTATAAGAGGTCGTCAATATTCTAACTTTACTATGGAAGGGGCATGGAAACTCATTTACGCTATTATAACTGGTTGTCAATATTCTATCTTTACTATGGAAGGGGCATGGAGACTCATTTACGCTATTATAACAGGTTGTCAATATTCTAACTTTACTATGGAAGGGGCATGGAGACTCATTTACGCTATTATAACAGGTTATCAACATTCTAACTTTACTATGGAAGGGGCATGGATACTCATTTACGCTATTATAACAGGTTGTCAATATTCTAACTTTACTATGGAAGGGGCATGGAGACTCATTTACGCTATTATAACAGGTTGCCAATATTATAACTTTACTATGAAAGGGGCATGGAGACTCATTTACGCTATTATAATAAATTGTCAATATTCTATTTTTACTATGGAAGGGGTAGGGAGGTTCATTTACGCTTTTATAATAGGTTGTCATTATTCTAACTTTACTATGGAAGGGGCATGAACACTCATTTACGCTATTATAACAGGTTGTCAATATTCTATCGTTACTATGGAAGGGCCATGGAGACTCATTTACGCTATTATAACAGACGGTCAATATTATAACTTTACTATGGAATGGGCATGGAGACTCATTTACGCAATTATAACAGGTTGTCAATATTCTATCTTTATTATGGAAGGGCCATGGAGACTCATTTACGCTATTATAACAGACGGTCAATATTATAACTTTACTATGGAATGGGCATGGAGACTCATTTACGCTGTTATAACAGGTTGTCAATATTATAACTTCACTATGGAAGGGGCATGGAGACTCATTTACGCTATTATAACAGGTTTTCAATATTCTAACTTTACTAATGGAAGGGGCATGGAGACTCATTTACGCTATTAAAACCGGTTGTCAATATTCCAACTTTACTATGGAAGGGGCATGGAGACTCATTTACGGTATTATAACAGGTTGTCAATATTCTGATTTTACTATGGCATGGAGACACATTTACGCTATTATAACAGGTTGTCAATATTCTAACTTTAATATAGAAGGGGCATGGAGACTCATTTACGCTATTATAACAGGTTATCAACATTCTAACTTTACTATGGAAGGGCATGGAGACTCATTTACGCTATTATAAGAGGTCGTCAATATTCTAACTTTACTATGGAAGGGGCATGTAGACTCATTTACGCTATTATAACAGGTTGTCAATATTCTATCTTTACTATGGAAGGGGCATGGAGACTCATTTACGCTATTATAACAGGTTGTCAATATTCTAACTTTACTATGGAAGGGGCATGGAGACTCATTTACGCTATTATAACAGGTTATCAACATTCTAACTTTACTATGGAAGGGGCATGGAGACTCATTTACGCTATTATAACAGGTTGTCAATATTCTAACTTTACTATGGAAGGGGCATGGAGACTCATTTACGCTATTATAACAGGTTGCCAATATTATAACTTTACTATGAAAGGGGCATGGAGACTCATTTATGCTATTATAATAAAGTGTCAATATTCTATTTTTACTATGGAAGGGGTATGGAGGTTCATTTACGCTTTTATAATAGGTTGTCATTATTCTAACTTTACTATGGAAGGGGCATTAACACTCATTTACCCTATTATAACAGGTTGTCAATATTCTATCTTTACTATGGAAGGGCCATGGAGACTCATTTACGCTATTATAACAGACGGTCAATATTATAACTTTACTATGGAATGGGCATGGAGACTCATTTACGCAATTATAACAGGTTGTCAATATTCTATCTTTACTATGGAAGGGCCATGGAGACTCATTTACGCTATTATAACAGACGGTCAATATTATAACTTTACTATAGAATGGGCATGGAGACTCATTTACGCTGTTATAACAGGTTGTCAATATTATAACTTCACTATGGAAGGGGCATGGAGACTCATTTACGCTATTATAACAGGTTTTCAATATTCTAACTTTACTAATGGAAGGGGCATGGAGACTCATTTACGCTATTAAAACCGGTTGTCAATATTCCAACTTTACTATGGAAGGGGCATGGAGACTCATTTACGGTATTATAACAGGTTGTCAATATTCTGATTTTACTATGGAATGGAGTCACATTTACGCTATTATAACAGGTTGTCAATATTCTAACTTTAATATAGAAGGGGCATGGAGACTCATTTACGCTATTATAACAGGTTATCAACATTCTAACTTTACTATGGAAGGGCATGGAGACTCATTTACGCTATTATAAGAGGTCGTCAATATTCTAACTTTACTATGGAAGGGGCATGGAGACTCATTTACGCTATTATAACAGGTTGTCAATATTCTATCTTTACTATGGAAGGGGCATGGAGACTCATTTACGCTATTATAACAGGTTGTCAATATTCTAACTTTACTATGGAAGGGGCATGGAGACTCATTTACGCTATTATAACAGGTTATCAACATTCTAACTTTACTATGGAAGGGGCATGGAGACTCATTTACGCTATTATAACAGGTTGTCAATATTCTAACTTTACTATGGAAGGGGCATGGAGACTCATTTACGCTATTATAACAGGTTGCCAATATTATAACTTTACTATGAAAGGGGCATGGAGACTCATTTACGCTATTATAATAAATTGTCAATATTCTATTTTTACTATGGAAGGGGTATGGAGGTTCATTTACGCTTTTATAATAGGTTGTCATTATTCTAACTTTACTATGGAAGGGGCATGAACACTCATTTACCCTATTATAACAGGTTGTCAATATTCTATCTTTACTATGGAAGGGCCATGGAGACTCATTTACGCTATTATAACAGACGGTCAATATTATAACTTTACTATGGAATGGGCATGGAGACTCATTTACGCAATTATAACAGGTTGTCAATATTCTATCTTTACTATGGAAGGGCCATGGATACTCATTTACGCTATTATAACAGACGGTCAATATTATAACTTTACTATGGAATGGGCATGGAGACTCATTTACGCTGTTATAACAGGTTGTCAATATTATAACTTCACTATGGAAGGGGCATGGAGACTCATTTACGCTATTATAACAGGTTTTCAATATTCTAACTTTACTAATGGAAGGGGCATGGAGACTCATTTACGCTATTAAAACCGGTTGTCAATATTCCAACTTTACTATGGAAGGGGCATGGAGACTCATTTACGCTATTATAACAGATTGTCAATATTCTGATTTTACTATGGCATGGAGACACATTTACGCTATTATAACAGGTTGTCAATATTCTAACTTTAATATAGAAGGGGCATGGAGACTCATTTACGCTAATATAACAGGTTGTCAATATTCTAACTTTACTATGGAAGGGGCATTGAGACTCATTTACCCTATTATAACAGGTTGTCAATATTATATCTTTACTATGGAAGGGCCATGGAGACTCATTTACGCTATTATAACAGACGGTCAATATTATAACTTTACTATGGAATGGGCATGGAGACTCATTTACGCAATTATAACAGGTTGTCAATATTCTATCTTTACTATGGAAGGGCCATGGAGACTCATTTACGCTATTATAACAGACGGTCAATATTATAACTTTACTATGGAATGGGCATGGAGACTCATTTACGCTGTTATAACAGGCTGTCAATATTATAACTTCACTATGGAAGGGGCATGGAGACTCATTTACGCTATTATAACAGGTTTTCAATATTCTAACTTTACTAATGGAAGGGGCATGGAGACTCATTTACGCTATTAAAACCGGTTGTCAATATTCCAACTTTACTATGGAAGGGGCATGGAGACCCATTTACGGTATTATAACAGGTTGTCAATATTCTGATTTTACTATGGCATGGAGACACATTTACGCTATTATAACAGGTTGTCAATATTCTAACTTTAATATAGAAGGGGCATGGAGACTCATTTACGCTATTATAACAGGTTATCAACATTCTAACTTTACTATGGAAGGGCATGGAGACTCATTTACGCTATTATAAGAGGTCGTCAATATTCTAACTTTACTATGGAAGGGGCATGGAGACTCATTTACGCTATTATAACAGGTTGTCAATATTCTATCTTTACTATGGAAGGGGCATGGAGACTCATTTACGCTATTATAACAGGTTGTCAATATTCTAACTTTACTATGGAAGGGGCATGGAGACTCATTTACGATATTATAACAGGTTATCAACATTCTAACTTTACTATGGAAGGGGCATGGAGACTCATTTACGCTATTATAACAGGTTGTCAATATTCTAACTTTACTATGGAAGGGGCATGGAGACTCATTTACGCTATTATAACAGGTTGCCAATATTATAACTTTACTATGAAAGGGGCATGGAGACTCATTTACGCTATTATAATAAATTGTCAATATTCTATTTTTACTATGGAAGGGGTATGGAGGTTCATTTACGCTTTTATAATAGGTTGTCATTATTCTAACTTTACTATGGAAGGGGCATGAACACTCATTTACCCTATTATAACAGGTTGTCAATATTCTATCTTTACTATGGAAGGGCCATGGAGACTCATTTACGCTATTATAACAGACGGTCAATATTATAACTTTACTATGGAATGGGCATGGAGACTCATTTACGCAATTATAACAGGTTGTCAATATTCTATCTTTACTATGGAAGGGCCATGGAGACTCATTTACGCTATTATAACAGACGGTCAATATTATAACTTTACTATGGAATGGGCATGGAGACTCATTTACGCTGATATAACAGGTTGTCAATATTATAACTTCACTATGGAAGGGGCATGGAGACTCATTTACGCTATTATAACAGGTTTTCAATATTGTAACTTTACTAATGGAAGGGGCATGGAGACTCATTTACGCTATTAAAACCGGTTGTCAATATTCCAACTTTACTATGCAAGGGGCATGGAGACTCATTTACGCTATTATAACAGGTTGTCAATATTCTGATTTTACTATGGCATGGAGACACATTTACACTATTATAACAGGTTGTCAATATTCTAACTTTAATATAGAAGGGGCATGGAGACTCATATACGCTATTATAACAGGTTGTCAATATTCTAACTTTAATATGGAAGGGGCATTGAGACTCATTTACCCTATTATAACAGGTTGTCAATATTATATCTTTACTATGGAAGGGGCATGGAGACTCATTTACGCTATTATAACAGGTTGTCAATATGCTATATTTACTATTGAAGGGGCATGGAGACTCATTTACGCTGTTATAACCGGTTGTCAATACACTAACTTTACTATGGAAGGGGCATGGAGACTCATTTACGCTATTATAACCGCTTGTCAATAATCTAACTTTACTATGGAAGGGGCATGGAGACTCATTTACGCTATTATAACAGGTTGTCAATATTATAACTTTACTATGGAATGGGCATGGAGACTCATTTACGCTGTTATAACAGGTTGTCAATATTCTAACTTCAATATGGAAGGGGCATGGAGACTCATTTACGCTATCATAACAGGTTTTCAATATTCTAACTTTACTAATGGAAGGGGCATTGAGACTCATTTACGCTATTATAACAGGTTGTCAATATTCTAACTTTACTATGGAAGTGGCATGTATACTCATTTACGCTATTATAACAGGTTGTCAATATTCTAATTTTACTATGGAAGGGGCATGGAGACACATTTACGCTATTATAACAGGTTGTCAATATTCTAACTTTACTATGGAAGGGGCATGGAGACTCATTTACGCTATTATAACAGATTGTCAATATTGTATTTTTACTACGGAAGGGGAATGGAGACTCATTTACGCTATTAAACGAGGTTGTCAATATTCTAACTTTACTATGGAAGGGGCATTGAGACTCATTTACGTTATTATAACAGCATTTCAATATTCTCACTTTACTATGGAAGGGGCGTGGAGACTCATTTACGCTATTATAACAGGTTGTCAATATTCTAACTTTACTATGGAAAGGGCATGGAGACACATTTACGCTAATATAACAGGTTTTCAACATTCTAACTTAAATATGGAAGGGGCATGGAGACTCATTTACGCTATTATAACAGGCGGTCAATATTCTAACTTTACTATGGAAGGGGCTTTGAGACTCATTTACGCTGTTATAACAGGTTGTCAATATTCTAACTTTACTACGGAAGGGGCATGGACACTCATTTACGCTATTATAACAGGTTGTCAATATTCTAACTTTACTATGGAAGGGGAATGGATACTGATTTACGCTATTATAACAGGTTGTCAATATTCAAACTTTACTATGGAAGGGGCATGGAGACTCATTTACCCTATTATAACAGGTTGTCAATATTCTAACTTTACTATGGAAGGGGCGTGGACACTCATTTACGCTATCATAACCGGTTGTCAATATTCTAACTTTACTATGGAAGGGGAATGGAGACTCATTTACCCTATTATAACAGGTTGTCAACATTCTAACTTTACTATGGAAGGGGCATGGAGACACATTTACGCTATTATAACAGGTTCTCAATATTCTAACTTTACTATGGAAGGGGCATGGAGACTCATTTACGCTATTATAACAGGTTGTCAATATTCTAACTTTACTATGGAATGGGCATGGAGACTCATTTACGCTATTATAACAGATTGTCAATATTATATTTGGACTATGGAAGGGGCATGGAGACTCATATACGCTATTACAACAGGTTGTCAATATTCTAACTTTACCATGGAAGGGGTATGTAGACTCATTTACGCTATTATAACAGGTTCTCAAAATTCTAACTTTACTATGGAAGGGGCATGGAGACTCATTTACCCTATTATAACAGGTTGTCAATATTGTAACTTTACTATGGAACGGGCATGGAGACTCATTTACGCTATTATAACCGGTTGTCAATATTCTAACTTTACTATGGAAGGGGCATGGAGACTCATTTACGGTATTATAACAGGTTGTCAATATTCTAACTTTACTATGGAAGGGGCATGGAGACTCATTTACGCTATTATAACCGGTTGTCAATATTCTAACTTTACTATGGAAGGGGCATGGAGACTCATTTACGCTATTATAACCGGTTGCCAATATTCTAACTTTACTATGGAAGGGCATGGAGACTCATTTACGCTATTATAACAGGTTGTCAATATTCTAACTTTACTATGGAAGGGGCATGGAGACTCATTTACGGTATTATAACAGGTTGTCAATATTCTAACTTTACTATGGAAGGGGCATGGAGACTCATTTACGCTATTATAACCGGTTGTCAATATTCTAACTTTACTATGAAAGGGACATGGAGACACATTTACGCTATTATAACAGGTTGTCAATATTCTAAATTTACTATGGAAGGGGCATGGATACTCATTTACGCTATTATAACCGGTTGTCAATACACTAACTTTACTATGGAAGGGGCATGGAGACTCATTTACGCTATTATAACTGATTGTCAATATTGTATTTTTACTATGGAAGGGGAATGGAGACTCATTTACGCTATTAAACGAGGTTGTCAATATTCTAACTTTACTATGGAAGGGGCATTGAGACTCATTTACGTTATTATAACAGCATTTCAATATTCTAACTTTACTATGGAAGGGGCGTGGAGACTCATTTACGCTATTATAACAGGTTGTCAATATTCTAACTTTACTATGGAAAGGGCATGGAGACACATTTACGCTATTATAACAGGTTTTCAACATTCTAACTTAAATATGAAAGGGGCATGGAGACTCATTTACGCTATTATAACAGGTTGTCAATATTCTAACTTTACTATGGAAGGGCTTTGAGACTCATTTACGCTGTTATAACAGGTTGTCAATATTCTAATATTCTAACTTTACTACGGAAGGGGCATGGACACTCATTTACGCTATTATAACATATTGTCAATATTCTAACTTTACTATGGAAGGGGCATGGATACTCATTTTCGCTATTATAACAGGTTGTCAATATTCTAACTTTACTATGGAAGGGGCATGGAGACACATTTACCCTATTATAACAGGTTGTCAATATTCTAACTTTACTATGGAAGGGGCGTAGACACTCATTTACGCTATTATAACCGGTTGTCAATATTCTAACTTTACTATGGAAGGGGCATGGTGACCCATTTACCCTCTTATAACAGGTTGTTAACATTCTAACTTTACTGAGGAAGGGGCATGGAAACTCATTTTCCGCTATTATAACAGGTTGTCAACATTCTATCTTTACTATGGAAGGGGCATGGAGACTCATTTACGCTATTATAACAGGTTGTCAATATTCTAACTTTACTATGGAATGGGCATGGATACTCATTTACGCTATTATAACAGATTGTCAATATTATATTTGGACTATGGAAGGGGCATGGAGACTCATATACGCTATTACAACAGGTTGTCAATATTCTAACTTTACTATGGAAGGGGCATGGAGACTCATTTACGCTATTATAACAGGTTGTCAATATTGTAACTTTACTATGGAATGGGCATGGAGACTCATTTACGCTATTATAACAGGTTGTCAATATTCAAACTTTACTATGGAAGGGGCATGGAGACTCATTTACGCTATTATAACAGATTCTCAATATTCTAACTTTACTATGGAAGGGGCATGGAGACTCATTTACGCTATTATTACAGGTTGTCAATATTCTAACTTTACTATGAAAGGGGCATGGAGACTCATTTACGGTATTATAACAGGTTGTCAATATTCTAACTTTACTATGGAAGGGGCATGGAGACTCATTTACGCTATTATAACAGGTTGTCAATATTGTAACTTTACTATGGAAGGGGCATGGAGACTCATTTACGCTATTATAACAGGTTGTCAATATTCAAACTTTACTATGGAAGGGGCATGGAGACTCATTTACGCTATTATAACAGGTTGTCAATATTCTAACTTTACTATGAAAGGGGCATGGAGACTGATTTACGGTATTGTAACAGGTTGTCAATATTCTAACTTTACTATGGAAGGGGCATGGAGACTCATTTATGCTATTATAACCGGTTGTCAATATTCTAACTTTACTATGAAAGGTGCATGGAGACACATTTACGATATTATAACATGTTGTCAATATTCTAAATTTAATATGGAAGGGGCATGGAGACTCTTTTACGCTATTATAACAGGTGGTCAATATTCTAACTTTACTATGAAAGGGGCATGGAGACTCATTTACGCTATTATAATAAATTGTCAATATTCTATTTTTACTATGGAAGGGGTAGGGAGATTCATTTACGCTATTATAATAGGTTGTCATTATTCTAACTTTACTATGGAAGGGGCATGAACACTCATTTACGCTATTATAACAGGTTGTCAATATTCTAACTTTACTATGGAAGGGGCATGGAGACTCATTTACGCTATTATAACCGGTTGTCAATATTCTAACTTTACTATGAAAGGGACATGGAGACACATTTACGCTATTATAACAGGTTGTCAATATTCTAAATTTACTATGGAAGGGGCATGGATACTCATTTACGCTATTATAACCGGTTGTCAATACACTAACTTTACTATGGAAGGGGCATGGAGACTCATTTACGCTATTATAACTGATTGTCAATATTGTATTTTTACTATGGAAGGGGAATGGAGACTCATTTACGCTATTAAACGAGGTTGTCAATATTCTAACTTTACTATGGAAGGGGCATTGAGACTCATTTACGTTATTATAACAGCATTTCAATATTCTAACTTTACTATGGAAGGGGCGTGGAGACTCATTTACGCTATTATAACAGGTTGTCAATATTCTAACTTTACTATGGAAAGGGCATGGAGACACATTTACGCTATTATAACAGGTTTTCAACATTCTAACTTAAATATGAAAGGGGCATGGAGACTCATTTACGCTATTATAACAGGTTGTCAATATTCTAACTTTACTATGGAAGGGCTTTGAGACTCATTTACGCTGTTATAACAGGTTGTCAATATTCTAATATTCTAACTTTACTACGGAAGGGGCATGGACACTCATTTACGCTATTATAACATATTGTCAATATTCTAACTTTACTATGGAAGGGGCATGGATACTCATTTACGCTATTATAACAGGTTGTCAATATTCTAACTTTACTATGGAAGGGGCATGGAGACACATTTACCCTATTATAACAGGTTGTCAATATTCTAACTTTACTATGGAAGGGGCGTAGACACTCATTTACGCTATTATAACCGGTTGTCAATATTCTAACTTTACTATGGAAGGGGCATGGTGACCCATTTACCCTCTTATAACAGGTTGTTAACATTCTAACTTTACTGAGGAAGGGGCATGGAAACTCATTTTCCGCTATTATAACAGGTTGTCAACATTCTATCTTTACTATGGAAGGGGCATGGAGACTCATTTACGCTATTATAACAGGTTGTCAATATTCTAACTTTACTATGGAATGGGCATGGATACTCATTTACGCTATTATAACAGATTGTCAATATTATATTTGGACTATGGAAGGGGCATGGAGACTCATATACGCTATTACAACAGGTTGTCAATATTCTAACTTTACTATGGAAGGGGCATGGAGACTCATTTACGCTATTATAACAGGTTGTCAATATTGTAACTTTACTATGGAATGGGCATGGAGACTCATTTACGCTATTATAACAGGTTGTCAATATTCAAACTTTACTATGGAAGGGGCATGGAGACTCATTTACGCTATTATAACAGATTCTCAATATTCTAACTTTACTATGGAAGGGGCATGGAGACTCATTTACGCTATTATAACAGGTTGTCAATATTCTAACTTTACTATGAAAGGGGCATGGAGACTCATTTACGGTATTATAACAGGTTGTCAATATTCTAACTTTACTATGGAAGGGGCATGGAGACTCATTTACGCTATTATAACAGGTTGTCAATATTGTAACTTTACTATGGAAGGGGCATGGAGACTCATTTACGCTATTATAACAGGTTGTCAATATTCAAACTTTACTATGGAAGGGGCATGGAGACTCATTTACGCTATTATAACAGGTTGTCAATATTCTAACTTTACTATGAAAGGGGCATGGAGACTGATTTACGGTATTATAACAGGTTGTCAATATTCTAACTTTACTATGGAAGGGGCATGGAGACTCATTTATGCTATTATAACCGGTTGTCAATATTCTAACTTTACTATGAAAGGTGCATGGAGACACATTTACGATATTATAACATGTTGTCAATATTCTAAATTTAATATGGAAGGGGCATGGAGACTCTTTTACGCTATTATAACAGGTGGTCAATATTCTAACTTTACTATGAAAGGGGCATGGAGACTCATTTACGCTATTATAATAAATTGTCAATATTCTATTTTTACTATGGAAGGGGTAGGGAGATTCATTTACGCTATTATAATAGGTTGTCATTATTCTAACTTTACTATGGAAGGGGCATGAACACTCATTTACGCTATTATAACAGGTTGTCAATATTCTAACTTTACTATGGAAGGGGCATGGAAACTCATTTACGCTATTATAACAGGTTGTCAATATTCTATCTTTACTATGGAAGGGGCATGGAAACTCATTTACGCTATTTTAACAGGTTGTCAATATTCTATCTTTACTATAGAAGGGGCATGGAAACTCATTTACGCTATTATAACAGGTGGTCAATATTATAACTTTACTATGGAATGGGCATGCAGACTCATTTACGCTGTTATAACAGGTTGTCAATATTCTAACTTCACTATGGAAGGGGCATGGAGACTCATTTACGCTATTATAACAGGTTTTCAATATTCTAACTTTACTAATGGAAGGGGCATGGAGACTCATTTACGCTATTATATTAGGTTGTCAATATTCCAACTTTACTATGGAAGGGGCATGGAGACTCATTTACGCTATTATAACAGGTTGTCAATATTCTGATTTTACTATGGCATGGAGACACATTTACGCTATTATAACAGGTTGTCAATAATCTAACTTTAATATAGAAGGGGCATGGAGACTCATTTACGCTATTATAACAGGTTGTCAATATTCTAACTTTACTATGGAAGGGGCATGGAGACTCACTTACGCTATTATAACAGGTTGTCAATATTTTAACTTTACTATGGAAGGGGCAGGGAGACTCATTTACGCTATTATAACAGGTTCTCAATATTCTAACTTTACTATGGAAGGGGCATGGAGACTCATTTACGATATTATAACAGGTTGTCAATATTCTAACTTTACTATGGAATGGGCATGGATACTCATTTACGCTATTATAACAGATTGTCAATATTATATTTGGACTATGGAAGGGGCATGGAGACTCATATACGCTATTACAACAGGTTGTCAATATTCTAACTTTACTATGGAAGGGGCATGGAGACTCATTTACGCTATTATAACAGGTTGTCAATATTGTAACCTTACTATGGAAGGGGCATGGAGACTCATTTACGCTATTATAACAGGTTGTCAATATTCAAACTTTACTATGGAAGGGGCATGGAGACTCATTTACGCTATTATAACAGGTTGTCAATATTCTAACTTTACTATGAAAGGGGCATGGAGACTCATTTACGGTATTATAACAGGTTGTCAATATTCTAACTTTACTATGGAAGGGGCATGGAGACTCATTTACGCTATTATAACAGGTTGTCAATATTCAAACTTTACTATGGAAGGGGCATGGAGACTCATTTACGCTATTATAACAGGTTGTCAATATTCTAACTTTACTATGAAAGGGGCATGGAGACTGATTTACGGTATTATAACAGGTTGTCAATATTCTAACTTTACTATGGAAGGGGCATGGAGACTCATTTACGCTATTATAACCGGTTGTCAATATTCTAACTTTACTATGAAAGGGGCATGGAGACACATTTACGATATTATAACAGGTTGTCAATATTCTAAATTTACTATGGAAGGGGCATGGATACTCATTTACGCTATTGTAACAGGTGGTCAATATTCTAACTTTACTATGGAAGGGGCATGGAGACTCATTTACGCTATTATAACAGGTTGTCAATATTCTATCTTTACTATGGAAGGGGCATGGAGACTCATTTACGCTATTATAACAGGTTGTCAATATTCTATCTTTACTATGGAAGGGGCATGGAGACTCATTTACGCTATTATAACAGGTTGTCAATATTCTATCTTTACTATGGAAGGGGCATGGAAACTCATTTACGCTATTATAACAGGTTGTCAATATTCTAACTTTACTATGGAAGGGGCATGGAGACTCATTGACGCTATTATAACAGGTTGCCAATATTATAACTTTACTATGAAAGGGGCATGGAGACTCATTTACGCTATTATAATAAATTGTCAATATTCTATTTTTACTATGGAAGGGGTAGGGAGATTCATTTACGCTATTATAATAGGTTGTCATTATTCTAACTTTACTATGGAAGGGGCATGAACACTCATTTACGCTATTATAACAGGTTGTCAATATTCTAACTTTACTATGGAAGGGGCATGGAAACTCATTTACGCTATTATAACAGGTTGTCAATATTCTATCTTTACTATGGAAGGGGCATGGAGACTCATTTACGCTGTTATAACAGGTTGTCAATATTCTAACATCACTATGGAAGTGGCATGGAGACTCATTTACGCTATTATAACAGGTTTTCAATATTCTAACTTTACTAATGGAAGGGGCATGGAGACTCATTTACGCTATTATATTAGGTTGTCAATATTCCAACTTTACTATGGAAGGGGCATGGAGACTCATTTACGCTATTATAACAGGTTGTCAATATTCTGATTTTACTATGGCATGGAGACACATTTACGCTATTATAACAGGTTGTCAATAATCTAACTTTAATATAGAAGGGGCATGGAGACTCATTTACGCTATTATAACAGGTTGTCAATATTCTAACTTTACTATGGAAGGGGCATGGAGACTCATTTACGCTATTATAGCCGGTTTTCAATATTCTAACTTTACTATGAAAGGGGCATGGAGACTCAGTTACGCTATTATAACAGGTTGTCAATATTCTAACTTTACTATGGAAGGGGCATGGAGACTCATTTACGCTATTATAGCCGGTTTTCAATATTCTAACTTTACTATGAAAGGGGCATGGAGACTCATTTACGCTATTATAACAGGTTGTCAATATTCTATCTTTACTATGGAAGGGGCATGGAGACTCATTTACTCTATTATAACCGGTTGTCAATACACTAACTTTACTATGGAAGGGGCATGGAGAATAATTGACGCTATTATAACAGGTTGTCAATATTCTAACTTTACTATGGAAGGGGCATGGAGACTCATTTACCCTATTATAACCGCTTGTCAATATTCTAACTTTACTATGGAAGGGGCATGGAGACTCATTTACGCTATTATAACAGGTTGTCAATATTCTAACTTTACTATGGAAGAGGCATGGAGACTCATTGACGCTATTATAACAGGTTGCCAATATTATAACTTTACTATGAAAGGGGCATGGAGACTCATTTACGCTATTGTAATAAATTGTCAATATTCTATTTTTACTATGGAAGGGGTAGGGAGATTCATTTACGCTATTATAATAGGTTGTCATTATTCTAACTTTACCATGGAAGGGGCATGAACACTCATTTACGCTATTATAACAGGTTGTCAATATTCTAACTTTACTATGGAAGGGGCATGGAAACTCATTTACGCTATTGTAACAGGTTGTCAATATTCTATCTTTACTATGGAAGGGGCATGGAGACTCATTTACGCTATTATAACAGGTTGTCAATATTCTATCTTTACTATGGAAGGGGCATGGAAACTCATTTACGCTATTATAACAGGTGGTCAATATTATAACTTTACTATGGAATGGGCATGGAGACTCATTTACGCTGTTATAACAGGCTGTCAATATTCTAACTTCACTATGGAAGGGGCATGGAGACTCATTTACGCTATTATAACAGGTTTTCAATATTCTAACTTTACTAATGGAAGGGGCATGGAGACTCATTTACGCTATTATATTTGGTTGTTAATATTCCAACTTTACTATGGAAGGGGCATGGAGACTCATTTACGCTATTATAACAGGTTGTCAATATTCTGATTTTACTATGGCATGGAGACACATTTACGCTATTATAACAGGTTGTCAATAATCTAACTTTAATATAGAATTGGCATGGAGACTCATTTACGCTATTATAACAGGTTGTCAATATTCTAACTTTACTATGGAAGGGGCATGGAGACTCATTTACCCTATTTTAACAGGTTGTCAATATTCTATCTTTACTATGGTATGGGCATGGAGACTCATTTACGCTATTATAACAGGTTGTCAATATGCTATCTTTAATATGGAAGGGGCATGGAGACTCATTTACGCTATTATAACCGGTTGTCAATACACTAACATTACTCTGGAAGGGGCATGGAGACTCATTTACGCTATTATAACCGCTTGTCAATAATCTAACTTTACTATGGAAGGGGCATGGAGACTCATTTACGCTATTATAACAGGTTGTCAATATTATAACTTTACTATGGAATGGGCATGGAGACTCATTTACGCTGTTATAACAGCTTGTCAATATTCTAACTTCACTATGGAAGGGGCATGGAGACTCATTTACGCTATCATAACAGGTTTTCAATATTCTAACTTTACTAATGGAAGGGGAATGGAGACTCATTTACGATATTATAACAGGTTGTCAATATTCTAACTTTACTAAGGAAGGGGCATGGACACTCATTTACGCTATTATAACAGGTTGTCAATATTCTGATTTTGCTATGGAAGGGGCATGGAGACACATTTACGCTATTATAACAGGTTGTCAATATTCTAACTTTAATATGGAAGGGGCATGGAGACCCATTTACGCTATTATAACAGGTTGTCAATATTCTAATTTTACTATGGAAGGGGCATGGAGACTCATTTAAGCTATTATAACAGATTGTCAATATTGTATTTTTACTATGGAAGGGGAATGGAGACTCATTTACGCTATTAAACGAGGTTGTCAATATTCTAACATTACTATGGAAGGGACATTGAGACTCATTTACGTTATTATAACAGCATTTCAATATTCTAACTTTACTATGGAAGGGGCGTGGAGACTCATTTACGCTATTATAACAGGTTGTCAATATTCTAACTTTACTATGGAAGAGGCATGGAGACACATTTAAGCTATTATAACAGGTTGTCAATATTCGAACTTTACTATGGAAGGGGCTTGGAGACTCATTTACGCTATTATAACCGGTTGTCAATATTCTAACTTTACTATGGAAGGGGCATGGAGACTCATTTACCCTATTATAACAGGTTGTCAACATTCTAACTTTACTATGGAAGGGGCATGGAGACACATTTACGCTATTATAACAGGTTGTCCACATTCTAACTTTACTATGGAAGGGGCATGTAGACTCATTTACGCTATTATAACAGGTTGTCAACATTCTAACTTTACTATGGAAGGGGCATGGAAACTCATTTACGCTATTATAACTGGTTGTCAATATTCTAACTTTACTATGGAAGGGGCATGGAGACTCATTTACGCTATTATAACAGGTTGTCAATATTTTAACTTTACTATGGAAGGGGCAGGGAGACTCATTTACGCTATTATAACATGTTCTCAATATTCTAACTTTACTATGGAAGGGGCATGGAGACTCATTTACGCTATTATAACAGGTTGTCAATATTCTAACTTTACTATGGAATGGGCATGGAGACTCATTTACTCTATTATAACAGATTGTCAATATTATATTTGGACTATGGAAGGGGCAGGGAGACTCATTTACGCTATTATAACATGTTCTCAATATTCTAACTTTACTATGGAAGGGGCATGGAGACTCATATACGCTATTACAACAGGTTGTCAATATTCTAACTTTACTATGGAAGGGGCATGTAGACTCATTTACGCTATTATAACAGGTTCTCAATATTCTAACTTTACTATGGAAGGGGCATGGAGACTCATTTACGCTATTATAACAGGTTGTCAATATTTTAACTTTACTATGGAAGGGGCATGGAGACTCATTTACGCTATTATAACAGGTTGTCAATATTCAAACTTTACTATGGAAGGGCATGGAGACTCATTAACGCTATTATAACAGGTTGTCAATATTCTATCTTTACTATGAAAGGGGCATGGAGACTCATTTACGGTATTATAACAGGTTGTCAATATTCTAACTTTACTATGGAAGGGGCATGGAGACTCATTTACGCTATTATAGCCGGTTTTCAATATTCTAACTTTACTATGAAAGGGGCATGGAGACTCAGTTACGGTATTATAACAGGTTGTCAATATTCTAACTTTACTATGGAGGGTTCATGGAGACTCATTTACGCTATTATAACAAGTTGTCAATATTCTAACTTTACTATGGAAGGGGCATGGAGACTCATTTACGCTATTATAACAGGTTCTCAATATTCTAACTTTACTATGGAATGGGCATGGAGACTCATTTACTCTATTATAACAGGTTGTCAATATTGTAACTTTACTATGGAAGGGGCATGTAGACTCATTTACGCTATTATAACAGGTTCTCAATATTCTAACTTTACTATGGAAGGGGCATGGAGACTCATTTACGCTATTATAACAGGTTGTCAATATTCTAACTTTACTATGAAATGGGAATAGAGACTCATTTACGCTATTATAACAGATTGTCAATATTATATTTGGACTATGGAATGGGCATGGAGACTCATTTACGCTATTACAAAAGGTTGTCAATATTCTAACTTTACTATGAAAGGGGCATGTAGACTCATTTACGCTATTATAACAGGTTGTCAATATTCTAACTTTACTATGGAAGGGGCATGGAGACTCATTTACGCTATTATAATAAATTGTCAATATTCTATTTTTACTATGGAAGGGGTAGGGAGATTCATTTACGCTATTAAACGAGGTTGTCAATATTCTAACTTTACTATGGAAGGGACATTGAGACTCATTTACGTTATTATAACAGCATTTCAATATTCTAACATTACTATGGAATGGGCGTGGAGACTCATTTTCGCTATTATAACAGGTTGTCAATATTCTAACTTTACTATGGAAGGGGCATGGAGACACATTTACGCTATTATAACAGGTTGTCAATATTCTAACTTTACTATGGAAGGGGCGTGAAGACTCATTTACGCTATTATAACAGGTTGTCAATATTTTAACTTTACTATGGAAGGGGCAGGGAGACTCATTTACGCTATTATAACAGGTTCTCAATATTCTAACTTTACTATGGAAGGGGCATGGAGACTCATTTACCTTATTATAACAGGTTGTCAATATTCTAACTTTACTATGGAATGGGCATGGAGACTCATTTACGCTATTATAACAGATTGTCAATATTATATTTGGACTATGGAAGGGGCATGGAGACTCATATACGGTATTACAACAGGTTGTCAATATTCTAACTTTACTATGGAAGGGGCATGTAGACTCATTTACGCTATTATAACAGGTTCTCAATATTCTAACTTTACTATGGAAGGGGCATGGAGACTCATTTACGCTATTATAACAGGTTGTCAATATTGTAACTTTACTATGGAAGGGGCATGGAGACTCATTTACGCTATTATAACAGGTTGTCAGTATTCAAACTTTACTAAGGAAGGGGCATGGAGACTCATTTACGCTATTATAACAGGTTGTCAATATTCTAACTTTACTATGAAAGGGGCATGGAGACTCATTTACGGTATTATAACAGGTTGTCAATATTCTAACTTTACTATGGAAGGGGCATGGAGACTCATTTACGCTATTATAGCCGGTTTTCAATATTCCAACTTTACTATGAAAGGGGCATGGAGACTCAGTTACGGTATTATAACAGGTTGTCAATATTCTAACTTTACTATGGAGGGTTCATGGAGACTCATTTACGCTATTATAACAAGTTGTCAGTATTCTAACTTTACTATGGAAGGGGCATGGAGACTCATTTACGCTATTATAACAGGTTCTCAATATTCTAACTTTACTATGGAAGGGGCATGGAGACTCATTTACTCTATTATAACAGGTTGTCAATATTGTAACTTTACTATTGAAGGGGCATGTAGACTCATTTACGCTATTATAACAGGTTTTCAATATTCTAACTTTACTATGGAAGGGGCATGGAGACTCTTTTACGCTATTATAACAGGTTGTCAATATTCTAACTTTACTATGAAATGGGAATGGAGACTCATTTACGCTATTATAACAGATTGTCAATATTATATTTGGACTATGGAAGGGGCATGGAGACTCATTTACGCTATTACAAAAGGTTGTCAATATTCTAACTTTACTTTGGAAGGAGCATGTAGACTCATTTACGCTATTATAACAGGTTCTCAATATTCTAACTTTACTATGGAAGGGTCATGGAGACACATTTACGCTATTATAACAGGTTGTCAATATTCTAACTTTACTATGAAAGGTGCATGGATACTCATTTACGGTATTATAACAGGTTGTCAATATTCTTACTTTACTATGGAAGGGGCATGGAGACTCATTTACGCTATTATAACAGGTTGTCAATATTCTAGCTTTACTATGGAAGGGCATGGAGACTCATTTACGCTATTATAACAGGTTGTCAATATTCTAACTTTATTATGGAAGGGGCATGGAGACTCATTTACGCTATTATAACCGGTTGTCGATATTCTAACTTTACTATGGAAGGGACATGGAGACTCATTTACGCTATTATAACACGTTGTCAACATTCAAACTTTACTATGGAAGGGGCATGGAGACTCATTTACGCTATTATAACAGGTTGTCAATATTCTATCTTTACAATGGAAGGCGCATGGAGACACATTTACGCTATTATAACAAGTTGACAATATTCTAACTTTACTATGGAAGGGATATGGAGTCTCATTTACGCTATTATAACCGGTTGTCAATATTCTAACTTTACTATGGAAGGGGCATGGAGATTCATTTACGCTTTTATAACAGATTGTCAATATTCTAACTTTACTATGGAAGGGGCATGGAGCCTCATTTACGCTATTATAACAAGTTGTCAATATTCTAACTTTACTATGGAAGGGGCATGGATACTCATTTACGCTGTTAGAACAAGTTGTCAATATTCTAACTTTACTATGGAAGGGGCATGGAGACTCATTTACGGTATTATAACAGGTTGACAATATTCTAATTTTGCTATGGAAATGGCATGGAGACTCATTTACGCTATTATAACCGGTTGTCGATATTCTAACTTTACTATGGAAGGGACATGGAGACTCATTTACGCTATTATAACACGTTGTCAACATTCAAACTTTACTATGGAATGGGCATGGAAACTCATTTACACTATTATAACAGGTTGTCAATATTCTAACTTTACTATGGAAGGGGCATGGAGACTCATTTACGCTATTATAACAGGTTGTCAATATTCTAACTTTACTATGGAAGGGGCATGGAGACTCATTTACGCTATTATAACAAGTTGTCAATATTCTAACTTTACTATGGAAGGGGCATGGATACTCATTTACGCTATTATAACAGGTTGTCAATATTATAACTTTACTATGGAAGGGGCATGGAGACTCATTTACGGTATTATAACATGTTCTCAATATTCTAATTTTACTATGGAAGGGGCATAGAGACTCATATACGCTATTATAACCGGTTGTCAATATTCTAACTTTACTATAGAAGGGGCATGGATACTCATTTATGCTATTATAACCGGTTGTCCACATTCTAACTTTACTATGGAAGGGACATGGAGACTCATTTACGCTATTATAACAGGGTGTCAACATTCTAACTTTACTATGGAAGGGGCATGGAGACTCATTTACGCTATTATAACAGGTTGTCAATATTCTATCTTTACAATGGAAGGCGCATGGAGACTCATTTACGCTATTATAACAAGTTGTCAATATTCTAACTTTACTATGGAAGGGATATGGAGTCTCATTTACGCTATTATAACAAGTTGTCAACATTCTTACTTTACTATGGAAGGGGCATGGAGACTCATTTACGCTATTATAACAGGTTGTCAACATTCTAACTTTACTATGGAAGGTGCATGGATACTCATTTACGCTATTATAACAGGTTGTCAATATTTTAACTTTACTATGGAAGGGACATGGAGACTCATTTACGTTATTATAACCGGTTGTCAATATTCTAACTTTACTATGGAAGGGGCATGGCGACTCATTTACGAAATTATAACAGGTTGTCAATATTCTATCTTTACTAAGGAAGGCGCATGGAGACTCATTTACGCTATTATAACACGTTGTCAATATTCTATCTTTACTAAGGAAGGCGCATGGAGACTTATTTACGCTATTATAACAAGTTGTCAATATTCTATCTTTACTAAGGAAGGCGCATGGAGACTCATTTACGCTATTATAACAGGTTCTCAATATTCTAATTTGACTATGGAAGGGGCATCGAGACTCATTTACGCTATTATAACAGGTTGTCAATATACTAACTTTACTATGGAATGGGCATGGAGACTCATTTACGTTATTATAACAGATTATCAATATTCTATTTGGACTATGGAAGGGGCATGGAGACTCATTTACGCTATTACAACAGGTTGTCAATATTCTAACTTTACTATGGAAGGGGCATGTAGACTCATTTACGCTATTATAACAGGTTCTCAATATACTAACTTTACTATGGAAGGGGCATGGAGACTCATTTACGCTATTATAACAGGTTGTCAATATTGTAACTTTACTATGGAAGGGGCATGGAGACTCATTTACGCCATTATAAAAAGTTGTCAATATTCTAACTTTACTATGGAAGGGGCATGGAGACTCATTTACGCTATTATAACAGGTTGTCAATATTCTAACTTTACTATGGAAGGGGCATGGAGACTCATTTACGCTATTATAACAGGTTGTCAATATTCTAACTTTACTATGGAAGGGGCATGGAGACTCATTTACGCTATAATAACCGGTTGTCAATATTCTAACTTTACTATGGAAGGGGCATGGAGACTCATTTACGCTATTATAACAGGTTGTCAATATTCTATCTTTACTATGGAAGGCGCATGAAGACTCGTTTACGCTATTATAACAAGTTGTCAATATTCTAACTTTACTATGGAAGGAACATGGAGACTCATTTACGCTATTATAACAGGTTGTCAATATTCTAACTTTACTATGGAAGGGGCATGGAGACTCGTTTACGCTATTATAAACGGTTGTCAATATTCTAACTTTACTATGGAAGGGGCATGGAGACTCATTTACATGGAGACTCATTTACGCTATTATAACAGGTTGACAATATTCTAATTTTGCTATGGAAGGGGCATGGAGACTCATTTACGCTATTATAACCGGTTGTCAATATTCTAACTTTACTATAGAAGGGGCATGGAGACTCATTAACGCTATTATAACCGGTTGTCCACATTCTAACTTTACTATGGAAGGGACATGGAGACTCAATTACGTTATTATAACAGGTTGTCAATATTCTAAATTTACTACGGAAGGGGCATGGAGACTCATTTACGCTATTATAACAGATTGTCAATATTGTAACTTTACTATGGAAGGGGCATGGAGACACATTTACGCTATTATAACAGGTTGTCAACATTCTAACTTAATATGGAGGGTTCATGGAGACTCATTTACGCTATTATAACAGGTTGTCAATATTCTAACTTTACTATGGAAGGGGCATGGAGACACATTTACGCTATTATAACAGGTTGTCAACATTCTAACTTTACTATGGAAAGGGCATGGAGACTCATTTACGCTATTATAACAGGTTGTCAATATTCTAACTTTACTATGGAAGGGGCTTGGAGTCTCATTTACGCTATTATAACAAGTTGTCAATATTCTAACTTTACTATGGAAGGTGCATGGATACTCATTTACGCTATTATAACAGGTTGTCAATATTCTAACTTTGCTATGGAAGGGGCATGGAGACTCATTTACGCTATTATAACCGGTTGTCAATATTCTAACTTTACTATGGAAGGGACATGGAGCCTCATTTACGCTATTATAACAGCTTGTCAATATTCTATCTTTACTATGGAAGGCTCATGGAGACTCATTTACGCTATTATAACATGTTGTCAATATTCTAACTTTACTATGGAAGGGACATGGATACTCATTTACGCTATTATAACAAGTTGTCAATATTCTAACTTTACTATGGAAGGGGCAGGGAGACTCATTTACGCTATTATAACATGTTCTCAATATTCTAACTTTACTATGGAAGGGGCATGGAGACTCATTTACGCTATTATAACAGGTTGTCAATATTCTAACTTTACTATGGAATGGGCATGGAGACTCATTTACTCTATTATAACAGATTGTCAATATTATATTTGGACTATGGAAGGGGCAGGGAGACTCATTTACGCTATTATAACATGTTCTCAATATTCTAACTTTACTATGGAAGGGGCATGGAGACTCATATACGCTATTACAACAGGTTGTCAATATTCTAACTTTACTATGGAAGGGGCATGTAGACTCATTTACGCTATTATAACAGGTTCTCAATATTCTAACTTTACTATGGAAGGGGCATGGAGACTCATTTACGCTATTATAACAGGTTGTCAATATTTTAACTTTACTATGGAAGGGGCATGGAGACTCATTTACGCTATTATAACAGGTTGTCAATATTCAAACTTTACTATGGAAGGGCATGGAGACTCATTAACGCTATTATAACAGGTTGTCAATATTCTAACTTTACTATGAAAGGGGCATGGAGACTCATTTACGGTATTATAACAGGTTGTCAATATTCTAACTTTACTATGGAAGGGGCATGGAGACTCATTTACGCTATTATAGCCGGTTTTCAATATTCTAACTTTACTATGAAAGGGGCATGGAGACTCAGTTACGGTATTATAACAGGTTGTCAATATTCTAACTTTACTATGGAGGGTTCATGGAGACTCATTTACGCTATTATAACAAGTTGTCAATATTCTAACTTTACTATGGAAGGGGCATGGAGACTCATTTACGCTATTATAACAGGTTCTCAATATTCTAACTTTACTATGGAATGGGCATGGAGACTCATTTACTCTATTATAACAGGTTGTCAATATTGTAACTTTACTATGGAAGGGGCATGTAGACTCATTTACGCTATTATAACAGGTTCTCAATATTCTAACTTTACTATGGAAGGGGCATGGAGACTCATTTACGCTATTATAACAGGTTGTCAATATTCTAACTTTACTATGAAATGGGAATAGAGACTCATTTACGCTATTATAACAGATTGTCAATATTATATTTGGACTATGGAATGGGCATGGAGACTCATTTACGCTATTACAAAAGGTTGTCAATATTCTAACTTTACTATGAAAGGGGCATGTAGACTCATTTACGCTATTATAACAGGTTGTCAATATTCTAACTTTACTATGGAAGGGGCATGGAGACTCATTTACGCTATTATAATAAATTGTCAATATTCTATTTTTACTATGGAAGGGGTAGGGAGATTCATTTACGCTATTAAACGAGGTTGTCAATATTCTAACTTTACTATGGAAGGGACATTGAGACTCATTTACGTTATTATAACAGCATTTCAATATTCTAACATTACTATGGAATGGGCGTGGAGACTCATTTTCGCTATTATAACAGGTTGTCAATATTCTAACTTTACTATGGAAGGGGCATGGAGACACATTTACGCTATTATAACAGGTTGTCAATATTCTAACTTTACTATGGAAGGGGCGTGAAGACTCATTTACGCTATTATAACAGGTTGTCAATATTTTAACTTTACTATGGAAGGGGCAGGGAGACTCATTTACGCTATTATAACAGGTTCTCAATATTCTAACTTTACTATGGAAGGGGCATGGAGACTCATTTACCTTATTATAACAGGTTGTCAATATTCTAACTTTACTATGGAATGGGCATGGAGACTCATTTACGCTATTATAACAGATTGTCAATATTATATTTGGACTATGGAAGGGGCATGGAGACTCATATACGGTATTACAACAGGTTGTCAATATTCTAACTTTACTATGGAAGGGGCATGTAGACTCATTTACGCTATTATAACAGGTTCTCAATATTCTAACTTTACTATGGAAGGGGCATGGAGACTCATTTACGCTATTATAACAGGTTGTCAATATTGTAACTTTACTATGGAAGGGGCATGGAGACTCATTTACGCTATTATAACAGGTTGTCAGTATTCAAACTTTACTAAGGAAGGGGCATGGAGACTCATTTACGCTATTATAACAGGTTGTCAATATTCTAACTTTACTATGAAAGGGGCATGGAGACTCATTTACGGTATTATAACAGGTTGTCAATATTCTAACTTTACTATGGAAGGGGCATGGAGACTCATTTACGCTATTATAGCCGGTTTTCAATATTCCAACTTTACTATGAAAGGGGCATGGAGACTCAGTTACGGTATTATAACAGGTTGTCAATATTCTAACTTTACTATGGAGGGTTCATGGAGACTCATTTACGCTATTATAACAAGTTGTCAGTATTCTAACTTTACTATGGAAGGGGCATGGAGACTCATTTACGCTATTATAACAGGTTCTCAATATTCTAACTTTACTATGGAAGGGGCATGGAGACTCATTTACTCTATTATAACAGGTTGTCAATATTGTAACTTTACTATTGAAGGGGCATGTAGACTCATTTACGCTATTATAACAGGTTTTCAATATTCTAACTTTACTATGGAAGGGGCATGGAGACTCTTTTACGCTATTATAACAGGTTGTCAATATTCTAACTTTACTATGAAATGGGAATGGAGACTCATTTACGCTATTATAACAGATTGTCAATATTATATTTGGACTATGGAAGGGGCATGGAGACTCATTTACGCTATTACAAAAGGTTGTCAATATTCTAACTTTACTTTGGAAGGAGCATGTAGACTCATTTACGCTATTATAACAGGTTCTCAATATTCTAACTTTACTATGGAAGGGGCATGGAGACACATTTACGCTATTATAACAGGTTGTCAATATTCTAACTTTACTATGAAAGGTGCATGGATACTCATTTACGGTATTATAACAGGTTGTCAATATTCTTACTTTACTATGGAAGGGGCATGGAGACTCATTTACGCTATTATAACAGGTTGTCAATATTCTAGCTTTACTATGGAAGGGCATGGAGACTCATTTACGCTATTATAACAGGTTGTCAATATTCTAACTTTATTATGGAAGGGGCATGGAGACTCATTTACGCTATTATAACCGGTTGTCGATATTCTAACTTTACTATGGAAGGGACATGGAGACTCATTTACGCTATTATAACACGTTGTCAACATTCAAACTTTACTATGGAAGGGGCATGGAGACTCATTTACGCTATTATAACAGGTTGTCAATATTCTATCTTTACAATGGAAGGCGCATGGAGACACATTTACGCTATTATAACAAGTTGACAATATTCTAACTTTACTATGGAAGGGATATGGAGTCTCATTTACGCTATTATAACCGGTTGTCAATATTCTAACTTTACTATGGAAGGGGCATGGAGATTCATTTACGCTTTTATAACAGATTGTCAATATTCTAACTTTACTATGGAAGGGGCATGGAGCCTCATTTACGCTATTATAACAAGTTGTCAATATTCTAACTTTACTATGGAAGGGGCATGGATACTCATTTACGCTGTTAGAACAAGTTGTCAATATTCTAACTTTACTATGGAAGGGGCATGGAGACTCATTTACGGTATTATAACAGGTTGACAATATTCTAATTTTGCTATGGAAATGGCATGGAGACTCATTTACGCTATTATAACCGGTTGTCGATATTCTAACTTTACTATGGAAGGGACATGGAGACTCATTTACGCTATTATAACACGTTGTCAACATTCAAACTTTACTATGGAATGGGCATGGAAACTCATTTACACTATTATAACAGGTTGTCAATATTCTAACTTTACTATGGAAGGGGCATGGAGACTCATTTACGCTATTATAACAGGTTGTCAATATTCTAACTTTACTATGGAAGGGGCATGGAGACTCATTTACGCTATTATAACAAGTTGTCAATATTCTAACTTTACTATGGAAGGGGCATGGATACTCATTTACGCTATTATAACAGGTTGTCAATATTATAACTTTACTATGGAAGGGGCATGGAGACTCATTTACGGTATTATAACATGTTCTCAATATTCTAATTTTACTATGGAAGGTGCATAGAGACTCATATACGCTATTATAACCGGTTGTCAATATTCTAACTTTACTATAGAAGGGGCATGGATACTCATTTATGCTATTATAACCGGTTGTCCACATTCTAACTTTACTATGGAAGGGACATGGAGACTCATTTACGCTATTATAACAGGGTGTCAACATTCTAACTTTACTATGGAAGGGGCATGGAGACTCATTTACGCTATTATAACAGGTTGTCAATATTCTATCTTTACAATGGAAGGCGCATGGAGACTCATTTACGCTATTATAACAAGTTGTCAATATTCTAACTTTACTATGGAAGGGATATGGAGTCTCATTTACGCTATTATAACAAGTTGTCAACATTCTTACTTTACTATGGAAGGGGCATGGAGACTCATTTACGCTATTATAACAGGTTGTCAACATTCTAACTTTACTATGGAAGGTGCATGGATACTCATTTACGCTATTATAACAGGTTGTCAATATTTTAACTTTACTATGGAAGGGACATGGAGACTCATTTACGTTATTATAACCGGTTGTCAATATTCTAACTTTACTATGGAAGGGGCATGGCGACTCATTTACGAAATTATAACAGGTTGTCAATATTCTATCTTTACTAAGGAAGGCGCATGGAGACTCATTTACGCTATTATAACACGTTGTCAATATTCTATCTTTACTAAGGAAGGCGCATGGAGACTCATTTACGCTATTATAACAAGTTGTCAATATTCTATCTTTACTAAGGAAGGCGCATGGAGACTCATTTACGCTATTATAACAGGTTCTCAATATTCTAATTTGACTATGGAAGGGGCATCGAGACTCATTTACGCTATTATAACAGGTTGTCAATATACTAACTTTACTATGGAATGGGCATGGAGACTCATTTACGCTATTATAACAGATTATCAATATTCTATTTGGACTATGGAAGGGGCATGGAGACTCATTTACGCTATTACAACAGGTTGTCAATATTCTAACTTTACTATGGAAGGGGCATGTAGACTCATTTACGCTATTATAACAGGTTCTCAATATACTAACTTTACTATGGAAGGGGCATGGAGACTCATTTACGCTATTATAACAGGTTGTCAATATTGTAACTTTACTATGGAAGGGGCATGGAGACTCATTTACGCCATTATAAAAAGTTGTCAATATTCTAACTTTACTATGGAAGGGGCATGGAGACTCATTTACGCTATTATAACAGGTTGTCAATATTCTAACTTTACTATGGAAGGGGCATGGAGACTCATTTACGCTATTATAACAGGTTGTCAATATTCTAACTTTACTATGGAAGGGGCATGGAGACTCATTTACGCTATAATAACCGGTTGTCAATATTCTAACTTTACTATGGAAGGGGCATGGAGCCTCATTTACGCTATTATAACAGGTTGTCAATATTCTATCTTTACTATGGAAGGCGCATGAAGACTCGTTTACGCTATTATAACAAGTTGTCAATATTCTAACTTTACTATGGAAGGAACATGGAGACTCATTTACGCTATTATAACAGGTTGTCAATATTCTAACTTTACTATGGAAGGGGCATGGAGACTCGTTTACGCTATTATAAACGGTTGTCAATATTCTAACTTTACTATGGAAGGGGCATGGAGACTCATTTACATGGAGACTCATTTACGCTATTATAACAGGTTGACAATATTCTAATTTTGCTATGGAAGGGGCATGGAGACTCATTTACGCTATTATAACCGGTTGTCAATATTCTAACTTTACTATAGAAGGGGCATGGAGACTCATTAACGCTATTATAACCGGTTGTCCACATTCTAACTTTACTATGGAAGGGACATGGAGACTCAATTACGTTATTATAACAGGTTGTCAATATTCTAAATTTACTACGGAAGGGGCATGGAGACTCATTTACGCTATTATAACAGATTGTCAATATTGTAACTTTACTATGGAAGGGGCATGGAGACACATTTACGCTATTATAACAGGTTGTCAACATTCTAACTTAATATGGAGGGTTCATGGAGACTCATTTACGCTATTATAACAGGTTGTCAATATTCTAACTTTACTATGGAAGGGGCATGGAGACACATTTACGCTATTATAACAGGTTGTCAACATTCTAACTTTACTATGGAAAGGGCATGGAGACTCATTTACGCTATTATAACAGGTTGTCAATATTCTAACTTTACTATGGAAGGGGCTTGGAGTCTCATTTACGCTATTATAACAAGTTGTCAATATTCTAACTTTACTATGGAAGGTGCATGGATACTCATTTACGCTATTATAACAGGTTGTCAATATTCTAACTTTGCTATGGAAGGGGCATGGAGACTCATTTACGCTATTATAACCGGTTGTCAATATTCTAACTTTACTATGGAAGGGACATGGAGCCTCATTTACGCTATTATAACAGCTTGTCAATATTCTATCTTTACTATGGAAGGCTCATGGAGACTCATTTACGCTATTATAACATGTTGTCAATATTCTAACTTTACTATGGAAGGGACATGGATACTCATTTACGCTATTATAACAAGTTGTCAATATTCTAACTTTACTATGGAAGGGATATGGAGTCTCATTTACGCTATTATAACCGGTTGTCAATATTCTAACTTTACTATGGAAGGGATATGGAGTCTCATTTACGCTATTATAACCGGTTGTCAATATTCTAACTTTACTATGGAAGGGGCATGGAGATTCATTTACGCTTTTATAACAGATTGTCAATATTCTAACTTTACTATGGAAGGGGCATGGAGACTCATTTACGCTATTATAACAAGTTGTCAATATTCTAACTTTACTATGGAAGGGGCATGGATACTCATTTACGCTGTTATAACAAGTTGTCAATATTCTAACTTTACTATGGAAGGGGCATGGAGACTCATTTACGGTATTATAACAGGTTGACAATATTCTAATTTTGCTATGGAAATGGCATGGAGACTCATTTACGCTATTATAACCGGTTGTCGATATTCTAACTTTACTATGGAAGGGACATGGAGACTCATTTACGCTATTATAACACGTTGTCAACATTCAAACTTTACTATGGAATGGGCATGGAAACTCATTTACACTATTATAACAGGTTGTCGATATTCTAACTTTACTATGGAAGGGGCATGGAGACTCATTTACGCTATTATAACAGGTTGTCAATATTCTAACTTTACTATGGAAGGGGCATGGAGACTCATTTACGCTATTATAACAAGTTGTCAATATTCTAACTTTACTATGGAAGGGGCATGGATACTCATTTACGCTATTATAACAGGTTGTCAATATTCTAACTTTACTATGGAAGGGGCATGGAGACTCATTTACGGTATTATAACATGTTCTCAATATTCTAACTTTACTATGGAAGGGACATGGAGCCTCATTTACGCTATTATAACAGCTTGTCAATATTCTATCTTTACTATGGAAGGCGCATGGAGACTCATTTACGCTATTATAACATGTTGTCAATATTCTAACTTTACTATGGAAGGGACATGGATACTCATTTACGCTATTATAACAAGTTGTCAATATTCTAACTTTACTATGGAAGGGATATGGAGTCTCATTTACGCTATTATAACCGGTTGTCAATATTCTAACTTTACTATGGAAGGGGCATGGAGATTCATTTACGCTTTTATAACAGATTGTCAATATTCTAACTTTACTATGGAAGGGGCATGGAGACTCATTTACGCTATTATAACAAGTTGTCAATATTCTAACTTTACTATGGAAGGGGCATGGATACTCATTTACGCTGTTATAACAAGTTGTCAATATTCTAACTTTACTATGGAAGGGGCATGGAGACTCATTTACGGTATTATAACAGGTTGAAAATATTCTAATTTTGCTATGGAAATGGCATGGAGACTCATTTACGCTATTATAACCGGTTGTCGATATTCTAACTTTACTATGGAAGGGACATGGAGACTCATTTACGCTATTATAACACGTTGTCAACATTCAAACTTTACTATGGAATGGGCATGGAAACTCATTTACACTATTATAACAGGTTGTCGATATTCTAACTTTACTATGGAAGGGGCATGGAGACTCATTTACGCTATTATAACAGGTTGTCAATATTCTAACTTTACTATGGAAGGGGCATGGAGACTCATTTACGCTATTATAACAAGTTGTCAATATTCTAACTTTACTATGGAAGGGGCATGGATACTCATTTACGCTATTATAACAGGTTGTCAATATTCTAACTTTACTATGGAAGGGGCATGGAGACTCATTTACGGTATTATAACATGTTCTCAATATTCTAATTTTACTATGGAAGGGGCATAGAGACTCATATACGCTATTATAACCGGTTGTCAATATTCTAACTTTACTATAGAAGGGGCATGGATACTCATTTATGCTATTATAACCGGTTGTCCACATTCTAACTTTACTATGGAAGGGACATGGAGACTCATTTACGCTATTATAACAGGGTGTCAACATTCTAACTTTACTATGGAAGGGACATGGAGACTCATTTACGCTATTATAACAGGTTGTCAATATTCTATCTTTACAATGGAAGGCGCATGGAGACTCATTTACGCTATTATAACAAGTTGTCAATATTCTAACTTTACTATGGAAGGGATATGGAGTCTCATTTACGCTATTATAACAAGTTGTCAACATTCTTACTTTACTATGGAAGGGGCATGGAGACTCATTTACGCTATTATAACAGGTTGTCAACATTCTAACTTTACTATGGAAGGTGCATGGATACTCATTTACGCTATTATAACAGGTTGTCAATATTTTAACTTTACTATGGAAGGGACATGGAGACTCATTTACGTTATTATAACCGGTTGTCAATATTCTAACTTTACTATGGAAGGGGCATGGCGACTCATTTACGAAATTATAACAGGTTGTCAATATTCTATCTTTACTAAGGAAGGCGCATGGAGACTCATTTACGCTATTATAACACGTTGTCAATATTCTATCTTTACTAAGGAAGGCGCATGGAGACTCATTTACGCTATTATAACAGGTTGTCAATATTCTAACTTTACTATGGAAGGGGCATGGAGACTCATTTACGCTATTATAACAAGTTGTCAATATTCTAACTTTACTATGGAAGGGGCATGGATACTCATTTACGCTATTATAACAGGTTGTCAATATTCTAACTTTACTATGGAAGGGGCATGGAGACTCATTTACGGTATTATAACATGTTCTCAATATTCTAACTTTACTATGGAAGGGACATGGAGCCTCATTTACGCTATTATAACAGCTTGTCAATATTCTATCTTTACTATGGAAGGCGCATGGAGACTCATTTACGCTATTATAACATGTTGTCAATATTCTAACTTTACTATGGAAGGGACATGGATACTCATTTACGCTATTATAACAAGTTGTCAATATTCTAACTTTACTATGGAAGGGATATGGAGTCTCATTTACGCTATTATAACCGGTTGTCAATATTCTAACTTTACTATGGAAGGGGCATGGAGATTCATTTACGCTTTTATAACAGATTGTCAATATTCTAACTTTACTATGGAAGGGGCATGGAGACTCATTTACGCTATTATAACAAGTTGTCAATATTCTAACTTTACTATGGAAGGGGCATGGATACTCATTTACGCTGTTATAACAGGTTGAAAATATTCTAATTTTGCTATGGAAATGGCATGGAGACTCATTTACGCTATTATAACCGGTTGTCGATATTCTAACTTTACTATGGAAGGGACATGGAGACTCATTTACGCTATTATAACACGTTGTCAATATTCTAACTTTACTATGGAAGGGGCATGGAGACTCATTTACGGTATTATAACATGTTCTCAATATTCTAACTTTACTATGGAAGGGACATGGAGCCTCATTTACGCTATTATAACAGCTTGTCAATATTCTATCTTTACTATGGAAGGCGCATGGAGACTCATTTACGCTATTATAACATGTTGTCAATATTCTAACTTTACTATGGAAGGGACATGGATACTCATTTACGCTATTATAACAAGTTGTCAATATTCTAACTTTACTATGGAAGGGATATGGAGTCTCATTTACGCTATTATAACCGGTTGTCAATATTCTAACTTTACTATGGAAGGGGCATGGAGATTCATTTACGCTTTTATAACAGATTGTCAATATTCTAACTTTACTATGGAAGGGGCATGGAGACTCATTTACGCTATTATAACAAGTTGTCAATATTCTAACTTTACTATGGAAGGGGCATGGATACTCATTTACGCTGTTATAACAAGTTGTCAATATTCTAACTTTACTATGGAAGGGGCATGGAGACTCATTTACGGTATTATAACAGGTTGACAATATTCTAATTTTGCTATGGAAATGGCATGGAGACTCATTTACGCTATTATAACCGGTTGTCGATATTCTAACTTTACTATGGAAGGGACATGGAGACTCATTTACGCTATTATAACACGTTGTCAACATTCAAACTTTACTATGGAATGGGCATGGAAACTCATTTACACTATTATAACAGGTTGTCGATATTCTAACTTTACTATGGAAGGGGCATGGAGACTCATTTACGCTATTATAACAGGTTGTCAATATTCTAACTTTACTATGGAAGGGGCATGGAGACTCATTTACGCTATTATAACAAGTTGTCAATATTCTAACTTTACTATGGAAGGGGCATGGATACTCATTTACGCTATTATAACAGGTTGTCAATATTCTAACTTTACTATGGAAGGGGCATGGAGACTCATTTACGGTATTATAACATGTTCTCAATATTCTAATTTTACTATGGAAGGGGCATAGAGACTCATATACGCTATTATAACCGGTTGTCAATATTCTAACTTTACTATAGAAGGGGCATGGATACTCATTTATGCTATTATAACCGGTTGTCCACATTCTAACTTTACTATGGAAGGGACATGGAGACTCATTTACGCTATTATAACAGGGTGTCAACATTCTAACTATACTATGGAAGGGGCATGGAGACTCATTTACGCTATTATAACAGGTTGTCAATATTCTATCTTTACAATGGAAGGCGCATGGAGACTCATTTACGCTATTATAACAAGTTGTCAATATTCTAACTTTACTATGGAAGGGATATGGAGTCTCATTTACGCTATTATAACAAGTTGTCAACATTCTTACTTTACTATGGAAGGGGCATGGAGACTCATTTACGCTATTATAACAGGTTGTCAACATTCTAACTTTACTATGGAAGGTGCATGGATACTCATTTACGCTATTATAACAGGTTGTCAATATTTTAACTTTACTATGGAAGGGACATGGAGACTCATTTACGTTATTATAACCGGTTGTCAATATTCTAACTTTACTATGGAAGGGGCATGGCGACTCATTTACGAAATTATAACAGGTTGTCAATATTCTATCTTTACTAAGGAAGGCGCATGGAGACTCATTTACGCTATTATAACACGTTGTCAATATTCTATCTTTACTAAGGAAGGCGCATGGAGACTCATTTACGCTATTATAACAAGTTGTCAATATTCTATCTTTACTAAGGAAGGCGCATGGAGACTCATTTACGCTATTATAACTGGTTCTCAATATTCTAATTTGACTATGGAAGGGGCATCGAGACTCATTTACGCTATTATAACATGTTGTCAATATACTAACTTTACTATGGAATGGGCATGGAGACTCATTTACGCTATTATAACAGATTGTCAATATTCTATTTGGACGATGGAAGGGGCATGGAGACTCATTTACGCTATTACAACAGGTTGTCAATATTCTAACTTTACTATGGAAGGGGCATGTAGACTCATTTACGCTATTATAACAGGTTCTCAATATACTAACTTTACTATGGAAGGGGCATGGAGACTCATTTACGCTATTATAACAGGTTGTCAATATTGTAACTTTACTATGGAAGGGGCATGGAGACTCATTTACGCCATTATAAAAAGTTGTCAATATTCTAACTTTACTATGGAAGGGGCATGGAGACTCATTTACGCTATTATAACAGGTTGTCAATATTCTAACTTTACTATGGAAGGGGCATGGAGACTCATTTACGCTATTATAACAGGTTGTCAATATTCTAACTTTACTATGGAAGGGGCATGGAGACTCATTTACGCTATAATAACCGGTTGTCAATATTCTAACTTTACTATGGAAGGGGCATGGAGACTCATTTACGCTATTATAACAGGTTGTCAATATTCTATCTTTACTATGGAAGGCGCATGAAGACTCGTTTACGCAATTATAACAAGTTGTCAATATTCTAACTTTACTATGGAAGGAACATGGAGACTCATTTACGCTATTATAACAGGTTGTCAATATTCTAACTTTACTATGGAAGGGGCATGGAGACTCGTTTACGCTATTATAAACGGTTGTCAATATTCTAACTTTACTATGGAAGGGGCATGGAGACTCATTTACATGGAGACTCATTTACGCTATTATAACAGGTTGACAATATTCTAATTTTGCTATGGAAGGGGCATGGATACTCATTTACGCTATTATAACCGGTTGTCAATATTCTAACTTTACTATAGAAGGGGCATGGAGACTCATTAACGCTATTATAACCGGTTGTCCACATTCTAACTTTTCTATGGAAGGGACATGGAGACTCATTTACGTTATTATAACAGGTTGTCAATATTCTAAATTTACTATGGAAGGGGCATGGAGACTCATTTACGCTATTATAACAGATTGTCAATATTGTAACTTTACTATGGAAGGGGCATGGAGACACATTTACGCTATTATAACAGGTTGTCAACATTCTAACTTTACTATGGAGGGTTCATGGAGACTCATTTACGCTATTATAACAGGTTGTCAATATTCTAACTTTACTATGGAAGGGGCATGGAGACACACTTACACTATTATAACAGGTTGTCAACATTCTAACTTTACTATGGAAAGGGCATGGAGACTCATTTACGCTATTATAACAGGTTGTCAATATTCTAACTTTACTATGGAAGGGGCTTGAAGTCTCATTTACGCTATTATAACAAGTTGTCAATATTCTAACTTTACTATGGAAGGTGCATGGATACTCATTTACGCTATTATAACAGGTTGTCAATATTCTAACTTTGCTATGGAAGGGGCATGGAGACTCATTTACGCTATTATAACCGGTTGTCAATATTCTAACTTTACTATGGAAGGGACATGGAGCCTCATTTACGCTATTATAACAGCTTGTCAATATTCTATCTTTACTATGGAAGGTGCATGGAGACTCATTTACGCTATTATAACATGTTGTCAATATTCTAACTTTACTATGGAAGGGACATGGATACTCATTTACGCTATTATAACAAGTTGTCAATATTCTAACTTTACTATGGAAGGGATATGGAGTCTCATTTACGCTATTATAACCGGTTGTCAATATTCTAACTTTACTATGGAAGGGGCATGGAGATTCATTTACGCTTTTATAACAGATTGTCAATATTCTAACTTTACTATGGAAGGGGCATGGAGACTCATTTACGCTATTATAACAAGTTGTCAATATTCTAACTTTACTATGGAAGGGGCATGGATACTCATTTACGCTGTTATAACAAGTTGTCAATATTCTAACTTTACTATGGAAGGGGCATCGAGACTCATTTACGGTATTATAACAGGTTGACAATATTCTAATTTTGCTATGGAAATGGCATGGAGACTCATTTACGCTATTATAACCGGTTGTCGATATTCTAACTTTACTATGGAAGGGACATGGAGACTCATTTACGCTATTATAACACGTTGTCAACATTCAAACTTTACTATGGAATGGGCATGGAAACTCATTTACACTATTATAACAGGTTGTCAATATTCTAACTTTACTATGGAAGGGGCTTGGAGACTCATTTACGCTATTATAACAAGTTGTCAATATTCTAACTTTACTATGGAAGGGGCATGGATACTCATTTACGCTATTATAACAAGTTGTCAATATTCTAACTTTACTATGGAATGGGCATGGATACTCATTTACGGTATTATAACATGTTCTCAATATTCTAATTTTACTATAGAAGGGGCATAGAGACTCATATACGCTATTATAACCGGTTGTCAATATTCTAACTTTACTATAGAAGGGCCATGGATACTCATTTATGCTATTATAACCGGTTGTCCACATTCTAACTTTACTATGGAAGGGACATGGAGACTCATTTACGCTATTATAACAGGGTGTCAACATTCTAACTTTACTATGGAAGGGGCATGGAGACTCATTTACGCTATTATAACAGGTTGTCAATATTCTATCTTTACAATGGAAGGCGCATGGAGACTCATTTACGCTATTATAACAAGTTGTCAATATTCTAACTTTACTATGGAAGGGATATGGAGTCTCATTTACGCTATTATAACAAGTTGTCAACATTCTTACTTTACTATGGAAGGGGCATGGAGACTCATTTACGCTATTATAACAGGTTGTCAACATTCTAACTTTACTATGGAAGGGACATGGAGACTCATTTACGTTATTATAACCGGTTGTCAATATTCTAACTTTACTATGGAAGTGGCATGGCGACTCATTTACGAAATTATAACAGGTTGTCAATATTCTATCTTTACTAAGGAAGGCGCATGGAGACTCATTTACGCTATTATAACACGTTGTCAATATTCTATCTTTACTAAGGAAGGCGCATGGAGACTCATTTACGCTATTATAACAAGTTGTCAATATTCTATCTTTACTAAGGAAGGCGCATGGAGACTCATTTACGCTATTATAACAGGTTCTCAATATTCTAATTTGACTATGGAAGGGGCATCGAGACTCATTTACGCTATTATAACAGGTTGTCAATATACTAACATTACTATGGAATGGGCATGGAGACTCATTTACGCTATTATAACAGATTGTCAATATTCTATTTGGACTATGGAAGGGGCATGGAGACTCATTTACGCTATTACAACAGGTTGTCAATATTCTAACTTTACTATGGAAGGGGCATGTAGACTCATTTACGCTATTATAACAGGTTCTCAATATACTAACTTTACTATGGAAGGGGCATGGAGACTCATTTACGCTATTATAACAGGTTGTCAATATTGTAACTTTCCTATGGAAGGGGCATGGAGACTCATTTACGCCATTATAAAAAGTTGTCAATATTCTAACTTTACTATGGAAGGGGCATGGAGACTCATTTACGCTATTATAACAGGTTGTCAATATTCTAACTTTACTATGGAAGGGGCATGGAGACTCATTTACGCTATTATAACAGGTTGTCAATATTCTAACTTTACTATGGAAGGGGCATGGAGACTCATTTACGCTATAATAACCGGTTGTCAAAATTCTAACTTTACTATGGAAGGGGCATGGAGACTCATTTACGCTATTATAACAGGTTGTCAATATTCTATCTTTACTATGGAAGGCGCATGAAGACTCGTTTACGCTATTATAACAAGTTGTCAATATTCTAACTTTACTATGGAAGGAACATGGAAACTCATTTACGCTATTATAACAGGTTGTCAATATTCTAACTTTACTATGGAAGGGGCATGGAGACTCGTTTACGCTATTATAAACGGTTGTCAATATTCTAACTTTACTATGGAAGGGGCATGGAGACTCATTTACATGGAGACTCATTTACGCTATTATAACAGGTTGACAATATTCTAATTTTGCTATGGAAAGGGCATGGAGACTCATTTACGCTATTATAACCGGTTGTCAATATTCTAACTTTACTATAGAAGGGTCATGGAGACTCATTAACGCTATTATAACCGGTTGTCCACATTCTAACTTTACTATGGAAGGGACATGGAGACTCATTTACGCTATTATAACAGGTTGTCAATATTCTAAATTTACTATGGAAGGGACGAGACTCATTTACGCTATTATAACAGGTTGTCAATATTCTATCTTTACTATGGAAGGCGCATGAAGACTCGTTTACGCTATTATAACAAGTTGTCAATATTGTAACTTTACTATGGAAGGGGCATGGAGACACATTTACGCTATTATAACAGGTTGTCAACATTCTAACTTTACTATGGAGGGTTCATGGAGACTCATTTACGCTATTATAACAGGTTGTCAATATTCTAACTTTACTATTGAAAGGGCTTGGAGACTCTTTTACGCTATTATAACAGGTTGTCAATATTCTAACTTTACTATGGAAGGGGCTTGGAGTCTCATTTACGCTATTATAACAAGTTGTCAATATTCTAACTTTACTATGGAAGGTGCATGGATACTCATTTACGCTATTATAACAGGTTGTCAATATTCTAACTTTGCTATGGAAGGGGCATGGAGACTCATTTACGCTATTATAACCGGTTGTCAATATTCTAACTTTACTATGGAAGGGACATAGAGCCTCATTTACGCTATTATAACAGCTTGTCAATATTCTATCTTTACTATGGAAGGCGCATGGAGACTCATTTACGCAATTATAACATGTTGTCAATATTCTAACTTTACTATGGAAGGGACATGGATACTCATTTACGCTATTATAACAGATTCTCAATATTCTAACTTTACTCTGGTAGGGGCATGGAGACTCATTTACGCTATTATAACAGGTTATCAATATTCTAACTTTACTATGGAAGGTGCATGGATACTCATTTACGCTATTATAACAGGTTTTCAATATTCTAACTTTACTATGGAAGGGGCATGGAGACTCATTTACCTTATTATAACCGGTTGTCAATATTCTAACTTTACTATGAAAGGGGCATGGAGACTCCTTTACGCTATTATAACAGGTTGTCAATATTCTATCTTTACTAAGGAAGGCGCATGAAGACTCATTTACGCTATTATAACAAGTTGTCAATATTCTATCTTTACTAAGGAAGGCGCATGGAGACTCATTTACGCTATTATAACAAGTTGTCAATATTCTATATTTACTAAGGAAGGCGCATGGAGACTCATTTACGCTATTATAACAGGTTCTCAATATTCTAACTTTACTATGGAAGGGGCATGGAGACTCATTTACGCTATTATAACAGGTTGTCAATATTCTAACTTTACTATGGAATGGACATATAGACTCATTTACGCTATTATAACAGGTTATCAATATTCGAACTTTACTATGGAAGGGGCATGGAGACTCCTTTACGCTATTATAACAGGTTGTCAATATTGTAACTTTACTATGGAAGGGGCATGGAGACTCGTTTACGCCATTATAAAAAGTTGTCAATATTCTAACTTTACTATGGTGGGGGCATGGATACTCATTTACGCTATTATAACCGGTTGTCAATATTCTAACTTTACTACGGAAGGGGCATGGAGACTCATTTACGCTATTATAACAGGTTGTCAATATCCTAACTTTACTAGAGAAGGGGCATGGAGACACATTTACTCTATTATAACAGGTTGTCAACATTCTAACTTTATTATGGAAGGGGCATGGAGACTCATTTACGCTATTATAACATTTTGTCAATATTCTAACTTTATTATGGAATGGGCATGGAGACACATTTACGCTATTATAACAGGTTCTCAATATTCTAACTTTACTATGCAAGGGGCATGGAGACTCATTTACGCTATTATAACAGGTTGACAATATTCTAATTTTGCTATGGAAGGGGCATGGAGACTCATTTACGCTATTATAACCGGTTGTCAATATTCTAACTTTACTATGGAAGGGGCATGGATACTCATTTACGCTGTTAGAACAAGTTGTCAATATTCTAACTTTACTATGGAAGGGGCATGGAGACTCATTTACGGTATTATAACAGGTTGACAATATTCTAATTTTGCTATGGAAATGGCATGGAGACTCATTTACGCTATTATAACCGGTTGTCGATATTCTAACTTTACTATGGAAGGGACATGGAGACTCATTTACGCTATTATAACACGTTGTCAACATTCAAACTTTACTATGGAATGGGCATGGAAACTCATTTACACTATTATAACAGGTTGTCAATATTCTAACTTTACTATGGAAGGGGCATGGAGACTCATTTACGCTATTATAACAGGTTGTCAATATTCTAACTTTACTATGGAAGGGGCATGGAGACTCATTTACGCTATTATAACAAGTTGTCAATATTCTAACTTTACTATGGAAGGGGCATGGATACTCATTTACGCTATTATAACAGGTTGTCAATATTATAACTTTACTATGGAAGGGGCATGGAGACTCATTTACGGTATTATAACATGTTCTCAATATTCTAATTTTACTATGGAAGGGGCATAGAGACTCATATACGCTATTATAACCGGTTGTCAATATTCTAACTTTACTATAGAAGGGGCATGGATACTCATTTATGCTATTATAACCGGTTGTCCACATTCTAACTTTACTATGGAAGGGACATGGAGACTCATTTACGCTATTATAACAGGGTGTCAACATTCTAACTTTACTATGGAAGGGGCATGGAGACTCATTTACGCTATTATAACAGGTTGTCAATATTCTATCTTTACAATGGAAGGCGCATGGAGACTCATTTACGCTATTATAACAAGTTGTCAATATTCTAACTTTACTATGGAAGGGATATGGAGTCTCATTTACGCTATTATAACAAGTTGTCAACATTCTTACTTTACTATGGAAGGGGCATGGAGACTCATTTACGCTATTATAACAGGTTGTCAACATTCTAACTTTACTATGGAAGGTGCATGGATACTCATTTACGCTATTATAACAGGTTGTCAATATTTTAACTTTACTATGGAAGGGACATGGAGACTCATTTACGTTATTATAACCGGTTGTCAATATTCTAACTTTACTATGGAAGGGGCATGGCGACTCATTTACGAAATTATAACAGGTTGTCAATATTCTATCTTTACTAAGGAAGGCGCATGGAGACTCATTTACGCTATTATAACACGTTGTCAATATTCTATCTTTACTAAGGAAGGCGCATGGAGACTTATTTACGCTATTATAACAAGTTGTCAATATTCTATCTTTACTAAGGAAGGCGCATGGAGACTCATTTACGCTATTATAACAGGTTCTCAATATTCTAATTTGACTATGGAAGGGGCATCGAGACTCATTTACGCTATTATAACAGGTTGTCAATATACTAACTTTACTATGGAATGGGCATGGAGACTCATTTACGTTATTATAACAGATTATCAATATTCTATTTGGACTATGGAAGGGGCATGGAGACTCATTTACGCTATTACAACAGGTTGTCAATATTCTAACTTTACTATGGAAGGGGCATGTAGACTCATTTACGCTATTATAACAGGTTCTCAATATACTAACTTTACTATGGAAGGGGCATGGAGACTCATTTACGCTATTATAACAGGTTGTCAATATTGTAACTTTACTATGGAAGGGGCATGGAGACTCATTTACGCCATTATAAAAAGTTGTCAATATTCTAACTTTACTATGGAAGGGGCATGGAGACTCATTTACGCTATTATAACAGGTTGTCAATATTCTAACTTTACTATGGAAGGGGCATGGAGACTCATTTACGCTATTATAACAGGTTGTCAATATTCTAACTTTACTATGGAAGGGGCATGGAGACTCATTTACGCTATAATAACCGGTTGTCAATATTCTAACTTTACTATGGAAGGGGCATGGAGACTCATTTACGCTATTATAACAGGTTGTCAATATTCTATCTTTACTATGGAAGGCGCATGAAGACTCGTTTACGCTATTATAACAAGTTGTCAATATTCTAACTTTACTATGGAAGGAACATGGAGACTCATTTACGCTATTATAACAGGTTGTCAATATTCTAACTTTACTATGGAAGGGGCATGGAGACTCGTTTACGCTATTATAAACGGTTGTCAATATTCTAACTTTACTATGGAAGGGGCATGGAGACTCATTTACATGGAGACTCATTTACGCTATTATAACAGGTTGACAATATTCTAATTTTGCTATGGAAGGGGCATGGAGACTCATTTACGCTATTATAACCGGTTGTCAATATTCTAACTTTACTATAGAAGGGGCATGGAGACTCATTAACGCTATTATAACCGGTTGTCCACATTCTAACTTTACTATGGAAGGGACATGGAGACTCAATTACGTTATTATAACAGGTTGTCAATATTCTAAATTTACTACGGAAGGGGCATGGAGACTCATTTACGCTATTATAACAGATTGTCAATATTGTAACTTTACTATGGAAGGGGCATGGAGACACATTTACGCTATTATAACAGGTTGTCAACATTCTAACTTAATATGGAGGGTTCATGGAGACTCATTTACGCTATTATAACAGGTTGTCAATATTCTAACTTTACTATGGAAGGGGCATGGAGACACATTTACGCTATTATAACAGGTTGTCAACATTCTAACTTTACTATGGAAAGGGCATGGAGACTCATTTACGCTATTATAACAGGTTGTCAATATTCTAACTTTACTATGGAAGGGGCTTGGAGTCTCATTTACGCTATTATAACAAGTTGTCAATATTCTAACTTTACTATGGAAGGTGCATGGATACTCATTTACGCTATTATAACAGGTTGTCAATATTCTAACTTTGCTATGGAAGGGGCATGGAGACTCATTTACGCTATTATAACCGGTTGTCAATATTCTAACTTTACTATGGAAGGGACATGGAGCCTCATTTACGCTATTATAACAGCTTGTCAATATTCTATCTTTACTATGGAAGGCTCATGGAGACTCATTTACGCTATTATAACATGTTGTCAATATTCTAACTTTACTATGGAAGGGACATGGATACTCATTTACGCTATTATAACAAGTTGTCAATATTCTAACTTTACTATGGAAGGGGCAGGGAGACTCATTTACGCTATTATAACATGTTCTCAATATTCTAACTTTACTATGGAAGGGGCATGGAGACTCATTTACGCTATTATAACAGGTTGTCAATATTCTAACTTTACTATGGAATGGGCATGGAGACTCATTTACTCTATTATAACAGATTGTCAATATTATATTTGGACTATGGAAGGGGCAGGGAGACTCATTTACGCTATTATAACATGTTCTCAATATTCTAACTTTACTATGGAAGGGGCATTGAGACTCATATACGCTATTACAACAGGTTGTCAATATTCTAACTTTACTATGGAAGGGGCATGTAGACTCATTTACGCTATTATAACAGGTTCTCAATATTCTAACTTTACTATGGAAGGGGCATGGAGACTCATTTACGCTATTATAACAGGTTGTCAATATTTTAACTTTACTATGGAAGGGGCATGGAGACTCATTTACGCTATTATAACAGGTTGTCAATATTCAAACTTTACTATGGAAGGGCATGGAGACTCATTAACGCTATTATAACAGGTTGTCAATATTCTAACTTTACTATGAAAGGGGCATGGAGACTCATTTACGGTATTATAACAGGTTGTCAATATTCTAACTTTACTATGGAAGGGGCATGGAGACTCATTTACGCTATTATAGCCGGTTTTCAATATTCTAACTTTACTATGAAAGGGGCATGGAGACTCAGTTACGGTATTATAACAGGTTGTCAATATTCTAACTTTACTATGGAGGGTTCATGGAGACTCATTTACGCTATTATAACAAGTTGTCAATATTCTAACTTTACTATGGAAGGGGCATGGAGACTCATTTACGCTATTATAACAGGTTCTCAATATTCTAACTTTACTATGGAATGGGCATGGAGACTCATTTACTCTATTATAACAGGTTGTCAATATTGTAACTTTACTATGGAAGGGGCATGTAGACTCATTTACGCTATTATAACAGGTTCTCAATATTCTAACTTTACTATGGAAGGGGCATGGAGACTCATTTACGCTATTATAACAGGTTGTCAATATTCTAACTTTACTATGAAATGGGAATAGAGACTCATTTACGCTATTATAACAGATTGTCAATATTATATTTGGACTATGGAATGGGCATGGAGACTCATTTACGCTATTACAAAAGGTTGTCAATATTCTAACTTTACTATGAAAGGGGCATGTAGACTCATTTACGCTATTATAACAGGTTGTCAATATTCTAACTTTACTATGGAAGGGGCATGGAGACTCATTTACGCTATTATAATAAATTGTCAATATTCTATTTTTACTATGGAAGGGGTAGGGAGATTCATTTACGCTATTAAACGAGGTTGTCAATATTCTAACTTTACTATGGAAGGGACATTGAGACTCATTTACGTTATTATAACAGCATTTCAATATTCTAACATTACTATGGAATGGGCGTGGAGACTCATTTTCGCTATTATAACAGGTTGTCAATATTCTAACTTTACTATGGAAGGGGCATGGAGACACATTTACGCTATTATAACAGGTTGTCAATATTCTAACTTTACTATGGAAGGGGCGTGAAGACTCATTTACGCTATTATAACAGGTTGTCAATATTTTAACTTTACTATGGAAGGGGCAGGGAGACTCATTTACGCTATTATAACAGGTTCTCAATATTCTAACTTTACTATGGAAGGGGCATGGAGACTCATTTACCTTATTATAACAGGTTGTCAATATTCTAACTTTACTATGGAATGGGCATGGAGACTCATTTACGCTATTATAACAGATTGTCAATATTATATTTGGACTATGGAAGGGGCATGGAGACTCATATACGGTATTACAACAGGTTGTCAATATTCTAACTTTACTATGGAAGGGGCATGTAGACTCATTTACGCTATTATAACAGGTTCTCAATATTCTAACTTTACTATGGAAGGGGCATGGAGACTCATTTACGCTATTATAACAGGTTGTCAATATTGTAACTTTACTATGGAAGGGGCATGGAGACTCATTTACGCTATTATAACAGGTTGTCAGTATTCAAACTTTACTAAGGAAGGGGCATGGAGACTCATTTACGCTATTATAACAGGTTGTCAATATTCTAACTTTACTATGAAAGGGGCATGGAGACTCATTTACGGTATTATAACAGGTTGTCAATATTCTAACTTTACTATGGAAGGGGCATGGAGACTCATTTACGCTATTATAGCCGGTTTTCAATATTCCAACTTTACTATGAAAGGGGCATGGAGACTCAGTTACGGTATTATAACAGGTTGTCAATATTCTAACTTTACTATGGAGGGTTCATGGAGACTCATTTACGCTATTATAACAAGTTGTCAGTATTCTAACTTTACTATGGAAGGGGCATGGAGACTCATTTACGCTATTATAACAGGTTCTCAATATTCTAACTTTACTATGGAAGGGGCATGGAGACTCATTTACTCTATTATAACAGGTTGTCAATATTGTAACTTTACTATTGAAGGGGCATGTAGACTCATTTACGCTATTATAACAGGTTTTCAATATTCTAACTTTACTATGGAAGGGGCATGGAGACTCTTTTACGCTATTATAACAGGTTGTCAATATTCTAACTTTACTATGAAATGGGAATGGAGACTCATTTACGCTATTATAACAGATTGTCAATATTATATTTGGACTATGGAAGGGGCATGGAGACTCATTTACGCTATTACAAAAGGTTGTCAATATTCTAACTTTACTTTGGAAGGAGCATGTAGACTCATTTACGCTATTATAACAGGTTCTCAATATTCTAACTTTACTATGGAAGGGGCATGGAGACACATTTACGCTATTATAACAGGTTGTCAATATTCTAACTTTACTATGAAAGGTGCATGGATACTCATTTACGGTATTATAACAGGTTGTCAATATTCTTACTTTACTATGGAAGGGGCATGGAGACTCATTTACGCTATTATAACAGGTTGTCAATATTCTAGCTTTACTATGGAAGGGCATGGAGACTCATTTACGCTATTATAACAGGTTGTCAATATTCTAACTTTATTATGGAAGGGGCATGGAGACTCATTTACGCTATTATAACCGGTTGTCGATATTCTAACTTTACTATGGAAGGGACATGGAGACTCATTTACGCTATTATAACACGTTGTCAACATTCAAACTTTACTATGGAAGGGGCATGGAGACTCATTTACGCTATTATAACAGGTTGTCAATATTCTATCTTTACAATGGAAGGCGCATGGAGACACATTTACGCTATTATAACAAGTTGACAATATTCTAACTTTACTATGGAAGGGATATGGAGTCTCATTTACGCTATTATAACCGGTTGTCAATATTCTAACTTTACTATGGAAGGGGCATGGAGATTCATTTACGCTTTTATAACAGATTGTCAATATTCTAACTTTACTATGGAAGGGGCATGGAGCCTCATTTACGCTATTATAACAAGTTGTCAATATTCTAACTTTACTATGGAAGGGGCATGGATACTCATTTACGCTGTTAGAACAAGTTGTCAATATTCTAACTTTACTATGGAAGGGGCATGGAGACTCATTTACGGTATTATAACAGGTTGACAATATTCTAATTTTGCTATGGAAATGGCATGGAGACTCATTTACGCTATTATAACCGGTTGTCGATATTCTAACTTTACTATGGAAGGGACATGGAGACTCATTTACGCTATTATAACACGTTGTCAACATTCAAACTTTACTATGGAATGGGCATGGAAACTCATTTACACTATTATAACAGGTTGTCAATATTCTAACTTTACTATGGAAGGGGCATGGAGACTCATTTACGCTATTATAACAGGTTGTCAATATTCTAACTTTACTATGGAAGGGGCATGGAGACTCATTTACGCTATTATAACAAGTTGTCAATATTCTAACTTTACTATGGAAGGGGCATGGATACTCATTTACGCTATTATAACAGGTTGTCAATATTATAACTTTACTATGGAAGGGGCATGGAGACTCATTTACGGTATTATAACATGTTCTCAATATTCTAATTTTACTATGGAAGGTGCATAGAGACTCATATACGCTATTATAACCGGTTGTCAATATTCTAACTTTACTATAGAAGGGGCATGGATACTCATTTATGCTATTATAACCGGTTGTCCACATTCTAACTTTACTATGGAAGGGACATGGAGACTCATTTACGCTATTATAACAGGGTGTCAACATTCTAACTTTACTATGGAAGGGGCATGGAGACTCATTTACGCTATTATAACAGGTTGTCAATATTCTATCTTTACAATGGAAGGCGCATGGAGACTCATTTACGCTATTATAACAAGTTGTCAATATTCTAACTTTACTATGGAAGGGATATGGAGTCTCATTTACGCTATTATAACAAGTTGTCAACATTCTTACTTTACTATGGAAGGGGCATGGAGACTCATTTACGCTATTATAACAGGTTGTCAACATTCTAACTTTACTATGGAAGGTGCATGGATACTCATTTACGCTATTATAACAGGTTGTCAATATTTTAACTTTACTATGGAAGGGACATGGAGACTCATTTACGTTATTATAACCGGTTGTCAATATTCTAACTTTACTATGGAAGGGGCATGGCGACTCATTTACGAAATTATAACAGGTTGTCAATATTCTATCTTTACTAAGGAAGGCGCATGGAGACTCATTTACGCTATTATAACACGTTGTCAATATTCTATCTTTACTAAGGAAGGCGCATGGAGACTCATTTACGCTATTATAACAAGTTGTCAATATTCTATCTTTACTAAGGAAGGCGCATGGAGACTCATTTACGCTATTATAACAGGTTCTCAATATTCTAATTTGACTATGGAAGGGGCATCGAGACTCATTTACGCTATTATAACAGGTTGTCAATATACTAACTTTACTATGGAATGGGCATGGAGACTCATTTACGCTATTATAACAGATTATCAATATTCTATTTGGACTATGGAAGGGGCATGGAGACTCATTTACGCTATTACAACAGGTTGTCAATATTCTAACTTTACTATGGAAGGGGCATGTAGACTCATTTACGCTATTATAACAGGTTCTCAATATACTAACTTTACTATGGAAGGGGCATGGAGACTCATTTACGCTATTATAACAGGTTGTCAATATTGTAACTTTACTATGGAAGGGGCATGGAGACTCATTTACGCCATTATAAAAAGTTGTCAATATTCTAACTTTACTATGGAAGGGGCATGGAGACTCATTTACGCTATTATAACAGGTTGTCAATATTCTAACTTTACTATGGAAGGGGCATGGAGACTCATTTACGCTATTATAACAGGTTGTCAATATTCTAACTTTACTATGGAAGGGGCATGGAGACTCATTTACGCTATAATAACCGGTTGTCAATATTCTAACTTTACTATGGAAGGGGCATGGAGCCTCATTTACGCTATTATAACAGGTTGTCAATATTCTATCTTTACTATGGAAGGCGCATGAAGACTCGTTTACGCTATTATAACAAGTTGTCAATATTCTAACTTTACTATGGAAGGAACATGGAGACTCATTTACGCTATTATAACAGGTTGTCAATATTCTAACTTTACTATGGAAGGGGCATGGAGACTCGTTTACGCTATTATAAACGGTTGTCAATATTCTAACTTTACTATGGAAGGGGCATGGAGACTCATTTACATGGAGACTCATTTACGCTATTATAACAGGTTGACAATATTCTAATTTTGCTATGGAAGGGGCATGGAGACTCATTTACGCTATTATAACCGGTTGTCAATATTCTAACTTTACTATAGAAGGGGCATGGAGACTCATTAACGCTATTATAACCGGTTGTCCACATTCTAACTTTACTATGGAAGGGACATGGAGACTCAATTACGTTATTATAACAGGTTGTCAATATTCTAAATTTACTACGGAAGGGGCATGGAGACTCATTTACGCTATTATAACAGATTGTCAATATTGTAACTTTACTATGGAAGGGGCATGGAGACACATTTACGCTATTATAACAGGTTGTCAACATTCTAACTTAATATGGAGGGTTCATGGAGACTCATTTACGCTATTATAACAGGTTGTCAATATTCTAACTTTACTATGGAAGGGGCATGGAGACACATTTACGCTATTATAACAGGTTGTCAACATTCTAACTTTACTATGGAAAGGGCATGGAGACTCATTTACGCTATTATAACAGGTTGTCAATATTCTAACTTTACTATGGAAGGGGCTTGGAGTCTCATTTACGCTATTATAACAAGTTGTCAATATTCTAACTTTACTATGGAAGGTGCATGGATACTCATTTACGCTATTATAACAGGTTGTCAATATTCTAACTTTGCTATGGAAGGGGCATGGAGACTCATTTACGCTATTATAACCGGTTGTCAATATTCTAACTTTACTATGGAAGGGACATGGAGCCTCATTTACGCTATTATAACAGCTTGTCAATATTCTATCTTTACTATGGAAGGCTCATGGAGACTCATTTACGCTATTATAACATGTTGTCAATATTCTAACTTTACTATGGAAGGGACATGGATACTCATTTACGCTATTATAACAAGTTGTCAATATTCTAACTTTACTATGGAAGGGATATGGAGTCTCATTTACGCTATTATAACCGGTTGTCAATATTCTAACTTTACTATGGAAGGGATATGGAGTCTCATTTACGCTATTATAACCGGTTGTCAATATTCTAACTTTACTATGGAAGGGGCATGGAGATTCATTTACGCTTTTATAACAGATTGTCAATATTCTAACTTTACTATGGAAGGGGCATGGAGACTCATTTACGCTATTATAACAAGTTGTCAATATTCTAACTTTACTATGGAAGGGGCATGGATACTCATTTACGCTGTTATAACAAGTTGTCAATATTCTAACTTTACTATGGAAGGGGCATGGAGACTCATTTACGGTATTATAACAGGTTGACAATATTCTAATTTTGCTATGGAAATGGCATGGAGACTCATTTACGCTATTATAACCGGTTGTCGATATTCTAACTTTACTATGGAAGGGACATGGAGACTCATTTACGCTATTATAACACGTTGTCAACATTCAAACTTTACTATGGAATGGGCATGGAAACTCATTTACACTATTATAACAGGTTGTCGATATTCTAACTTTACTATGGAAGGGGCATGGAGACTCATTTACGCTATTATAACAGGTTGTCAATATTCTAACTTTACTATGGAAGGGGCATGGAGACTCATTTACGCTATTATAACAAGTTGTCAATATTCTAACTTTACTATGGAAGGGGCATGGATACTCATTTACGCTATTATAACAGGTTGTCAATATTCTAACTTTACTATGGAAGGGGCATGGAGACTCATTTACGGTATTATAACATGTTCTCAATATTCTAACTTTACTATGGAAGGGACATGGAGCCTCATTTACGCTATTATAACAGCTTGTCAATATTCTATCTTTACTATGGAAGGCGCATGGAGACTCATTTACGCTATTATAACATGTTGTCAATATTCTAACTTTACTATGGAAGGGACATGGATACTCATTTACGCTATTATAACAAGTTGTCAATATTCTAACTTTACTATGGAAGGGATATGGAGTCTCATTTACGCTATTATAACCGGTTGTCAATATTCTAACTTTACTATGGAAGGGGCATGGAGATTCATTTACGCTTTTATAACAGATTGTCAATATTCTAACTTTACTATGGAAGGGGCATGGAGACTCATTTACGCTATTATAACAAGTTGTCAATATTCTAACTTTACTATGGAAGGGGCATGGATACTCATTTACGCTGTTATAACAAGTTGTCAATATTCTAACTTTACTATGGAAGGGGCATGGAGACTCATTTACGGTATTATAACAGGTTGAAAATATTCTAATTTTGCTATGGAAATGGCATGGAGACTCATTTACGCTATTATAACCGGTTGTCGATATTCTAACTTTACTATGGAAGGGACATGGAGACTCATTTACGCTATTATAACACGTTGTCAACATTCAAACTTTACTATGGAATGGGCATGGAAACTCATTTACACTATTATAACAGGTTGTCGATATTCTAACTTTACTATGGAAGGGGCATGGAGACTCATTTACGCTATTATAACAGGTTGTCAATATTCTAACTTTACTATGGAAGGGGCATGGAGACTCATTTACGCTATTATAACAAGTTGTCAATATTCTAACTTTACTATGGAAGGGGCATGGATACTCATTTACGCTATTATAACAGGTTGTCAATATTCTAACTTTACTATGGAAGGGGCATGGAGACTCATTTACGGTATTATAACATGTTCTCAATATTCTAATTTTACTATGGAAGGGGCATAGAGACTCATATACGCTATTATAACCGGTTGTCAATATTCTAACTTTACTATAGAAGGGGCATGGATACTCATTTATGCTATTATAACCGGTTGTCCACATTCTAACTTTACTATGGAAGGGACATGGAGACTCATTTACGCTATTATAACAGGGTGTCAACATTCTAACTTTACTATGGAAGGGACATGGAGACTCATTTACGCTATTATAACAGGTTGTCAATATTCTATCTTTACAATGGAAGGCGCATGGAGACTCATTTACGCTATTATAACAAGTTGTCAATATTCTAACTTTACTATGGAAGGGATATGGAGTCTCATTTACGCTATTATAACAAGTTGTCAACATTCTTACTTTACTATGGAAGGGGCATGGAGACTCATTTACGCTATTATAACAGGTTGTCAACATTCTAACTTTACTATGGAAGGTGCATGGATACTCATTTACGCTATTATAACAGGTTGTCAATATTTTAACTTTACTATGGAAGGGACATGGAGACTCATTTACGTTATTATAACCGGTTGTCAATATTCTAACTTTACTATGGAAGGGGCATGGCGACTCATTTACGAAATTATAACAGGTTGTCAATATTCTATCTTTACTAAGGAAGGCGCATGGAGACTCATTTACGCTATTATAACACGTTGTCAATATTCTATCTTTACTAAGGAAGGCGCATGGAGACTCATTTACGCTATTATAACAGGTTGTCAATATTCTAACTTTACTATGGAAGGGGCATGGAGACTCATTTACGCTATTATAACAAGTTGTCAATATTCTAACTTTACTATGGAAGGGGCATGGATACTCATTTACGCTATTATAACAGGTTGTCAATATTCTAACTTTACTATGGAAGGGGCATGGAGACTCATTTACGGTATTATAACATGTTCTCAATATTCTAACTTTACTATGGAAGGGACATGGAGCCTCATTTACGCTATTATAACAGCTTGTCAATATTCTATCTTTACTATGGAAGGCGCATGGAGACTCATTTACGCTATTATAACATGTTGTCAATATTCTAACTTTACTATGGAAGGGACATGGATACTCATTTACGCTATTATAACAAGTTGTCAATATTCTAACTTTACTATGGAAGGGATATGGAGTCTCATTTACGCTATTATAACCGGTTGTCAATATTCTAACTTTACTATGGAAGGGGCATGGAGATTCATTTACGCTTTTATAACAGATTGTCAATATTCTAACTTTACTATGGAAGGGGCATGGAGACTCATTTACGCTATTATAACAAGTTGTCAATATTCTAACTTTACTATGGAAGGGGCATGGATACTCATTTACGCTGTTATAACAGGTTGAAAATATTCTAATTTTGCTATGGAAATGGCATGGAGACTCATTTACGCTATTATAACCGGTTGTCGATATTCTAACTTTACTATGGAAGGGACATGGAGACTCATTTACGCTATTATAACACGTTGTCAATATTCTAACTTTACTATGGAAGGGGCATGGAGACTCATTTACGGTATTATAACATGTTCTCAATATTCTAACTTTACTATGGAAGGGACATGGAGCCTCATTTACGCTATTATAACAGCTTGTCAATATTCTATCTTTACTATGGAAGGCGCATGGAGACTCATTTACGCTATTATAACATGTTGTCAATATTCTAACTTTACTATGGAAGGGACATGGATACTCATTTACGCTATTATAACAAGTTGTCAATATTCTAACTTTACTATGGAAGGGATATGGAGTCTCATTTACGCTATTATAACCGGTTGTCAATATTCTAACTTTACTATGGAAGGGGCATGGAGATTCATTTACGCTTTTATAACAGATTGTCAATATTCTAACTTTACTATGGAAGGGGCATGGAGACTCATTTACGCTATTATAACAAGTTGTCAATATTCTAACTTTACTATGGAAGGGGCATGGATACTCATTTACGCTGTTATAACAAGTTGTCAATATTCTAACTTTACTATGGAAGGGGCATGGAGACTCATTTACGGTATTATAACAGGTTGACAATATTCTAATTTTGCTATGGAAATGGCATGGAGACTCATTTACGCTATTATAACCGGTTGTCGATATTCTAACTTTACTATGGAAGGGACATGGAGACTCATTTACGCTATTATAACACGTTGTCAACATTCAAACTTTACTATGGAATGGGCATGGAAACTCATTTACACTATTATAACAGGTTGTCGATATTCTAACTTTACTATGGAAGGGGCATGGAGACTCATTTACGCTATTATAACAGGTTGTCAATATTCTAACTTTACTATGGAAGGGGCATGGAGACTCATTTACGCTATTATAACAAGTTGTCAATATTCTAACTTTACTATGGAAGGGGCATGGATACTCATTTACGCTATTATAACAGGTTGTCAATATTCTAACTTTACTATGGAAGGGGCATGGAGACTCATTTACGGTATTATAACATGTTCTCAATATTCTAATTTTACTATGGAAGGGGCATAGAGACTCATATACGCTATTATAACCGGTTGTCAATATTCTAACTTTACTATAGAAGGGGCATGGATACTCATTTATGCTATTATAACCGGTTGTCCACATTCTAACTTTACTATGGAAGGGACATGGAGACTCATTTACGCTATTATAACAGGGTGTCAACATTCTAACTATACTATGGAAGGGGCATGGAGACTCATTTACGCTATTATAACAGGTTGTCAATATTCTATCTTTACAATGGAAGGCGCATGGAGACTCATTTACGCTATTATAACAAGTTGTCAATATTCTAACTTTACTATGGAAGGGATATGGAGTCTCATTTACGCTATTATAACAAGTTGTCAACATTCTTACTTTACTATGGAAGGGGCATGGAGACTCATTTACGCTATTATAACAGGTTGTCAACATTCTAACTTTACTATGGAAGGTGCATGGATACTCATTTACGCTATTATAACAGGTTGTCAATATTTTAACTTTACTATGGAAGGGACATGGAGACTCATTTACGTTATTATAACCGGTTGTCAATATTCTAACTTTACTATGGAAGGGGCATGGCGACTCATTTACGAAATTATAACAGGTTGTCAATATTCTATCTTTACTAAGGAAGGCGCATGGAGACTCATTTACGCTATTATAACACGTTGTCAATATTCTATCTTTACTAAGGAAGGCGCATGGAGACTCATTTACGCTATTATAACAAGTTGTCAATATTCTATCTTTACTAAGGAAGGCGCATGGAGACTCATTTACGCTATTATAACTGGTTCTCAATATTCTAATTTGACTATGGAAGGGGCATCGAGACTCATTTACGCTATTATAACATGTTGTCAATATACTAACTTTACTATGGAATGGGCATGGAGACTCATTTACGCTATTATAACAGATTGTCAATATTCTATTTGGACGATGGAAGGGGCATGGAGACTCATTTACGCTATTACAACAGGTTGTCAATATTCTAACTTTACTATGGAAGGGGCATGTAGACTCATTTACGCTATTATAACAGGTTCTCAATATACTAACTTTACTATGGAAGGGGCATGGAGACTCATTTACGCTATTATAACAGGTTGTCAATATTGTAACTTTACTATGGAAGGGGCATGGAGACTCATTTACGCCATTATAAAAAGTTGTCAATATTCTAACTTTACTATGGAAGGGGCATGGAGACTCATTTACGCTATTATAACAGGTTGTCAATATTCTAACTTTACTATGGAAGGGGCATGGAGACTCATTTACGCTATTATAACAGGTTGTCAATATTCTAACTTTACTATGGAAGGGGCATGGAGACTCATTTACGCTATAATAACCGGTTGTCAATATTCTAACTTTACTATGGAAGGGGCATGGAGACTCATTTACGCTATTATAACAGGTTGTCAATATTCTATCTTTACTATGGAAGGCGCATGAAGACTCGTTTACGCAATTATAACAAGTTGTCAATATTCTAACTTTACTATGGAAGGAACATGGAGACTCATTTACGCTATTATAACAGGTTGTCAATATTCTAACTTTACTATGGAAGGGGCATGGAGACTCGTTTACGCTATTATAAACGGTTGTCAATATTCTAACTTTACTATGGAAGGGGCATGGAGACTCATTTACATGGAGACTCATTTACGCTATTATAACAGGTTGACAATATTCTAATTTTGCTATGGAAGGGGCATGGATACTCATTTACGCTATTATAACCGGTTGTCAATATTCTAACTTTACTATAGAAGGGGCATGGAGACTCATTAACGCTATTATAACCGGTTGTCCACATTCTAACTTTTCTATGGAAGGGACATGGAGACTCATTTACGTTATTATAACAGGTTGTCAATATTCTAAATTTACTATGGAAGGGGCATGGAGACTCATTTACGCTATTATAACAGATTGTCAATATTGTAACTTTACTATGGAAGGGGCATGGAGACACATTTACGCTATTATAACAGGTTGTCAACATTCTAACTTTACTATGGAGGGTTCATGGAGACTCATTTACGCTATTATAACAGGTTGTCAATATTCTAACTTTACTATGGAAGGGGCATGGAGACACACTTACACTATTATAACAGGTTGTCAACATTCTAACTTTACTATGGAAAGGGCATGGAGACTCATTTACGCTATTATAACAGGTTGTCAATATTCTAACTTTACTATGGAAGGGGCTTGAAGTCTCATTTACGCTATTATAACAAGTTGTCAATATTCTAACTTTACTATGGAAGGTGCATGGATACTCATTTACGCTATTATAACAGGTTGTCAATATTCTAACTTTGCTATGGAAGGGGCATGGAGACTCATTTACGCTATTATAACCGGTTGTCAATATTCTAACTTTACTATGGAAGGGACATGGAGCCTCATTTACGCTATTATAACAGCTTGTCAATATTCTATCTTTACTATGGAAGGTGCATGGAGACTCATTTACGCTATTATAACATGTTGTCAATATTCTAACTTTACTATGGAAGGGACATGGATACTCATTTACGCTATTATAACAAGTTGTCAATATTCTAACTTTACTATGGAAGGGATATGGAGTCTCATTTACGCTATTATAACCGGTTGTCAATATTCTAACTTTACTATGGAAGGGGCATGGAGATTCATTTACGCTTTTATAACAGATTGTCAATATTCTAACTTTACTATGGAAGGGGCATGGAGACTCATTTACGCTATTATAACAAGTTGTCAATATTCTAACTTTACTATGGAAGGGGCATGGATACTCATTTACGCTGTTATAACAAGTTGTCAATATTCTAACTTTACTATGGAAGGGGCATCGAGACTCATTTACGGTATTATAACAGGTTGACAATATTCTAATTTTGCTATGGAAATGGCATGGAGACTCATTTACGCTATTATAACCGGTTGTCGATATTCTAACTTTACTATGGAAGGGACATGGAGACTCATTTACGCTATTATAACACGTTGTCAACATTCAAACTTTACTATGGAATGGGCATGGAAACTCATTTACACTATTATAACAGGTTGTCAATATTCTAACTTTACTATGGAAGGGGCTTGGAGACTCATTTACGCTATTATAACAAGTTGTCAATATTCTAACTTTACTATGGAAGGGGCATGGATACTCATTTACGCTATTATAACAAGTTGTCAATATTCTAACTTTACTATGGAATGGGCATGGATACTCATTTACGGTATTATAACATGTTCTCAATATTCTAATTTTACTATAGAAGGGGCATAGAGACTCATATACGCTATTATAACCGGTTGTCAATATTCTAACTTTACTATAGAAGGGCCATGGATACTCATTTATGCTATTATAACCGGTTGTCCACATTCTAACTTTACTATGGAAGGGACATGGAGACTCATTTACGCTATTATAACAGGGTGTCAACATTCTAACTTTACTATGGAAGGGGCATGGAGACTCATTTACGCTATTATAACAGGTTGTCAATATTCTATCTTTACAATGGAAGGCGCATGGAGACTCATTTACGCTATTATAACAAGTTGTCAATATTCTAACTTTACTATGGAAGGGATATGGAGTCTCATTTACGCTATTATAACAAGTTGTCAACATTCTTACTTTACTATGGAAGGGGCATGGAGACTCATTTACGCTATTATAACAGGTTGTCAACATTCTAACTTTACTATGGAAGGGACATGGAGACTCATTTACGTTATTATAACCGGTTGTCAATATTCTAACTTTACTATGGAAGTGGCATGGCGACTCATTTACGAAATTATAACAGGTTGTCAATATTCTATCTTTACTAAGGAAGGCGCATGGAGACTCATTTACGCTATTATAACACGTTGTCAATATTCTATCTTTACTAAGGAAGGCGCATGGAGACTCATTTACGCTATTATAACAAGTTGTCAATATTCTATCTTTACTAAGGAAGGCGCATGGAGACTCATTTACGCTATTATAACAGGTTCTCAATATTCTAATTTGACTATGGAAGGGGCATCGAGACTCATTTACGCTATTATAACAGGTTGTCAATATACTAACATTACTATGGAATGGGCATGGAGACTCATTTACGCTATTATAACAGATTGTCAATATTCTATTTGGACTATGGAAGGGGCATGGAGACTCATTTACGCTATTACAACAGGTTGTCAATATTCTAACTTTACTATGGAAGGGGCATGTAGACTCATTTACGCTATTATAACAGGTTCTCAATATACTAACTTTACTATGGAAGGGGCATGGAGACTCATTTACGCTATTATAACAGGTTGTCAATATTGTAACTTTCCTATGGAAGGGGCATGGAGACTCATTTACGCCATTATAAAAAGTTGTCAATATTCTAACTTTACTATGGAAGGGGCATGGAGACTCATTTACGCTATTATAACAGGTTGTCAATATTCTAACTTTACTATGGAAGGGGCATGGAGACTCATTTACGCTATTATAACAGGTTGTCAATATTCTAACTTTACTATGGAAGGGGCATGGAGACTCATTTACGCTATAATAACCGGTTGTCAAAATTCTAACTTTACTATGGAAGGGGCATGGAGACTCATTTACGCTATTATAACAGGTTGTCAATATTCTATCTTTACTATGGAAGGCGCATGAAGACTCGTTTACGCTATTATAACAAGTTGTCAATATTCTAACTTTACTATGGAAGGAACATGGAAACTCATTTACGCTATTATAACAGGTTGTCAATATTCTAACTTTACTATGGAAGGGGCATGGAGACTCGTTTACGCTATTATAAACGGTTGTCAATATTCTAACTTTACTATGGAAGGGGCATGGAGACTCATTTACATGGAGACTCATTTACGCTATTATAACAGGTTGACAATATTCTAATTTTGCTATGGAAAGGGCATGGAGACTCATTTACGCTATTATAACCGGTTGTCAATATTCTAACTTTACTATAGAAGGGTCATGGAGACTCATTAACGCTATTATAACCGGTTGTCCACATTCTAACTTTACTATGGAAGGGACATGGAGACTCATTTACGCTATTATAACAGGTTGTCAATATTCTAAATTTACTATGGAAGGGACGAGACTCATTTACGCTATTATAACAGGTTGTCAATATTCTATCTTTACTATGGAAGGCGCATGAAGACTCGTTTACGCTATTATAACAAGTTGTCAATATTGTAACTTTACTATGGAAGGGGCATGGAGACACATTTACGCTATTATAACAGGTTGTCAACATTCTAACTTTACTATGGAGGGTTCATGGAGACTCATTTACGCTATTATAACAGGTTGTCAATATTCTAACTTTTCTATGGAAGGGGCATGGAGACACATTTACGCTATTATAACAGGTTGTCAACATTCTAACTTTACTATTGAAAGGGCTTGGAGACTCTTTTACGCTATTATAACAGGTTGTCAATATTCTAACTTTACTATGGAAGGGGCTTGGAGTCTCATTTACGCTATTATAACAAGTTGTCAATATTCTAACTTTACTATGGAAGGTGCATGGATACTCATTTACGCTATTATAACAGGTTGTCAATATTCTAACTTTGCTATGGAAGGGGCATGGAGACTCATTTACGCTATTATAACCGGTTGTCAATATTCTAACTTTACTATGGAAGGGACATAGAGCCTCATTTACGCTATTATAACAGCTTGTCAATATTCTATCTTTACTATGGAAGGCGCATGGAGACTCATTTACGCAATTATAACATGTTGTCAATATTCTAACTTTACTATGGAAGGGACATGGATACTCATTTACGCTATTATAACAGATTCTCAATATTCTAACTTTACTCTGGTAGGGGCATGGAGACTCATTTACGCTATTATAACAGGTTATCAATATTCTAACTTTACTATGGAAGGTGCATGGATACTCATTTACGCTATTATAACAGGTTTTCAATATTCTAACTTTACTATGGAAGGGGCATGGAGACTCATTTACCTTATTATAACCGGTTGTCAATATTCTAACTTTACTATGAAAGGGGCATGGAGACTCCTTTACGCTATTATAACAGGTTGTCAATATTCTATCTTTACTAAGGAAGGCGCATGAAGACTCATTTACGCTATTATAACAAGTTGTCAATATTCTATCTTTACTAAGGAAGGCGCATGGAGACTCATTTACGCTATTATAACAAGTTGTCAATATTCTATATTTACTAAGGAAGGCGCATGGAGACTCATTTACGCTATTATAACAGGTTCTCAATATTCTAACTTTACTATGGAAGGGGCATGGAGACTCATTTACGCTATTATAACAGGTTGTCAATATTCTAACTTTACTATGGAATGGACATATAGACTCATTTACGCTATTATAACAGGTTATCAATATTCGAACTTTACTATGGAAGGGGCATGGAGACTCCTTTACGCTATTATAACAGGTTGTCAATATTGTAACTTTACTATGGAAGGGGCATGGAGACTCGTTTACGCCATTATAAAAAGTTGTCAATATTCTAACTTTACTATGGTGGGGGCATGGATACTCATTTACGCTATTATAACCGGTTGTCAATATTCTAACTTTACTACGGAAGGGGCATGGAGACTCATTTACGCTATTATAACAGGTTGTCAATATCCTAACTTTACTAGAGAAGGGGCATGGAGACACATTTACTCTATTATAACAGGTTGTCAACATTCTAACTTTATTATGGAAGGGGCATGGAGACTCATTTACGCTATTATAACATTTTGTCAATATTCTAACTTTATTATGGAATGGGCATGGAGACACATTTACGCTATTATAACAGGTTCTCAATATTCTAACTTTACTATGCAAGGGGCATGGAGACTCATTTACGCTATTATAACAGGTTGACAATATTCTAATTTTGCTATGGAAGGGGCATGGAGACTCATTTACGCTATTATAACCGGTTGTCAATATTCTAACTTTACTATGGAAGGGGCATGGAGACTCATTTACGCTATTATAACCGGTTGTCCACATTCTAACTTTACTATGGAAGGGACATGGAGACTCATTTACGCTATTATAACAGGTTGTCAATATTGTAACTTTACTATGGAAGGGGCATGGAAACTCATTTACCCTATTATAACAGATTGTCAATATTGTAACTTTACTATGGAAGGGGCATGGAGACACATTTACGCTATTATAACAGGTTGTCAACATTCTAACTTTACTATGGAGGGTTTATGGAGACTCATTTACGCTATTATAACCGGTTGTCCACATTCTAACTTTACTATGGAAGGGACATGGAGACTCATTTACGCTATTATAACAGGTGGTCAATATTCTAACTTTACTATGGAAGGGGCATGGAAACTCATTTACGCTATTATAACAGATTGTCAATATTGTAACTTTACTATGGAAGGAGCATGGAGACACATTTACGCTATTATAACAGGTTGTCAACATTCTAACTTTACTATGGAGGGTTCATGGAGACTCATTTACGCTATTATAACAGGTTGTCTATATTCTAACTTTACTATGGAAGGTGCATGGAGACACATTTACGCTATTATAACAGGTTGTCAACATTCTAACTTTACTATGGAAGGGGCATGGAGACTCATTTACGCTATTAAAACAGGTTGTCAATATTCTAACTTTACTATGGAAGGGGCTTGGTGTCTCATTTACGCTATTATAACAAGTTGTCAATATTCTAACTTTACTATGGAAGGTGCATGGATACTCATTTACGCTATTATAACAGGTTGTCAATATTCTAACTTTGCTATGGAAGGGGCATGGAGACTCATTTACGCTATTATAACCGGTTGTCAATATTCTAACTTTACTATGGAAGGGACATGGAGCCTCATTTACGCTATTATAACAGCTTGTCAATATTCTATCTTTACTATGGAAGGCGCATGGAGACTCATTTACGCTATTATAACAAGTTGTCAATATTCTAACTTTACTATGGAAGGGACATGGATACTCATTTACGCTATTATAACAGGTTCTCAATATTCTAACTTAAATATGGAAGGAGCATGGAGACTCATTTACGATATTATAACAGGTTATCAATATTATTACTTTACTATGGAAAGTGCATGGATACACATTTACGCTATTATAACAGGTTTACAATATTCGAACTTTACTATGGAAGGGACATGGAGACTCATTTACGTTATTATAACCGGTTGTCAATATTCTAACTTTACTATGAAAGGGGCATGGAGACTCATTTACGCTATTATAACAGGTTGTCAATATTCTATCTTTACTAAGGAAGGCGCATGGAGACTCATTTACGCTATTATAACAAGTTGTCAATATTCTATCTTTACTAAGGAAGGCGCATGGAGACTCATTTACGCTATTATAACAAGTTGTCAATATTCTATATTTACTAAGGAAGGCGCATGGAGACTCATTTACGCTATTGTAACAGGTTCTCAATATTCTAACTTTACTATGGAAGGGGCATGGAGACTCATTTACGCTATTATAACAGGTTATCAATATTCTAACTTTACTATGGAAGGGGCATGGAGACTCCTTTACGCTATTATAACAAGTTGTCAATATTGTGACTTTACTATGGAAGGGGCATGGAGACTCGTTTACGCCATTATAAAAAGTTGTCAATATTCTATCTTTACTAAGGAAGGCGCATCGAGACTCATTTACGCTATTATAACAAGTTGTCAATATTCTATCTTTACTAAGGAAGGCGCATGGAGACTCATTTACGCTATTATAACAGGTTCTCAATATTCTAACTTTACTATGGAAGGGGCATGGAGACTCATTTACGCTATTATAACAGGTTGTCAATATTCTAACTTTACTATGGAATGGGCATATAGACTCATTTACGCTATTATAACAGGTTATCAATATTCTAACTTTACTATGGAAGGTGCATGGAGACTCCTTTACGCTATTATAACAGGTTGTCAATATTGTAACTTTACTATGGAAGGGGCATGGAGACTCATTAACGCCATTATAAAAAGTTATCAATATTCTAACTTTACTATGGTGGGGGCATGGATACTCATTTACGCTATTATAACCGGTTGTCAATATTCTAACTTTACTATGAAAGGGGCATGGAGACTAATTTACGCTTTTATAACAGGTTGTCAATATTCTAACTTTACTACGTAAGGGGCATGGATACTCATTTACGCTATTATAACCGGTTGTCAATATTCTAACTTTACTATGGAAGGGGCATGGAGACTCATTTACGCTATTATAACAGGTTATCAACATTCTAACTTTACTATGGAAGGGGCATGGAGACACATTTACGCTATTATAACAAGTTGTCAATATTCTAACTTTACTATGGAAGGGGCATGGAGACAAATTTACGCTTTTATAACAGGTTGTCAATATTCTAACTTTACTACGTAAGGGGCATGGAGACTCATTTTAAGCTATTATAACAGGTTGTCAATATTCTAACTTTACTACGGAAGGGGCATGGAGACTCATTTACGCTATTATAACAGGTTGTCAATATTCTAACTTTACTAGGGAAGGGGCATGGAGACACATTTACGCTATTATAACAGGTTGTCAATATTCTAACTTTATTATGGAAGGGGCATGGAGACTCATTTACGCTATTATAACATTTTGTCAATATTCAAACTTTACTATGGAAGGGGCATGGAGACACATTTACGCTATTATAACAGGTTGTCAATATTCTAACTTTACTATGGAAGGGGCATGGAGACTCATTTACGCTATTATAACAGGTTGTCAATATTCTAACTTTACTATGGAAAGGGCATGGAGACACATTTACGCTATTATAACAGGTTGTCAATATTCTAACTTTACTATGGAAGGGGCATGGAGACTCATTTACGCTATTTAACAGTAAGCTTGGTTGAACATCTTGGATAAAGATCAAGTTTACTACCAACTAAAATTTAGAGTTGTGTCAAATTTCTTTTCACTGTTTGGGCTGTCTATTTTGAAAATGCGTTATAAATATACTGTTAAGGCTTCGTATTTTTTTCTAGTTTGGCATGTTACAGACAGATTGACATTTTTCGGAATCGCGAGGAACTGTTATTCTGAGGTTTTAATTTGTGTTTATCCGGATTCATGTTAAAACTATATGAGAAAAAACGTAGTTATTGTTTACGGGCATCCATCGAAGTGAGATTACTTTAAACCTATTTATTTTACATCGATTGTAACGCAAGCGCTCTTCCACTAGACCACAGCGCTCCAGTGTGTGAAGTTCAACGTCCATGATTTCTGATAAGAACGCAAAATAGGTATTGGTACGCGCAGTTAAGGTCCGCTGATCGGATTTACAACACTGACCTTTCCAAGGCGGAACCCCTGTTGTGAATCCCCTTACGTTCGTGGTGTTGCATACTTTGCTTCTATGTATGTATACTGAAAGGAAAAAGAAACACAACTCGGGAATTTCCGTTATATATTGTATGTACAATATGCTGCGATTACTCGAATGGACGTGGCTACGTAAGACCTTTCCTTTCGGAAAAAAAGACTAAAACAACACGTAACACAGCAAATAGTTTTCCTTCAATGTTTCGTTTTTGGGAGTATGCGTTTGGCTCAAGCATGAGAGGAAACTTACGATGCACAATTTTGTAAACTCTTTACCTTTAATACAGTACTGGGCTGCAACTTTTTGTTACAAAAACATCTTTTCCTTGGAATAATATATGGAATTAAGTGTGCAGTATATATAGCGGAAATTCCCGAGTTGCGTTTCTTTTTCCTTTCAGTATAGTATGTTTTTTGTTTGTTTGTTTGGTGTTTTGCTCATTTTCAACACAAGTAAGGTTATATATGACTGTCGATTTTTTGTGGTTGAGGCAGACCACCCACTTTTCCTGGGTAGAACCAGTACTGTTAACCTCCCGTCATCCGTAAGAATCGATACTTTCTCACTTACAAGTCGGGCTCCTAGTAGTATTCGAACCAGCAGCGGTGAGAGGCGAAGGTTTACAACGCCACGTCGTTAATCGACGCTCCCTTATGTCGTATGTAATTGTTGTTTGTTTTAAATGCTTGTTTGGTAGGCTGTGTTACATTTCCTGTTCGATTTTTGCATCTACTTTTTCGGTGATATGCTTAGGTTTATCCGTTTCTACAAGGTTGACTCTTTCCATTAAACAAATAACTCTTCGCATAGGCATGGTAAAATATATTCATATAACATGAAATAAGCCATCGCTCTCTTCTTATTTCAAATTTTAGTGAAGCTGCTAATTGTGAGAATTGAAACATACCAATTCAAATCCTGGAAAAAAATACCAGAGACGAAATAATCAGTCAATGGTTAATTAAATATCTTAAATATACCCTTTTAGTTTTAAGTAACTACAACATTTCGATTTCTGTTATTTAAAACAGCCAAAAATCGTTGACAGTAAGTAGTGTTTCGGAACCTTTTGCTGGAAAACAAAGAGCTTAAAAGTTTCATTTGAAAAATTGAAATATATTCTGAATTGCATATAGATATTGGTAATTTGTTCCAGAGAGATGAAGGTATAAACAAGTTATTAAATATTTCAGTCGTCTGCGATAGTGGCATAATTAGCACTATTTCGAAGGCTGTAAGAGCTGACGTGTCTTACCAGTTTTGGGAATAGGTTTGACGTATAGTTTAGAGTTATTCTATATTTAACCTTATATACTGTAATAAGCTTTTAATTGGAATGTTTCAATTATTTCAATTTTTTCTCCAGTGTCATATGAAACGTAGTTTGGGTAAAAATATTATCTTGAATGGAATCAAGGAACGGCCAGTCTGCATGGCAGTGGCTTGCAAGTAGTAGTGATGTTTGGTGCACCCTAGAACCTGGTTTAAACCATCCCGTTTTACCACTGAGCGTTCCAAGCCCTATTGTCAACACTTTTATGTTTGTGATGTCGTGTCTTTCATCCTTGTAATTGTTGTTTGTTTCGTCGGTAACGACGAGGCGTTGTAAACCTTCGCCTGTCACCGCTGCGGGTTCGAATCCCACTGACAGCTCGACTTGTAAGTGACGGATGGCGGGAGGTGTACAGTATTGGTTCTACCCAGGGAAATTGGGTGGTCGGCCTCCACCACAAACAAATCGACCGTCATATATAACCTTACATGTGTTGAAAATGACGTAAAACTCCATACAAACATACAAACAATTGCTTGTTTCTATGCTTGATTTTGGTTGACGTTGGTCCTTGAAAGCCACATTTCCTGTTCGATTTTTATATCTATGCCCGTGAGTAACATAAAACAAATACTAACGCTTTTTTACGCTAAAATCATTATTTCCATGAACAAAATTCGTGACAAAGCCCTCTGGTTAGAATCAGCAACGTTCGAATCCTTGGCACTGCAAGTAAACCACTACGTCTTGAACTTTTCCTTTCTTTATTGAAATTAAATCGTTGGCAGAAAAAGTGCTGTACAGTTTTTAATCTCATAGAATGCATCATTTCGTGTCTATATTTCAAAATGTTCCGTGTTGTAGTAGTGGGGTACCCCGTCCAACTCCAAACCCCTAACAGTAATTTCAATTTCGGCCAGGCTTCGCCCCTGCATGCGGTATACTTAATCAAATAATTGCACTATATATCTCGGAAACCAGCGATGTTCATGAAAAACAACGATGTGCATGAAACGAGTACGAAATAAGAAATTTGGAGACATAAAAGGTATAGTTTACATGTATAACATTAAATGATCCCGCCTTAAATTCCATTAAGCGATGGGAAAGCTTATATTAGCAATATTTTATAACGGATATTTCGACAATAAAACACGTTTAAGAAAAATTTTACTGAAAAAAATGTGATAACCTGTTTATAATTACCTATTCTATGTTTTAATTTTACAATATGCAAACTTTCTAAGCCGAAATTAAGGTTTTATTTCATACCCCAGCCAACCCCGTTTTCCCTTCTTGGAGAAAGGGTTGGATGGGGTATGAAAGTTAATACTCGGACCACGAAATGAGCTTTACATCGTCTGTAAACCAACAATATAACATGTTAAAACGTCAGATCGGCTACATCCCATAAAAGGAACGTACTTTGAAAAGGGATATTTTAAACTTTTGCAATACCCAAAACATTCGTCGTGTACATGTATCATATCCTTAAACCCTAATATTAAAAGGCTCCCTTTGTCCTCAAAATGGGTTTGCAAGTAAACGAATTAAGAAAAAGAAATGCTTTGTTTATGTAAAATGATAAAAATGACCATTCTTAAATCTCATTCCAGTTAACTAACAGTATACAGTTTAAATTTAAGAAATAGTGTGTATTATATTCATAAAAATCCATGTCAGATAAGAAATACAATATGTCAGATATTAAATACAATATGTGTAATGTATACAATAAGCTACTGGCATGGATTTCTAGGTATGTAATACATATGAGCCGAGACACGCGAAAACGTCCCTTCAGTACGGTGTCCTGTTAGAGCCATGTTACCATCTTACCATCGCATCTTACCTAGGTCGATGCTCGATGGTAAGATGCGGTGGTCGCTAGGACGATGCTCGATGGTAAGATGCGATGATCGATGGTAAGATGCGATGGTAAGATGCGATGGTCGATGGTAAGATGCGATGGTAAGATACGATGGTCGATGGTAAGATGACGAAGCAAAGCCTGGAGTTTATATGTTGCTCAGTAAGGGCTGAAATAAAAAAAAACTATGGTTGTCCGTCCTATTAACAGAGACCAACGGTGTTAAAAGTTATAGTACATTTTGTATCTGCAACTATGGCTTCTAATACAACACCTGTTGAGAGAAATTTACACGTGTACGTCTTGCATACATTTTATCAGGATTTACAAAGCGATAGTGAAGTTATCTGAAGCTAGACCGGGTACCGAAGCTAGACCGGGTACCATGGGGTCAATCTGCTGGAACGCAAAAGAAGTCCTAGGTAAACTATGGAATTGAATTGAATGGGGTTTTAAGGCGCATCAACACATGAAAAGGTTATATGGCGCCTAGCAGGCATGAACATGCCAGGCTCATCTTCCATGTACATCGAGATAAAATATGGAAAATGGGCCTAGAACCTTCTCACCCTGAACTGCAGAGTTGCTGCAAATTCTATCGTAGAAACCCCATTTACGCTGGAGCCACGTTATTGTTTTTCTGCCACTGCTCTTTTGATGCGAGCGAGATGGCACCTGGAACAATGCAGGGATCATGATGAAGACCTTTAATGAACATGAACAAAAAATGATAAATGAACATGAATTTGGGGGGATTCTACCCCTCTGCCTACCCCTCCAAAGGGATCTGCAGATGCCGTATTCTTTGCCCCGTGACCAAACGGGGCGGTAAACTATGGAGTAAGTTACTGTGAAGCATAGGAGTGGTGAAAGACATAGGGCTGGTATGTATTGAATGTTTTCTTTATTTCTGAAACATTAAATATGCTTCTGGTGAAAACCACATTAAAATTGAAGTTAAGGACACATTTCCCAACTCTACTTGGTTATTGAAAAAGCATGGGAAGCTTGAATATTTACAGCCAGCACGCTTCATGGCTGATCAACTCAGGTATATAAATTGAGGCCCGCTCTTAGTTTTTTATTTGTATAGCATTGCTATATTGAGGGTAAGAATAGCTTAACACTTTGTAATTTACTTCAATGAAGAAATATATGTTCATAATTTAGCTTTTGAATACAAAACTTATCTGGTATTTCTTAATTGTTTTTAGATCAAATATCAGAGCACAACATAATACATATACAACATTCTTTAATGTCTTATTACGTGTACTGGTCACAAATGCTTTATTAGGTGGGCCTCAAAATCTGAAGAAAAAATGAATATCACATTTTGCTCATTAAATTGTATGGCTAACAGTGATTTACAGTTACCTATAGAAATTCTCTCAAAACAAAACTAGACAAGTGGAATGATCAACAAAACAAACAACCGAGATTTGAAATGATTACAATGTCCTAACAACATCTTAAAAAGCATTATTCAAAATAACAGAAATACAAACAAAAGAGTATTCAATCCGTGGCCATATTTAACAAACACAATATCATTCAATAATTTAGGCCTACATCCCATAATACAAATATAACATTTATATTGTAGTAAACGTCGTAACACGTGTGCCATAAATGCATGTACATGGCACAAGTATACATACAAAAACATAAAGTGCATTGTGGTGAGTAATATCAAAAAAAGTACAAGCAAGCTTTTACGCAAGCGTAAAAAAGCTGCCGATAAGTAAATAAGTAAATAAACATGACTGTGGGCCTGTGAAGTAATAGGAATGCTGCCGATAAGTAAATAAACATGACTGTGGGCCTGTGAAGTAATTGGAATGCTGCCGATAAGTAAATAAATATGCCGTGGGCCTGTGAACTGATAGGAATGCAAACAATTGTTTGTATAATTATAGAAAATCTGAGAGTTATCAAGCTGAAATAAGTGTTAGTGTTTTTATCAAAAGCAATAACTACGCAGTGGATGCGTCAAATAGAGTTCATTATAAAATAATGAAAAATTAAAAAAACAAAAAAGGAAAATTAATTCAGCAGGCTTGATCTCTGACTTCCCCGGCACTAACACGACGCCTCGTCGTGTACTACAATAGCATTTATTTATAGTATAGTATTGATAATTAATGTATACTCACCAACAAAGAAAAAAGAGTACCCATTGTTTTGCTGGTATTCCCATCGGCCAGTTTTTGAGGGCGTAGGACAGTTTGAACAGCGCTTTAATTAAACAATGTTTGATGTTTTTTACGCTCACTTCACTGAGTACTAAATATTCCTTTAAACACTTTCAAATTTTGCCAAGCAATACTCTTTTGTGGATGCTATGGAAACCTTAAAGGAAGGCAATTTGATGATTTTTGATAATCAAAAGTTGCTACCTACACAATCCGTGCATTTTTCTGTGATTTTTTTTCAAAAGCAACGTATAGAGAATATTATCTTGACAAACTGAGGTAATGTTTCTGGATTGTATGTGTTTTTATCAAAAAATGTATTGTTTAAAAAAAAAGGGGGATGACTCCCTTGTGTACTGAACATTTCAAAAAATATTTTGGACTATTGGCGGTGGTCGATCTAATTATTCTATATACATCATTTATTATTTCCGATGTTTCTGTCTATATAATGAGAGAAAGAAAAGGGGGTACTTTTTATTTTTGCTCTATATTATGTTTATTCCTGTGCTCAATAATCGTATCCGTGACCGAGATATTGAAGACGCTGCGTCTAAAACAACTTTCTCGCCTCTCACCGCCGCGGCGAATCCCTCTGGGAGCTCGACTGGTCAACTGAGAAAGTGTAGATTCTTACGGATGGCAGGAGGTATAAAGTACTGGTTCTTCCCAGGAAAATGGGATGATCGATTCTACCACAAAATAATTGAACCTCATATGTTGCTTAATATGTGCTACAACAACGTAAAACACCATTGAAATCGATGGTCGTGGTTATTTTATTTCAATGCTAAAACACATGTATGTCAGCCCGATGCTCTAGGACGTCATTTTTTCGTGGTTATTTTGTGTCGATGTGGTGACCTAAGTTGTCACATTTCGTTGTTATTTTATGTCGATATTAACACATATATGATAGCTGGGAGATATTTCGTGGTAATTTTATGTCGATGTTAACACACATAGCACGGAAACATATCGTGGTTATTTTTTTCAAGGTTAAAACACATGTATTATAGTCCGGTGCCCTATGACGTCATGTTTCGTGGTTAATTATGTCGATGTTCACCCATGTATGCCCGGTGCCCTATGACGTCACGTTTCGTGGTTAATTATGTCGATGTTCACCCATGTATGCCCGGTACCCCATGACGTCACGTTTCGTGGTTAATTATGTCGATGTTAACACATGCACGTGTGATTTTAAAGAAATATTGCGTCAGAGGGCAACTGAAGTTAAGGGAGACAATAAAGGGAGACCATATTTCAGATTATTTATAAATGGCACAGGAGGACCTCGAAAGGTTATGAATTCAAGAATATAGAATGAAATATTATTATTCAAGGTAATTATTTACGCAAAAAAAGCACAAAAGAAACGCTGTAGAAAGATTAATATTACCATATACAACTAGTATACTACCTTGTCTCGAAAATGTTCCAGTTCTGTAAGGTTATGCATATCCATGTTCATATCGCAGTTCAACTCATTCATCCACAGTAAACATACTCCTGAATTGTCCTTTACTCTGTCTAGTGCGATTTTCGAATATCCATTTTTAAATAATTAAACATTTATGAGAGCATGTTTATCGTAATAAAATGTGCCCTTTTAGTTCAAAATAAAATACTATACTTTCTATAGGTTTAACGCTGCTAATTTGTAGGCAAAACACGGTAACAACATTACTACATCCGCGTATTGAAGAAATATGTAAATAAATAGTTCCTCTCTTTATAATTAAATACCAAAAGTGTATTTAGTTGATTGCATTTTTTAAAACAAAATTAATAGAAATGTAAATAAGAGCACTTTAATGCAAATATCTTGTCATTATTTCCCTGAAGCAAGTGTTTGATAACGCAGACGCGTTTCTATTTGTATTCACACATGTTTTTTTTTTCTTTTATAAGATGTCATTTACGACTCTCCTCCCACGTCTTACCAAAAGACGGAACCTCTTGAAAAGACGAGACGATTAGGATGTGCATGTCAAGCGTGCATTTATAGAAAACAAACTGGATTTTGTTCTTACTAATAAGAAGGACGTTTGAGGTTGAGTTAATATATTTAAGATATTTATTTAAATGGGTTTCAGCTTTCTCAGGGGACATTTTAAAAATTAATCTGTCAATACATGCTTAAAAGCAATATAAAATATTATCTTTCCTCGAAATCCTCATTTATATTCAACCTTTCTAAATTCTCAACCTCCCCCTCCCCCTCCCCCACCCCCTCACTAATACCAAGATGTCTCGTATGACCTGACCCGAGTGAATGACGACCAAACTCGCAAACCCTCGGTCACGTGTCTCGACATGTTGCCTCATTATACGGTGTTAAACGCACCAACAATACGTTCATACTTAGTCCAAACAACTGTGAATATCCAACAATAAATCGTCTTTCTTTTTAGTTTAATAACATTAGTGAATAGTTTCACCACGCTTGTACCTTGTTTTCCAAAATAAATTCCTGTGTATTATTTTATTATTTATTTTATAAATTATTTAACTATGCATCGAACGACAATGAACTATACCTAACACGACAATGAACTATACCTTGAAAAACAATTAACTATACATCGAACGACAATTAACTATACCTCAAACGACAATGACCTATACCTTGAAAGACAATTAACTATACATCGAACGACTATGAACTATATCTCACACGACAATGAACTATACCTTGAAAGACAATTAACTATACATCAAACGACAATTAACTATACCTCAAACGACAATGCACGATACCTTGAAAGACAATTAACTATACATCAAACGGCAATTAACTACACCTCAAACGACAATTAACGTTACAGCGAACAACAATTTGTATCTGTTGTATTATTACACCGGATCTCGGCTACGGCTAAGTAGTAAAACGTCCGCCTCGCATGCGGGAGGTCGTGGGGTCAATCTCCGACCGGGGCACTACAACGACTTCAGAAATGTTATTCATTACGATCTTTGGAGATCTTTGGAGATCGTTGAGCCCGATATTTATATACAGATATATATGTGGTACATTCACAATTATTTCGTTTTCTTACTTTGATTTCGAATAGGTTATTCCATTACTCCAGACTTTAAATTCTCTGTGTATAGTATAAACTCTCTTTTGATATTTTGTCTGCTTTTTAATTTAGTCTTTTAACTGTTACATATGATACGCAGGCTTCATAACCTCTGCTCCCAACTCAATTCTGTTTTGTTTATTTCGCCCATTGTTTTCTCGTTTAGGGCAAAACATTTTATTAGAAGCCAGGGTCATACACCGCTGGCAATGGAAATATATGAAAATACCACATCGAAGGTTTCATGTCATATGCATACCATCTTCGGGATGGCTCAAAATTTCGTACTATTGACATTTTAAATATTTACTTCTGCTCAACGGGGCTAGAGGATGTGAACACTATCCAGCATTTTTCACTACCGTTCATGAACAGTCTCGATCAAACCAAGACTGCAATATATTTTTAAATATTTATCGTGTTCTGCGATTTCCAAATGTCTCCTTTCATACTCTTTTCAGAAACATTATAGTAGTAGCTTCCTTGCTTGACTTTCATCATAAAAACCTGATTACTACAATTAGACACCGTAGTAATATGACTGAAATAATGAAAAAGCGACGTTAAACCCCAAACATACAAACATGTTATTGCATACGTATTTACAAGCTCCGTTTGAGGAAACGTCAATATTCGGTCATACTGACGTGTAGTAAAGTCATATTGGGTTTTTAATGTATACTTGTTCGTGATTGGTGCAATTTTCTGTTCAAGTCACGTGATGTAAACAATGTTGATTTCATTGTGAAAATTACCACGCTGTAACGACAATATGTTTATTTCAAAAATATTTTTGTCATGCGCACTTTTCTGCCTAATAAAGGGGTGACCTAATAAATTTTGCCTTATTAGGCACTGACCAATAGAGCAAATCAATGCGGAATCCTTCGGCGTTTATTGTACGTAACGTTATCTGACGTCATGCACGTAACGTTGCCTGACGTCATAAAACAAACAAAAAAACACCAACATGGCGGCGTCCTCGATAAGCGTAACCTTCTGAGAAATAGGTAATAATAGTAAGTCATACGGAAAATGTGGATAATTTACATGATAAATAGAATACTATATCAGTGCCTTTAACTATCGAGTTTATTAGGCTCGGCACGAAAACGAAGAATGGCTCGAGTGTTTCAAATATTACAACCTATGTTATTGTTCTAATTTAAAAATACGTATCCAATAACAAGTTTATTAGATTTATATTGGGATATATGCACTAAATATATATGCTCCTAAAGTCGCGCACTATTAATACGTGAAACAATTTGTGCATATATTCCAATACAAATCTAATAACCTATAATTATTACACCCAACACATAACCAAATTATATACAAAAGTCGAACAGGAAATGTAGCATTCACGGAACGAAGGCAAGGAAAACACCGACAAACGTGAACACTATTAGCCTCAGTCACCCGGCCCGCTTCTCATTTCTTCGTTACGCTATGCTGCACGGATCCAGAACCAGGGCCTGGGGAAAATAGGACGTTTAAAATCGCCCTAACGTTTTGGGCGATTTCGGCGAGATTTTTAGAGATTCAACGAGACTTTCAAAAAAACATATTTTTAGGTTAATTTTTAAAATATTTTTAACTTATGAGAAGCAGCAAGTGACGTTAAATAGTTTAACTGATACATCAACAATTGACGTTGTACGTTTATTTACAACATGACGTCTCGCAAACGTCGACTTTATGCGCGTGAAAAAAACGCGCGAATAAATTGTGCTAATCGCTTGTGGGCGCTTTAATTGGCCTAATCTGCCCAGACCGATATCTACAAGCAAGACATATGCATGATACGGTCTGGCTGGCGAGACTAGAACAATATGTAAATATTGCTAATCTCAGATGGCAGGTGATCAGGGTCTGTTACGATAACAACAAGCTTTGACATCCGTTCGAAACCGCGAACCACTCAAAAAGTACAAATACATGTTTACGAAGACATTACAGTTTGACAATATGGTGACTATCATATAACACAGCTCAAAATCATAGTTTCTCAGCATTTCGTGATCGTGCGAGTAAAATGTAAAGAGTGTGTGAGGGGTCATGCTTAATAGAAAAGCGACACTATTTCCAACAACCAATTTTGCTGCAAGTTTTCTGTCAATTTCATTGTGGATTGGTGTCAAATCACGTAGCCGCAAAACACTTCGAGATATCTGGTAGACGATTATACTATTACCGAAAGATATGACAAGGAATGGAATAGCAAAGGCTAGTGCAAAGTCAATCCACGGACCAACATCCTCCAGATACAAACTTGATAGTCCTTCTTCAATGCTGCCTTCTTCATCACGGTATTCAAAGAGCATTTTCAAGTTTATTCCGTATATAAAAACCCATATAACTGCGACTATTACTTTCGCTCGTGTAGGAGTGCATTTGCTTTTGACTGTATAAGGAAATGTTACACTGATTACACGTTCAGCAGTGATAGAAGATAGAAGGGACGATGATGTCTGCACGGTGGAATACGACAAGAATGGAATCATCTTGCACAATGCATTTCCAATACCAACGGTTTGTATGTCCACGGTAGAGTAAACCACCGACGCACGTATGGCGTTTTTCACTAATACCAAAATGTCGGATACAGCAAGAGCGGACAGGTAAACATCTGTTGACGTACTTTTACGTTGAATAAACTGCAAGAAGATGAGTATTATACCGTTCGTTGTGATTCCAAGTAGAACCATTGCGTAATTGGTAGAAGTAAATAAAGTAATCAGTGTTTGTTTAGATATGAACGGAATGTAAGTTTTATTCTTGCAGTCCGGTCTATCAAAATCGCATGTTGTGTTTAACCAGATGAAGTAAAGAGGTGCAATACAGGGTAGGTTGAACAGGTTCTGCGTCATTTCTGAAATAAGAAAAAAATATTAGAAAGGTTCATTCATAAAAAATCTTCGATGTAAAACAATTGATTCAAAATAAGTTAAATTATACAAAATGTGCATTAATGGCTATCAAAACTCGCATAACGTTAACAGAAACAGTTCAAACATATGTAATATTTGATAGGTAAACCTTAAACTATATACTGTAACCGGTGTTTTTTAACCAACGACATTTAACTCTCCAAATGCCTATTTTAAAGGGCCATATTTGTCAGTAAAATATTAATTTGACTGTTTTCAGTAATGTATTCAATATACATGGAGACTTAAACAGCACTCAGACAGTTTAAACTCATCTCAAAGAGTAGGTATACAAGTATATATAAAAGTAGCATTCAAGGACGACAGTCAACCACAAACACATACAAACACAAAGAACGACTTTAAAGATGAATAAAAGGCAAGATAAGACATCACAAACACAAAAGGGTTGACAATATGGCTACCGCCTTGGAACGGTCAGTGGCAGAAAAGCCGCTGGGTGTTTAAACCAGGTTCTAGGGTGCACCAAACCTCACTCTTATATTGTCATCCCAATAAAACGGGACATTGTAATTCAAGATATCCGAGACAGATTATATTTTCTAACAAACAAGGCGGCATTTATAGGCAATATAACATGTACATAATCATGTATATTTGAATATAAAAAGAAAGCTAAAATAAGAAGTTAGAAAACGGATCTTGCTCATGGCATAAATAAACAGTCATTTAAATATTGAAAACATTAATGCGATTCACTTACCTGAGGCCTTTATCACTTGTGAAGAAAAAATATTATTATTAATTTTCCAAAAACGAACAAGTTCTAGTTACTCTTTAATTGTGGCAATCGCAGTTTCATTTATATATATATTAACATGTCGAGCTTCAGAAATCAATAAGCCCGATTAACAAATTAACTCTTTTTTTTATAAACAAGATGGCCTTGAATCGCTCACCTGATTACGTCTTATGCCATTTGTCTATCGTAGACACGTGTAGAAGGTCTATCACCTTAATTAATTTTCCAATAGGGTTATTGTACAGCCTTTCCCAACATCTGAGCTTCAAAGACATCAGTATAGTCAAAACCATTAATATAAAACGATAAAGTACATAAGTTAGCCAGGTTGGTTGTTTTTTTCTCGCTCATGTTTATGTGACCCCTATGGAAAAAACAAAATTCATATACTATCTAGCTGAACAAGTGGTGCTTCGGTCAAACACTTCTGAAATTTAAATGAAACCTCATATCAACATGCAGTTTTCTGTATCATCTGTCTTTTCCACTGCAGATGTATACTCAAGCAAAGAAAAACTATTTTTCAATTTAATGAGAAAAATGGAATTATTTTCTGTATTCCTTTTGTCTCTAGGTCCGTGAGCTTTATAGAGTTGTGAGACCAGCAGTAGCAAAAGTCAGTTAGGTAAAAGATGTATGGTGACACTGCTTTACGTTTTTTCAAACTCAGACAAGTGACAGTCGCAGACAGATTTACTCGGCAGTAAATTAATCCACTCTTTCACCGGAAAGTAATGAATGTATGTAATACAATTACTGCGGAAGTGTACGCTCAAAATACCAATCTCCACAAAGAGTTATCGTTCCTTGCACTCACATATATCTCTGCTAACTACTAAATTACAAGATTTTGGAATCTGTTTGCCTAAAACTTATTTATTTTTTGTGTAAATATAATTTTCAGAATATCTGCAGATTAGATGTTGCAAGATTTGAAATAATGCACAAAAACAATTTAGTTTTAATCGGGACTATTTTACTACAAAACTAATACGTACTTAGTTCTCCTCAATCGATACGCGTATGTGAACATTTCAAACCGAAGCTCGAGAGCTTTTTAATAAAAAAAAAATGAAATTATTTAATATAGGTCTATATTTTATCTTTGCAGATCACGCAAAAGGATTTATTATAAACATCGTCATAATTATTTTGAATAATCACGTGACCTAACCGTTCGCCCTACTTCCTTTGACGTTGACAGAGTCAAATGAGGAACGAGTGTACTCTGGGTAGAGATTGGCAAAATACATACTCTTGTATATGTATCAATTATGTCGTATTCCCAAGGTGGTAAGTATCATGACGGGTTCTGTTTAACATGTATGCCCGGTATCCTCCTAATGAAAGAAGGCGACTGGGGTGTCCGGGGTGACGTTAAGAATATACAATTAAACGTATACAACGTATAAAACATAAATCTGTTCATAGGATGTGCTCATATAACTAAATACCAAAGACAGATATACTCTTCAACATCCACAGTAAATATCAAAATAATTGCTTCAAAGAAAGGGGGTGTAGCAATCTGTATGCAGATTTTGCAACTGCATAAACAATAACTTCTGAAGAAGAAGAAGAAGAAGAAGAAGAAGGAAGAAGAAGAAGAAGAAGAAGAAGAAGAAGAAGAAGAGGAGTCCACAAATGCAGGATTAATATAGGTATTTAACATTCTGGGAAACTCTCCTAAATTCCCCACTGAGCAGGGGCGTTGCAGGACGATTTTAAATTGTAGGTCCAGTCAACTGAGGTCCGCAGATGTGAAATTTATCATGTCGATCTGTTTAATTCTGTCGAGAAACAGGGTGCCTGAGATAAAACCTTATCTCGGCAGCTATATTCCTATCCTGTCAGGTGCACTTCTTTTGATGACGTCAGCACCTCTTTTGATGACGTCAGGATATATTTGATGACGTCTGGGTAGTTTTGAACGGAAAAAATATGGAAAAAATGGGGAAAAAAAAGGTAAAATAAATGATTTTAAACGATCAACATGATAAATAGAATATCATGTTAGTGCCTGATCGTATCCAGTTTATCAGGTTCGGCACGAAACAAATGAAGCCCTCGGCACAGCCTCGGACTTCATTTTTTTCTCAGCCTCACCTGATAAACTGGATAGGATCAGGCACTAACATGATATTCTCTATTTCTCGGGGATATGTATTGGAAAATAATAATAACAATGGTGCATTCTAAGAATGGTGCATTCCAACAATGGTGCATTCTAACAATGGTGCATCTAACAATGGTGCATTCTAACAATGGTGCATTCTAACGAGTTTGAGAAAACATTGTGTGGGGAATAAACAGAACTCCAATCGTTCTTTGGGCGGATTTCAAGATCTTATCTGCGAAACGTTATTCTGAACGTTATTACAGAAAGTGTACTTTCGGAATATTTTACAACAAAATCCTCCAGCCCCCTTCCCAACACCCGTGCACCCTCCTCCTTCCATTTTAATGCAACGCCGGCGTTGGGGTAGGGCAGAAACGGGCGCACCCAAGGAAATTAGATTTATTGTTCAATTAACATGATGCCAGGTGTCAGTCATTTATCCGTTTTAACCTATGAAACAAATACGATACCTCCGACAAACAACAGCACGTGCAACTGTATTATAACGCAACTGGATTATAATAAAACCTATTGTCAATGTACTCAGACATCAACAATAGGGCGAAGTATTGGCGGTATGTTAATTCTCACCCTAAGAGCAACCATTTCAGGGTAGATCCCAATGTTTGTATAATACCGGGTTTTGTATGAAGTCCCTAAACCCGTGTCAACGCTGTTGGTCTAATTGGGCTTTTCAACGCAATATCCGTACCCATCTAAGGAAGGCAAATATGCTGAAGGAATTGAATGTTGTTCAACAGCTCATCAACACAGTATAGGTTATTTAGAGCCGCTCAGAGAGAGGGAAGTGATACATAGAAATCCGGGAACCGTGTCCTACTCTTATTATCAAATTCTATGGTTCTTTAACGTGCTCGGAGGATAGACCGATTCACGGGACCGCTCGGTTTACGTCCCCATCCGACGGACGAGGCTAAAGGAAAGTGTCTTGCCCAAGAACACACCAACGAAACTCAGTGGAATCACGGAACCCGGGGCCTCCAGTTACAATCCGCCGCGCTACCGACTGCGCCACACCATATGCTGAAGAAAGTGGTGGTGAGGATGCAGGGTGTGTGGGGAGGATGTAGTGAGTGGGGGGAGGATGCATGGGGTGTTTTCTAGAAAAGAGTTCCAGGAGGGGATTACTGAGGGGTGGAGGTATTTTCGAGATTTTCCAGTGCACTGGGGTGTTCCCAATAATATGCCCTATGTCATTTTATAACGCCGATCTAGTCAGTTTATTTAGGTATGACCTAGTTGTATTCTACAGATCGTGTGATTTTAATTAAAATACAACAATGTTTGTTCTTGTTGTTTGTTCTATTATTCTATTGTTCTAAAACTGGAAATCCTCTAATGTAAAGATATCACGTAAATAGTGTGACATACACTGACCAATCGCAGACGATCTAATGCTGCTGTTCTACATCGTTTATATTGAAACGCTGTGGAACAGTCTAGAGGGTATTTTCAGAAGAAGATGTTTCAAATACTTTCAATATAACTCTATTTTAAACGGGTATCCCCGTAACCACATGCTCTCCATTTAAACAATCTTGTTAGAGGACCATTACCTTCTGATGCATGTACTATAAGACAGCGTCATTGTTTGGTTGTTTGCTTTGCGATTGTTTAATTTGTTTGCTTTTAAGTCGACGTTAACTACCTGATCCCTGGGGCGGGGCCAAATTTGAACCCAGTGTCACCATTTGAACAAAACTTGATAAAGGGCCAGACGCTTATGGTACATGCGAAATATTGCATCTAGCTTTTTGCAATTTTCAAGAAATATACATTTTAAAGATGTTAATACGCATATTCTCCCCGTAATTTGGCATGTTGTCGGTCAGGGAGAAAACTGTGGCGAGAACCGGGGATCGACTAGACTTTCCCCAGGGTCATTACTTGAACAAACATAGACATTTATGAATGCAATATATGAGAACTTTATACGTTGTTGTTTGAGGAAAAACATATTTAAAGTGTTTAATTTAACACCAGGATCACCAATTACACAATTCTGACACCAGACACCTTAAGTACAAAGGTCAATCTTTACACATAAACATTTGATCACAAACTTGGATGAGAACGATAAGCTGATGGTACATGCACAATATTAGACATCTAACTATTGCAGTTGCATAAAAACATATTTCTATAAAACATGTTCCTATAATTCTATGACCAGACCGGAAATTCACCAAACATTCTTCAAACTATTCTTAGACTTGAACGCAAGTACTCAAATTTCGTTCACAAATATTTCCACGACCTTCAAAGATAAGCAGTCGTATGAAGTTCAAAGCTATTTATTAGTGTTTTTCATACTTATACATAGCGGCTTGAAATGAATGTTTATACTTTAAATTTATAGAAATATTTGTGATTGAAATGTGCATACTTGGGCTTAAATCTAAGAATATTCGCAAGAATGGTTGGTGAATTCAAGCCCTGGTTTTGCTCCGTGTCACTATTTAAATAACCTTGGTACTGGAGTATAAGCTTATGCTACTTAATAAACAAGTAGTGCTCTATGTTTTGTGGGTTTATAGAAGAATGCTTTTGCCCTAGATGTCGTTGTAATAAATACTATAAAGGGGATCCCTTGGAATCACTACTAACTACAGATAGAAGTAGCAGACTAGGTATTATTGAGTCTGTTCATGAGAGGTAATGTATTTTGCAACACCTCTCACGCCCCCCTAGCACCGACTTAAGCGATATTCTACCTTAAAGCCACACAGATTGGTTTGATGATCCCAAAGGACCAGTAAGTACTATTATACCTCACATAAGACGCCCATGCTAAATCCCCATAGACAACAATGTGTAATTTCTTACTATCTCACGCGAGGGTGATCGCAGGGTGATAGTAAAAAATGTATCACATGCGCAGGTTTGATGCGCGCTGTTTCGGTGACGTCATCGGCTCAGTATGGTGAAATTGCTATTTTTAACTCATCATAACTTCAAAAGTAATTGACCGATTTCAATAAACTACCACTCATTTTCTTAGTTATGTTATTTCCGATTCAACGATATAACATTCAAAGCAACTTTTAAAAGAAAAAAAATGTTTGTTTTTTCAAAAAATGAATCTGGCAAAGTGAAATCGGTACTGAAAATGAATCTTGTTTTTGCCCGAGGGGATTTCGGTATAATAAAATAAATATCACATTCATGAGAGGGTGATAGTAAGAATGTTGATTCGGGCGATAATCATATCCTCTGGGTGAACATTCTTACATGAATGTGATATTTATATAAGAACACTACTGCTAGTAATTCTATGTACAACATGTGGCTCCACGGGCGAGGCCAAATTTGACCCCGTGGTCATAATTGGAACAGACTCGGTAAAGAACTATAAGCTTATGCTACATGCACAATATTAAGATAGCTAACTCTTGTGATTTCAGAGAAGAATACTTGTTTAAAGATGTTCCTGTTCATGATTTTCCATTACCAAAATGTTGAGATTTTACCTTATTTTCACTAGGTGATAAACATTGTTTTACTCGGTTTTATCCTTAGGTTCTATAGTAAATTAAAATTCTTTGTCATGTTTGTCAGAGTAAAAAATTATGATAATTTTCAAGATTCGATTTAGAAAGATACATAATTTAATTGGATCAATTTAAATAAATATACATCGCATGTGCAGGGTTTTAAAATGATAACGCTGTAAATACCTTAATTATAATAGTAAACTTAAAGACCGAGTTTATCACCTACCAGAATTTAGAGGTGTGTCAAATTTCTGGTCACTGATTAGTCAGTTTATTTGGATGATGCCTAATCAAAACTAACTGAATATAACACTGTATAAAGATCTCACTACAGACTTATCTCCCTTGCATGTGACTGTAGGATGATTCTTACACCATAAAAAGTAGGGGTGTGTTCTTCGGTTTGAGATTTTTTAATAATTGCCCATACCGATTGTTGCAGGGGAGAAAACAATAGTGTGAAATTGGATGAACAGCGATTAGACGACACTGACAGCAAAATGTGATATATTTGTGGGTGCTCAAAATGCGTATGAATTTAGGTGCAAACTGTTTAGTAAAAGCCGAAAAGAGTACCTTGACTGCCACCACTCACATTAAAAAAAAAAAGAAAGTGGGCTATGTACCAGATTTTGTAGATTTTTATGAGCAGCAGTAACTGTATTTTCCCAAAACAATACTTTTAGACTGTAAATGCTTGATTCAGAATGGACAATTTGACTTTACTGCCTATGGCCAACATAGTAAAATCGAAGTGTGTAGTGAGACCTTGAATGTGACAGAGCCAGAGCTGATGGTCACTCTGACTGTGTATATAAAATAGCGGGCTTCCATATTAGTATTATTTAAACTTTGTCTCATGTTTTACATGTTGTTTTGACTAGGTTCTTTTAAGCTTGAACTTAAATGTAAAACATTCCCTTGAAGGAATACTGTTGATTTTTCGACCTTCACTTTTCAATGTGTCGCAACATAAAGGCGCGCATTCGATATTCAATTCAATAGAAACTGGTTATTCCACTGTATGAACAAAAGTTGTCTGTCTTACACTGTTTTGTCATTATTATTCCCATAAGACACGCTATTATTGGTTTTTATAGCAATGGGAATAACGTAATTCACTCGGCAGCTTTATGCGCTTTTTTGGTAGTAAATATACTGAGTAACAAAAGAAAATGCACACAGCTCAGTTGCGACAGAAAGTGTGCACTGATTTTTTTTAGAAATAATTGTATAAATTCCAAAATAAATATGTCATGTTTGGTACCAAAATGTTTTTAATTCTATTGCCAATATCATGTTGTCATTTGTTTTTCAATAGGTTGAATCAATAAAAGACTGTCGCTTGATAAAGAGGATAGGGGTGTAAAGTAAAATTTTCAAAGTGTACACTTTCTTTTGCAACTAAGTATAGCAAATTTCATAATCTATAAGTGTACATCAGACAAACTGTCATATCTTGCCAATTTCGCTATTATTTACTACTGAACGTTTGCTAAGCACCAAGATTTCAATTCGAAGTTTACGGTGGCTGGTTTTACCAACAGCATACAACTCAACAATTAATTTTGTTTTATGATTAATTTATAATATGTGAAATTCATTATTTGATTGATAAAAAATTGGCGAGAAAACCATGTTTCTTGTGTAATTTTGCATGCCATCCTACAAAATACATTTTCGCGCAAAAATTCCATTTCTGAGTGTGCATGGGAAGAATTATGGACGTTTCGTACCCAATTTTGTGTATGAAACGTTCCGTACTCTGGTCATTGGTCGTTTTGTACCCGGGCCATCGGATATTTTATGACCAGTTAAGTGTACCAATTTAGGGTACTAAACGTCCACCGTCCTGACTAACCCACGGATATGGTCTTGTTTTGTCACCTTGTAGATTCTGTATTCATTTTTACATGCAGATAATACAGTTGGAAGAAATTTTGAGTAGGAAACGTTCAGGAAGCTTATCGTCCAGGGTACGAAATGTCCCGCACACCTTGGAATATCCCGCACACCTTGGAAAAGCACCATCCTAACAGTATTTTGGCTGTAAAATAGGTTTTTCGCAACCGATTTTCAAAAACAATGTAGTTTTACATGTCACTAAAAATGACAAATAAGATATAATTTAGAAAGTATTGTTCAAATTGTTTATGTAAATACTGAACAATATATGGCTAAAACATGCGCTCCGAACTAAAAAAAACTTTTTTAAAAGGGTTTCCCCTACACCACTACATGTCTTTAACAACGTAGAATACTACATCACTCCGACATACTAATCCTGCAAATAGGACGTGTCAGAAAAATAAAAGTGTTGATCAGTTCCATTTTCGAGCATGTTTCCTCTGCTGATCCTTCAAGATTTGTGTTTTAGCAATAATTATTTCATTCCAAAATTGTGTCGGGGCCTGTACCACTTTCACAACAGACTATCTACAGGTGTTATTCTTCTTGTAAAGCTATTTGTTTTACCTGAGCACCGTCTGACTTGCAACGAACATTTATTTTTTCAGATGACAATGGGTGTTGTTGCTTGTCTATTTTAATTTAGTATCTTATCGGTCATCATTGTTATTTCCAAACATACCATTCGATAGAAGATATATAATTCTGCAGTCTAAACACGTATTCATTTATGATTAATCCTCTTCGTATTTTGTAGAAACGCGCACGTAGCGGTCTTGCGTGTTGTAGAAACGCGCACATATCGGTCTTGCGCGTTGTATAAAAGGGCACATAGCGGTCTTGTGCGTTGTATAAACGCGCACATATCGGTTTTGTGCGTTGTATGAGCGCGCACGTAGCGGTCTTGCGTGTTGTAGAAACTCGCACATATCGGTCTTGCGTGTTGTATAAACGGGCACATAGCGGTCTTGTGCGTTGTATAAACGGGCACATATCGGTCTTGCGTGTTGTATAAACGCGCACATAGCGGTATTGTGCGTTGTATAAACGGGCACATAGCAGTTGTGCGCGTTGAAAAAACGCGCGCATAGCTGCCATGCGCGTTTTCTCCCGCTTTTTTCAACTAGGTGAATCTTGAGTGCGTATTTCGATCACACTAATGATTGCAGGGTTATATTCTTGCTAGACACAACAGGCTTACTAGGCACTGCAGGCTTTCGAGTACTAGCATCTTTACATGCGATGTGCTGAGATTATGTTTTATTAATGGATGCATATCTATTGGTGGTCTCTGCAATTTTGTATTTGTCTTCTACTAATTTCCTGACTTTAGAGAATCCAATGTTGTTAGTATATTTCGAGAAGAACGTAAAGCAAATTAATCTGGAGAAGTGTTTTTTTTTAGATTTTCTTCGTATTGTGTACTGGCATCTTTACATGTGATGTGCTGAGATTATGTTTTATTAATGGATGCATATCTATTGGTGGTCTCTGCAATTTTGTATTTGTCTTCTACTAATTTCCTGACTTTAGAGAATCCAATGTTGTTAGTATATTTCAGTTTAATATATCCGTTTCTTTATTCCTTGTTGGGCACTCTTTTCTTTGGATTTTACTAAATGTTCATCGCCGCAATTAATACATTTTGGAGGGTTGGGACAATCTTCTACTCGATGTCTATAGGCAAGATCGCAAAAGTGGGCACAACGTTCTTCTTATGTGCATGTGTCTTCATGATGTACAAACCTCTGATATTTGAAACATTGCAGTGAATTTGAAATATAAACATCGACATTAATTTGGAGTTCAGTTTGGAGAGGTGCGACCCTCAGCAATAAAAAAGTGAGGACGATTGTATTCATTTTGGTATTTGCTTGGAGAGATGCGACCCTCAGCAATAGCAAAAGTGAGGACGATTGGATTCATTTTGGTATTTGTTTGTGTTTCTATATACAGTTACTCAGTAACTGGCTGAGCTTTATATTCTTTCTCTGACCCAACCCCCACCCCCCACCCCCTACCCCGCCACCCACCCACCCACCTCTCTCTCACACACACACACACACACACACACACACACACACACTTCTGAGATATCCGGACATCAGATGACTCCCTTGGACGTATTCAAGGAAGTAAGTGGTGTGCATATAGCTGGTGTATTGCTTTTTGTCTGTTTCGATTAAAAGCGTTCCATTTTCGAAGTTTTAAATTTTGCTTCACATTCCCTCTGATGCCTTGAATTGCTGGTGTGTTTTTGTCTAAGATAAAACGTTTGAGAAAACGTGAAAATATTTGTGGATATGGGATTTCTCCTTCAGATTTATCTGAGTCGCCAGTTGTCGATCGAGACCTGGGCCTAAATTCATCAATTTTTTGAGCACTAGAATAAGACTCAGACTCAAAATCTCATTTTTTTGCAAATCCTATCAACACAAAAGTATGGGTAAGAAGTGTGATTTTCAGACATTTGCTGTTAAATTACTTTTAAAATTACTCGTTTCTGTAAGTAAATATAGTAATTTTCTTGTAAAATTGTTTTTATTTGGAATTAAAAAAATTGAGATTTTGGGTAGAGTCCGATTCTTGCGCTCAAAAGTTTGATGAATATTATTCAAGTTTGTATTTTCAGCGTATCACGTGGTAGTAGCATTAGAGCAACACGTTTCGTCCAAATATCTCATACCTTACAATAAATATTAAGTGGAAACCATTTTTCTATTTTTAATACCAGTGACCTTGATGTTGATCCCAGTTTACTCAAATGCAATCCTTAGGTTCCTTTCCATATCAGCTATGGGGCATCCATGGCCGAGTGGTCAGAGTCTTTGACTTGAAATCACTTGCCCCTCACCACTATGGCTTCGATCCCACATGGGCTTAGGAGTTTTTATATGAGGCAAACTATCCATCTGGCTTGCGGAACGTCGGTGGGTCTACCTAGGTGCCTGCTCGTGCACGAAAATTGCATGTAGGGTCACCTGGGGTTTTCCCCTACCAATAGAAGCTGGAAAATCGCCAAATGACCTTAGCTGTTGGTGCGACTATAAAATCCAATTCAAATACAAAACCATATCAGCTACCTACACAGCAAGTTTCGTCAAACTATCGTATTCTTAACAAAAGGAACATAAACCTGGTAAGAAGTTGATTAGAGAACATCCCCAGTCTAATTGGGGATGATTAACAATGTCAAAAATGACAAAATAGATTTTGCTCGTTATTTCTCCATTTTTAATCGAAAAATGAAGCGACAGTATCGGACATATTATATGTGTTTAGTTAAGTTCTTAAGAATGGATAGTATTAACCGTAGTGGAAAGGAAAAGCGTGTGCATGTTCAATGTCATAAATTTACCGAAATATTATATTGTCTTTTGGTAGATTTCTAGGTATGTCGTATAACCACATACAAATACGTGTATTTTTGTATTCTAAATACACTCAACAAACTTATTGGTAACCTCGGTTTGATGGGTATAATTTGAAAACAAACGAAACATGGCTGTTATTTATTAACATATCGTATGAAACAATTCAATTCCCATTTTTCCTGACAAAAACGAGTAGTTCAACATAACGCAGGTATAAAATTCAACACCCTCAAAACCAAAAGGCACAATTTACACGATTACACTTTGCAGCCAGTCTTTGGAACACAAATAGCCGCAAATAGATGAATGCATTGGCTGAAGATGTTCCCCCATGTCATATTGCTAGAACCACCCGACACATGTTAGAAGCCGACCATGTCAGAGTTCGTCCATGGCCTGCGAAAAGACCGGCTCTAAATCAAATTGAACACACATGGGACTCGTTAAAACGTCGTGTGCGAGAACTTTCACAGCAGCACAATCTCCGGGAAACTGGACAAAGTGTTACTCATACATGGAATTCCATTCCACATCGATACATGCGTTTAGCGCTACATTGTGTCAGTGAGAGCCCAGTGCCGAGCTGAAGTTATTGCTTATGTGAGGCCATACTAGATATTAAACGCCATTTGGAAATTTTGACTTTTGTTTTTGAGGGTGTTGAATTTCATACCCGGTTTATGAACTATAAAGTCTTTTGCAATACAAAATTTCAGCAAATATAATAATTGAGCTATGTTATGCGACAGATTATTATATTATATTGATATCTTTTTTTTTAAATCGTATACATAAAACTCATATGACCATTTATAAAATGTGCTCAGTGTATGCTTATGGGCCATTGATACAGTTATTTGGACGAAATGATCGAATATGATTGTTTTTGTTTATCAATAGTCTACACACAAGTGGGTTGGTAAATGTTCTGTTAGGAACGTATAATACAGATTTAGAAGAAATCATAGCAATTAAATTCATCAAATTCTTAGGAAATATATATGCAATTCTTCACTGGAATTGGAGAAATTTTATTATTTACCTACCGGATAAGGCTATCCATGCTTTACATGGGGGATGGAAAGTCTTATCTTTATGGGTAAAGATAAAAGTCACGCGCGCACCAACATCCGTTATGCAGGAAAACATGAAAAACGTTAGTAGAGGCGGCGTCAACACACAACATGTCTATGATATGCAAGAAACAAAATCTATCATGGGTATTCGGTTAAGATAGGGAATTCCAACCCTCGGTGTAGGTGATAAAAGCACGTATATCTCGGCTTATAATTCCCTGTCTTCACCGGATACCCATGAAAGAATCTTATAATCTGAAACCTGTTTTCTTCGTTTCTCAAATTAAAAGTGCACTCGAATATATTGTAATATATATGTTTTCGTATGTAATGCATGTATATATTGTGTGGAATGGCATTACATGTTGTTGTTGTCTCGAGTATTAACTTTCATACCCCATCCAACTTCTCCAAGAAGCGAAAACGGGGTTGGATGGGTTACGAAATCAAACCGGCTTAAAAGGTTTGCATATTGTAAAAAGAAATAATATTTAATAGGTAATTTTAAACAGGTTATCGTATTTTTTCAGTAAAACAAGTTTTTTTGTCGAGATATCCGTTATAAAATCCTGCAAATATAAGCTTTCCCGTCGCTTAAAGGAATTAAGGCGGGACAACGTAATGTGTAATATAATTTGTTAACATATATGACGTTTGAATTTTTCTATGTAATAATCTTCTTATTTGAGGAAATAAAGGTTATATATATATATATAAATAAATACTATCTGGTTTATTCATTACGCGGTCCCGCCTTAGTTCTATTAAGCGGTGGTAAAGCTTATATAGCTGGATTTTATAACGGATATTTCGACAATAAAACACGTTTAAAAACATTTTTTACTGAAAAAATGCAACAACCTGTTTAAAATTACCTATTAATTAGTATAATTTTACAATATGTAAACCTTTTAAATCGAAATTAAGGTTATATTTCATACCCCAGCCAACCCCGTTTTCGCTTCTTGGAGAAAGGGTTGGATGGGGTATGAAAGTTAATACTCGGACCAGCTAATGGAGGTTTTTGTCGATAATTTTCATTTACAGCGCAAAAACTAAACTATATATGTGCAATAACTTCACTCATATCACCCGTTTTATGTTTATAGTGTGCATCTTATGACATCATTATCTTACAATCATTAACATTATCCTTAAGTGTGTTTATTGCACCTCGCACAAAATCCTAGGAATTTCATTGGATTAGAGCGCGGTCACATGGTGACCCTCTATTTTTCTATATTGGGTTTGTAGATTTCATAGAGGGTCACTAAAACACTATGGACTTAAATTCCGATTCAAAGTTTAAAACATTCGCAAATATTTATTTAAGGCGTTAGTAACAAACATAATAATTAAACTAATAATGCTTCTAAACTGTACCGATCGTGACGTCATTAAAATGGGTTAAATATCGGTGTTTACCGTAAAAAAGGTGCTCAATGCAATAAATCAGTCATTGGGTTTGTTACTGATCCCCCTACAGAAAAATGTGGGGTCAGTCAGATATATAAATATTACTGACCTCACATATGTTTGTAGGGGGTCAGTAACAAACCCAATAACTAATAATGTACTGTTTAATTTTAACATTTACAATCATTTTATAGCAGTGGTTTGTTTAATGCTTTTTTTCAACTAATTACGAATATACGTACATATACGTATGTAGGGACCGAAACGTTATTAAAGGGACATGAAGGGATCTGGAAAAACTATATAGGTGCCAATCCAAATAACAACTATACTGATTTTGAGTTGCATATGTAATAAAATAGGTCATGTGGTCTGTCCGATTTAATTAATAGATAAAGTCTGGTCTCAGCGAGTTGGCTTATTTAAACACCGAGATAGGCGTAACCCATCGAGGTGTTTAAATAACCAACGAGCTGAGACAGACTCTATCTTTTTTGTAGCATGGTGTACTTGTGACGTCATAGTGACCGTACTCTAAATTCCAATATCTGGTAGCTGTAGCATGGTCGCTGACATTTCTTTTGATGAATGCAGAGCATTACATCGTTTAATTTAGGGTAACTTAAGAGGCGTGGCTATACCGTACTACAATTCCAACCCTCGGTATAATTGATTTAATCGGAACCTCGGCAGAGCCTCGGTTCCGATAAAAGCACTTATACCTCGTGTTGCAATTCCCTATCTTCACCGGATACCCATGAAAGATTCTTATAATCTGAAACCTGTATTCTTCATTTCTCAAATTAAAAGTGCACTCGAATATATTGTAATATATATGTTTTCGTATGTAATGCATGTATATATTGTGTAGAATGACATTACATGTTGTTGTTTTCTCGAGTATTAACTTTCATACCCCATCCAACTTCTCCAAGAAGCGAAAACGGGGTTGGATGGGGAATGAAATCAAACCGGCTTAAAAGGTTTGCATATTGTAAAGTTAAAATATTTAATAGGTAATTTTAAACAGGTTATCGTATTTTTTCAGTAAAAACTGTTTTTTTGTCGAAATATCCGTTATAAAATCCTGAAAATATAAGCTTTCCCGTCGCTTAATGGAATTAAGGCGGGATCACGTAATGTGTAATATAATTTGTTAATATATATGATGTTGAATTTTTCTATGTAATAATCTTCTTATTTGAGGAAATAAAGATTATATATATATATATAAACACTATCTGGTTTATTCATTACGTGGTCCCGCCTTAATTCTATTAAGCGGTGGTAAAGCCTCTATAGCTGGCTTTTATAACGGATATTTCGACAATAAAACACGTTTACTGAAAAGATGCAATAACCTGTTTAAAATTACCTATTAAATGGTATAATTTTACAATATGTAAACATTTTAAGCCGAAATTAAGGTTGTATTTCATACCCCAGCCAACCCCATTTTCGCTTCTTGGAGAAGGGGTTTATAATGTGCATCTTATGACATCATTATCTTACAATCATTATCCTTATGTGTGTTTATTGCACCTCGCCCAAAATCCTAGGAATTTCATTGGATTAGAGCGGTCAAAAAGGTGTTCAATGCAATATATCAGTTATTGGGTTTGTTACTGACCCCTTACAGAAAAATGTGGGGTCAGTCAGATATATAAATATTACTGACCCCACATATTTTTTTAGGGTGTCAGTAACAAACCCAATAACTAGTAAGGAACTTTTGCTCAATATACTGTTTACTTTCAACATTTACAACATTTTATAGCAGTGGTTTGTTTAATGCTTTTATTACCAATGTAAAGAGGATATTTGCTGTTTTGGAGCGAATAACATATTTTATTTCATCAAGAAGTGAGAAAACTTTATATTTTCACTATGAGATGAACTAAAATATCTTATTCACGACAAAACAACAAATTTTCTTTTTATTTTATGATTTTACAAACATATTTTTAGGGAAACTATGGTAGAACAACAAAAGTAGTCCCGGCAGCTACTGTGAAATAAAACTCTATATTCCACAGTGTGGAATTATACTTTTATTTCACTGATAAAATAGAGTATATCATCGCATATCATAAATTAAAACTGGTATTATTCATATTTTAAAGTTCGTCATTTTATTCATCTTAGGACGTTCATTTTATCATTTTTTGTTCATGCTCATTAAAGGTCTTCATCATGACCCCTGCATAGTTTCAGGTGCCATCTCGCTCATATCACTAGAACAGAATAACTATAACGTGGCTCCAGCTTAAATGGAGTGTCTACAGTAGAATTTGCAGCAACTCTGCAGTTCAGGGTGAGAAGGTTCTAGGCCCGTTCTCCATATTTTATCTCGATATACATGGAGGATGAGCCTGGCATGTTCATTCCTGTTAGGCGCCATATAACCTGTCATGTGTTGGTGCGCCTTAAAACCCCAATTCAATTCAATTCAATTAATCTTAGCACAAATTGTGGATTGCTCTTTTAATATGACACAAAGTACTGGATATGTTTTATGATATAGATAACAAAGTTTGTTATATAAAACATAGTTTCATCAAATGTTTGGACAGCTTGTAAATATATTTAATTTAAAGACCATATGTCAGACTGGCCGTAAGCCAAATATATTATTCTAGTTAATTATATATTATTATTATTATTAGTAGTAGTAGTAGTAGTAGTAGTAGTAGTAGTAGTATTACTATTATTATTAATATTATTATTAACGTCGTCATTATTATTATTATTGTTATTATTATTATTATTATTATTGTTATTATTATTAAAAATTATTATTATTATTATTATTATTATTATTATTATTATTATGTTGTTGTTGTTTACCTTTGACCAAACCCCAACGGGCATATCTACAACGACAAGGAAATACATGCATTTGGTCTCAATACCGTTCCTCCTTATTGCTAGAAGCTACTAGTGTGTGTATAAGCAATGTGACATACCTTCGGGCGTATATATGTTTGACTGCATCGGCGTAGCTACTACGGACCTATACATCAGTTTGAAAAATGAAAACAAAATGAAAAGTCCAAAAATGCAATAAAAACTGAATCCAGAGGTAGTTGGTGGAGGGGTCGGGTGGGGTTAAGGGTCAACCTTTGTTTCTTATTTTATGTTACAGTGTATGTAATTCAACTTTGTCAAATATTAATTCTTAAAGATGTCAAACAAATATTTCTTCAAATACCACACAAGTGCTCTGTCAGCTATACGCAAAAATACACCATTGCATAGCTAAGTTTAAACAAGAGGGCCAACATGGCCCTAAATCGATCACCTGAATACTGGCACATTATCAAACTTCTTCGAAATCGTATGGTCATATACAATCTGTGCAAGTTTGGTTAAGATTGTTCAAGAAATGTGGGCTCTGTTGTGTATAACAACATTGATATAAAGACACTGGCAAAGTTTGGTAAATATCAAATACAAAATGAAGGTGCTAGAGTGTAATACCTGAGGCAGGGCCAAATGTGACCCCAGGGCTATATGTAATATATGCGAGCTTTGTGGTTTCAGAGAAGAAGATTTTTTAAGTTTTTCCCTATACACGTCTATGTAAGACATGACCCCTGGGGCGGGGTCAAATGTGACCCCACAGTCACCATTTGAACACACTTGGTAAAGGATCATAAGAGTATAGTAAATGCAAAATATTAAACCTATGGCTCTTGTAGTTCCAGAGAAGAAGACTTTAATGTGTTTCCTATATAAGTCTATGTAAAACTGTGACCCAAGGGGCGGGGTCAAATTTGACACCAGGTTCACCATTTGAAAAAACAGGGTAGAGGACCATAAGCTTATAGCAAACGCAAAATATTAAACCTCTGGCTCTTGCAGTTCCAGAGAAGAAGACTCTTTTCAGTTTTTCCCTATAAAAGCCTATGTAAAACTGGAATCCCCGGGTCGGGGCCAAATGTGACCCCAGGGTCACCATTTGAACAAAATTGGTAGAAGACCATACGCTTATAGCAAATGCAAAATATTAAACCTCTGGCTCTTGCAGTTTCAGAGAAGAAGATTTTTTAAGTTTTTCCCTATACATGTCTATGTAAAACATGTGACCCCCAGGGTCACCATTTGAACAAACCTGGTAAAGGACCATAAGCTTATAGTAAATGCAAAATATCAAACCTCTGGCTCTTGCAGTTTCCGAGAAGAAAATTTTTTTTTGCTATATAAAAGAGAGTATGATAAAGGACCTTTGGAAACGGCCGAGCACGACACATATGAAATATTGCAGTCTCGGTTTGATTAAGACTGTTCATGAGTGGTAGTGAAATATGCTAGCTACCGCTCACGCCCTCTAGCCCCGGGTTGAGCAGAACAAGTCTATGTAAAACTGTGACCCCCGTGGCGGGGACAAATGATGCTACATGTAATACAGCTCTGTGCCTTGTGGTTTCAGAGAAGAAGGTTTTTTAAAGTTTGTTCCTATATGTCTATATGTCTATATGAAAAACATGCAACATCTCAATATACACATTTTGGACACGCGGGGCACGGCCATTTTTGACCCCGGGGACTTTCTTTGAACAAACTTGATAGTCTAGGCGTTAGCAATCATTTTAAAAGAAAAACTGTTGCAATCTGTCCAGCGATTCTTGAGAAGATGATTTTTTTAAGGTTTCGATTATATATGGTAATAGCGGCCATCTTGGATGTCGCGCTGACCTTATTTTAACAAATCGAAAAAGCATTCATCTAAGGATTACCCATCTGAAGTTTGGTCAAAATTAGCCAAGCGGTTTCTGAGGAGAAGTCGTTTGAATAAAAGTTAACGACGACGACGACGGACGACGGACGGACGGACGACGGACCAAGAGTGATCCCAATAGATCACCTTGAACCTTTGGCTCAGGTGATCTAAAAACACAAACCATAGGGGGAACATGCCCCCGGACCCCTCTAGTTTGTCGGGCCTATATATGTATTTCGGGTCAGCTACGCCCCTGGACTGTACCGACTGCCAAAGACAAGTTGCATAAATACGAACTACTAATTACGAATAGACGTACATATACGTAAGTAGGGACCGAAACGTTATTAAAGGGACAGGAGGGGATCTGGAAAAACTATATAGGTGCCAATCCAAATAACAACTATACTGATTTTGAGTTGCATACTCACTGTGCATATGCAATAAAATAGATTATGTGGTCTGTCCGATTTAAGTAATAGATAGAGTCTGGTCTCATCGAGTTGGCTTATTTAAACACCGAGATAGGCGTAGCCCATCGAGTTGTTTAAATAACCAACGAGCTGAGACAGACTCTATCTTTTTTGTAGCATGATGTACTTGTGACGTCATAGTGACCGTACTCTACATTCCAATATCTGGTAGTTGTAGCATGGTCGCTGACATTTCCTTTGATAAATGCAGAGCATTGAATCATTTAATTTAGTGTAACTAAAGGGGCGTGGCTATACCGTACTACAACTACCAGATATTGGAATTTAGAGTACGGTCACTATGACGTCACAAGTACACAATGCTACAAAAAAGATAAGGGTCTGGTCTCAGCTCGGTGTTTAAAGGCATTTGCTGTAGTTTTCCATGCGCAGCTTATTTGGGCGACTTCGATTCTAAAACTATTGGATGGATTTTCCTAAAACTTTACTGGAATGTTGCTTTTGATGTCTAGTTCTATTATTTGTCTTCTTTTTTTTTTTTAATCTTTTTTTTTTGATTTTTTTTTTTATTTAATTTTTTTTTATTTTTTTTTTTTATTGTCTTTATTTAAATAAAGGCCTATTATTAGATACATAAAATAGGAAAAATATAGCATTTTGTAAAAATTCCAACAAAATTAAAAAATTTAAGCATAATGGTACGGTTCCAAAAACCAATATTAAATCTCAATATGCATGGTGACCTATACATTTAATTGAATATATTGTCTAAATATATTTTCAAATAAGTGCCTAGGAAGTTTGAACAAATTCTGTTATTAGAAACATAACAAAAAAGGAAAATATATCATTTCTATATAATTTCATACAAAACTTGGCCTTTTAGCATAGGGGTAGGGTTTTAAATTCTTTTTCTAAACAAGCATGGGGACCTATCATTTTTATTGCACATTTTGTTTTTATATATGTTAAATTATGTGCTTAGAAAGTTTAAAAAAATTCTGTTATTGGGAACATACAAAAAAAAAAGTAAATTGTATCATTATGGGCTAATTTGTGCATAAGTTGTGGTAATGGTCTCAACAGATTTTGTAAAAAAATATAGGTTTTACATAAAGATGCGCTTTAAATGTTATTATAATTAAATGTTCTTTACTTTAATACAATTTTAGCAGAATTGTGACCAATGAATAAATGATTAGACTTCAAAAATATCTTATTTAGCTATTTTATGGACTTGTTCAACTTTTCGGACAGATTGACATGACGGTGGCATTACAAATTATTTTTTAAAATTTCAACAAGCATGGTGACCTACCATTATTTTTGCCTTTTCTGTCTATATATATAACAGACTTACTGTATAAAAAGTTTAAAGAAAATCTGTTATGTAGAAAAAACTATAGAAAATGTCTTTAAATAAGCCAACTCGCTGAGACCAGACTCTATCTATTACTTGTAGTACGGTATAGCCACGCCCCTTTAGTATGTCTTGTAAGTTGGCTTCGACCATTTCCAAAGATCATGTTTTCTTATAAATAAATATACAGATATTGTCAAATAATAATAATAATGCGTTAAAGTACGCCAACTCGTTTTACAAGTTCTTTATTCAAGTGCACATTTACATATATATATACTCGGCATTATGATCATTTTTGACGGTATTTGTTCCTTCAGTTCGTTCCACTTTATGTGCAGATACACTCGATGAAAACTGAAAAATAAATGTTAAGAGCAAGTTAATTTATATAAAGCAAAGTGAACAAAACAAATGTTTCATTCAATTTACTGAACAGAGGTTTGTGGTAAAATACAAGAAGTTACGTTTACATAAGGCCCGCAGATCACGAGCATATTGTTTTAAAAAAAATCAAGAATTGGAGGTATGGTAACATTAATTAATCCATAAAATACAAGTCGAAGCAGAAAATACTGTAACTTTTACTTAAAAAGTCAAGTTGTTGGAAAGACTAATATTGAATTATATGGATATTGGATATAAAAATAACTAAATTAATCAATTAAATTTCACCTCAAAATCAACTGGACTTCAGTCCAATTTGTGTGTATTTCACAGTTGTTAGAAAGATGAAATGACTGTTCTGAAGCATTTGGTGTTTTTAGAGACTACTATTATCTTCTCAGATCTCAAGAGGTCATCCTGCTGTCGAGTGTTTATCACACAGCATGGCTTCCGGGAGCGTAATAAAGCCATGACTTATTACGAGAAACTCCTTATGGGGTCTACGTCCGAGCAGGCGCGTAGCTGGATTACGCACGTGCGTACAATTATTTGTCAATGTCCGAAAAAATAAAAATTGAAAAAATGCGAAAAACACAATAAAACTGAAGGGGAGGGGTGGGAGGGGTGAGTTGTATTAAAGTTCCGAATGCCGTACCTGATTTAATTTTGTCGTCTGATTTGAAAGTGTATTAAAATAGCAGTCAAAATAAGCTTAAAATACGCCAAATCTCACCTAAGATCGTCTGGCAAAAAAACAACAACACGGGTGAGCATGCCCCCGGAACCCCATAGCGGAGGTGCGTAACTCAAATTTGGACCCAGCTACGCGCCTTAATTGTATCTCAACCAAAACTAAGATTCCATATACGCGGTATGCGGAATGCGAATGCGACAAAAAATGGAATGTACGCATTCGCACCGATCGCTCATGTTTGCCATGTACGCAGCCGCATGACAAATCGCATTCGCAGCCGAACACATGGAATCAAGATCGTGCGTCTACATGATTTTCATTTTCTGTCGCATTCGCATTCGCATGCCGCATACTGCGTATATAGAATCTTAGCGTTATTCGTTTTTCTAGAGCTTGTACTCGAGTTAAGGACTTTAATATTCGTAATATTTGTATAAGTAAAAAGCTACTCCATCAGGGCTACCGTTATCATAAACTTCGTAAAACCTTTGAAAAATTGTATTATCGTAACCCTGATCTTCTTTCCAAATATACAAGTAATTTAAGAACTCTTAGAACTGCGACAAGGACAACCTGACTTTATGGTGATGTGATTTACAAACTTCGTAAGATCCTTGGTCATGATCACTTTCATGCTATCTTTGTTAAACGTGTTAAAAGAATTATCAAAAGAGGTTATGACTCTATCATATTCTCATGTTGCTCTGTCTACTGCCAAGTCTTTGAGAACTTTCTTTGTGTCTTTCTAAGCTGTTGTATTTTGTATTTATATATACACGAGCATCTTTATGTTTTATTTATATTGCCTATTAAAGATTGTTGGTTAGAGAATAGTTCACGACGGGATTTCTTTATTTACACTGTCCCGTTTTATTGGGATGAAGTAGGGTGAGTGTGAGGTTTGATGCTCCCTAGAAGCTGGTATAAACCCCCAGCGGACTTTCTTGCCACTGACCGTTCCAAGGCGGTAGCCCTATTGTCAACCTTGTTTGTGTTTGTGACGTATAAACTCATATTACTCTCATTGTGGTCATGACGGACATATCAAAGGCTGGATCGAGCTTCTGTTTAGGCTGAACAGAAAGCAGCCAGCAGTAGTATGTAATGGAGAGTTTTCACGGAGGTCAGAAGTGAGTGGTGTACCTCAAGGTTCTAGCATGTGTCCTTTGTTATGTGTTATATACATTAATAACTTGCCACAGTCAGTTGTCAATGCTGCGAACATATTTCACGATACCACTAAATTTAATCTCGAATTTGTCTAAGAAGGTATTGTGATACCATTCAAAGCGAATAAAACACTATGTTAGCTTGGGCGAGGATTGCGCTCCTCAAATTAAATGCGACTAAATTGCTTGTTCTTTTAAAGTCGCAAATAGGTATAACCTGAATAACGGTTTAGGGAGGGTGAGGATTAATAGCAATAGCAATATATGTTATCACCTTACAATGTACAATGTGTTATACTACATCCGAAGGATCGCCTAGTTTTAGATAGAAAATCTTAGCATGGTTATCTCATAATTCAAACAAACAGGGTGCTGGTCATAATAACTACTGTAACAGAACAATTAAGTCCAAGACAACTGTATCAGTCGATCACGTGCAGAATGGAGAGTACCAATCAGATTGCAGATCCTAATAATTGGTATTAGCAATTAAATACCATTGGTATTAACAATTAAATACCATTGGTATTAACAATTAAATACCAATGGCGCAGTTGGTTATGCCATCGTCTACCTTCGTTTACTGACCTCTCCGGTCAGTGTTCGAGCCTCACACAAGGCAACATTTTTTAGCCATTTAAAAACCAAATTATGTTCAAGTTTAAAGAAAACATGTACTAATTTCACACTACAACGGAATAAAACACAAGGCAACATTATTTAGCCATTTAAAAACCAAATTATGTTCAAGTTTAAAGAAAACATATACTAATTTCACACTACAACGGAATAAAACTTATTAGACAAGGGCCTAGCGTGGACATAATGCAAAAAAGCAACATAAATCAGAGGGGAGAGGGGAGATGGGGACGGTAAGGGTGGAACATTACCCTTCTCTTCGAGCATCAAATGCCGGTCTATATTCCTGACAAATATCGCTCGTACGATTACCAGTTTTGTCCAAAGATGAAAATAATAATCCGGGCGGACCCCCGAACCCCGCTTGTGGAAGAGGGACGCCTACTCCCAAAGACGCTCACACTCGGCGCTTCGCAACTCGTAGTAGGGGTATCTTGAAAACAGGTCGCGCTTAACCCATGTTAGATCCACAGACATATTAACAATAATTATTAGTCTGTGTTAGATCATACTGTTCTGCATATGAATACACAGGAAAAATATTGTGACATGAGCCACATATGTGTTACCTTCGTATTGTTTGTATGTTTCTTTCATATATAAATCATGTTATTTACATATGTGCCATATATATAAATGATATACAAATGTGTCACATATGTACCACATATATTTTCTAGACAAAAACTATTGTGTATATAGTATATTAGTCTAATGAAAGCAGGGTCCCAATGATCAGTACATGGAAACTCCTTATTAATAAATGCGGCCAATTCTCAAGTTTTTACGTCTATGTGATCAAGATCGATTCAGGACGTTTCGGCACCAAACCACTTCGACACCTAGACGAATCGGCACCTAGACGTTTCGGCATCAAACCATTTCGGCATCTATTTTAATTTTTACCCTAGACGTTACGGCACCCATTTATATTTGAGTATTATAATGAAGTAAAGAAGTAAAGAAATTAAATATTTTCTGTAAGATCACTTGTAATTCATTTAAAATTCAAAGTTGATTGCCTTAACGGCACCTCCGAAGCGGTTTTGAGCCTGAATACAACTAAAACATGAACATAAATAGGGCCCTTATGATAATCACTTGTAAAATTTAAGTATACTATATTGTAGTATGATCATTTAATTCCTTTTGTAATAGCCCAGGCGTAAATCGTTTAATTGAAAATACTTGAATATGTTCCCTTTAACATGTATAGTAAGTATACCTACTAAGACCAAATAAAAACTTATCTGTATGCATACAGTATCTTGTAATTCTTCACTTTACCTTCATGTCATCTCCATATCGACGACTACAGGTATGTGACTTGAACAAAGCCTCCACAAACTAACCCATTATTAAAAATTGTCTACATATAACGCATGCGTTATACTTTTCATGTTCATGTTAAAATAATACACCTGTGCCACGTATGAAATGTATACATATGTATTTCATATGAAACTATTATGCACACCATACATAACGTATTTATAAAAAAAAACGCTGAACATTGTAGAAAATGGTTTAACAACCTATTTAAGTTTTAATATTATTTAGTAAAAATATGGTTATATGTGTTACATATATTTTACTTTCATATGAAATACATATGTGGAATATATATGTATAACATATGTAAACCATATGGATTTCATGCCTAGATATTTTTCCTGTGTAGGATGGTAATTTGTAGGAATAACAACTCACATTCAAAAGCGTTAATTTTAAAACGAGTTGATCGAAAAAAAGACGGCTTACATGTTCATTAGTCTTTTATGCGGTGCAGCATATTATCCAGCAGCAACTATAGCTGCCCCTCTGGTATTCGTTGCTTTGACATCCTGAACGCTTCATGCGAAGATAACACGTAAAGTCAAGGTCATTCTCACCATAGAAACCAGGGTTAGCTGGAAAAGTATCATTTATATTATTATTAATTTATTAAAAAAGGTAGTAGTAGCAGTAGTAGTTGTAGTAGTAGTAGTAACAGTAGTAGTAGTATTAGTAGTAGTAGCAGCAGCAGCAGCAGCAGCAGCAGCAGCAGCAGTAGTAGTAGCAGTAAAAGTAGTAACAGTAGTAGTAGTAGTAGTAGTAGTAGTAGTAGTAGAGAATATATAGTTATTATTATTATTATTTTTATTATTATTATTATTATTATTAGTTAATTACATCAAACCGTGTCTCAGCTTTTGATTCGTCAATTCCTTCTTACTATAATTGTTCATACTTACATGCGTTTTCTAGAATGGACATCAAACTGTTCGTCGGCTTCATGTTTGAGCATTCCGTCTGACAAACTAGTCCAATTACAACGGCAGTCACGATCAGCAAAACACACTTTGTATTCATGATGAAATAGCTAAGAAATTACCGTCAACTTAATAAATTAAGCTAGCTTTACAGGCTCGACTTCCGAAAGTTGATCATATGGAGTGTCTGCATGAAACACGCCTTTTTATACGTTCGAACACCGGAAAGAATATACTTACACTCAATAGCACGACGAAGTGCCTATCGAATAAGCTCATCGTCACGAGTGTCTAAAGGTGAATACAAAATTCAGAAAAGAGTGGCTTATTCGTCCACAAGCATAGTCCGAGGTATATTCCGTATAGGATAGACTTGATTTCGAAAATGCGGTTTAGTTTCATTCAGAAAATCAGTTTAAACAGTTGAGGGCCTAGTAAAAATTACAAAGCTGGAAAATGGGAGTAGGAGTTAAAATGTGAGGTTTCTATATTTTTTATACATCGCAAAGATATACTCAAATGAAGTAAAGCAAATACTTGTATACAATAACGTACCATTAAGACAAAAGTACAAGTAAAAGTAGTGGTAGTAGTATGAGTATTAGTAGCAGCTGCAATAGTAGTAGTAGTAGTAGTAGTAGTAGAGGTAGTAGCAGTAGTAGCAGCAGCAACAGCAGCAGCGGCAGCAGCAGTAGTAGTAGTATTAGTGATAGTAGTAGTAGTATAAGCTATATAAGTAGTAGTATCAGCAGCAGTAGTAGTAGTAGTAGTAGTAGTAGCAGCAGCAGCAGCAGCAGCAGCAGCAGCAGCAGCAGCAGCAGTAGTAGTAGCGGTAGCTGTATAAGTAGTAGTAGTAGTAATAGTAGTAGTAGTTGTAGTAATAGTAGTAGTAGTAGTAGTGGTACTCGTAGTAGTAGTAGAAGTAGTAGTAGTAGTATTAGTAGTCGTGGTAGTCGTAGTAGTAGTAGTAGTAGTAGTCGTAATAGTCGTAGTAATCGTAGTAGTCGTATTAGTCGTCGTCGTAGTAGTAGTAGTAGTAGTAGTAGTAGTAGCAGCGGTAGTAAAAGTAGTAGTAGCAGAGGTTATAGTAGTAATAGTATCAGTGGTAGTAGTAGTAGTAGTAGTAGTAGTAGTAGTAGCAGCACCAGCAAGCTACTATTACTACTAATAGCAGCAGCAGCAGTAGTAGCAGTAGTAGTAGTAGTAGTAGTAGTAGAAGTAGTAGTAGTAGTAGAAGTAGTAGTAATAGCAGAAGCAGAAAATGTAGTGAAAGTAATAATAGTATCAGTAGTATCAATAGTAGTGGCGGTGGTGGTGGTGGTTGTGGGTACACACCTGGCTACTGAAGTAGCAAGCAGAACCCCTTTACTTTATCTGCATATATGTACACGTTGGTGTGTGAACTATATACTTAGCTGATTTTCATCAGAGTTTGGCGGTTTATATGAATATTCGTTATTGTGTTTCAATGCAGATACGAGGTATGTTTCTGCGTGGTGATACAAGAAAATGAGTTTTAACTTGATGTTATCATTAGTTTTGTTTTATTTATGTTTGTAGCACTAGTTTATATTAAAATACACAATCATAGTCGGACAATCCGTCATTCGTCGGGATCTAGGCGTAATTACACTCCTTAGTCCCGGCCAGCTAGACTGTATCATGCGTATGTCTTACTTGCAAATATCGGTCTGGGCAGCTTAGGGCAATAAAGCGCCCACTAGCAATTTATTCGCGCATTTTTTCACGCGCATATAACGTCGACGTTTGCGTAACGTTATATTGTAAATAAACGAACGACGTCAATTGTTGATGCATCAGTTAAACTTTTTAAAAGAAATATAAAAAGATCGGACAGGGAAAGTAGCATTTAAGGAGGACAGTCAACCATAAAACACAGAAACAAACACGCAACCAGACAAACAAGAAGGCAAAAGCAATAATAAATGCAAACGACATCACAAACACAAAAGGGTTGACAATAGGGCTACCGCCTTGGAACGGTCAGTGGCAAAGTAGGCCACTGGGGGTTTAACTTACCCTACTGTCATCCCATTAAAACAGGACAGTGTAAATAAAGAAATCCCCGCCATGATCTAATATCTAACCAACAAGGCAGCATCAATAGGCAATATAAGTAAAACACAAATATGCTCGTGTAAATATAATACAAAAAAACAATAGCCTAGAAAGCCACAATGAAGGTACTCAATGACTTTGCAGAAGCCAGAGCAGTAAGAGAATAAACCATTAAGGGCACGACAAGAGAAGATCATGGACAAACATCAAACGCCACCGTTAATATTAACGTCACTTGCTGCTTCTCATAAGTTAAAAATAAGAAAGTATTATTAAATTGACTTAAAAATATGTCTGTTGAAAGTCTCGTTGAATCTCTCAAAATCTCGCCAAAATCGCCCAAGACGTTGGGGCGATTTCAAACATCCTATTTTCCCCAGGCCCTGGTTCTGGTTCCGTGTAGCGTAGCTCAACGAAGAAATCGGAAGCGGGCCGGGTGACTGAGGCTTGGCTCGCCTTAGACTGCTACCAAGGCTTTAATTATCATCCCAGCAGCTACACAGCGTTTAAATATAAACGACTGTAGAAATCCGCCATTATGTTAACTTGCTTGCTTTATAGACGAAGCCATTTTCACAGTTTATGGATATCACGCACCTTAATTCCTTTATTTAAGTGACGCGTCTGCATTATGTAAACAATATTGAGTGAAATCCCAATACATGTATATGTTTTTATAACGTCGATCAGACGCTTGGCCACGATTGTGGTTGGAATGCGCTTTATTTAGACGTAAATCGTAATTTACGGCCAAGAAATCGGTCTTTGACTGTCCTTGTTTGAGTGAAACGGTACATACGCAGTGAATCAGTCTAAATCTATCCATGACGTGTCAAAATAGAAAGTTATGAGATTCAGCATATTCTTTTTTCTTACACGACACATACGCCACTGGTTTTATTGCATCTTTCTATCAATTGATTGGTATGTGTTTTAACATTTTCTACGGAGAAAAAGTAGCATGTTTTGTTTGTTTTACAGACATCATTTCTATAAAAGAAGAAGAAAAATGGTTTGTGCAATGACAATTTTAAGGGATGGTACGATATTTTGCGAATGTACTTCATACAATGAACTATCGATAACCGTTATTTCAAGCGTTTTCTCAATATGATGGCAATGCGAGGATGTCGATAAACCATTTCAGGCACTTAAACTGAAACTGATGTTGAATTAAATGATACTTCAAACATATCATCTACTTGAGTCAATTTAGGTGTTGATCTGTTTGTGTCCGGGATGGCTAAGTGAGAAATTATCGTCCCGGGACACGGTTGATGTCCGGAAACGCTACAGATTAAAACCCGGTGACTTTTGGCTCTATTAAATATATTGTGTAATCATACATTTCAACCGTTTGTCATCACTTCTAAAGCATTCGAACGCTTTCTCAAACTACTTCTCTGGAAAGAACACACTTTATTGTCCAGAAACTGCCACAAAAACAGTCCCATGATTAGTTTCCTTTCCCACGAAATCACATTACACATTGTCTCTATGTAAATTTCAATTTATTTACACGCCATAGCCTGATAACTCCTGCATGACCATGACCTGTGCTCATGCACTGGGGAAATAGTTCCAAAAACAATCTTAAGAAATGACATTAATGCCACCCAGAGACTTTCAATTGTATGTTCTGCTGGTGGATAAATAGACCTACATCAATATTTAAGAAAAGTTCATGCAACCTAGAAACATGCAAACTTAATAGGTACTATTTATGCCCTCTACGACCCGGATGTGATTTCATACCGGGCTTACTCCTACATCAATCCTGCCGGCGATGGGTACTTATATCACGAATAATCTTACGTGTACTGTTTGTTACGCTTACCTGCTGTGGTAGATGAGTGCACCATATTGTTTGGTACCTGCGGAAAAAATCATTCGACCTTTCTAGAAATTGTTTTACATACTCAATGCCTGTTATATAAATAAACTTTGTGACACTACACATAACGTAAAGTTATATGGTTTCCGAATACTTTTCTACTACGTTAACAGCATATTAGTAGACCGTCGTTATGGGTGCAGGGTACAGAAAAATAAATGGCTCTAAGAATATAAGACTCCATCATGAGTATCCATGTGAGATATTATTCCATTTCTATGGGAGAAAGATTGGAATTTCTCAGTGAAAGAATATTCATACTCGCTAAATATTAATAACTAACTGCGACGTTGAGTTATGACGTCAATAACGTGTTGGTAACGTCGATGTCATCCGCCGATAACGTTAAATAAAGCGAATAATTCTGGTTAAAATCATACATAATCTGATTAAAAATGTAATAAATAGATTATTTAACTGCTGTTTTCGATTATATGGAAATCCTTCACTCGATGGTAAGCGTGTGTTGTTTTTTCACTCACTCGCTTACGCTCGTTCGTGAAAAGAACCACACCTCTACCATCTCGTGAAGGATTTCCCTGTAATCGATCCCAGCAGTTAAATAATCTCTATATCTCACCCGAGGGACAGAATTGTAACCAGGGACGAGGCTCTGCCGAGGGTGAAATTTACCTATCTCACATGGATAAACTCATGGTGGATTATTTTTCTACCATTATGCGCTTAGTACATGCACACTTCAATGACTGTATTTGATGTCATGTGTGATAGGGAAAATCACCAGAGGGTCAGAATTGTAACCAGGGACAAGGCTGTGCCGAGTTCCTGGTTGCAATTCTGATTCCGAAGGTGAGATTTACCTATCTCACATGGATAAACTCATGATGGATTATTTTTCTCCCATTATGCGCTTAGTACAGGCATACTTTAAGGATGTTGTTGGCTGGGCAAGTTTTGACATCTTCAAGTCTAAGAATTTAATTATTTACACATAGTTGTATTTGACAACAGAATCGTTTTCATTTTTTGAATTCTAGTAGATATGGATTTAATGTAGGATTTAAGATGGTAGCATATATAATTTTAAGCAAACTTCTTTTTTTTTCATCTTTTTCCCATCATTTGTGATCATTTTTTGCTGTCAGTAAAATACGGGGTTCACATTATACACTTGTAATTCAACATATGTGAACACGAGATATGTACATTGTACATATCTACTTTTAAATCCGTATGCTTCAGATCGACAGAGTACAAATATACACTTCTCATTTTGACATGTCTCATGTCTGTATGTCCAGGTTTACAAGTCTATAGAAAATTTCCCACCTGAAGACCTGACGGCATATCCTAAATTCGCTGAAGGTGGCCGCCGACTGTTTATCCAACAAAGAAACTAGCCGCCAAAAGTATAAACTAGTTTAGTTTAATAGTTTATTTGCGTCTCATTGCTTACAATTAAATATGCATACACATATACATTATTTCATACATAAAACATGAATTGTAAACACCATTCTAAAAGAATTATAGGAGACGATATTATTGCACATTAACATATAGCATTCAATAATTCATATCAGAGCATAACTATCATTTTTGCAAGTACAGGAGTTACTAATAATATATTTAATGTGATAAGAATTGGACAACTATTGTTAATCAACCTTATGAGTATCACATATATGATACTCAAAGTTTAAAATGCCATTAAAAAAAGAGTATGATAATGGACCTTTGGAAACGGCCGAGGTCCATCATTAAAATGAGTTTGGGTAAACTGTGAAATTTGTAAATAAGCACCCGGGGAGTATCCACCTAATAAGCGCAAATAAAGAAATACTGAAAGATCCGTTATCACATCAGGTCAGACCTGTTATGAACTGATTAACAATAACTGTCCAACAATAAATAAAACACAGAACATATAAGTTGTATGATTAAAACAATGTAACATTATGTATACAGATAAGAATTTCTAGTTTGTAAAATCCCGTAACAGGTTTTGGCACACACTCTTACCATTCCCTGGTTGGAAAGCAATATTTCAATTTTTTCTAAATCGTTTAAAGTATTAAAATCAGGACGAATCGTACAATCTTTGCTAACCAAAGTCTCTCTAATATCATTATAGAAACTGCACTTAAGTATAGCATGAATTTCATCCTCAACACCTGTCTTACATAGTGGACGTACCCGATCATTTTCTTTAATGCGTCCATATCGCCCTGTCTCTAATCGTAAAGGTTCAACACCGCATCTAAACCTTGCAAATGCGGACCGATGATGCAAAGGTAATATAACTTTGCAATAATTATCAGTGCAATACTCCGACTTAAACTCTTTATATGTTCTTAACGTGTTACGACCGTTGTTATTTAGACATGTAACTCTCTGTATGCATAGTTTCCATTCCTCTACATGTTTATTCATCATAAAGTCAACTACGGAAACAATAAATACATTTGAGGATGAATTGTTACTACTCATATCAGCAAATCGAGAATCAATATATTGTCAAGACTGCTTTTAACGCTATAACACCATTTTTTACACGATCTATTAGCCTTTTGTAAGGCCCATATAAAAATGCGCTTGTTAAGTCTTACATTATTCGTATGGACACTGCGGTACCAAAGGCTACGAGATAACGGGCTATACTAATGAGTCATATACCTTAGTAAAAACATCATATGGCATACCGCCTAGACTCTTATACTTGGCAATTAACCGACCCAGAGCACGATTTGCACTTTGAGCTACTACTTTTGCTGTAACGTGATAATCTAAGTGCTCTGATAATACTATTCCAAGATAAACATAGTTGTCAGTGATATCAAAATTTTCTGATCCACATGAAAAAACGGACGTTGAAGTTGGAACTGAATTTGGTATAAAAATGAACAATTTTACTTTTAGCATTATTAACAGACATACGATTTGTATCGCACCAACTATTCAGTTCGTTGAGCATACATTGAAGATCATGTTCATTTTCTGCCAAAAAGACAATGTCATCTGCATACAACAGTATTCTCACTTTCTCATTACAAATATCAATGCCTGTCCCTAAAGCTTTAATACGGACAGCAAGATCATTAATAAATAAATTGAACAGTAAAGGGGACAATGAACATCCCTGACGCAATCCTGAATTAACATCAAACCAATCAGTATAATGATTGTTTATCCGTACACATGCAGAGACAGATACATATAAAGATTTGATAGCAATTAACATGTAACCAGATATGCCGAGATTACTTAATCGCTTCCACAGTTTATCTCTAATAATAAAATCATAAGCTTTACTAAAGTCAACAAAAGCACAAACAGTAGATATTTTCTTTTTCTTTCTCATTTCAGTAATGTGTGTATCACACCAGCCATTATAAATGACATTATAAAATATCGGACTGCATAGGCAAGCCACCTTCCAAGTCTGCTATTATAATAAAATACATTCGCCAATAGATTATCATTACATAAAAATCATTGGGAAATAAGTTAATATCAAATTTAACAAAACTTTGATTTTCGTTAGCATAACCTGAGTATGGTTTAATATTTTCATCAAACACCAGATTCCAAGTAAGGAGTGAATGGTCGGGGATACCAGATGGAGCAAGTACACTTACATGTTCAGACCGATTAATTACATCGGTTGTACTTGTCGCTGAAAACGAATCAAATGATGACAATTGGTCATGACTTACTAAACAATAATCTAGGACAGAACAACATTTACCTGAAACAGATGTAAAATCATTCTTTATGATATTTCTGTCGTTTAATATACACATATTTGTGTAGATTAGAAACTCAGTCAAAATATCACCATATGAGTATGTTTTAAAATCAACAATATTACGTTCACAAACACTATATATTCCTACAATATAGTCATCATTCTGACCAAACCGGGCATTAAAGTCGCCACAGATGAAAGGTAATCCCTCATTTTGGTACTTGTATATACCAGCAAGAAGGTTATCGAAAAAGGAGTGAACATCTACGTGTCGAGACGAGTTCTCGGGAGGAATATAGCACACACAAGGTAAAATAATACACTTTTGAAACTTATGTTTAAGCTCCAGCAAAAGTATGCCTTCAAATGAGCTATCTAGAACTCTGATATCAAAGCAGGAACTTAATTCATTTCTTACTCAGAAACCGACACCACCCGAACCCGTCCTAGCACGTACATGTAACTCATTACGGTTGTTGCCAAACCACTAGTAACCTTCCAGAATAAGGTCTTGTTCAAGCTTAAAATGCGTTGCCGCTATACCAATAATGTCAAGGTTCATATCATATACACAAGAAGAGCGTAAATTATAACTATTTTATATAAAGTATGACCATGTGAGAACACATGTACTTACGTATTACGTCTGTATCTTTGTATATGTGTGGATATTCTTGTAATATGCGTGCTATATGCCTATCTTTTATTTTTTGTTAGCACCACTATGTTATGCATTATTAGGTTCGCCCCTGGTATGTATAGTGGGACCTTGTAAGCACATGTGTACGTTCGTACGTACGTTTAGTAAATAAAAAATGTTTAAAAATGTTTTGATAATTTTATATCTAAATGATATCAAATAAGCTTTAAATATCAATTTGAAAAAATCTCAGCACTACATCCTTTCCCAGCCAACCTCCTTAATACGTATTAAATGGCATAAAAAATGGCCTAGAATTGTGCTGCGAAAAATATTTAATCTAAAACATAAATAATACGTTTTTAATTTAAATAAACATGCATTAGGGATAAATACCATATGTTGAAAGGGAATCTTTGACATCCGACCAGTCACATACTTGTCAGAAGCCAGTTGACCAATGGTGTATTCGTCTTATCAGTATTGAATTGAATTGAATTGGGTTATACGGCGCACCAACACATGAAAGGTTATATGGCGCCTAACAAGAATGAACATGCCAGACTCATCCTCCATTTACATGAAGATAACATATGGAGAATGGGCCTCGAACCTTCTAACCTGCAGAACTGCAGAGCTGCGCAATTATATAGTACAGTAAACACTCCATTTACGATGGAGTCACGTTTCCACGTTTGCATACGCGCTGTCATGATGAAGGCCTTGAATGAGCATGATAAAAAAATGATAAATGAACATGAAGGGGGCGTGGGGTGCTCCTACCCCTCTGCCTCTAGCGGGATTTTCAGTGGCAACCACACGAGGCGAGTGTTACCAGAGACTGATTACAAAATGCAATAATGTTTGTAGGTACTGTCCCACAAAAACGGATTTTTTATACAGAACATAGGGTAACTTTGCCTATCTACACGTTCAAATTTCAAAATTAGATTGGCAGTTTTTCTCAATTTTTTAAATAGTTGTTGAAATTGGGTAACTTAATAGACACATGACCTATTTAGTAATTTTACCAATTAATAACGATGTCATATGCATAGGAGCAAAAGTCGAAACTATGTAATGTAGGGGCGTCCGTAGCCGAGTGGTTAACGTCTCTGACTTCAAATCACTTGCCCCTCACCGCTGTAGGTTCGATCCCTCAGGGGCCTAGGAATCTTTATGTGAGGAAGCTATCCAGCTGGCTTGCGGAACGTCGGTGGTTCTACCCAGGCGCCCGCCCGTGCATGAAAATTGCCCGGAGGGGCACCTGGGATCTTCCTCCACCAATGGAAGCTGGAAAGTCGCCAAATGACCTTAGCTGTTGGTGCGACTATAAAATCCAATTCAATCAATTCAATCAATGTAATGTTATGTCGCTACAAACATTTTTTAATTATTCAAATGTAAATATTTTACAAACCTTCAACCACAATGTTACCTTGACCTGACCGTACAGCAACCTATCTATTCTAGATGACACGTCATCAGGTCATATGGGATATCTTTGTCTACAATTCTGAAAAATTAATATCCGCCAAGAAAGCCTGCTGATGCAAATAATCACCCAATGAATACGGTGTATAGGAACACACGACCGCCTACGTGTTTATCGAACATTACATTTAAACCTGAGTGCATGTACTTGTATGTATTGAAAGGGAAGGTAATAAAATATGGTATTTTTCAAGTGTTATAGATTAAAATATATAATTGGTGAATATAATCAAGAGTTACAGGGCTTTTTTCCCTTCTGAAACAGAGCCCGAAATTCGGTTACTTCACAATTCAAAATTGATAATTTTTTCACAATTGTGGCCAAATGTTTTCACAATTTAAAACAAAAATAAAAGACATTTCCCCATCTAACTTTCTCAATATTCTTTTGTTTTGGATACATTTACATTAGAAAGTTTATCTAAAATGTAACACATTATGTTGAATAATTGTACATTTGTTTTATAGTGTCCTCCTCCCACAAAAATAATGTATGCATTATTGAGTAATATTGCTTTTAACAATTAATCTTTTAATACCTTTTTCACAAATCAGACAGTTATCGCGCTATTTTTTTCACAAAATGACCAGGCTAGGGAGTCTTCACAATTCTTAGAAAAAAAGCCCTGAATGAGCAATAAGTAAAAACAATTAACGAGCTATTCAAATAATTATTAAAAATAAGGATTTGCGATGCAAGCCAATGTAGAAACACCTAACGTTTTAAAACAAAAGTCATAATTGTCAGGTGTCCCTTTAACTGCGCTAGAAGATGTTGAACTAAACCACGATTTTCTGCTTAAAATAATAATTACAATTTCGCTATATGGTATCCTTATTTTGTGAAAATCTTACGTTTACTGCTTTAGGAGAATTCAAAACATATTGACTGATCAAGAAAACAGTTTGTTTGTTTTAATTGTTTGTATGGTGTTTTGCGCCATTTTCAACACATGTAAGGCTATATATGACGGTCGAGTTTTTTGTGGTATAGGCAAGACCACCCACTTTTCCTGGGTAGAACCAGTACTGTACACCTTCCACCATCCGTAAAAATTGACACTTCCTGACTTACGAGTCGATCTCCCGGTGGTATTCGAACCCGCAGCGGTGAAAGTCCACCGTGCTATCCACTGTGCCACAGGCTGAATGCGCTCAAGGAGGTTGACTGCGATGAAATGCATACATCTAAAATGCTAACAATTCATTATTTCAATGATACGGTTATATCCAAAAGGCTAGGGTTCACAACAGTCATTCGTGTCTGGCAAATCTGCGAATGTGTGTGGTGTACTAAGGCGTATACTCCCTCCGTCAGTGTACCTACAGAAGAATCTCTCAATGGCACTGAATTCTGTAAGAATTGTCACGAGTTGCAACATTTCTGCAAGCTTTATATATGCCCTTCCAATTGCTACGTTTTGATTGTTAATATCAATTAATGGAATTGAATTGAATTGGGGTTTTAAGGCGCACCAACAAATGCAAAGGTTATATGGCGCCTAAAAGGCATGAACAACCAGGCTCATCTTCCATGTACATCAAGATAAAATATGGAAAATGGGCCTAGAACCTTCTCACCCTGAACTGCAGAGTTGGTGCAAATTCTATCGTAGAAACTCCATTTACGCTGGAGCCACGTTTATTGTTTTTCTGCTACTGCTCTTTTGATGCGAGCGAGATAGCACCTGAAACAATGGAAAAGTCGTTAAGATTATAAAGGACTATAATATTCATATCTCATTTAAATAATTGTATTACCTAAAATTTCATTATATAATAAGCATAAACTATAACATTGAAGTTTTTTAAAACAATAACGAAAAACACACACATAAGTATCGGTACAAAAAAACACGCTTACTCAAAAGGATTGCTACCGGGATAGTACAAATTTGAATATTTGAATACTCAGAAAACTATGTCAGACATACCGTTACTATTACAATACTATGTCAGACATACCGTTACTATTACAATACTATGGCTTTCTTGATAGTACTTAGTGCGAATTAAGGGTGTTCATTTGCAAAACAAACAACTCAAAATGTCCTTAGGTTTGTTGATCGTATATTATAGATTTGCTTACTCTTCGGCTGCATCTGCTTTGGTTATTTAGTTAAATTATGGATACATCAGTAGCTGTATAATTAACTATTTTTATATATATTTACAAAATCATTTAAGTGTATCGTTTACTATATATTCTGGGTGTTGTCTACTTTATTGTTAAAGATTTCCTTTTTGATGGGATATACTTTTATTTACACTGTCTTGTCAAGAAGGCATAATATCGAGGTTGTGTACATATAACATCAATTTAAGTTAACCAATAGGCCAGGCGGTATTGCCTACTGACCGTTCCAAGTCGCTCACACTGTATTTCACACTCTTTGTTTTTGTATATTGTCCCATTCATTGTACTGTGGTTTATATAGGACTATTTTTCTAGTTTTAGGTACATATAGATGCTGACAATGCTGCTGATAAAGCTACATTAGTCAATGTATTTTATCCAAAGTTTCATGTGAATATCCAACTGGTCCATAAATTGCTTTGCCATGACAATGCAGCAGTCTCTTTTGTGGTTTTATTAGGTGGATTCATAAAACACGTGTAAACATGGTTAAAATAGACATTTACTTACGATAACAGTTTCAATAGTTTTAATTAATTAAGGTCTTAATAATATTGATTTTCTTAAACTTAACTATGAAGTGATTTTATAAAAAATAAAATGTGTACAACTGCAAGTAATAAACAAGAGGTCAAAGGGCCTTGAACCGGCCTCGCCTCAAAGTGCTCACATGTTAAAGAAACAATTACAACAGCAATTTCCTAATATAACTCTATTTAAAACTGTGACTGGGGTCAAATTGTATCCCAGTATCGCCAATTGAACAAACTAGTTAAAGAACCATAAGCTTATACTACATCCAAAATATTAGTCACTTTGCTCATGTAGATTCGGAGATTTTTAAAGGCGTTTCTTTAATGGCTTTACTCAAAGGGCAGGACGAAACTTGAGTCAAGGGTCACCATTTGATTGAATTGATTGAATTGGATTTTATAGTCGCACCAACAGCTAAGGTCATATGGCGACTTTCCAGCTTCCACTGGTGGAGGAACACCCCAGGTGCCCCTCCGGGCAATTTTCGTGCACGGGCGGGCACCTGGGTAGAACCACCGACGTTCCGAAATCCAGCTGGATAGCTTCCTCACATAAAAGATTCCTAGGCCCCTGAGGGATCGAACCTACAGCGGAGAGGGGCAAGTGATTTCAAGTCAGAGACTCTAACCATTCGGCCACGGACGCCCCCGTCACCATTTGAACATACTTAATTGAGAACCATAAGCTTATTGCTACATGCAAACTATAAGACGTATAGCTCTGGTAGTTTCAGAGAAGATTGTTTTTAACGAATTTTATATATAACTCTATGTAAATATGTGACCCCTGGGGTGTGGCCAAATATGATCTTGGGGTCACCATTTTAGCACATTTGGTAGAGGACTATAAGCTTATACTACATGCAAAATAGTTTTAAAATACTGTCCTATATAACTCTATGTAAATATGTGACCCCTGGGGTGTGGCCAAATATGATCTTGGGGTCACCATTTTAGCACATTTGGTAGAGGACTATAAGCTTATACTACATGCAAAATAGTTTTAAAATACTGTCCTATATAACTCTATGTAAATATGTGGCCCCTGGGGCAGGGCCAAATATTACCCCAGCGTCACCATTTTAATCTTTCTTGTAGCAGGCTATAAGCTTATGCCACATGCAAAATATTGAACATCTAGCACTTTCGGTTTCAGAGAAAAATATTTTTTAAAGAAACTTGACTTTTGTTTAAAAGGGGGATATAACTCTTATAACAGGAAACAGCTACCATGTTGGCACTGCTATCGTGGATTTTTCTTTCCCTACCATGTGCTCCATAACATGGTACCAGTAAGTATTTGTCACATGAGATGGTAGCGAAAAAGTGTCTTGCTTATGGTCTATATAGTATCATTCACTACGAAAATGTATAACCTGATAAAATTAAAGGGACACGCGGCAAACTTAATGTTTAAAAACTCATGACGTCCCGTTAGCTTTTCACATAACTTGCATTTGTTTAATCATTA